>OX030950.1:17070569-18270569 GCA_943735915.1 Pherbina coryleti | reverse complement strand
GAACGAAAACAAAGGTGAGGTCTTCGGGCATATGACAAAAATAAAAAAAAAATTTGACGGCGTGTCAAAAACCCTCAGAAAACCGCCTAATGTGACGCATATGCATCACTTTTGCTGGATTTATTGAAATTAGAGCACAAACAATGGGGAAGCAAAAAAAAAGCTAAACGAAAAGCACCAACTCCAAATCCAACAACAACTCCAACACTAACACCAACACCACACCAACACCAACACCAACACCAACACCAACATCAACATCAACATCAATATCAACATCAACATAACCATTAACATCAACATCAACATCAACATCAACGTCAACATAAACATCAACATCAACATCAACATCAACATCAACATCAACATCATCATCAACATCAACATCAACATCAACATCAACATCAACATCAACATCAACATCAACATCAACATCAACATCAACATCAACATCAACATCAACATCAACATCAACATCAACATCAACATCAACATCAACATCAACATCAACATCAACATCAACATCAACATCAACATCAACATCAACATCAACATCAACATCAACATCAACATCAACATCAACATCAACATCAACATCAACATCAACATCAACATCAACATCAACATCAACATCAACATCAACATCATCAACATCAACATAACCATTAACATCAACATCAACATCCACGTCAACATCAACATCAACATCAACATCAACATCAACATCAACATCAACATCAACATCAACATCAACATCAACATCAACATCAACATCAACATCAACATCAACATCAACATCAACATCAACATCAACATCAACATCATTATCAACATCAACATCAACATCAACATCAACATCAACATCAACATCAACATCAACATCAACATCAACATCAACATCAACATCAACATCAACATCAATATCAACATCAACATCAACGTCAACATCAACACCAACATCAACATCATCAACATCAACATCAACGTCAACATCAACATCAACATCAACATCAACATCAACATCAACATCAACATCAACATCATTATCAACATCAACATCAACATCAACATCAACATCAACATCAACATCAACATCAACATCAACATCAACATCAACATCAACATCAACATCAACATCAACATCAACATCAACATCAATATCAACATCAACATCAACATCAACATCATCAACATCAACATAACCATTAACATCAACATCAACATCCACGTCAACATCAACATCAACATCAACATCAACATCAACATCAACATCAACATCAACATCAACATCAACATCAACATCAACATCAACATCAACATCAACATCAACATCAACATCAACATCAACATCAACATCATTATCAACATCAACATCAACATCAACATCAACATCAACATCAACATCAACATCAACATCAACATCAACATCAACATCAACATCAACATCAACATCAACATCAACATCAACATCAACATCAACATCAATATCAACATCAACATCAACGTCAACATCAACACCAACATCAACATCATCAACATCAACATCAACGTCAACATCAACATCAACATCAACATCAACATCAACATCAACATCAACATCAACATCAACATCAACATCAACATTAACAACAACAGCAAGAAACTTCGTCACGTCAAAACCTACGGGTGTGTCCACGGCACAGCCAACTCTTTTTTTATTTTATAATTTAGATTATTAAAAAGGTGTCATTATCAAGAAGTATTTCGTTTTAAAACGTGCCTTGATATCTTGATAATGCTATGTAATTTTAAATTTATAATCTTTGATAATATTTTTATACTTCACAAAACTAAATCTGATATTTTACTGCCTATAATAAAAGTACTTTATGATTTTGGACAGATATTATTAGTTTGTAGCTTTTGTCTGAATAACTAAGGCGCAATCAATAACTTCGATTGATTATATAAAAATATGTAAAAGATCGCTTTAGTGGACGTGATCGTCGACGCGATATGTGCATTGACGTTCGATGCCAATTTTAGGAACCGAGAGATGCGGGAGTAATCCAAGAAATAACTGACATAGATATGGCGGTTGTTGTTTGAAAAGATGAGTATGGTGGAAGTTTGAAGTTTGACGACGCAACGTTGTTCAGTATTTGTTTGGCAGACATCAATAGTGACCGCTCACAGTGAATTTGTTAAAAATGGAAAAACTTGTTCAGCGTTATATGATACAAACTTTCATTTGAAAGACTTCAGTCCAACCAATATCAAAGTTACCAGTTAGGCTCTTCAAAGCCATTTTGGAGCTGAGGCATTTATTTTATTAGTTTTTGTATGCTTGGATTGAATAATAATAAAAAAAAGTGGAGCTATACTCAACTCGTGGGGAGTCTGTTCCTTCGTTCACAACAGTAAAATATTGGCTGGCAGACTTTGAACGAGCCCGTACGAGCTGAAAAGACGAACATCGCAGTGATCAACCAAATGAGGATACCTCGCCAGAAAAGGTAAAGAAAATCCACAAAATGGTATTGGATGACCGTCGACTGAAAATACGCGAGATAACAAATATGATAGGCATTTTAAAAAGTTCTGTACATCGCATACTTATTAAAAATTTGGACATGGGAAAGCTGACCGCTGGATGGGTACCGCGATTACTCACAATTAAACAAAACCAGCGTCGTGAGGATATTTCGATCGAGAGTTTGGCGAAGTTTCACAGCAATAAGGCAGAGTTTTTGCGTCGATCCGTAACCTTGAATGAAACATGAGTCCATCACTTCCCACTTGTGACGAAGAAACAGTCAAAATAATAGACTGAAAGGGAAGAATCGGCTCCAAAGATGGCGAGAACAGTTCAATCTACAAGCAAGTCAGTTTTTTTAGATGCGCGTGGGATAATTTCATTGCATATATTCAGAAAGGAAAAAAATCAACGGCGAGTATTAGGCGAACTTATTGTAGCGTTTGAATGATAAAGGCAAGACAAAACCAACGTATTTGGCGAAAAAAACAATGCACCCGTTCACACATCCGTTTTCGCAATGGCCAAAATCAATGAGTTAAAGTTCGAATTGCATTCTCACAACCCTTTTCACCAGATTTAGCCCCCTCGGATGATTTTCTGATTCCAAACTTGAAAAAATGGTTTAGTGCTAAAATTTGCCTATAATGAAGAAGTTGGATTGAAGAGGACTGCAATTGATAGCTACTGTGAGGAGTTCGACGGTTCGCGCTATAAACATGGTGTCAAAGCTATTGAACATCGCTAGAAAAAGTACATCGAGCTAAAAGGACAAAATGTTCGGACCGAGGTTCACTTTTCTGCACAAAATGTTAAACCTCAGAGAGTTTATTAATACCATGTAAATCTCCTTGAGAACATAACGTTAGCCGTTCGGATTCGATATTACTTATAACTTGTAGGTCCAGTACTCGATCATTTGTGTACAAACATTAAATAACTCACAACGACACAATTTATCATAAGAAGTTTGGTTGAAATCCTTTCGACTTGAAATATTGAATGAAATATTGCTATCTATATAAAATATTGCTTTAGTATTTTACCTTCATTTTTTAATAAAACCAGCCCGACCAACTTTGTGCACTTCTGTTCCATTAAAGAAAGACTATTAAAGTTCTTGATGTTGTACTGCTTAAAGTTCACTTGACGTGCTCACGTGTAAACTTGCTTTGCTCAAGTGCTAGTTTGCTGATTTGATTCAACAAAACTATTCGATCAAGTCATGCTCATCTCCAAATAGAAATTTTGACCAAAAAATCCAGTATAAATCCAAAAAAGTCATCCACTTATACCTTTAACAATTTTAGTTTTATTATTTGAAAGGATTCATATAAGATCCGCGTAATATTTAAGTATTTTAATTGGTAAACATTTCGGAATTTGTATTGCACAACAAAAATTTAGCTTTAATATAATTTCAAAATATATTGAATAAAATTTTGACATGTTTCTTTTTCTTTTTGTAGTTGGTTAGATTTGCTTACGTCAATAACAGGTAGTAGAATCGAGGGGGAGTTGCCCCCACTAATGAAAATCTATAATTCCTCTATTAGATATTAGGAAGTTTTTTTGACCTGCAGAAAAGAGTATCATTAAATATGATCTATACTTATCGATATTCCTATCATCATTAGGAACTATAAAAAGAAGTACTAACTCAATTATTTATGTTATTAAACTACTTAAACTAATGATTCGTTGGTTTTGTAAAAATACTCAAGTCCAATAGAAGTAGACATCAACGTCATTTCCAATGCTTTTAGGGGAGTCGCTTGGGTAAATGGCGTCGATTGCACCGTGGGAAAGTAGCATAAAAAGTTTAGCAAATTTAAACATTTGTAAGAGTACTAATTTCAAAGTAACTTCCTAAAAGAAAAGAACATTTATAAACTGAACAAAATTCAAATAGATTTAAAATAATATGCGGGGTGTATTTACTTTTAGCCTCAGAAGCAGGAAAATAGAACATTATCGATGGACTCAAACTTTATATCAATATTTCGGGTTTTAAATAAAATATTTACATCTTTTTCAGAACATTTTTGAGAACTTTTTTTGTTTTTGTAGCCATTTTTTAGATCACTTCTTTAGAGTCAAATAGACGTAGCCGAATTTCTGTAAACATGAACTCAAAAGGAAACAGAACATATAAAACCCTTACGCACAATTTATTTTTCCTTGCAATAATTTTCCCCATTTATAATAATATATTAAGTTAATATTTTATTAACTGAATTGATCAGTTTTGTAGGGGGCTGAAACGGCTTTTAGGGCTTATTTCCATTATTTTCCCGTACAAAAAATACTCCATGAGCAGAAGGGGCGGCTCAAGCCACACCACTGGTCAGATCTAGCCAGCTCGTGGCTTTTCAATTTTCAAAAGTTAACATTAGTCATTTATAAACGCGAAAAATTTACTTTGGCAATGTAGGATTTAAATATTTAAAGAAAGAATGTAATCCGATTAACTGCGATCGAATTCGCAGTTACGATACGTAAAACTCACGCAAATGTTTCTAGCAATCATGTGCCCTCTGTGACGTATGTGCGCAACATAATCAAAATTCAAAGAGATTACCTCAGTAAAAGATATAAAGACACCGAAACGACTTCGTACTGGACGTTCGACCAAAAATACGACCGATGAAATGGAGGAAAGTGTAGATTGTTCCCAAGTATCTCAATTCGTCGTCGTGCTCAAGAACTCGCGTCCATACTACAGCGAATATTGACGAGAGATATGGCTCTGCGTGAGTACAAGGTTCGATTAACCCAAGAACTGCATCCGGCGGACCACAAGTCGCATCGTACGTTCTCTGATTGGGTATTGCAAAACGTATATAGCGCCCACGATGTTTGCATAAGTCATATTTTCTGACGAAGCTCACTTTCACATTGGTAGTAATAATAAAAATTGCCGCATTTGACATCCTAAAACTCGCGAGTGATTCAGGAGATGTCTTTGCACTAACAACGAGTGACTGCGGATTGTGGACCTTAGGCGTCATAGAGCAGTACTTTTTCAAAAATGTCGACAGAAGATCGGTTATAGTGAATTGAATGCGCTACAGAGACGTCATAAACAATTTTTTGCAGTCGGCAAAGGGAGAATACAGACACAGACGATCTCTTCTTTCAGCAGAATGGTGTTACGTTCCATACAAGTCGTAAAACAATGGAGTTGTTGCGTACGAAGTTCCTTGGATGCGTAATTTCGCGTTTTGGAGATACCAATTGGCCACGAAGATCATGCGATTTAAAGCCGTTAGACTTCTTCCTTTGGATTTATGTTTAGAGTATTATCTACGCTAATCATCCGCAAAAATTCAAATTCTCAAAGTGAACATTGATTTTGCTTTCACCGGAATAGAGCCCAAATTATACAAAATTATGCAAAAGAGTGATACAAAATTTCATAAAAAGGGTTAAAGTTTGCAAAGTAATCCAATTTGGCTATATGAAATATATTGTTTCTTTGGGACGAATTAATAAAAACTGAGTGCACGAGTGGAGTGGAGTGCTTGAGTGTGCATTTTGAGTGTGCGATGTTAGTTAAGTGGAATCTTGAATCCGTATTAATAAAACTCCACTCCAGTCTGAGGGCAAAAAAAAAACATAATTTGAGTGTTTACTCATGACAGCATCTGTCAGACAGCTAAGTTTATTTTTTAAATAGTTCTTCTGTAACCAAGCACGTTACATTATTTTGAAAAAATTTTTCAATTTAATAAAAATGGATGTGATTTGTTTTCATTTTGTTTCAATTTGTTATATACGTTTATTTATTTCACCTGAAAACCTGGATTGCCCATATATCGAAGAAATGTTTGCATTTTTTCCATGTTCGATAGAGCACCACCACGCGTTTCTTCATAAAAAGGCATAAAACAATCCACCAAATAATGAATATTTTCACGTGTGAAACGGTATAATTGGTGATAATTGTTATCTTCTCCTGACCTTCTTGTTTTGTACTTCTGAACCGCACGTATTTCACCTTCATCTTCTTCATCGGAATCAAAGAAAAAATTCAACAAATTGACCATTTTATTTCTTGAAAAGCAAAACACCAAAATACCGAATGAAACCAAGCGAAAGGTGAACTGTGTGATGGGAAATAAATGACAAATACGGCATTTGCTTAGATTGAGTAAGGCTGAGGCAGCTAAGTAACACACTCAACTTTTGCTGAGTGATCTCAGTTTTTATTAATACAAGGTGGCGCAAAAATAACCTTCCGATGTTTTTTGGCTGTAATTTAAAAAAAAAATGAAAAACTTTGATTCTTCTTGTGGATTATTTTTATTTGGTCTTTTAATTTTTTTTACATCAAGTCGAGAATATGATGTCATGTAAATGGCCGCCGCCACAGTTGATTGTCATTTGAGCCCTTTTTATGGCATTTTCCATCACTTCGGCCAAAACTCCCGGCGATAGGTCCTCACATTCTTGACGGATATTGTCTTTAAGAGCTGCAAGAGTCTGAGGCTTGTTGACATAAGCCCGCGACTTCAAAAAGCCCCACAAAAAGAAGTCTGGAGCGGTCAAATCAGGCGATCTTGCTGGCCAGTGCAAATCGCCAAATCGGGAGATTAGGCGCCCGGGAAATGCATCCTTCAGCATATCGGTTGTGGCACGTGCAGTGTGTGCCGTTGCACCGTCCTGTTGGAACCACATGTTTTCCAATCCCAATTCATCAAGTTGCGGCAAAAAGAACTCGTTGATCATTGCTATGTAGCGCTCACCATTCACAGTAACCGTCTTCGAAGAAAAAAGGTCCGATGACTCCTCCAGCGAAAACAGCACACCATACAGTGACTTTGAGCGGGTGTAATGGCTCTTCGTGGGTTACACGCGGATTTTCAGTGCCCCAGAAGCGTAAATTTTGCTTATTTACGTACCCGCTAAGATGGAAATGGGCCTCATCACTCATGATTATTTTTGATGAAAAATCATCTTCCTCTTGGTGGTGATTAATTCCGCGTTCTGGAGCAGTGTAGCGTAACATTGTTTATTAACGTGTATTTCGCATGTGTTTACTACACAAATGTCAAAACAGAACTGACATTAGGGGCCAATCGCAAAATTTATAGCATTTTCTGATAGGAGGATTACTTTTGCGCCACCTTGTACGAAATAACCAAAAACTGAGGGCGTGATGTTTATTCAGAGTGAACACTCAATGTCAAAGAAAAGCATGAGTAGAGTGGAGTTGAGTAAGTTTTATTAATATGGTTTATTCATACCGATCATAGTTTACTCGAGTTGAGCTGAGTTCACTCCACTCCACTCACTTTATTAATTCGTCCCTTTGTGTCTTTTTTTATAATAAAGAAAATTTAGAAGACGTCTAAAACAAGTTTCCGTTTTATTCAAAAAACAAAACACAAATCAAACAAACAGACCCGTTAAATGCTATTTCGAAAGTGAAATTGAAACAATTTCTTTAAATCACTCGCTTGAAGACACAATTCAAGTATACTCGTTCTGCAATTAAGAGTCCGATTCCATTTTACTCGTTTAATGCAACCTAGCTGTACTCAGAGTGCAAAGAAAATATTGCTTTCGGTTGCATCACGTAATCAGGATCACACTTTAAGTGCCATATTGACGACATTTGTTGGCAGTTAACCAACTTACTGAAAACAAAGGATATTACATAAAATTTCACAAACTCAGTGTTTGTAAAATTTTACTCCAAGCAAGAAAACTTTATTTCAGAATATTTCATTTAACCAGCTTTTTAATGAAATTCTATTTTTAATATCAAATGCTTAATTATTTTGCACCCACTGTTCACATTAAAGTGCCTTACCAAAAACTGACCAAGTCATTTTTTAACGTTTGCCGGAGAAATCAATACTGCTAAGCTTATGAACTTAACGGTAAATTGCCTTAATGCGTTGCCTTCAAATAGCGTGCGTCTTACGACATTCTTAATTGAAACTAATGTAAAATAGCAAAAATTAATGTCCTTTTGTACACAGTTATCAAAAATTTATTAAAACTGAATAAACTATATTCAAATAAAAAAAAGGAAAAAGAAATTTAATTTCTGTATTTTACTTTCTTTATCATGTTTAAGCATTTACCTTTAATATTTGTTGGAGCTTAATTTCTATTCATTTAGAATTTTATTTAAATGCTGTGTCCCAATTATATGCCCAGCCTTGACAAAACGTTTGTGACGTCCGGCAAGTTCAACGATTACTCGAAGGAACTAATTATTATATTGATGGCTTGATGGTAGAAATTAATTATGTAATAAACATTTAATGTGCACGGAAATTTGTTTATTTTTTGTAATTTTTTCAAAAACGTTTAAGAAATCTTCTTGTTAATATTCATTAGTATACGTATAATTTTATTATTTATAGCTATTATTTCTTTTCAGGCACTAGGTTTTCAAAAAACAAAAATCGATTTGCAAAACTGCACGCGAATATGTGCCCCTTTCCCTTCTTGACTTCAATGGTTTTTGTTTACTTGAAGCACCAACACTTTAAAGCCCGCCTTTATGGCACAATTTTGGGTTTTTATTTTTATTTAGTATATCTAAATTTAGCTTTTTGCCGAGCACCACCTTAGCTGCTTCTAGTGTTGAAAGTAGACTAAACGCTTTTGGCTACTTACGTTGGTTTCGTGACGCTTGTTCCTTGCCACAGAGCTTTAAAAGCTTTTTACCTACATAATATTTTTACCGGTCAGAGTTCAATTGCAGTAGATGCTCTCTCTCAAAAATATTTACGCATTCTCTAGGGTTGGGGGCGGTTGCGATGGTTGTCACGTGCTTTAATTCACCACGTGCTTGGTAACCGGCAGCACAGCAATTGGGGTTTAAACTTTGAAGACAGCAAACCACGAGATAAAAACGTGCTTTTAGTTTATTTTCAATCTACATTGAAGGGGGTGGTAGGAAAAAGCACAAACCACCAGTAGGTGAGCATAATATTTACCACTAAAGAAGAAAAGCGCTTTTTAATTTTCTCACTTAAGCTTGAGGAGAATTAAAAATTAAGGTAAGTTTTGATGAAGTGAAAAAAAAACTTAATTTGAGTTTATTTTGGGGAAAAAATAGAAAAAAATAGGAAAACAAGATACAGTAGTTTCGACTATGTCGTAACACAAGACGTAGAATTATTCAATTCGCTTTTGATGAGTACAAAGTACTTTGACCTAGCTTCTTATGATCAATTGTGTTGTGCGTGTTATTAAGTTTGTACACAATTGACCGAGAACCGGACCTACAGGTTTAACGCCGACTCCGAACGGCGATGAACGGAATGTTCTCGTTCTCAAGAAGCTTTACATGGCATTTTGATTACTCTCTGAGGTTTGCCATTGTCTGCAGAGAGGTGGCGGCCGTACAGAAAAAATTATTTTAATTCAAATAATTTTCTGTCGCTGCTGGGGTTCGAACCTGGGTCTCCAGGTTCGTTGACATAGAGTCCACGCACTTTAACCAACTACGCCACAGGTATATTCTAAATATACCTCACCTAATTATACCAGTTATAACTTTAAAAATAGCTGCCAATATCTCAATTTTTTTAGCTATAGGTTCAAAAAATTGTGACCAGATGGAGTCCAATGCGCAGATTCAAATAAACACTGTCCCTTTAAAAGTTGGTAGTTGAGTTATCAACTTATACGTTGGGAGTATCGATATTTATTCTTCATCAGTATCACCACCTGATTCGATTTGACAATGTCCGCCTGTCTATCCATCATCTTGCCATCATCACGATTACAGCGTAAATTTTAAGCTATCTAATAAAGTTTAACATAACCACTAAAAATATAAAATATAAAAGCTTATTTTCTTGAAAAAAGGAATATTAAATTCGAGAATGAGCCAAATCGGATGAACCTTCCATACAAAGTGACTATATCAAAATATTAAATCTCTTAAAAATTCCATAAAAATAATTTTAAAACTTTGAAATTTCCCACATGAATTTTGATTTCAATTACGTAAAATTTGAAATTTATCAAAATCGGATGAAATCCACGCCTGACTTCCATGCAAAGTGACGTCATCACAATAGCAAAATTTTCATAAATGCCACAAAAACGAATGTATTGGCTTGATATTTTATCCTCACAATGAGGTTCGAAGTTTTATTTTAATAAAACCTTCATTACTTCGAATATAATATATTACACACACGAGTTCGAGGGTATTTTAACTTCGGTCAAGCGGAAGATAATAAATTTTTTGCTTGTTTTTTTTGCAAGTGTGCTCTGGGGGTGATTCTGATGTTCTAAAACGACACTTCTTTTTAGCAAGGATATTTTTCTTTAGAAACGATCGTTTTATAAACTTTTCTCTTCCTAAAGGAAATATTGAAAAATGGGACATGGAATTCCATTTTTGAAGGGTATTATATACACAAAACTTTTTTGCATTTTCTTAAAGTTTCAAGTCTCAAGAATATGTGGTTAAAATTTCAAGTCGATATCTCAAAAAATAACAAAGCTTGGCCTAGTGAGTGAACCGCCTTCGAGAGCGCGCCGTGATGTGCCTTATTTTCAAACGCGTTTTTCTTCGAAACCATGTTTTCAAAGTCGGTGACCTAGGCTTCTCGAAACTCAGTGAACCGATCGTTTTGGATTTTTTTGCAGGCTTATTTTATTTATAATAATCTCGTACTTGTCACAGGATTTTTTTTTTATAGTTCGGTTCATTAGTTAGAGGCAAAGTTTTGACGAATTTTAGGTCGAAAATCGTTACCTTACGTACGGAAGTCCACCATTTTGTGAAAAAACAATATTTTCAAAATCGGCTATGACAAGAAAGAGCGTCAAGTATCTAGTTTAATATTTTTCGTTTTTTTGTTTCAGATGAATTTACGAGAAATAATCTTGGTCACCCCTTTCACTTTTTTTTCGCAGCGCTTTATAAAAAATACTGTATCTACCTTAATATTAAAATTTTTTTAATAAAAAAAACTAAACATACTCTTGAATGTGTATATTTTTAGGTATAAAAACCCTCATTTAAAAATATCCCCTAATAAATGAGGGTATAAAATAAAATAATATAATCCCCTTAAGGGGAGGGTTCATGGGTATAGTACAGTCGTTAATCTTATTACGTTTAAAGACTTTACTTAAAGCGTCTACTCAATAACTCTTGAAATACGAATCTTCCTTTAATTCTGAAAGACCCCTTTTCGACTTCGAACCCAGATTGTTGGATAACAAGATACGATGGAAGGAAATTGACTTTAGATTAATGGTCGGCATCCTGAAATTATTCTTTCAATTATTAATATTGAAATACCAAAACGATAAAATTTTTTGAGACCAAATACAATCAAATGTATTTAGTCCTCACACTGCTTAAATGTCAGATCATCTCATTTGGGAAGTCACACCGATCGGGTAAAATTGCTTCTTGTTTCAATTTGTTTCAAGAAATAATTCTTAAAAACTTCGTGAAATAAGCGAAGTTCACATTTTGAATACGCAGTCAGATAAATTATATGGCTTGATTGATATGCAGGTTATAATGCATATTATATTGACGAATTCTATCAACTCTGGTGCAGATTTAAATTTTTGCAACAAATTATTTTAAAAATTATGATAAAAGAAATTGTGCCTTGTTAAATGGAAAAAAAAAATAAACAAAAGGTTTATTTGCAACAGCAACCGTTAATAATTGCTCGACTTATCTCAATACCTTTATCTTGTTCCATAACAAGAGCTGTAATTTCTTTCCATATAACTACAATATTAACTTTGTACTTGTTTTAAATTAACACCATGAGGTTAATTCCATGAAAAAAAAAGAAACAAATTGCATTTTAAATGTAATTATAAGCTTGTTTAATTCTTTTAACAAACAAGTTTGTTGTTTATGGAAAGTCGGACTCGACACCAAGATGCCTGATTGAATAATTGCATTTAAGATGTTTTCCGCTTTTACATTTCTTCGAAAAGCAATATTGAAGGTCTCGGAACTCTTGTTAAGGAAAATGAGAAAAAGTACAAGCGAGATTTCACGAGACTCAATAAAAAATTTGCATTTATCTTAATTTTCTTCAACCCTTCAATACCTTGTTAAGCGTTAAAATCAATTTAGTACTTAGTGACCTATAGATAGAATTCAAACAGAGGCATAACTCAGGTAGTCAGAACTCAGGCATAGGCTTTGAGCACGTTCACAAAAACACGAAGTCAAGAAATAGGATTTAGATCTCACGATATATAAACATCATTGGCAAAATGCGGCTGTGTAGTTTTGGCCAACATTGGTTAACATTTTAGCGCAACATATTATAATGGGCAAATCCTTGAACAACAAATACAACTTCTCAATTAGATCCATTACTAACTCACATGAATAAAACATTGATTATTATTGGTTTGTAGTTACACGAGGTAATGTATATTTAAATTTGAAAAGTTTATAGTGAATATAAAATTCTTTTCTCATAGAAATGTATTATAAAAATAAATACTTAAGTATGTGCACAAGTTTAATTACAATGTTCAAAGAATATATATAATCATAAATTAAAAAAATGTTAAAGCAATGTTTGTGAAATTCTCACCACTACCGCCAAGTCAAATAAAAAAATTATATATATCTGTTTTGTAAACAATAACAGCTTAAGTCTGATATCAATGTTTTGAGAAATTTTACTTCAAAATTTTTATTTGCCATTCATTACAACTGCCAAAAACTTCATTGAATTTTGTGTCATAACTTTGGTTTGTTTCATGTTAGTAGCCTCAGATTTTGTGTACAATATGTTTGGAATATAGTTACATAAAAAACTAGTACTGACCAAAGTAGACTTAAGTGGTTATTGCTTGTGGTCACAGATATGTATGTATATAGAAAATCAAATAGTATTTGAGAAAGCCAGTTGTGCAAACCGACGAAAGTTGTAAATATTAAGGTACAAGTCAAAATTAGGTAAATTTTCATATGGAACTCGCCCTATTATGCCTTAAGAAACTTATTTAAGATTCTACATTTTTTTCGCGGCAAGATTGGATATTACTTTGGAACGAGTTCTATAAAATTATTTCTTAAAAATAAGGACAAATATGTAACTGACGTCACAATAAAATAAACTAAATTTATGTGCTTAATGTTAATATGTGCTATAAGCTAATTACAAATGTGTTCAGTGCTTTCAGAAATCAGCATCTAGCGTAAATACGTTGTCCAAACGATTCGTAGTAACGCCCCACTTCTGGTATTCACCCACTTTCTTTTCAAAGAAGTTTGTTTTGCCATCCAAAGAAATCAATTCCATAAAACTGAAGGGATTTTGTGTATTATAAACCTAAAACGGAAAGGATAAAATTTAATAAAAATTAATATTAATTTTATTTAATTAAACTCGAACCTTTGCAACATCCAGCTCGTTCAACAAACGGTCAGCTACGAATTCAATATACTCTGACATCAGCTTACAATTCATGCCAATGAGATTAACCGGCAGTGCTTCAGTCAGGAATTCTTGTTCAATTTTAACAGCCTCTGAAATGATTTCAATTATACGCTCCTTGCTGGGCTTTTGTACCAAGTGTTTAAACATCAGACAAGCAAAATCGCAGTGCAAGCCTTCGTCACGTGAGATCAACTCATTGGAGAACGTCAAACCAGGCATTAGGCCACGTTTCTTTAGCCAAAAGATCGAAGCAAAACTTCCACTGAAGAAGATGCCCTCAACTGCAGCGAAGGCTATAATTCGTTCACCAAAGTCAGCCGATTTGGATGAGATCCATGCCATTGCCCAGTCAGCCTTACGCTTAACCGCAGGCATAGTTTCAATAGCATTAAACAGATAATCTCTCTCTTCTGGGTCCCTCACGTAGGTATCTATAAGAATGCTGTACATTTCCGAGTGCACATTTTCCATGGCAATTTGAAATCCATAAAAGCAACGCGCCTCCGTTATCTGAACTTCTTGACTGAATCGTTCGACTAGATTTTCATTAACAATTCCGTCTGAAGCGGCAAAGAATGCCAAAACATGAGAAATGAAATAACGCTCATTATCGGTGAGTTTATCCCAGTCAGTTTGATCCTTTGAGAGATCAACTTCCTCAACTGTCCAAAATGAGGCTTCAGCCTGAAAATTAATTAACAACGGTTACAGCTATGAATAACAGTGAACTATTTTTAGAACATATTAATATCTATGTTTTCCTGTTCTTTTGAAGTTAGTGAAACCATTTATTAAACTATTCAGAAAATATTAAAAGGCTTTGTAGTAAACAATGAAAAAAAAAACTTACATTTGTTTCAGACATAAAGCCAGTTATGAATAAAGCCGTTTGTTTTCTTTATAGAATAGCGTAAACAAAGTTTTCTATTTAATCGCGTAAATTGAGTTGAGTCTACAAGTTTTCCATATTCAATGAATTAATTTAAATTCTTTTTTTCACACTCTTTCATTGAGGAGAAAAAAGCAAATATTAAGTTTATAATTTATTACCTTTAATTTTAATTTATTACATTTTTTAAAATAATACAAATTAGAGGTAGTCATCACAAGAAATGAAGTAACTCGTAATGTATCGTGTCTGACAATACAGGAAGAAAAACCATGTTTGAGCTACACATACAGATTTATATTTCTACTAGCTGGTACCCGACGCGTTGCTGTCGTAGCGGAAATAATTTCTATCTCTATCTGAATCTCAAACTCAATCTCAATCTCAATCTCAATCTCAATCTCAATCTCAATCTCAATCTCAATCTCAATCTCAATCTCAATCTCAATCTCAATCTCAATCTCAATCTCAATCTCAATCTCAATCTCAATCTCAATCTCTATCTCTATCTCTATCTCTATCTCTATCTCTATCTCTATCTCTATCTCTATCTCTATCTCTATCTCTATCTCTATCTCTATCTCTATCTCTATCTCTATCTCTATCTCTATCTCTATCTCTATCTCTCGCTCTATCTCTATCTCTATCTCTATCTCTATCTCTATCTCTATCTCTATCTCTATCTCTTTCTCTATCTCTATCTCTATCTCTATCTCTATCTCTATCTCTATCTCTATCTCTATTTCTATCTCTATCTCTATATCTATCTCTATTCTCTATCTCTATCTCTATCTCTATCTCTATCTCTATCTCTATCTCTATCTCTATCTCTATGTCTATGTCTATGTCTATGTCTATCTCTATCTCTATCTCTATCTCTATCTCTCTCTATCTCTATCTCTATCTCTATCTCTATCTCTATCTCTATCTCTATCTCTATCTCTATCTCTATCTCTCTCTATCTCTATCTCTATCTCTATCTCTATCTCTTCTATCTCTATCTCTATCTCTATCTCTATCTCTATCTCTATCTCTATCTCTATCTCTATCTCTATCTCTATCTCTATCTCTATCTCTCTCTATATCTCTATCTCAATCTCAACCTCAACCTCAACCTCAATTTCTATCTCTATTTCTATCTCTATCTCTATCTCTATTTCTATCTCTTTCTCTATCTCTATCTCTATCTCTATCTCTATCTCTATCTCTATCTCTATCTCTATCTCTATCTCTATCTCTATCTCTATCTCTTTCTCTATCTCTATCTCTATCTCTATCTCTATCTCTATCTCTATCTCTATCTCTATCTCTATCTCTATCTCTATCTCTATCTCTATCTCTATCTCTATTTCTATTTCTATCTCTATCTCTATCTCTATCTCTATCTCTATCTCTATCTCTATCTCTAACTGGAAAGACTCGTGGAAATTGATAACCAAATTTCGAGGCTGTGCTACTTACAATTCCAAAGTTATTCGATATCGCAAGTTTGGCTTGTATGGGCTCCTTTGGCTCCTTGTTCAATGACGTCTCAGTTTTCTAGTAGAAGAATATCACCCAATATTAATTCCATACTGAATTTCGTTGTTAAACGACATTTAGTTCCAAAGCTATCTGATATCAAAAATTTAAAGTGTATGGGCGGAGCCACACCCCTTTTTCAAAACCCATCCCAGTTTTATAGTAGATATATCACCAAGTGGCAACTCGATACTGAATTTCATTATTATACGGCATTTAGTTCCAAAGCTATTCGATATCATAAATTTTAATTGTATGGGCGGTGCCACACCCCTTTGCCCTATACTGGCTCAATTTTGCAAGTCGAAAGACACGACTAAATAGAAAGTTCTAACCGAGTTTCATTAATGTGTGACTTATAGCTTGAAAGTTATACTGAAAATTTGGCTGGAAAATTGCCACGCCCCACATTCAACGCCCATAAAATTTTACGTGTGGAACGGCTCTTGTAAATTGAGATAGAACACCGAATTTCGATACTATGCGACCTATAACTTCAGAGCTATTCGCTACCGTAGATTTGGGTTGTATGGGAGGTGCCACGCCCCCTTATTTTAGGGGGATGAAAAATAGATGTTGTTCGATTCTCACCCCTGACTAATATCCTCGCTAAGGATCACGAAAATCGGTCGAGCCGTTTCGGAGGAGTTCGATCACGCACCCCGTGACAGAAGAATTTTATATATTAGATTGTTTCAATTTGCTGAAGTGTATAACAATAATATTCTTTGAAACAGAATTTGCTGTAAGTTTTGCTTTCCTTCTTTTCACTATTTTGAATGTCATACTCCATCTAAAGATTATCATTTTGAGATCAGAGAAAAGGAAAAGTTTGAAGATGAAGAATTTGGGCTTAAACTTGATGAAACAATTACAAGAGAACAATTAATTTTTGCTTAAAGGGAGCATTGAACGAAGAACGGCCTGCAACTTTCGAAAGACACGACAGTAATTTTGCAGCAATAAAACGTTCTGCCTCATGTTGCTAGACATGTTTTCGAAAAATATTAAAGTAATTTTTTTTTCAAATTTGTTATTGCATTAAGTTATATTTAGTACATAAAGTATTTTGTATATAAATAATGAATATACTTGAGAGCTCGAATATTGGACAGTATATAAGTTTAATATTAAACCTTTTGTTTATTCCCAGCAGAAAAGTAGAGCAAATTAGAGGACAGGCCCACTATAATACCCTTTAACATTGAACGAACTGACGCTTTTTGCGGGTTGATGTCATAGGAAAAGACCATTTGCCCCCTTAAACACTCGTTTTTCCCCATATTTGAACTAGTTGCATTAGGAACATTTTTAAACTGGTTGGTTTCGCAGTAGCCTGAAAGTGGTTCTTTTTTAACTAGTTTTAAAGTGAACATTTAAAAGTGTACAAATTTAGTGTACTGGAGCAAAGGTCCTAAAGACCTGATTTGAACGATCCACAATCCAGATCGTCCACAATCCACAAGATATGTTGTTTATAAATGTCTATAAACATTTTTATTTTTTTTTTTTATTATTGTTTCTTGAGCGCAGCCTATTTTAAAAAATAGCCAGAACGCGTTTATTTCTTTCGGCAAAACTTTTGAAAACAAAAACAAAATCAAAGTTAATTGTTCTTCACTGACGGCCTTTTTTACTTTTTCAGAGCTACTTCGAACTGCACTAGAAATGAACTAGTTCACTTTTTTAATAGATTCCAAAATAACTGCTGGGTTTATAGAAATTTCGATTAAATGGATTTTGTTTAAACATTAAAAAAAACAAACATTTTATAATAGCTTTAAAATATTCCATAGTTAAAAAACTTTTTAGAACTTTAAGGCATTTTGCTACTTGGAGCGCTCAGTATTCGAGTGAAAATTTAAATTTTGTTTTTACAGGAAAACGGTAAAAGATTATGGACAAATTTTTTTGGGGTGAATAAATACACTAAAAAATTATTTACAAAAATGTTTTTTATTAATATTTAACATTTGTTATGCATGAAACTTTAATTTGAAGTTGACGTTTCGATATTGGAAAGAGGTGATGGTTACCATAATAACTAAAGTTTGGCAGCACCTAGAAAAACAAAAAAAAAATTATTTATAAATAACATGAGTATAGTATCGTGTGAACTAAAATTTTTAAGTTTGGCACAACAAAATAAAAAATATGAAGGTTTGAAAAAAAAATCGTAAAAACGCACGTTTTTCTGGAATTTGTGCAAGAAAATATAGAAAAAATAAACATTTTTGCAATATATTAGTTCACACGGAAACTACTCATGTGGAAAGTATGCGGTTAAAATTTGGAGATAATCGGACAAGATAATTTTGTGTAACGATGGTAACCAGGGATAAAAATATAAAAAACTTCAAACCAAAGTTTCATACATAAAAAATGTTAAAAATTAAAAAATACATTTCTTGTAAAATTTTTTTTTTGAGTGTATTTATTCACCATTCCTGTTTTCCTGTAAAAAAATTTTAAACGTTCGCTCGAATACCGAGCGCGCCAAGTAGCAACATGCCTTAAACTGATTCGTAGTTAAAATATAAACTTTCGATTTTTGTGGTGGCCATGACCGAGTGCGTTAAGAACTGCATGGACATTCGATCTCAGGTTCGAAACCTCAGCTTAACACAGAAAATTTTCTCAATCAAAATTAATTTTTTTGATCGGTTGTCACCTCTCTGCAGACAATAGCATAACTCGGAGAGTAAATAATGCTTTGTAAAGCTTCTAGAGAACATGCACATTAGTCTTTCGAAATAAAACTAGTGGGTAGGTCCAGTTCTCGATCATTTGTTTACGCCACAATTTGAGCATAAAATCGGTTGAATTCGTTTTTTTTTTTTTTTTTTGAGAATGTGATAAATTCAAGGCTGTTAATTTCGCGCACTTTCTGAGCGGCGCTCACTTTTAATAAAATTTATTCTTAACCAAATAAAACTAAATTCCAAGGCTGTTATTTCGCTCACTTTTTTGAAAAAATGAGCGCGCTCAAAAAGTGCGATCAAATTTGAAGATTTTTATTCAATCCTTAAAGACAAGATAGGTGTTATTTTTAATATGTGTTAAGGTGTTATGCTTAAAGTTTTTCAAAGATATATTACACACGATCGTTCCAAATTAGATTTTTACTAAAAAGCATTCCTAGAATTCTTATATTTGTTTTAAGAAAAATATTGGTGTTCTCTATTTTAAGTGTTGATTCGTGGCATTTCTTTTTTTTTTTTTTTTGCAAATATGTAATGCTTCCGATTTGAAGACATTAATTATAGAACCAGTGATGTGATTGTGATTTAGTAAAAAATCCCGTTCGAAATTTTTTTATATTGAAACCTGAATTTTTGTTGATTCGTTGGTTAATTCCTCATCTGATTGAATTTTTTTAGTGTCCTTATTTAAAATAATTTTTTCTAAAATAATTATCATCTGCTTAGACGCTTCATAAAGCTTGCGCTTCATTTGCTTGAAATAAAGCATTAAATATATTAAAGTGCACGAATAAATTCTTTAAAAAATAAAAATATACTTTTATTTACGTCTCATTAAATATTTCTAGGTTTCTCTTTGCTTATTTCTTTCTGAAAAATTTGCTTCATACAAAAACAAAATTGCGTAACACATGGTATAATAACAGAGGTAGACGCATTTCGGACTACGCTCTCTTCCTCATAGCCAAAATTGTCTTCCAATAGTACAGTACACGTCCAATATAACGAATACCCGATTTAACAAATGTCCAATATAACGAACGGTAAAATCTCTTCATTGACTATTCTATATAACGAATTCAAATCTTTTGTTGTCATTCGATTTAACGAACGCTATGGAGCTCTTCTATACAATGGGCTTTAAAAAATAATGTAAACTGCAATAAAATCAATATTTTACAAGAGCTTCAAGAGGAAGCACACAAAAAATCAATGGAAAGCGTCAAGAAACAAACGAGTTTGTTAAGTTTTTTAAAAAATTAATTAAAAAAAAAATAACAAAATATGCAAATATTTAATTAATATATAAATAAAATCTGCACTACTAAAAACGATATTTCTTTGTTTAAAATATTCATTCGATATAACGAATTTTTCGATTTAACGAAAAGGCTGGACAAGAAACCATTCGTAAAACCATATTGGACGTCTACTGTAATCTATATTAATAAAAATCATTTTCTGTTTGTTTGACTACAATACAAATCTTAACGGCTGAACGGATTTAACTCAAATTCGGCTCACATATTACTTGAATCCTAACTTAGGTTATGGCATACTAAGTTTTGGCCACGCCTCTTCCGCCCCTTTACAAGTAACGCAAACCTAACTACTAGCGTATTTTTTTCAAGCGAAAATGCTCAATTTATAAATTTGAAGAAAATACTGTTATTTTGACACCAAAAACATTCACAAATCTTTAAAATTGCACAAACTTCTGGTACAACGTCTTTTTCTAATAACCATCGTTTCCTTAGAATAACAAAAAAACTATCAGAAATTCGTATAGGAACATTCCACGGTGACGGGTGTTACATTTGCACGCCTTAAAATATCAATATTTTAGCATACATAAAAGTATTTAAATTTCTTGTAGTTATAAAAAATTGCTTTTATGCTTGTCTATCAATACGTGGAAAAAATCTTTTAAAATCATGGTCAATGTTTGTGTAATTTTTATAAAAGTACCTGTGACGGGTGTTACGAGTACTCATTGAAAAATCAGAATTCACTTTGAATGTTTGTGAAATTCAGCCAAACTAGAATTGTTAAAAAAATCATTTTAATTTCTGTCAATAAAAAAATCTTTGACGATTAACCCTGTATTAAAAGAAAAAAATTAAAAATACGTTTTGGAGGTTTTTATTGCAATTTTAATGTGTGACGGGTGTTACACAGATTGTGACGGGTGTTACACGAGAAAAATAAAGACAAATTTAAAAATGATTAAGTTAATGGAGACAATCATAGGATATTATATCTTCAACTATTGAAATATTATGTAGTTTGGAATATGCTGTTGTCCCGTATGCAATGTTATTTCCACACAAGTGCATAAAATAATGAGTTTTTTGTATGGACGGAATTGGTTTTAAGGTTTCCCACCTCTTTATAAGAACTTCCTTTATTAAATTGACGTCAGCGCTGTCTACGTACATGTATTTAATGCCTTTTGGGTCCTTAGCCAGATAATCGAAGCAATCGAACACATTATTTAAATTCACTTTTCGAGCTTTTGTGGCACACCATAATCTGCGCTTCGCTGTTGCGCCGACACCATGGATGGGACCTTTTCCATGGCCAGTTGCGAAAAATGACCACTCAGTATCGACGCCCCAATCTTCTTTACTGAAACATATGTTCGATAAAGTGAATTTATTTTTGAATTAAGATGCACATCCATCACTAAATATTGATATTTTAGTCATTTGGGGATAATCAACTTTTAAATCTTCTATCATTGTTTTAAGGAATAGCCATACGGAAAACTTGTCATGAGAGAGATCGGAACTTATTATAACGTATGATATGCATTTTGTGCCAGATTGCAACCAACAGCAACCTGTGAACAAGGTAGCTTGCGGATGGCGCCAGTGTGCACTCTGAATTTCATCTTGAGAAACTATAGCGTAGTTCTCGGCGAAATCAATTTGCAAAAGAGCTGCAGTTTCTGTAGTTGATTCTTTTTTGTGTTGCAAAAATTTTGCTTGTTGGAACTGAACGAAGCAGTGAAACTTAAACTTTTCAGTTTGATCTTGCAGCATTTTTATAAGTTCTTGTCTTGTGCCCGTTATTGTTTTTATTTGAAGCCATTTATCGGGAGATTTACCCCATTGTTTCCATTGTATATTTTGAGTTGTGTCAACAGATAAAGGAAGGATATCCCAAACAGAAAAGCAAGACGTACAGTTTAGAACCATACAATTTTCATCGTTTAAATCGCAACATATTTCACCCAAGTATTCATTGTAAGTTTTTATAGAAGAAGTACATTTTTGTAAAGCACTTATTAGAAATTTAAAATTTGCATGATACACGCACACGCAAACTTCATGGGGCACCTCCGACGTTAGTCGCACGTGTTCAGGTCTAAATTCATAAAATTTACTTTTCGCAATTATAAATTCGGGGTTATCGGATTTGAATAGTGCGAACAGCTCAGCAACAGTCATTACCAAGTGCCGTTTGATGACTTTTGACTTAACACCTGTGTCAGGATCCCTAACTGTGATGGCGTCTTTACGGTTGGGCGACTGTCGGCTGATATCATCACGTTCGTAAAATTTCTTAATAATACTTATATCATTCATAGACACGGCGTCGCTTCTTGGCTTTTCTCTCTGCAGACATAATTGTCCGGGCAATATTTCCTGTACAAGCTGCATAACGACGGATTTTTTTTTTGATGGGCTCGCAGGCAATGAAATTTTTGCTTTAACGAATGCCTTACGCAGGGTTTGTATACACTTGTATGAGCCTAAAGGACTTTGCAACACGCCACTTACTTGTTCTCTATTATTTTTTTCTTCTCTCTACATTTCCGTACCCTTTCCGTGATAAGCAAGCGCTGAATCTCCTGCTTCCTCTTTGATGATGAAGCTTTAAATTTTTCTCTCCTCTGCTTGTCTCTTGCCCCATCTCTTTTTCCAAAAAATGCCTAAATTTCTTCTTATTTTTCTTTAAATTTTCCCTGCTTCTCCGTTTCCTAGTTGCAACGTTCATCTCTAAGAATATGAATAACATTAATATGTGTAGGGTATGAAACAACAAATATACACAAATCTTACCTAATTATTGAGGTGAAATAGTTTGGAAAAAAAAAAATTGTGACGGGTGTTACACAATTTTGTCGAGCTATATTGACGATCTGCAAAAACAGTGAAAAGAAATAACTTTGAAAATAAATAACCTGCAAGCATAACCTTACTTTTGTAAAGTTACACCAAAATTGGATTACAACTTTTGTACTTACATAACTATTTGGTGTTTTTTGTGACGGGTGTTACCAATAACGTAGCAAGTTTAAATAATCTAAAATATTGCTTCTGCTAATGTACTTATTTTAGATTACAACAGCTAACTGATATTTTCAACAATTTTCTTTTCATATTTAACTTTAATATTTTTACTGGCAACTTATTGACGCATAAAACGGTGCATACAGTTTTGCTTTATTTCAAAAGTGAAAAATATTTTTGTAATAAACTTAACTTTAAAGTGAAAAATATGTTAGATTACCATTTATTTTTAATTTTTAAAAATATGGCACTTAACTTGGATTAAATCTTTGCCATAAATAATAGGGTTTAATCCGATATCTTAATATATAATATATAATACGATTATCTTGGAATGCTCCTATATTTTACTTGCGTAAACAACTACTCCGTTGTTTGTGAATATATTTTATTCAAATTTTTTTCGTTGATAAACTCAATTCAAGCAATTAATAAAAACAATTTAAAGGATACCGTTATCTTAGCGGATATATTTTTAATATTTCTTTCAAAAAAGGTCGAAAATATTGACTTTTTACCAAAAAATGACACAAAAGTTGTTTTTGTTGTTAAAATAATAAAAACTCAAAATTGCATTTTCGACTACCTTGTACATGACATAGCGTTTACCAGCAAAAATGCTTCCAATTTTACAAAAAAATTAACTATTTCTATCAAAAAACAAGACCATCCCTCAGTGATTTTTTAAAGAAATTAATTTTTTTCAAAAGTTCTTTTTATTTTTTTATAGAATAGTTAAGCTCAAAGAATAATTTATGTGAAAAAATTACACCAATATCTCTTTCCGATCAAAAGTTATCGCAATAAATATATTTTCTCGGCACCTCTGCATTTCTTTATTATTAATCAATACAAAAGGACCATGTCTTTAATATGAGCAATCGTAATAAATTCTGCGATTTCTTTTCATCACCTTTTATGGATGGAAAGTTTAATTTTTGCATATTTCCATACACTTTATGACAAAAACTTAATTTATTCTGGCATTTGATATTGACTATCAAATTATTTTTATATTCGCTAAATTATAAACGAATAAAAATTTCTTAATTCTCAATTTTTAAAACCGTATTTTTTACAAACGGAAGAGATTTTTATCTTCAAAACTTGCAATATTTACATACAAACTCAAAATGGAGTTACTATTTGGTGATCTCCTGCTACTGGGAAACTGTAACGGGTAGTGGAAAATGATAGTGGTGTCAAACTATTAGTCTAATAAAAGTTTTGAATACACCTATTATGTTCCCATATAGTTGCAAGGTGCAGTAACGCGCGCCGAGAAAAGGCTATAAAAAAATAAATAAAATAAAAAAAATAAAAAAAATAAAAAAATAAAAAAAAAATAAAATAAAATATTATGATTTACAACTTTGCTTAAAGTTGAGTTGTAAAATCAAAATCGGTATCATGGCTTACAACCCAACCAAACTTCCAGCTGTAAAATTGTTCTTCCAGTTGTGTATGTACAATTTTTGGCATTATGAAAAACAACCAAACTTGGATGCGGTTGTGCCAAATGTCAAAATTTTACAACTGCATTTTTGAGGTTGTCTGTTGGTTGTATTTAAAAGGAAAGATGGCAAATATATTGTAAGTTGCAACACTTATTAATAAAAAACGATTTTAATTAATATAAATACCATTAAAGAAAATTACTTACAAAAATCAGTTCGAGAGGATGGTTTCAGTTCTAGAGGATTTGAATGATCGCGCAGGGATTTCCGGATGAGAGCAACATTTACGCTGCTTTCCTCTCCGTCACCGAAAAATAAATCGAAGCTACTTTCCATTAAAAACTCACTTCTTTTAACTTTAACTTTATTATTTATTATTTTCTTCACAATTTCCTATTTGCAATAAATAAATATTATGCAAATTCTGAACAGCTGCTTTTGTTTACGTTCAGCTGTCAAAATTTCCAATAAATTTCCATTAACAGTTTGGAAGCATTCCTTACAACTCAACTTTAAATGGTTGTGAGCCATAATAGCACAAAAAATGCCAGTGGTGTTCAAATTGAGTTGTGTTGTACACAACTCAACTTAGTTTGGTTGTAAATCATAATAGGGGCATAAAATAAAATAAAAAAAATAAAAAAAAAAATAAAAAAAAAAATAAAAAAAAAATAAAAAAAAAATAAAAAAAAAAAATAAAAAAAAAAATAAAAAAAAAATAAAAAAAAAAATAAAAAAAAAAATAAAAAAAAAAATAAAAAAAAAAATAAAAAAAAAAATAAAAAAAAACAAAAAAATATTCGTTTTCAGATTTTCTATGGTCAGTCAATTTCGTTTTGACAGTTGCGGCAGTCTGCCTCTCTGAAATGCTTCTACCTTGTTTTCATTGTACCATGGTAAAACACTCCAATTTTCTAGAAAACTACAATGTAAGGCTGCATAGTAAGCCATCTTGTAGCTGTCGGAGATGTATTTTTTTTTAGTGAAGAAGTTAAAAAGATTGCTGGAACCATGGTATAATTATAGAGGTAAACTCGCTAGATGAGAGCGTACTGCCGCGAATGTCAAAACGAAGTTGACAACTCATATAAAATCTCGAAGCTATAAGAATGACAAGAGAAAGCAAGAATTGGCGAAATGTAAACGAAGTTAAACAGTTGAAGCTGTCTTGTTGTATTGATTAAAAATTGTAGTAAATGGTTATTTTTCGTGTTTTTATTGATATTAAACTATTTTAAATTGTTTCCAGCCAAACATCATCGAAAATTAAACACAAAAACTATTAACTGCAAGCTAAACAACAACAAAGTACAGCAGTAAGTACACAGCTGATTCTAACAATATCGGCAGTAATGACAAAAGAGAGCACAATCAGCGCTGCGACTACCTCTACTATTATACTATGGCTGGAACTCTATTAATTGGGCTAAGCTTTTTGGACTTTTGAAACATATTCTTATATTCTAATATCTCTAAATGCGAAATAGGAATTCATCAGGCAAACAATTTCTTCCTGCTTTTAAAACCAGAGCAGATGAAAGGCAGATGCATTTAATCAGAATCAAGTTATGAGCTTGTTGAATATACATATCCATTTCTTAGATATATAGAATCAATGAAATGCCAATTGAACAATTGTAAAAGATTACAAAAAGTGATTCCAATCAGTTTTGTAAAGTATTTAAACTTTTAAAAAATGTTGACACAGTAGAACATCTGAAACCCCACACGTTTTCAAATAGGCCAAGTATCCCAAATTGATCCCAAAATCCCACCAAATCACATCACTAAATAAAAATTGTCTAATTTTGGATTTTGCTGTTTAGGTGATTTAAATTTCGAAGAACTGGTTGTGGGTTACCATATGATACACCAAATATATTGTCAACATATATTCCAACATAGTCTATACCAGGAAGATTTTTAATAGAATTTGCTAATGAATTTGTATTTATTAAAAACCGAACAACAGATAAAGGAGAACCCTGTGGAACATAATTATTTAAAGGATGTTGCTTTGATAAAAGCCATGTATTTTAATATTATATTTCGATTGGAAAGAAGAGTTTAAAACTTTGATTGTTGAAATGGTAGTTCGCATTTTTGTAGTTCATCTAGAATGAATATAGGATACAAGGTCATAGGCTCTGATTATATAATACTGTTTTTTTTTTTTTTTTGGATAGATTATATTTAAGAGTTTGTTCTAATTGATGGCATAATGTATTAACTCCATGTGTAGGTATAAAACCTTGTTGGTTGTTTGATATTTAATTTTTGACATGCTTCCAGTCCGAAGGGTTATTATTTTTTCAAAGATTTTAGAAAGAACAGGTATTAGTGAAATGGGTCGATAATCTCTATTTGATTTGGATTTTTTCCTGGTTTCGGTATTGGTGTTAATATTGAAGTTTCCCAAATATGTGGATATATGCCGCTTATTAAAAAAGTGCTGTAGAGTGTTAGTAACCTAATTTTAAATTCTAGCTGACAATTTTTGATGATAGTATATGCGATTATATCTATTGGTATTTTAACATTTTGAAATACATTAGTAAATTCACCTAGATTGATTTAATTATAGAAAGGATTATTTATTTGTCTATCAGAATTAATAAATTTGATAATATAGGGTTGTTTTTTTTTTTTTTGCTATTATGGTATATTTATAATTTTTTACATTTTTTGTTTTCTTTT
Organism: Pherbina coryleti; assembly: GCA_943735915.1. Classification (NCBI taxonomy): domain Eukaryota; kingdom Metazoa; phylum Arthropoda; class Insecta; order Diptera; family Sciomyzidae; genus Pherbina; species Pherbina coryleti. The sequence goes on along the minus strand of OX030950.1, from coordinate 18,243,073 downwards.
AAACATTTTTAAAAATTCTATTATATTTTCTTAAAACAAAATGTGTTTTATAACAATTGATAGTGAGAAGCGGCAAGGTAATGGCAATCGTAAGTGAAATAACTAGCAGCTACACCTTACTACGGTAGATAACTGACTATATTAAGTTTTTGTAGTATTTGTAATGTTTAAAAGATATGTTAGGTAAGGCCCTACAAAAAGCACACTGGGTAGTTTTTTTTATTCGATTATAAATATTTCATATTTTTATGCATTAAATGGCATCGCAAAATAAAGCCCCCTGCCCAAGCATTCCATTCTGCTTCTACTTTTGATCGACACTCACAATTTTTTAATCAATAGATAAGATAATCACGTTTTCCCATGGGAGATATTACATGGGTTCTATGAATACTCTTAAAAAAACGAAATAAATTCGATACTAATTGCCTGTCTTGAATGCAAATAATTTTTTAAAACGCCCTTTGCTTAATGCTTAACACGTTTTTAACAAATATGTATGCATATGTTTGTATATTGCGCGCATTTGAATGAAGATAGTGCAACTTCCCGCCATTTTTTGTTCGTTGTGAAATTACAAGATACACAGAAATTGAGGTAGAAAATTATGACTATGCATCTATGCATATGGTTGCTGGTGATTATGAAGTACAGAACACTCAGATAAATCAAGTTACTACTACGCAAAAAGAACAAATATTCCCGCGCTTTTACCCCAGGTCTTCCCTACCAAAATATGCTCACCTTTTTGTACATCTGCCAAATATCATGATATTGTATGGGGAAGATAACGAAACGACGTGGATTTTCCCTCAGCAATGGCTCAATTGATGGATCGAACGGTACTGCCGGCTTATTTGCCAGACTAGATGACGCAGCACTACTACTTGAGGTTACTTCTTCCGGCTTTTGTTCTAATGTTGGCATTTTTACCACTGGAGTTTCTTCTTTGGCGATGGATAATTTGCGCACATTATTCAATTGCTCCATCAAGATTTTCCTTGGACTCTATTTAATTACATCATATTGAAATGAACTCACTAAATGAAAAGTTGCCTAACATACCTTGAGCGAAAACTTCTCCATGTTTTCAGATATATTTTCTTTACCGGCAACAGAAGACATTTTCACTTATATATTATTTATTATCAGACTAAACTACTTTTTTATAGCGTATTTGAAAACTCTGTCCAAAAACCGTATTACGACACGACACACTTGAAGATTACCAGTTGAATGACATAAAAATCAGCTGCAGCTGTGGCTTAAATTTATAAAAATCTAAAAAAGTGGCGCGTTGATTTTAGTTTTGGCGCGCCTGGCTATTTGTTGTTGTTTTAGGAAAAACTGACAGAAAATTTCGTTTGTTGTTGCTATTTTTGGAAAATTAAAAATGGCTGTTCGAAATCAGGGATACTGCTTACATTTTTTTGTTGGAGTCAAATCGAAATGTGTTTCAATCATAAAGGGCGAAACGCAACCACGCACTTGCTTGAACTATTCTTAAAGGGCTTACACATCGGCGAATCTGTTCGTCACACGGCGGCCATGTTCACACAAGTTCGCTAGTTAAGAAGCGATGTTCGACGGTTTGTCACACGGTTGGCCGTGTTTACAAACATTTTTGATTTTCTCTGTCGAACAAGGGATGCTGCTGAAAATGATGACTAACAACAAAAATCAATGGCTTGTGTGACGAACAGGTTCGTTCAATTTGAACGCTAGATTTTTCACACACGTTCGCGCCGCCATATTCTTCGACGAACAGATTCGCCGATGTATAAGCCCTTTTATTGCGGGTATCGCATGGTCCAACATGATGGACGACAAAGTCGGATGAAAACTAACGGCAAAATTTGATTAAGCTTTCGAACGATCCAACATGTGTGACGACACCATTATTTTCTAATTTTCAAGCAGAACCCTTCACGTGATGGCCAAAAAATGTTTGGCTATTTTTATAATTTCCCCAAGTTTTGAAGGATATATTTTTGATTTTCCTTATTTACGGATAGCTTTTATACTTTTCGATGAGTTTTAACCAAAACCTGTATTGGGAACGCTTACCACATTTTTGCTTTACGCTAGTTTGTTATTCACTCGCTGGGAATTTTATTAAAATAGAAAAAAAACACCGAGTCAGACATGCTTTAACGGATTTCTTTTTAAACTTGAAAAGAAAAAACAATTCAAAGTTGCATAAATACAAAATTAAGAAAAAAAAAAAAACACAACATAAGGCTTTATAATAAAAATTACATTTTATAATTGTATGTTAAAAAAAACTTAATACCTACCTATATAAATAAAAATGTACTAAAATCATAATAAATAAAGGAATGTTCACATTTTTTAAATAGGTTTATTGAATACTTTTCTATAAGACTTTTTCAATATATGCATATCCAATAAAACTTTTGAGAAATTAGTACAAAATTTGACAAAATCACTACATTTGTATGCTGATTTCAAAATTCTTGAAAAGCATTTGAGCGCTTTGTTAAAAAAAAAATATGCGTGTGGCCACCACGCACGGTAGAAGTGAAAAGCCCTAACCAAAATAGACGAAACGAGACGATTGCAACTTGCCGAACGTTTGCATTCGTTACGTCTGTTTTGACATTCAACCCAAAATGAAACGAGTACCTCCAATCGTCTGAAAAAAGAAGAAGACTACTCTGCACAGCTCAAAGAACTAAAATATAAGGAAGTGGTGTTGTCTACACATACAGTGTACGTGAACTGTGGCCGATTCGTAAATTGAGCAAGCGAGACAGAGTGCGTTTTTTGACATTTATGAGCATTCGTCATTTATGAGCGTTTGCTTGTAAATAGCCTTCTCAGTAAAAAAAAAAAATTTTCGCGCCAATTTGATGCGACCACAGTTGTCAAAACGCAAACACTGCTTCAGGGGCGCATTATTTTTTCACTCTTTAACGCACTTTTGGGGCGCTTATGTCTTCAGCAATAAACTATATTATCGTATTTTTAAAAAGTTATTGATTTATAATAATTTAATTATTTTTATATTATATAATTAAATTAGGTCCAAAATTGGTAAATTTAACAAAGAATCTATTGTATATGTGATTCCAATTAGAAACCGTTCGGACCTTCTTTAACGATCTAACCGAATATGGCCCTCAGTAAATGTTTCTGTATTGCAATACAATTTTATTTTAATTTATTAGGTCTTTAATTATCAAACATTTTATTAATACCGTATAACTCTAAACACCTGTTTTATATGTTATTCGAAACAGAAACAAATTGAGCCTTCTTCTTCGATGCAACTGAATACGGCCCTTTGGGAATGTTTATGTATTTGTGTCAACCAACACGAATAAGAAAAATACCACACTTTTGGGCAATAACATCACTTCCTTATATCTTAGTTCTTTGGCACAGCTGTTGTTGACGAGTTGAGACGCTAAAAGTTCGGTTCTTACGGAACAAACCGTCTCGTCACACCGTTTCGTTCAGTTCGTTGAGTTTACGTTTGCTTATTTTGGGTAACAACATTGAATTGCATTAAAGCGAACATTTTTGTCTTCACTCGTTACGTAGCGACTCGTCTATTTTGGCTAGGGCTAAACCCTGATCTAAAAAAGTTGATTTTTAAGGGGTTAAATGATTTACTTTTTAATAATATAGTCTTACGAAGAAAGTCCCATTTCATATAATGGCAGGAATAAATTAAATCTGTTTTAATCAGGGATCGTAATTATTACAAGCGATATCCAAAAGCTAAAAGTTTTATTATTATTTTTAGATTTTTATTTTATTTTATTTTATTTTACGCTCAAAAATAAAAATCATTTATACAGTTTTATTTTTTTCCTCAAACATAAAACTCAAAACAACACACAGCTTTGTTGCTGGCACATGCCAATTTTTATTCCTTACACCTGTAGCGGAATTCCCAAACGTGTTAACGACGTTTATAGTTATCGTTAATTAGTCTTTGCTGCAATTATCGTTAAGCGATTGTTTTACATGCGATTGTGATTTTATAAAACAACAAAAATAATATGCCAAAAATGGCCACAACACGATGAGGCATATGTTAACCATCATGGTTAAAATATCTAAATAAAAATAATTCTATAAACTTTTTTTCCAATAGCTTCTACGGTTTTATTTAAAGTTTAAAAAAATAAAGAAAAGTTTTTAAACTAAATAAAATCAAATTAACAGATAAAAGGCACATTTCAGAGCATTAATAATAAAAATAATAATAAAAGTAAAAATAATAAAAAAGTTATAACAATTATAAGTTCGTTGAAGGCAATCGCTCAAACGAAGTCGACAGCCTCTCAAGCGTAGAAGCAATTCGGTCGCAAGCAATTGCTTGCATTAGCGCTGCCTCTGCTAATAGCTGCGATGCAGCTGTCTGCTGCTTGGCTGATTCAGCATGTATCTATCGAAAATTTTATGCCTTAAGGCCTATCTAAGCTGTCAAAAAAGCACAGTGTTGCCATATTTTTGATTTCTGTTAACGACGTTTGTAGAATATATTGTGAATGTTACATTTTAACAATTTTGTCACTAAGTACTGTTTTGAGAATACAACATTCGTTATTGCAAACTACAAACGTCGTTAGTTAACCATAACGATTTCGTATCGTTAACTTTTTGGGAATTCCACTACTGATCGGCCGACGCTCGATCTTTTTGGGCGAATCCAGTGTTTATTTGTTCATAGAGTAGTAGATTTGTTGAAATGGTAGTTAATAATGTAGGAAAAACAAAAAAGAAAGAAAATATATTGAAAACTTAACGCAAGAGAGTTTTGTTTTACTTTGTTATTTTATTAGCACTTTATATAATCAAATTATTTATATAATATTCTTTATATATTAAATTCTTTATATAAATATTTGTATAAATCTTTGATTAAAAGGCATAAAAGTAGTCAAAATTAATCCGGTTTAGTACGTTTGCATAAACAAAAATTGACCAACACTTACTATGTTTCCATGGCGAGTTAACTCAGGGTTAGAGTTTTCGTCGAGTTAAGAAAATGGCGTCGCTAACTCGATAGTGTTTCCATGCACAGCATCGAGTTGAGTCGAACTTGTCAATTTCATTTGCATTTTTGTTATTGTTTTACTAGCGAAATGGATACTAAATGGCAGCATTCACTTTGACAGATAGAACCCAGTTAAATCTTACAAGTTTCGTGGAGTTTCGTGGAGTTTCGTGGATTTAACGAAGCTCAACTCAACTCGCGTTTCCATAGCGAGTTAACACCGAGTAAACCCCGAGTTAACTCGCCATGGAAACATAGTAACTGATGCTCGCAAGCAGTGAATTTAAGTGTTTCCACTGCACGAACGAACAAGATGGCGACTTACCAATGTTCGCAACTTGTGTTCGTGTGGTGGAAACGGTTGGACCGAACGAAGAATTCATCGCTACAATTTGTTCGCGATGATTTCTTCGTTCGTTCGGGCAGTGGAAACACTCGGTGATACTAAGTTTTCCGCCATAGAAAAACTGTCAAAGGAAAAGCTAGAAAACAACCTTGATATGAAGTCTGTTTTTTTAAGTAAAGTCAAAATATCTTACTAAAATTCAAGATGTCACTGATATTTGACATTTCGTATGTCTGTTTTTTTTTTATGTGTATACTTGTAGCCAATAGGAGCATCTTATTTTCTAAGAACAATAAAACAAAACGCAATAAGAAACATATGACTACTGTGCAAAAATAATAGAAATCAGATTACGCCATCAGAGTCAGAAAAAGTTGCACCGTTCTGCGCAAGACGTTTCGTGACGTAGATAGGAAAAGACACTTTCTCTGTTCTTCTCACTGATTTTCTGTTCGTGCAAGAAAAGATGGAATATAGTGCGAAATAGTTCTGTGCTATTTTTTTTTTCAGCTACAGTTGTTTTTTTATGTTTTGTTCAGTGAAAAACAGCTGATTTTTACAATGGGTCGATCGTGACGTAGGCAGACATGCGCATGGCATAATCTTGTATTTATAATTTTTGACTACTGTGTGTCAAATGAAAAGCTGCTTTTCAAGTGTGAACACCTTTTTTTTAAAAGAGGTTTTTCAGCTGAAAAGCGTCTTTTCGGGCTGTGTGTGAACATAGTATTAGGGGGTTCCCGTACAAATTTAATGATTTTTGTATATTTATTCCCTACACGAGAACAGGGGAAAGCTGGAGAGGGTTAATATGTATGACCGACCCCCATTACTTTTGCAAAAGGAACAGAAATAGGGTAATTTCTTCCGACCACTCCTTATGGGGGCTCCCATACAAATTTTATGATTTTTGTATATTTATTTCCTACACCTGAACAGGGCGGCTTTAAAGTTGGGCTGGAGAGGGTTAATATGCATCATAAAACTATTTGAAAAACATAAAGATATAAGGCAAATAAATGCAATACAGAAATACACTCTGTGTACTCTATATTTCTTGGTGAATACACTGTTTTTTAAACAGGCATCACTGGAACCTGCTCATAAGCGGTTAATCAAAGAGTGTGCTATCAGCCGAACGTTGTACAGTACTCGTTCCGGTTTTCTGAAACTACTACACAAAGTTTGGAACATACTTTAAAATGTTGTACATTACAACTGTGTTACTTAGCAGCAGTTAGTGTTTGTCTTTTTGTTTAAGGTTTATGTTTTCAATATGAATATCAAAGACTTGCTCGATATGCAGTTAATTTTTGTCGGCAATATTATTATTACTCAATGTATGAACCATACAGTTGAAAAGCTACTGTGTCCATACTAAAAAAAAAAAAAAATAAATAATTGGTCATTTCAGCCCTTGAAAGGACTTTTGTTGATATATTACAAAGATATCAATAAACGATACAATGTTTTTGTAAACAATTAAAAAGTAAACAAATAAACGATACAATGATTTTGTAAACAATGAAAAAGTAAACAAATAAACGTCAAACAAAATTATTTCAATTGAAATCCTCTCAAAAATTTAAACAATTTCAGGCCAGTGCGAATGTACTATAAGCCATATTCCTCGATTTGTTCTGCCTGAAGGCCTAACCAAAATAGACGATTTGCTCCGTAACGAGTGAAGACGAAAATGTTCGCTTAAATGCAATTACAATGTTGTTACCCAAAATAAGCAAACGTAAACTCAACGAACTGAACGAAACGGTGTGACGAGACGCTTTGTTCCGTAAGAACCGAACTTTAAGCGTCTCAACTCGTCAACAACAGCTGTACAGAGTAGTCTTCTTCTTTTTTCAAACTATTGGAGGTACTCGTTTCATTTTGGGTTAAATGTCAAAACAGACGTAACGATTGCAAACGTTCGGCAAGTTGCAATCGTCTCGTTTCATCTATTTTGGTTAGGACTTGAGAGTCGGCAAAGAATTGAAGTCGTCGAACATTTCGGTTTATACGAAAGCTCAACAAAAATGTTTCGTTAAGTTGTAGTCGGACATTGTCAGATTACATTTCCGCTCATCTGAAACTTACTAACAACACCTCTAATAATGAAAAAAAAAATATTACAATATGTTATACTTCATAATGAGATATGAAATACTACAATACAAATATTTTTCAGTTGAAAATTAACACAAAAGACAGAAAATTGAGATTATTTTGAAAATAGAATGAAAATAAAACAAAATAATTCAACAAAAGAATCTATAAAAAGGAATATGTGAAGATGATTTTAATGAAATAGTTAAGTTAGAGGTAAGTATATCTTTCGACAGAATCGGTGGTTGTAATTGAGCACTTATGCACTCAATGTCAATTGTGTTTTCTTTTTAGTATTGCAAAGTAAACCTCAGTAAGCACATTCACAATCTATGGCAAATGTATGCGATTGCATAATTTTTTATGGTAAAAAAAACAGATATTTACTCCACATTCGAGCAATAGCTGCATTTCTTTTAATGATAAATTCAATACCATATTTTGTGATGTTTTTTCTTAATATTTTTTAACCTTAGTTCTTACGAAATTTCTGGTCTTTGTATATTCCAATATTTTTGAGAAGAATACTTTTCTAAATGATGGTCCTATCCAGCATGAGAAACCCTTCAGACAAATTTTGAAATTTGTTGTATAATTTATATACAACTTTTTAAAATCGAATCTATCGTCAAAAGATATATAATATGAATCGATTTGTATATTGTTATAACCTTATTTAGAAGGTACTGAAAAAGACGCAGTGAAATAACTTCCAATGAAATAACTCCCAAATGAAAAAATGAAATAACTCCCAATGCAATAACTCCCAAGAGAAATGAAATAAGTCCCAAATCCAAAAAAATTAAATAACTCCCAATGAAAATGAAATAACTCCCAAACCAAAAATGAAATAAGTCCCAATTAAATAACTTCCAATGAAATAACTCCCAATAAAAATAATATAAATTAAATAACTCCCAAGAGAAATGAAATAACTCCCAAGATAAATGAAATAACTCCCAAGAAAAATAAAATAACTCCCAAGAAAAATAAAATAACTTCCAAGAAAAATTAAATAACTCCCACGAATAATGAAATAACTCCCAAGAAAAATTAAATAAGTGTTTGACCTCGCGAGGCTATGGGATGACAAACACTGATTTATAGGGAAAAAAAGCGCCGCAGTCGAAAAATTATTATAAGAAATCGCGCGATTTTAAATAACAATTTTTAATTTTATTTCAAAATTTTTTTCGTTAGCCTTATAGGGGGGGGGGGGGGGGAAGCACCGAAAAAAAATAAATTTTTTTGTAACAATATTTCGCCTACGTCGCTTTTTCCCCCCTATAAAGTTATCGAAAATAGTTTTGAAATAAAATTAAAAATTGTTATTAAAAATCGCGCAATTTTTCGCTTGCGGCGCTTTTTTCCCTGTATAAAGCTATCGAAAATACTTTTGAATACATATAAAAAAAATCAGCTAAGATGATTTTTTTCCTATAAAGCTTTAAAAATAGTTTTGAAATAAAATTAAAGCGATAATTACTTTTATTGTAGCACGCTCGGCAGCACTGGTTGCATTTTTAACCCTGAATGTAAGTTAACATTCTTTGAAGGAACAACATTCTTACGGCAAGTGAAATAGCACCCAACTTAAATGAAATAACTCCCAAGAGAAGTGAAATAACTCCCAAGAGGAATGAAATAACTCCCCAGACAAATCAAATAGCTCCCAAGAGAAATGAAACAACTCCCAAGAGAAATGAAATAACTCCCAAGTAAAATGAAAACTCCCAAATATTTTGGGACTCATTTCATTTCAAAATTTTTTTGGGAGTTATTACATAATTGGCAGTTATTTCATAAAAAAATGAATTAACTCCCAATAAAAATGAAATAACTCCCAATTTTTTGGGAGTTATTGAAAATTAAATAACTTCCAAAAATTTATGAACAATTTTTGGGAGTTATTTCATATTTTTTGGGAGTTATTTCATTGGGAGTTATTTCACTGCGCCCTGAAAAATTGCAAAATATCTACATATCCCATCCCTGTTTTTAATAGTGTTCAAGTATCGAATAAAAAACTCGGTTCTAAAATTATATATCACTAGCGTAGAGTTCTTGTAGTAGACGAAGAAAAAATATAAACAATATATTATGCAGAGATAATCTCTGATATTATGAGATGCAATGACAACGAATATAGAGCATCACAGAAGACACGATTATTGCAGGACACGGCTGAAGTACCGTCAAGGAAAACAGCTAACCGCGGTGAAGGTGAGACTAAACAAATTTTATTCATTCATAAGTATCGTCTTTCAAGTAAGCGCCAAGACCTAATCCAGCTTTTGTTAAAGGTGTACACAGTGGCTAATGAATCTGTTCATTTAATCGTTTTCGGAGTGCCTAAGATTAAGCTCCAGCAAGAGATCAAAAGCGCCTTTCAACGATATGGAGGATTACTTGCTAGCAAATGTGTAACGGACGAAGTGAGCAAGAGCGGTATATTTTATTTGTACTTGCTTGGGTTAGGAATAACAATGCTTTCATTATAGTTGAATTGGAACAATTTACCGATGTATTTCATATTAAGTTCCAAAAACTAGAGCATGCCAGACGAGCAAAACGGTTTATGGACGCAAGGGAATTCTATGGAGGAATACTTCATATATCTTATGCGCCAGAGTATGAAACCACTGAAGAACTACGAAACAAATTACTGCAGCGACAGCGGGAAATAAACTATCGGACGCGCATAAACGCTAAAATTGAGGGAAAAAAAATTCTTAAAAAAACAGTTGTAGATGTAAAGAATGACAGCGAATTTATTTAAATCGTTCTTATATTTTCTAGTCCCTAATAAAATAAAATTATGTACTTTGCATAATTTAACGAATTTAACTAAAGGAAAATTGAGTTTTCTAAAAAAAATTGTGTTTTCTACAGCACTATTTAAATCCAAAAAAGGTGAATAAGAACTAGTTGGATTTTCGCCAGTCGTGATACTTGGTCGTAAGAGATACCCGATGTTTCCAGATGTCAATGCCAAAGTAAGCCCAAAAACTATAAAATAAAGATAAATTAAGGATAACTATACTAAATTATGTTGCTTCAGAAGTGACTTACATGCCAAACATTGCGCCACCCAAGTGAGCTGCGTGATCGAAGAATTTCCATCCCATTAAACAGCCCACCAAATCGATGCCTAATATAACTTTGATAGCCTTTGGGATAGTTAATTAGTTGCTTTCACAAAATTACAAGAATAATAAAAATCTTACAGAACCAGCCGAAAATGTCACCATGGGTAAAAATAATATGCTTAACTGTGTATCTGGGTATTGAGCGCACACATATCCTAAAATCGCCATAATTGCACCAGACTGGAAAAGAAAGACTTTTCATTGTTGGGCACTAAGATGGCTATTGCAATACTTACTGCACCCAAAGATAGACCCGCCTGCGAGGTAATTGCCTTGTAAACAATGCTACTCATACTTGCAATGACACCAGCACTCAGGTAAACAGCTAGAAACTGTTCCTTACCCAGTGATAACACAGCCGCATTTGAAAAACTATGCAAAACATACATGTTTGCAAATATATGGAACATAGAATAGTGACTGAACGTCGATAGGAACATTGGCCAGCAGACAACACCTAGTATTAGTTAAAACGATTTAATAACTGTCAATTCACGATACCTATGACAAACTTACGCCCAGCAGGATTTGAGCAAAAATATGTTGTCATTATATTCTTCATTGCTGGCACGCGCCACAAGGCGAAAACAATCAAATTTAGTGCACACAATGGCGCAAAAACCTTTTCGCCCGGAGTAAGTGTTTCCCACACATGCAGCAACTCACGTTTCATGTTTTGCCAATAGCCTGATTCAGGTATTTGCTTTTTACGCACCCATGGAAATCGTGATTTGCGCGCCCTCTCAATCATCAAGTTGCGAGCGTTCTCGTATTCCAGGACTGTGGCCGCCATAAAGCAACCTGCACTAAACTAGAAAGCAAGAGAAGCATTGCTTAAATTATTTGATAGTTCCGATTTGATTTTCTTACCGATCCTGTAAATACTATTGCTTTCCAAACGTTTGACATCGGTACTGGTCCACCGCTTCCAATGGCGTAGTTGTCGAATGGCGTGGTCTGTAGCATAGGCGATCGTGGTGGATGTTTTTGGCATTTACTGCTGCGAAATGAACGCACAGGGAGCTGCTGAAAACGTTGTCGCGCATGATGCAATAGAAGGTTGGGACTGCGAAGGTTGAACGTCGCTGGCACGCTATTTAGTAAGATGTCGTATGTAAACAATTTTTAATTTAAATAAAACAAACCGAACCAACCTTATTTGGCGATGCCAACTTTGACAAAGGGCTCTCACCAGCATTTTTAATTTATTTATTTAAAATTAAAACTACAAAAAAACACTTTCACTACAGTTTCATTTCATTTGACATTTAAGTTGTCACTTTGACTTTTCAAACTCATTTAAAATTGAAGCTGTAGCAGGGATGCCTGCTAGAGGAATAACTGCGCTAAGGCCGAATTCTAATTTTTGCACATTTTGCTTATATGTTTTTTGACAAAGAAGGCAACAATTAACAACTTCATGTCGTCATATGTTGACAATAAGACAACATGAAGACAAAGAAGGCAACAACTTCATGTTGTCTTGTTGTCAACATCTCTGTTTTTCTGCGCCTTCGACTTAAGGCTTAACCAAAATAGACAGAACGAGACATAACGAGTAAGTTCGAACAAATGGGAGCCAATGTTAAAACCCAAAATGCACATACGTAACTGATCGAAACTGAACGAAACATTGCGACGAGACGTTCTGTTCCGTAACAACCGAACTTTTAGCGTCTGAGCTCGTCAACAACAGCTGTGCAGAGTAGTCTTCTTCTTTTTGAGACGATTGGAGGAACTCGTTTCATTTTGGGTTAAATGTCAAAACAGACGTAACGATTGCAAACGCTCGGCAAGTTGAAATCGTCTCGTTTCGTCTATTTTGGTCAGGCCTTTATTCACGTTCCGTATGCTTTTACTAGGTTTGACCTTTTTCAAAGGCTTTTAAAAAATCTGCTGAAACAGTATATTTAAACTGCTTTTCATTATACACTGTGCGTTCATCGTGGTCAAAAAAAAAAAAAAGTTGCATGGCTTAATCTTGCTAAAGGCTTTATGTATGTTCTCACAGCAACTTTATAAGGAAACCTCTGCGACATTTTTCGTAGCTAGAAAGAAGCTCATTAAGATAATTACCCAATTTACGCTACTTTCAAACCTACTTCAAAGGATATGTTTCGTATGTTTGACAATTTCGTGCGTGATTTCCATAATCAACAAATTTGTTTGATTTTGTTTTTAATGAATTGTGAGAACTTGACAGCTTACAAACGACAAGTAATAAATGGTAATAAAATTTAAAGCAAGTGATAAACTTTTATTTATTTATGAATTCAATATAAAAAAGTCTTGTTAGCTAAGAGTATATATTAAATAAAAAATAAATAAATAACTGGCCATTTCAGCCCTTGAAAGGACTTTGACCTAGCTTTTTATGATCAATTGTGTTGTGCGTGTTATTGAGTTTGTACACAATTGACCGAGAAATGGACCTACAGGCTTAACGCCGACTCCGAACGGCGATGAACGGAATGTTCTTATTCTCAAGAAGCTTTAAATGGCGTTTTTATTACTCTCTGAGGTTTGCCATTATCTGCAGAGAGGTGGCGGCCGTACAGAAAAACTATTTTAATTCAAATAATTTTCTGTCGCTGCTGGGGTTCGAACCTGGGTCTCCAGGTTCTTTGACATAGCGGCCACGCACTTTAACCAACTACGCCACGGACGCCACAAGAGTATATATTACAGTGATTATATTTGATTATATTTAGAACTACAAATTAATTTAATTAAAACATGACTGAAAGTAAGAGTTTAACAATATTCTAACCTATTTTTATGTACCTGTTTCCTATCTTAATGTTTCCTATAACTCAAAACCTAACATTTATAGTTATAGAATAAAAGATAGACCCGTAAAGCAGGGACATATGTATATAATAATAATAAATACTTATAGAACGTTGTTATCCACGAGTGGAGTCAGTTTAGCCCTAAAAGTGTTAGGTTGTACCAAACAGTTCTTTAACGAGACTGGTAGTTTGTTCGAACAACGTGCAGAAAGTATGTAGAAAGAACGATCCAAACTAGACTACGAAATTTTCAGAAAACGTATCTGTGGATTTCATGCCGAGCGCGAAAACATGAATTTCTGCATTAAATATTTTGAAACCGCCTTCTTCCTTAATTTGAAGAAGAAAAGTAACAGTCTTATTTTAACGAAATCTCGAAAACTTTTATGGCAAAATTTCCAAAAGCTGAACTTTTTCGATCTCCTAGTATGACTTGAAAACACAGGCTTGCTTTAAAAACTCAACATGTTGCAGCTCACATTCGTCAATTCCATATGGTAGGGTTCACATACTCTTATATTTAATAAAAAATGTGATTGTGAGATATAATACCTATGTGATAGCATGGAAACGCAGCATAATACCCTTAAATTAATGAAAAAATGCAGTGTGCTATTCGGGAAATTTTCACTCGTGGTAGAAAAGAAGCTACTGAGTTGAATACAATTTCTGTCCATTGAAATATAATTATAATTATTGCTTTGCCAAAAGGACGATTAAATTTTGACAACTAGAAATTTAAGCGTTTTCGAAAGTGCATTAGCGCAAGCATATCATTTCATTTTAAAAATTGTTAATATATACTGAAAATGAACAGTACTTTACGTAAATATTTACCATTTCAAGTTGTTATGCTATCAGAAGCACGAAATTTTGAACTTCTTGACAACTCACGAACTCACAAGTGTTTTTTTTTTTATTTCTACTTGTGTCAAAAATTCTCTTGCCAATTGTAAAAATTTATACCAGCCGTTGGGGCTACATGAATTTTTGTATTCATATTCACTTCACAATTGCCAAATATACTCAATCGGACTGTTAAAATTGTGCCCGAATAGCACTTCCCAGCTAGACACCTAACTGTTAGATATGCCATATATATGGCATATTTATAACGCCTTTGAAGTTATATTCATATAAAATGCTCCATACAAATTACGTTATATTTGTTCTAGCGTCGTGCAAAATATAACGCCTTTTTGTCTATCCGTGTGGTCTGGCGTCTCTGTCTGCCACACATGTTTTATCTATTAAAAAAAGCTACAGCTGCTCTGCTCACACTAACAACAAATTCCGTAAAGAATTTAATAACAAACTCAGCTGTTTACTTAAGTACACAGTTAGCGTTCCGCAAAATTTTTCCACCATGGTGTAGTGGTTAGAGCGCTGGCCTTAAATGCAAACAAACGCGAGTTCAAACCCTTCACCAAATAAAACCAAATTCTTTTTTCTTATAATTTTGTTTAGAAGTGTTTTTTTGTTATTTTTATTAATGGGTAGTATTTACAAAAGGTAAATTTAGGCAAAACATTTAAAGAAAATAAAAAAAATATCTCTCCAATATTGGCTTTTTTTTTAACTCTAGCAAGGAAAACTCGCGTTTATTAAGAAAGGAATTTTGCCATTTTTAATAATCATATTTCTCTTTATTGTATTTTACATATATATATTTCAATTTATTAAATTAAACTCAATGAAAACCTTCCTGTGTCGGACGGTATTTGAACCGCGGTCTCTGCCACATAAGCTGCGCATTCTACCCAACGCGCCACGGACATCATATTCCAAAGGTATCATTTAGGATATTATTTTATTGCTTAACTTACACTTGCATCGCTTAAAGTTTTTTCGCTACTTTTTTCACATCCTCAGCTTGTTTGCTGCGTAAAGGAGCAAGCTATGTAAGCACATACAACTTTCCTTGTTTAACATGACATCAAAATTTAAGAGTGTATTAGTGAACACCAAATTTTGTTTCATTGTGTTTGTAACTACGTTAGAGCTGTCTAGCTGGGTTAGCCTAAAAAATATCCGTTCCAAAAATAAATTTGTACTTATGGCAGTACTGTATTCAACTGATTTATACTAAACACATCTTCATTTGTTTACCTTTTGACAGTTCAACAAAGTGAGTAGTCGTCATTCACGTCATATAAATTTTTGTAAATTCTTGTTTTTAGTCATTAACTCTGAAAGTTAACAATTTAATAATTTGTTAACGCAAAAAACCATTTAGCAAGTAAATTTATTGACAACCCTCAAAGAGAATGAAGTATTAAATCGATTATAAAAACATTGTGATAAGAGGAATGATCTAAAAACAACGCGGGGAAAATAAAAAAACAAGCGAGATTTGCAAAACTAAATTACAACTGTCTGGAGCAACTCTTTTTTCAATTTGCGTGATTAAGTGGAAGCCTAGTCAAGAAAAGTATACGGCTTAAATTGGTCATGAGGAGACAGAGGTTAGGAGTTGCTTATTGTTTTTCCATAAAATAAAATTAAAACTTCACTACAGACGACCACATCATTACGATGAAGACGATAATTTCCGCTCCAATTATAATCAGCTCAATGGCCACAGTGACAAACATTTGCAGATGGAACGTTTACAGTCCAATTTGCAGCACAAATTTGAGAACACTATTGAAGCCAAAGTGAATGATGGTGATACACTGCAAGCTTTGGCGCTAAGATTTAACTGCACGGTGGGTTACATTTACTTGGGTTTTTATATAATTTAAATAAAATACATTTACAACAGGTGACGGACATCAAACGTCTAAATAAAATTGACAAAGATAAGGAAATTTATGCTCGTAAGGTTGTGAAAATTCCAGTTACGGTTCAGTCGGTGCTGCTTGAAACGATACCGATTGTTCATAAAAGTGGCAGCAGTAGCCCGCAACATATTACTCTGCTAGAAGGAGATACACAGAACCACATTCGAAATCCGTTAGAGGACTCCAAAATAATTCTGGAAGAGAAGTTATTGGTAGCATCTGTAAATGCCGCCGGGGCTACAACATCTTCTACAACGGACAGCTCAATAAGTAATTTAAGGCTAAATTCGAGAGTATCATCAAATGCTGTTTACACAGATGAAGGTGAGTCATAATTTCAAGTTCAATATTATCTTTTGTGTATAATGAGATATATATGTAATTGAAAAGTAATGAAGAATGTATTCACGTTAATAAAAGTGAGCGCATTAAACGGGGAAATTTTTAAAAATCTTATATATAAAATAAATAAAAAAAATTTTAAAATGCTAAAAACGTGATAGATGTAAAACTATCACCTTTCGGTTTTTAAAATTGAATTAAAAAATTTAATTTTTCGTTACTTCTTTAATAGAAGGAAGTACCCGTATTTTACTAAATCGGATAAAGATTCTTGCGAATATAAAAAATATTTCGTAAAATTAAAAGGACTAAGATTACCTACAAGCTTTTCATAAATTTTTTGTGCATTAGACAAAAAAGAACCCAAAATAAATGAAAATTCTTAGTTTCCACTTGCTACATGACGAAATGATTGAGAGATGTATAGAAAAAACTCATTTTCAAATTAAAAAATTAATTAACATTTAAACGTTAAACTTTCAAAGACTTTTGTGGTAAAACATCGAATGATTTTCAATACGGCTCGTAAGCTACAGATCATAAAATCCCAAGCTTGACTTATATCTTATTTCGAAAAAAATTAATTTTCCATTTCAGACCTTGAAAGGACTTTGACCCAGCTTCTTATTAACACATTGTGTTGAGCATGTTATTAAATGTTTGTACACAAATGATCGAGAACTGAGCCTAAAGATTTTAAGCCGACTCCCTTAAACCATGGTAGAATAAAGAAGGTAGATGCATGGGAGATAGCGTGGACACAGAACTATCAAATCGAAAATATTTATATTTTAATAATTTTTTTGTTGCTTTTGCTTTCTTTCGTTATTTTGACAGTTATGGTTGACAAAAAAGACAACAAGCAGCCCTGCATCTACCTTGTTTATTCTACCATGCCTAAAAAATGACTAATGTGCATATTTTCGAGAAGCTTTACATTACATTTTTTACTCTCTGACGTTTACCCATGGTTGAATGAATAAAGTTGTCTCGGGACTGATCGTACTATCTTCTCAGTACCCACAATTGTCAAAATCAATAAAATACAAAATTTATGCTAAATAAAAAGTGGAATAGAATCGAGGCAATTTGGGACTGACGATCTTCTCTTGGCGCCAATCGCTGATAACATTTCCAGTATAAAATGATTGCCTATAGTCGAAAAATTAAGCGTTGCATTTCGTTTTGCATATGATTCACTAGTCATTTGAGTTATAGAATATAACATAAACACAAATAATAAATGCAAGATTATGGTAAAATTAAAGATTACCCAATTATTACGAATAATATGGCAACGCTTGAAAGCAATGAAAGAGAGGATTACTAGAGCTAGGGCCCTACTCCGTATTGCGATGCGTAAATCAATGCGTTGCGAAAATGAAACGCATATCGCATTCAAATACGGAGTACCGATTGCGCTATTTTGCGATCTTTTTTTCGCATAGCAATTCAGAGTGGGGCCCCTGAGGTCATTCTGCATTGGCTGAGGTCACACGATGCCACTTTATAATATTTTTAATATAACAAATTTTTAATTTTTGGCGTACACAAATAAATCAGCTGATTAAATAAGCAGTGCAGTGTTTTGTGTTCAAAACTGCACTTTTCAGGGTTGAGTTCAACACTTGAAAAATGTTGCACTGTGGTAGGGTAACATTTTTTTGTAGAAACGAAAACACCATTAAATTCTGAGTTGGTGTATATTCGTTGTAGAAGTGACCGATGATTTGATTTTTGACAAGTTCACTCGTTTTCATGTATTCTATTGCTTGCAAACATCGTCAATTGGATCTAGCTTTGATTCTGTTCCGGCTCTAAAATAAAAAATATGGCTTATTAATTTTTCTTTAAAATACGTTTATGTAGAAAAAACCCTTTAGAAATGTTTTACAAGATAAGCAATTTGATTTTTCAATGAAATGTCTACAAAACTTAACTAATAACTTATTAACCAAAAGAAAGCAATAATAAATGCAATATTATACTTAACTCATCAATAAATACAAAAAAGTTAAGAAAAATTAAAAAAATTTTAACCCACCTTAAATTTTCAACTTTTTCAAAGTTACTCTTTGGCCGTGTGCTATTCGGAAACTTTTCACTCGTGGTAGGAGATAATTTACTGAGTTGAATACAATTACTGTTTGTTGAAATAAAATTGTAATTTTAGCTGTGGCAAAAGGACGATGACATTTTGAAAACTAGAAATTTTGACGTTTAGATTTTGGTCGTGTATTAGCGCAAGAATTTGATTTAATTTGTGAAATTGTTAATATATACTGAAAATTTGCAATTTTGGTTGCTATGTTTTTGGAAACACAAAATTTTGAACTTCTTTATGACTCACAAATTCAAAAGTATTTTTTTTCCATTTTTGCTTGTGTCAAAAATTATCTCTCCGATTGTCAAAATTTATACTAGCCCCCATAGTGAAATAAATATAAGGTGTTCTCATCCGGAATATCAGAAAAATAGGCTACCTTATTTTGACATTTTCATACAAAAATGAAAATATGAAGCCCTTCAGATTGTCAAAATAAGGCAGCATGTCAAAAAATATTTTGAGAAATGTCATGGGATGAGAACAGCTTATAATTATTTCACCATGCTAACCCCGGGGGCTACACAAATTTTTGACAGTCATATTCACCTCACAAGTGCCAAATATTCTTATTCAGACTGTCAAAATTTCATCATCCGAGTGAAAAGTTTCCGACAAGCACACGGCCTTTGTTAAATATTTTTTTAATCCTCTACTGCATAACACACACACTTACGTTTGACTTCAAATCTAGAACTGAAAACCTTTTTCCCCAATTTAGAAGTCAAATCATAGACTATATATCGGTTCTATGCACTTCGGGTAACATTTTTTGTATCGGAAATTTTTTCTATCTTAACGCATTTTATAATTATTGTCAGTTGTAATTGTAAAAGTAAGCGTTTCTCACGCAAAAATCATGCATTACCGAGCGTTTCCACCGCCCGAACACAAGTTGCGAACATTGGTAAGTCGCCATCTTGTTCGTTCGTGCAGTGGAAACACTTAAATTCAATGCTTGCGAGCATCAGCGTTGATCAATATTTGTTTATGCAAACGTACTAAATTTGATTAATTTTTACTACTTTTATGCCTTTTAATTTAGGTTTTACGTAAGTATTTATGTAAATAATTTATTATATAAAGAATATTATATAAATAATTTGCTTATATAAAGTGCTAATAAAATAACAAAGTAAAACAAAGTTCTTTTGCGTTAAATTTTCAATATATTTTCTTTCTTTTTTGTTTTTCCTACGTTATTAACTACAATTTCAACAAATCTACTACCTATGCGCAAATAAGCACTGAATTCGCCCAAAAAGATCGAGCGACGGCCGATCAGAGCGAACGAAGAAATCTTCGTTCGTTCGTGCTGGAAAAGTGTTTACACTGCGCGAATAGCGCTCGCGAGCATTTTGTAAAAAACCAATGTTCCGAACCTTGGTTCGGACCAAACTGTTTACACTGCCTGAACGAACGAAGAAATCTTCGTTCGTTCGGGCAGTGGAAACGCTCGGTTAGAGGTTAAATGTACAAATTAACCCGTTCTTTGAAAAAGATGTTGGTAGTCACCCTGTTGTTTTGTTTTTGTGAGTTTCTCTGTCTTTTGACAGCTCAACAGTAAAGTAGCGTACTCACCGCTTGTGTGACAACTCAATTTTCAATAGTCATCGCGAATTCGGCACATAAACTTATTTTCTCTACCTAAATAATTGGAAAAATAAGCTATATAAAATTATTTAAGTTTTCATAACAAATTCCATAAAAATGCCTGATTATCTGGGAAATGATCAACGTAAAGTAAAGCACGACGAGAAGGAAGAAAAGGAAATAAAATCACTGGATGAGGGCGACATTGAATTGCTAAAGACCTATGGGCAGAGTCAGTATCACAAAGCAATTAAAAACATTGAGGAAGACATACAGAAGGCTGTGAAACAGGTGAACGAACTGACTGGTATCAAGGAAAGTGATACGGGCTTAGCGCCACCTGCGCTCTGGGATTTGGCCGCCGACAAGCAAATATTGCAGAACGAGCAACCGCTGCAGGTAGCACGTTGCACCAAAATCATCAACGCTGATTCAGATGACCCAAAGTACATTATCAACGTCAAACAATTTGCCAAATTCGTTGTTGATCTCGCCGATTCTGTAGCGCCTACTGACATTGAAGAAGGCATGAGGGTTGGCGTTGATCGGAATAAGTATCAAATTCACATCCCGCTGCCACCGAAAATCGATCCAACTGTTACTATGATGCAAGTGGAAGACAAGCCTGACGTCACGTACAGCGATGTGGGTGGCTGCAAGGAACAAATCGAAAAATTGCGCGAGGTAGTAGAGACACCGCTGTTGCATCCTGAAAAGTTTGTTAATCTCGGCATTGAGCCTCCAAAAGGTGTTTTACTTTTTGGTCCTCCCGGCACAGGCAAGACATTGTGCGCTCGAGCTGTGGCCAACCGTACAGATGCTTGTTTTATTCGTGTCATTGGATCCGAGTTGGTGCAAAAGTACGTGGGTGAAGGAGCACGTATGGTGCGAGAACTCTTCGAAATGGCGCGCTCCAAAAAGGCCTGTTTGATTTTCTTCGATGAAATCGATGCGATTGGTGGAGCGCGTTTTGATGATGGTGCTGGTGGTGACAACGAAGTTCAGCGTACCATGTTGGAGCTTATCAATCAATTGGATGGTTTTGATCCTAGGGGTAACATAAAAGTATTGATGGCTACAAACAGACCCGATACATTAGATCCCGCATTGATGCGTCCAGGTCGCTTGGATCGTAAAGTAGAATTTGGTTTGCCTGATTTAGAGGGTCGCAGTCACATTTTCAAAATTCATGCTCGGTCTATGTCTGTGGAGCGTGATATTCGTTTTGAGCTGCTAGCGCGCTTGTGTCCAAACTCGACAGGTGCTGAAATTCGCTCGGTTTGTACGGAAGCGGGAATGTTTGCGATACGTGCACGTCGCAAGGTCGCCACAGAAAAGGACTTTTTGGAAGCTGTCAACAAGGTTATCAAGAGCTATGCCAAGTTTAGTGCTACTCCGCGTTATATGACTTACAACTAAATACTAAAATATGAAATACTTACATTTTAAAATATAATAAACATGTGTATTGATTACAATAAAAACTAAAACCCGAAGTTTTCGATAATAAAACTTTTATTTTTTACAAAAGTACAGGAGATTGAAGAAGAAGGTGACTTTGATTAAACAAAAACATGTGTGGATAGAAGCATATCCAGTGGACAAAATCTACCTTCCTACAAATGAGATAATCTACTTCGAATCTTTGCAAAAATGTCTGGAATGAAAAACTAAACTTCAAGAAACTAACAAGCAGGATAGAAATAAATTGAGAGATAGCGCCATATATTTTTTAATTTTTGATGGATTAATATTGCGTGATAGATCGAACATAAAAAGTATATTTTTGAAATCGTGTGACTTGTTATATTATTGCCTTCAATTGAATTTTAAAATTTTATAGGATAGAAAAGATGGAAATCTTTCGTGTTATTTAAATGCTTTTTAGAAACGAATCTTTTAAGTTTGTAAATGCACTTTTAAAAGTACCGAACTGAAAATATTTTTTGTTTAAAATTAGCAAAAACAAAACCTTCAAAAACGAACGAATGATGAATGATAGTTTAATGAATATTGTTTCTTTAAATGTGGATTTTTCAATAATATATAGCGCTTATCTTATATATTAATACGCAAACATCGAATGTTGTCGTACACTTTTTCAATATTTATTTTAGAATAAGGACAATGAAACGTATATCATTCGAAAGGTACTGCACCATAGATGTGCCGAATTGTGTTAGATTTTAAATTAATGACCTTTGACCCGAAATATTAACGTTGAAAGTTTATATTAATTTTAGTTAGGGATCCTAGAACTGGCAAGAGGTAGAATGAAGAATGAGGTATCGGATGAAAGGTCTGGCTGCACAATATGATTGAATATTAGATTGGTGACCTTTGACCTCAAAAATGAGCGGAAAAAGAGCATTTATTAAATAAAAGCTAAACTGTTAGAGATGGAAAAACATGATATAAGAGAGAAATTTAGACATTCATAAGATGTGCAAAAAATACTTTAATATTTTTCACCATCGTTTACGGTTACCCTACAATAAGCACTTTTTCATGTAACAAGTGTCAATATATATTGTCATGGTAAAATTGCTTACAAATAGGAAATTTTAAAAAATTTTCGTTATTTTGACATCAAAATTATTGTGATATCTCGAAAACTATAGATGTTTTCAGTACAACGTTTTTTGTATGAAAATTCGTTGGTTGAGAAAAAAACCGGTATACGAAAACTTTTTTGCTAATATTTTCCCACGAATAGTATGTAAAAAAATTTTCCGTTATTATGACATCAAAAGTATTGCGATATTTCGAAACCTGTAGATTTTTTCCATGCAATGCATTTCTTAAAGCAATGTCATTGCCTCAGAATGAGAAAAAACAATTGATATTTCAAATTTTGATTTTGGATGTAAATATCTCAGCCATTTTTCAATCGATTTTCCTTAAATTTTCGTTGTCTGAAAGTTTAATTAAATGACTTTGGAGAAATAAGAAAATATTTACCGTTATCTCACCAATTCAATTTCTTATGTTGTTTTCAAAAAAACTCTAAAATATTCAATTTTTGCTCAAAAATTAGACCAGACATTCTTTTTTTGTAATTTTTTTTTTGTTTTTCTATTTTCTTCTCTCACACTCTTTCATATACCATATCATTTATTTGCAACAATTGCTTCATTTTGACACATAATTTAATTAAGTGTTTCTATCATCGAAAATCATGACCCTATGATATTTTTGATGAAAATCACATTTTTCAAAATGTTGTTTTTGTATTTTTTAAAAAGTTCTACAGCTAAAAAAATACTTTCTGTGAAAAAATTTTTCAAATATTTCAAACCACTCCAAAGTTATATACACAAATATATGTTTTAAGCCATTTCCTTATATACTTTTTATATTATGTATATTATTATTATATATCTATATATAAAAAGGTGAACGCAGAACAGTTAAGAAACATTTCCTCCCGTGCTTCTCAACCAATTTTGATAATTTTTTTTTAAATCAATAAGAGCAGGGAAAAGGATTGCACCGAATATCTATGGTGGGCAATTCGACCTCAAATCAGACGTTACATTCCACTGCTTAAATTTGATGGGCGTTGAAACAGAGGCGAGGCACTTTTCAACAGCCCAAATTTTCGGTATAACTTTTGCACTATAAGTCACAAATCAATGAAACTTGGTAAGAACTTCCTTCCTTGACAAAGGGGCGTGGAAACACTCATACAACTCAAAGTTGTTATATCAAATAGCTTTGGAAGCATTTCTACTAGAAAGTAGAATAAGGGATGTAGGGTACTATGACGGGCATTGGACAAAGGGGTGTGGTTCCGCATAAGCCACATTTTTGATATCGAATAGCTTTGAAATAGCTTTCAATAAAAATACAAAAAAAAAAAATGGTCGAATCTCGACCAAAGGTTATACTAGTATAAATAAATACATTAATGTAAGGACTGTATCGAAACGTATTTTCCCGCTTAAATAGTTCAATACATTTGGAACAGTTCTTTTATTATAGATTTATTGTTCAGTATCTCAATTTAACATGTATTTACGACATCTGAACGGTGCAATGCAAATAAAAATTAATTTCTCATCCTTTGTCGTAGTTTAGTTTTACCGCCCTTCAGAAGATTTTGCACAACTTTCTTCGTGATGGAGTTAGCCGTCAGACGCCAGTTTTTCTTGAAGTGTTCGATGTTCCTTGGAATTAAACCTTTCTTCTTTAGGTAGCTTCAATCGGTCGGAATTCTGGGGCGTTTGTTGGATTTTCATATTTGGCCACAAATTTGACGCCATTGCTTTCAAGCAGATTTAGTGAAGAGTTGGATTAATGAGCGATTGCCAAATCTGGCCAGAATATTGTGGAAGCATTATGCCTCTTATAAAATGGAATAAGTCGCTTCTCCACGCTCCTGATATAATTCGGAATTTATTGTGCCTTTAATTACTAAAGAGGACGATTTCAAACCACATGTGCAGATGGCTTGCCATACAAGAGCCTTCTAACCAAATTTTCCCAATTGCACAGTTCTAATGAACACTACCTTTCTCCTTTGTACAGAATTGTGGACCTGGAGGTGTGTTGGATTTGAACTTGACTTTGGTTTCGTCAACCATTATTATGCAACTGACTTTTTCTTTATGTTAACGCTCGTACAATTTGCGCACTCTTGTTTTTCCAACAACCAGTTGGCGGTCGTTCATAAATTACGTGGCCGATTTTAACCTTTTTCGGTGGTAAAACTCGCTTATGAGAATTCATATGTAGATATTTTTGAAGCGAAATACAAGCCGCAGGTAGGACATGATCTTGAACTGATATCCTCTTTCTGTGAAGGATAGTACAAGTCGTATGGAATCTCCTTTGATCGAAAATATTCAGGCCTTATTGTCAAAGCCTGACGCAGTCACAAAGACGCAAATTTTGAAGACGTATGTTGATATACGGAAGGGATGCTAAAAGAAAAATAATGCCCTTACTACATTTGTCAATAGTTAACTGTCAATTGAGAGGGTCAAACATGAAGATGCAAGGATGAAAATTGGATGAAATGATTGGGTGTATTAATTTCAATTTTGGTCACGTTACTATATCTGAGAACAAAACAAAAAAGATACAGTAGTTTCGACTATGTCGCAACACAAGACGTAGAATTAATAATTCAATTCGCTTCTGATGACATCTTTTTTAAAAACTATTTAGCAAAATATTTATTCCATACACCTGAGCATATGACCTTTAAAAGAGTGCCGGAGAGGGTTAATATGTATGACCTACCCCCATTACTTTTGCAAAAGGAACATTTTTGCCTTTGACACCTATTCCCTCCGACCACTCCTTAGGGGGGCTCCCTTACAAATATTATGGTTTTTGTATATTTATTCCATACACCTGAGCATATGACCTTTGCTCCAAATGGAACATTTTTGCCTTTGACACCTATTCCCTCCGACCACTCCTTAGGGGGGCTCCTATACAAATTTTATGGTTTTTGTGTATTTATGCCATACACCTGAGCATATGACCTTTAAGAGAGTGCCGGAGAGGGTTAATACGTATTACCGATCTCCATTATTTTTGCAAAAGGAACATTTTTGCCTTTGACACCTATTCTCTCCGACCACTCCTTAGAGGGGCTCCCATACAAATTTTATGGTTTTTGTATATTTATTCCATACACCTGAGCATATGACCTTCAAGAGAGTGCCGGAGAGGGTTAATATATATGACCGACCCCCATTACTTTTGCAAAAGGAACATTTTTGCCTTTGACACCTATTCCCTCCGACCACTCCTTAGGGGGCTCCCATACAAATTTTATGGTTTTGTCGATAAAACCGGAAACTGTCGATAAATAGGTAGCAAGTTTAAGCAAACAAAAACATCAAATGTTGGCTTTATACTTCATGTAATTGTGTAAAATTTATATAAGTTAGAGAGTTCTAACATGAATTTTTGTCGCTTTGGGGATCAAGCAGACCAACAAGTGCTAACATCAACATTGTACGATCAGTACTTTAGGCCCACCAAAGGCTCAAAAAGTTATATAAATACCGACTCCTGATCACTATCAACCACCCTACTTACCTCCGAGAATGACGTATTCTACGTCAAAACATCTGAAACAAAAAAACGAAAAAGATTATTAAACAAGATACTTAAAAACCTGCAAAAAAAATAGAACGATCGGTTCACTGAGTTTCGAGAAATCTTGGTCACCGACTTTGAAAACATGGTTTCGAGAAAAACGCGTTTGAAAATAAGGTGTAAGCACGGCGCGCTCCATAAGGCGGTTCACTCACTGGGCTATAACTTTGTAATTTTTTGAGATGTCGGCTTAAAATTTTAACCAAATATTCTTGAGACTTGAAGCTTTACGATAATGCAAAAAAACAAAAAATGAAAAAATTTCTATATAATCCCCCTAACTTAAAATTTTTGGATTAACAAAATAATCACTTCTTTTTTTTTTGCGAAATCTTATTTTTTGATTGTCCAAAAAAAAGTTTGAAAACAAAAATTTATAAAAATTTACAACTAAAAAATATTCGCAAAACTCACACTTTACGCCTTACCTGACTCTAGTCAATTTTGGGGATAATTATTTGTTTCAAAAAGTATTTTTTGCTTTGATTTGTTTAAACGAATATTTTTATAAATTCATTTATTTTCACTCTAGATCTCCAAGGAAATTCGACATCTACACTAAATGAAATTAATACCGATCCATCATCACCACTACTCCGCGATATACTGGAAGAATCCGTACCACGTGTACGTCCCATACGTGGACCCTCATTAAGCGCAATTGAATGGCCCGGTTCGGATTGTGATTTGTCTTGGGTGTGTTTATTCGTTGCTATTCTTGCTCTTTGTTTTGTTATTCCACTGCTTTACATACTCTACTTGGCGGAACATCCACATCATCATCACAACACAACGCATTGACATAATTAATCACAACAATTTCCTATTTTAAGCTTAATTGTTTAAAAAAATCTTTCGTTACTTTAAAAACACCTGATGTCACTGTTTAATTACTCTCCAAAACTCATAAATC
Source organism: Pherbina coryleti (assembly GCA_943735915.1). NCBI lineage: Eukaryota > Metazoa > Arthropoda > Insecta > Diptera > Sciomyzidae > Pherbina > Pherbina coryleti. The sequence goes on along the minus strand of OX030950.1, from coordinate 18,215,799 downwards.
TCCATTGCTTGGGAACTTGGTTAAATAAAATTTTAAATATGTTTTTCTTTACTTTATACATTCTTTGACCAAAATATTACGAAGTGCCTTCAATTCAAATTTAATTCTTTTGCAATTTAGAAATATTTCTTGTAATTATTTTTCTATTTTATATTGTATTTGTAATGTTTTCTTTTAACTTTTTAATATCATACAAAACATTCGATGTATTCAAAGATTCAAAGAGTTTTTGTTAAGAGGAGCAACACTTCCAAAATGTTTTTAAAAAACATGAAATAGGTAAAAATAATCTTTAAGTAGCAAAATAAATAAAAATGAAAATAAACATTTTTTAGACAATCTAAAATAAGTTTTATTAGTATTAATATATTTTGTTGAATTTTTAACAACCAATTCTTTACAACATAATTCAAATGAAATATTTGATGCCAAGTATTCTTCGAAGTATGCTTCGGTCATTGTCGTGTTGGAACTGCCAAACCAAAGGCATATTCCATTTGGCATGAGGCAGTATAACATCATTTAAAATGTTATACTAATGTTATACTAAATGTTTTCTTTAATCCAAAAAATGGTCCCAACTCCATAACAGGAAAAACATTCTATACCATGTTGCAAGAATCCATAGCGATTGGACTGGGGAAAAAAGTTGAGACAAATTCTATGGTCGGATGAACCAAAACAAATATGGTAGGAAATATTGAAATGAACCCTAGATACACCACAAAATCCTTCAAGCATGAAGGAGGAAACATCATGGTATTGGGATGTTTTTCCTGGTATGGAGTCAGGCCTATTTTTGGGATTAAAGAAAACATGGACAGGCATCTTTATGAGTTTTAAAAGCATAATTCGGGTTTTGTTAAAAATGTTATGATGTGGCCTGCGCAGTCGCCGGATTTAAATCCGATAGAAAATATGTGAAAGATTGTTAGGGAAAAGATGGGACCCATTAAACCATAAAATAAGAAGAAGCTTTGTACTCTGCACCAGATAATGTTTGTAAGACCCAGTAGAATCTATGCCCAAAAGATGCACCGCAGTACTTACAAAGAAGAGTTTTGTAACGAAATATTAATAAAGCTATACTTTTATTTCGTTTTATATGTACTATTATTTTCCAGTTTTAGTTCTGTGATTCTATTTTTTGTCAAGTGAATTTTAAGACTGTTCTTTTAAAAGGGATATTTTGTAATGAGTTGTTTTGTTATTTTAAATTGTTTTTTAAATAACTGAAATATAAGCTAAAAAATAATAATAAACTGTTTCAACCGGTATAAGATCATATTCATGGATTTTTTTACGAAATATAACCTGTCAAATGTTGATTCTATTTTATTGTCAGTCGCTGTAGGTGGTAAGGTAAAAATTATTATTGTACACTAGTAAAGGCTGGTCCTTAGCCCATACGACAAAAATAGGCAAACAATTTTATGCTGTTATGAGGCCACAGAGAGAGCCGCTTCAAGGTTGAAAATGCAGCTATCATGCAACGGCGTTGCATTGAATTATTACTCGGTGAGTATATGCATTATGGTAAGTATTATAGAATGAAAATGAAGATTTTTAATTGACGTTATGACAAAAATAAAAATGAAAATTGTGACACCGTCATGTCGCGGATGTAACAGCTTATGCAACAAAAATGCAATATTGTTGTATGGAATTTTTAACTGCGTACAAGAGGTGCTACGGAACATTTTATTTTAAGACAGCAAAGATTGGGTCTATGACCTCATAACGAAAATAAAAACAAAAATTTTTGCGTCATGACAACATGGAGGTAATCGCTTAATGCGGTAAAAATGCAACAACAATGAAAAAAGTTGCACGGAATTATAACTCCGTGACCATTGGCTCTACGGTAAATTTTATAGAACGGAAATTAAGGCTTTTCCGTTTTTTAGTTACATAATTAAAATACACAAAAAATTCGATAGCGTCATGAGGCCCCGCAGGGAATCGATCGATGTTACGTAAATGCTCCATTACTGCATGGTTTTATTGCGCTAAGGTACATGCCAGTGTAACAAAGCAAAAGTAAAATTTAAATCACAACTAAAACATGACATATATTAAAACAAAGATCCAAATTCAGACAAGGATTAGAAAAAGGACGAGGACTTGGATTTGTACAACGATTAAGATCAGGAAAACAAGGATTTGGATAAGGACTTGGACAAGATTTATAATAAGGATAAGACAAAGGATAAGAATAAGGATTTGTTCAAGGATTAGGAAAGGAGTCAGGCAAAGATTCAGACAATAATTTAGACAACGATTGGGAAAAGAATTTAGATAACATAAAAAGCAAGAATTAGAAAAGAGATTGGAACAAGGATTGCGACAAGTAATGGGACAAGGACTATGAAATGGATTCGGACAAGAACTAGGACAAGGGTATGGACATGGATTAAAAAACAGAATTTGCACAAAGAACAGGACAAGTAGTCATATAAGTACAGGGGGGGGCCAAATACAAGTTTTTTTTTTTTAAATGCAATAAAATTAACAAAATTAAATGTTTTCCATGAATTTTGGATTTATTAGTAAGATCAAACATTCACATTAATTATGGAACACAACGTCATTCAAGTGGCTGCTTCGGCTGGCTTCGCAGTAGCGCATTCTGTCACTCCAATTTTCTAAGACCTTCTTGATGGTTTCGGGCTGTAGCTCACGGATTGCTTGGAAGATATTGGCCTTAAGTGCTTAAAAAAAGTCCAAAGGGGTCAAATCGCAGCTCCGAGGCCACCAATTGACATCGCTAAGACAGTTGATAACACGATTTGGGAATTTGGTGCGCAAAAGATCGATTGTGGCATGGGCTTTGTGGCATGGTGCGCCATCCTGCATGAACCAGAGGTCGCCCGATTCATGCAGGATGGCGCAATTCATGTCTCCGATTTCAGTAAAAAAAAATCGGCTAACACGGCTCTGTAACGCCTACCGTTTACCGAAACGTTGTTCCTAACCTAATTTTCGAAGAAAAATAGTCAAATGACGCCACCACTCCACAATCCGCACCAAGCTATCACTCTCTGTGGATGCATCGGTTTCTCGACAAAAAAGTGTGGGTTTTTCGAGCCTCAGATGTGGCAATTTTGTTTGTTAACGTAACCACCGAGATGAAAATGACCTTCATCAGAAAAGATGATTTTTTGCCCAAAATAATTTAGGCTACACAGCACTGACTTTGGAAATAAGTTTTCAATATTTCCCAACGTTGTTCAAGCGTCAAGCGTACTCATTTCTTTCCGCGGAGGTATGATACTGACTTTATGTCAAGATTTCGAGCGGGAAACAACGAGCGGGTGTCAAAATCACCCATGATTTTAAAAGACCTCACTAGATGGCTCACCCTGGTATTTATATATGGAATTTGGTAAAAGTTGATTAAACTATTTTTTTAAGAGTAAGGATATTATGGAAGTCTGCCGAGCTGCATAACAAAAAAATTTTTTTTTTTCATTACTTTTTGTCAAAATGAAATTGCCCACGATTTGAAGTTCTTAAAATGTTTTCTTTACAAATTCGCTAGTTAAAAAAAAGTGTGCAAAAACTCAAGATTGACCATTTGTACCAATGGCCAGGTGTTTTAATCACAATAGAAAATAGGCGGTATTCGACAATTAATTCTAAAACTGGACCGCTAAAAAATGTGAATTTGAAGAAGTATAAAATGGATGTTTGAAATCGAGTTTCCTATTTACATTTAAGTCATACAAAAACTATTGACCATAACATATGCCAATGTAAAATCGCCCGCTTGGAAAAATTTTTGGAAAAAAAACACATCTAATAAATATTTATGGGTGTAAAATTATTAGTTTGCATTTGCGCGAAAAATATAGGCATAGTAAAAATTTTCCATACCCCTTTTTTTCCCATACCCCCTTTACCGCCTACAAATCAATAAAAATGCTATATTTAAGACTTTTTTGGTCGTATTAGACTAAAATTTGGTAAATAAGTTCGTATGGTTACTGTCGGCAACTATACTAAAACTGGGCGTGGTCTAACTATATATACGCCCACTTTTTAGAAATCATTATTATTCCTGAGTTGTACATGTTTTGATAGTGGAACTTGATATGTAGACGTTATGGACCCAAGAGGTAGTTATTATATATTTGAGCGAACATTAGACAAGGGGGAATTTGGCCACACAGGCCAAATTTATGATATCGAATTGCTTTGGAACTAAATGTCGTATGTAACTTCTGTGAAGATAGCCCAAAATCTTCAGCCCAACTTTTTTCTCAATTCGCCGCAAAAATTATTTGATGCTGAATTCGCCGCAATGAAAAAATAAGGGTGTTTGATAATTTTTTTAAAGAATAATGCAATTAAAAAAAAAAATTACTCTCATCATCAACAAATTGCTATCAATCGTCCTTCATACCGTAAAATAGCCTAGAAGGGAAAAAGTTAAGTCATGGAAATGCTATGAGAGGAGAAAGCTCTAAAAGTTAAAATTGTAAAGCGATTCGCTTGAAAATGGACAGATTGAACCTTCAGACTGTCAGAGAAAAATTTGCATTATCCTTTTGATAATAAAAATCGTCCTTCGATTGGCTAAATTGTATGAAATGAGTTATTAGCAATTTTGAAGTATTTTTTTTGGAAGAAACGACAAAAGAGGTAGAAGATGAAAAGTTCACATCCTGGATTTCTGCTCAAAATTGTAGTTTTATACGGAAAATCGAACGAAACTATGCTCAAGTACCGGTCTATCGTCCACAATGAAAAATTTAAAAAAAATAAATAAATAAAAATTTTACTACATCGATATGTTTAATGCAACATCGTGCTCAAATTTAGAAAAACACAATCAGAAATTTAATTTTGTGACTTTCGATTCAAATATCTCCGCTGCTTTTTTATACACTTTGTTAAATTTTTTTTTTATCTTAAAGCTTCATCAAAGTACTATAAAAACCTTATTGCAAAAATACCGTTAGTTGAGTATATATATTTTAAATATTTTTTTTTAAAAAAAGGTCTGAAATTTTGGAGTTTTCTTCAAAAAAAGGCTCAAAATTTGTTTTTGTTGTAAAAATAATTTAAATTCAAATTCGCAAATCTATTTAAATCTATTTAAAAGCTATAACATTTATAAGCAAAAGTTATTTTAATTTTACGCAAAAATTAAAAACCATTTTTGTGAATAAAAAAACAAGGCCTACCCCTTGACTTTTTCGAACAAAATTTTTTTTTCCAATATTCTGTTTTTATATTTTTGAAAAAATAAACAAGCTAAAAAATTAATTTTTTAGAAAAAATTATCTTACCAATCAAAAGTTATAGCCAATAATCTTTATCCAAAATATATATACAAAAAGCAAAACGCTGTGTGATGATTGGAAACTTCAAAATTATTGAGCCGATAGAGCTGAAATTTTGGCAGTACATTTTTTTCAAGTACGAGATGGTTTAAATTTCTGTCACACCCCCTTTAACCGCCCACAAATCAATAAAAATGCTATTTTTCCTACGGTTTTCGTCGATTTGGCTATATTTTGATAATTTAGTTTGTATGCTCACTGTCGGCAACTGTACTTAAACTGGGTAATGTCTATCTTCTAGAAAACTGGGATGGGCATTATATAAGTGGGTGTGGCTCCGCCCATAGCTTTGAAAGTAAAAGTAGCAGTACTTACAAACAAACTCAAAATGGAGGTACTATTTGGTGATCTCCTGCTACTGGGAAACTGTAACGGGCAGTGGAAAATTACAGTGGTGTCAAACTATGAGTCTAAGAAAAATTTTGAATACACCTATTATGTTCCCATGTAGTTGCAGGGTGCAGCAACGCGCGCCGGGAAAAGGCTAGTAATAATAATAATAAAATTGCAAATTGGGACCGACAAGAAAGTCAGGGCTTGTTTTCTTTGAAGATACATATGTATATAATGTTTTCTTTATTTCATATATTATTTTTAGTATTTTTTACTATTAAGATCAATGAACAAACTCCAAAATATCAATATTTTAACAAAAATCCCAATATTGCAGTTGCAGTTATTTTAAAATATTTATTTTTGGAATACGTTCAGGTTTGATCGATTTATTGTTTTTAAGTGGTGCTTTCTTAACATATTCTTAATAATTTTCTGTAATAGAGTAGTTAACTAATAATTGTTTTATTTGCTTGAGTAGATTTTTAACTTTATGACATATTACAACGAAGAATTTATATTAATTTGGTTTTTTTTTTAAATGAGTTTACCATTTAAATTATAATCAAAACGGAAATAAATTTATGTATATCGACCAGTTCGTAACTACCTCATGCCACAAAAAGTAAAAAGAAAAAAATAAATTAATCTGTAATATTTCAAAATGTGTTAACTTTTTTTTTAAATACATTTACAATGTACGATTGTATCTCTTAAAGCTAAGTTTAAGTTAAAAACTAAAAGTTAATAAAATATTAAAGCACAAAATAATATGAGTACATTTAGTTATCATACAAATTTCGTCAAAAACAATGGTTCTTCGATATTCTTAAAGGTTACGTTAATGGCACAATTTTAGAATTTGCAAATAAAATCTTATGTTTTGTTTTCCATAAATCTTAATTCAAGATATTATTTTAATTAACAAAATAATAGCTGCATAGAGTATAACGGTAACTTAAAGCTTTGCTATGGTCACATGTCTTAAATAATCCCATATCTAGGATGTAAAAGAACATAGCTTGTTTAAATTGGCTCTAAGTTGTCGTTGTGTACTTGAAAATTTGAGGGCGTGTCAGTATAGCAGACAGCAATATTCACTTAAACTTTAAGTTTTCAAAGAAAGCAATATTACTTCTTAAAAATCCGGAACGCACTGGTACAGGACTTGTTCCTGCTGCATTGGGGTCTGCATTGACATCGGATTCCAATGCCTCATGTTGTATTGAAGGATCGCTGGAAAATTTTAGATTAACAATAAGAATTATATATTTATATTGCTGTTTTCACTTTTACTCACGTTTCCAATGAGGACAAATCCGAGGCAATTGTGGCATCCTCACCCACTTCGACGAATGAGGGACTAGCTTCTAATAACTTTGGTTGCACCGGTGTTGGGGAGATTTTTTGAGGTTCTGACGTAGCTTTCCTCAGCTTTGTTGATTTGGAAACAAAAAAGAAAATAAATAAATAGTTTGTAAGATACATGGTTTATTTTTGGAAGAGAACGTCAAGCTAACCACTCTTGCTGAACGAAGTTATAGTCCAGGACGTCTAAGTTTTCTTTTTTTGCACTTAAAAGCTATGTGAGAGTTTAAGTCGTAAATCATGTGTCAGAAGTAAGAAAATCCTTCGTATAAAATAAGTGAAATGATAAATAACTTTCCTAAATATGACATCGATTGGGCAAGTAGTTTTGATAAATAAGGTTAAAAAAAAAACAACTCAATATTAGTGGAATTTGACATTCCTTGTTTTGTAATTTATTGTATTCTCTTTTATGGTTATAAGAGTTATCGTCTTACATAAGTGAGAGGGAAAGATATGGATTTTGCCTTGGAAAATCGTTATCGGTTCGATGTATTTTTTTTTGTCAGCACTGTTATTTTCTTCTTTATATAAAATCTTTGGTGCGTATTTGGGAAGCCTAATGGAGCCAGACCTGACCTGAGCTTCTATGCAGAATATGGTCGGAAAAATGCATTCCAAACGATTGGAACCTCAGTGTGCTCTGCCCAATCCAAAAGAAAGGCGATCCCACAATTTGCGCCAACTACCGTGGGATAAGCCTTCTTAATATCGCATATAAGGTCCTGTCGAGCGTATTATGTGAAAGACTGAAACCAGCTGATTGGACCTTATCAGTGTGGCTTTAGACCTGGAAAATCCATCATAGACCAGATATTTACGCTACGACAAATCTTGGAGAAGACCCTAGAAAAACAGATCGACACACACCATCTTTTTGTCGATTACAAAGCCGCCTTCGACAGTCCAATAAGGAATCATCTATATTCCACCATGTCTGAATTTGGTATTCCTGCAAAGCTCATCCGTCTTTGCAAAATGACACTGAGCAACACCAGCAGCACAGTTAAAATCGGGAAGGACCTCACTTCTCCATTCGATACCAAACGAGGTTTCAGACAAGGTGATTCCTTATCGTGCGACTTTTTCAACCTAATGATGGAGAAGATCATCCGAGCTGCTGATTTGAGACGCAGTGGCACGATATTCTACAAAAGTATTATGCTGCTGGCGTATGCTGATGATATCGATATCATTGGCCATAATACGCGCGAAGTCAGCGCAGCATTCTCCAGATTAGCGAAAGAGTCGAGTCAAATGGGTCTTGTCAGTGGGTCTTGTAAATACCTAGTGTCAACAAACACACAGTCCCAGCGTCTTGGAAACCACATCACTGTTGACAACATCTCCTTGGAGGTTGTTAAGGACTTCGTCTACCTGGGATCAAGCGTAAACTCTTTCAACGATCTCAGCATTGAGATAAAGCGAAGGATAACTCTTGCCAACAGGTGTTACTTTGGGCTGAGTAGGCAATTGAGAAGCAGAGCCCTCTCTCGACGAACAAAACTCACGCTCTATAAGTCACTAATCATGCCCGTCCTATTATATGCAGCACAAACCTGGACGTTGAGCAGTTCTGATGAAAAGACTTTGGGAGCCTTCGAGAGAAAGATCCTTCGTAAGATCTTCGGTCCAATCTGCGTCAATGGCGAGTACCGAATTCGATGGAACCACGAGCTGTATGAGCTGTACGCTGACATCGACATAGTTAAGCGCATTAAAATCGAGCGGCTTCGCTGGCTAGGTCATGTTGAGCGAATGGAAAACGACGCTCCAGCGAAAAAAATATTCGATTCAGTGCCCGGTGGTGGTCAACGCAGAAGAGGACGCCCACATCTTCGTTGTAAGGATCAGGTGATGGATAACCTGACCACGCTTGGTGTTTCCAACTGACGCCAGCAAGCGCAAAACAGAAATGGCTGTCGCAATTCCTTATACGTGCCCAAAACTCACCTACAGTTGTAAGCGCCAGATAAGTAAGTAAGTAGACCCCTGCGTTTTTATGTTTATTTATGTGCTGACTGTCGTCTTTCGAAGAGTAGTTCGTATGTTTCCTTGAGAAGTTAAACAATGTTGAAACGTCATTTCGTCGATGGGAAATGATCAAAAAATCAACGTTGTATTCATCCAATATGAAAAGAGGACTTCCCACAGCTGAGTTTACGAAGATACAAGAGGAAGAAGGTGTACAGTACGAAGCTGGAGTGGGGTCTCAGGTTTGAATTCCGATTACGCAATCAACCTACACCAATAGTTATACGCACGGGATTGAATAGGGAAGGAAAATTCATAGTTCACCTATTCCTCTAAAATATATCAGGTGCCCCGAAGATAAGTGTAAGTAAAAAGTGTAAGTAAAAAAAAGCTCAAGCTTGCTGGACTTTAACTTTGTTTATAAATATGGTCATATTATTAAGTTAAGTATTAGAAATTACCTTCATGGGCCAGCGTCGCTTACCAACGACCTGTGGACATTTATGAGAAGTCATCAGAAAAGCTTGAGCCAAGGCTTTTACCGAAGGTAGCACATGTGCGACTTCATCTTCGATCGGTTTCCGTTCCACAGGCGGGGTTGGCGGCTAGTTGTTGAAAATATATTTAAATAAATTGTTAAAAAAAACCTCTCTTCAATTCTCATACTTACCACATCCTCCTCATCAAAGGACAGCACTTGACTAGGATCAATTAATTTGCGCTTGGGCTGCAAGAATTTGAAAGCCGTTGGTGTTGAACCGCGAGTAGGTGTAAATGGTGGTGGTGAAGTCACTGCTGCACTAGTACTGGCAGCACCAGTAGCACCAGCATCAATAGAAGTGCTATCTTTTGCAAGTGCCAAATCTGTGGGGCGTTCTTTATGGCTTGTGTTTACATGCTGCGGCACATCTTTGTTCGATTCCAACAAAGTGGATTGTGTGGAAGCTGTGTTGAGTACTGCCGCTGTGTTGGATTCACGTATTACCGTTGTTTCCTGTTTGTTGAAATCATAAATACGTATTGTATCCGATTCATCACTGGTTGTTGTGTTTACCGATTGTATGGATTGATTCGATAGAGTGGATTGTGTTTCTAGGGATGCTGGGTCTTCCACCACTTGGGCTGGCACAGCTTGGTAGATATGTTCGCTTGGCGTTGTGGTTGCAGTTTTGTTTGCAATTTCAGCCTTACATTTGTTATTTTTTTTTTGTTTTAATTAAGTGTTTTAAGGTATCGATTTTAAATTGTTTGTGTTTTTTTTCAAGACATATGTAAAGAGAAGTTTGAGAGAAAAATATTTGGGATATTTAAGTTAGTAGAAGCTTTGGTCTAAATGCAATTTTGAAGTATTGTTAGATAGATGGACAGAAATATAATAATATAAGCTTAAAAAACTGCAAGAAACCAGCAAATACTAAATGAGCAATACATAGTTTGGTTTTTGTGATTCTTAATTTATCGACTGTTTTATAACTATCTACGACAAAAGTAAAAATATTGAAATTTTTTTTCATAACATTTAAATTTAATGCGATTTGAAGGTCACAAGAATATACTTGTCATTATCTAAAACAAAAACCTTACACCAATGTGTTTAAAACGATTTTGTAATAATTTTATGCAACTCTTAATTTTGAATGAAGAACCAACCGTTATAAAATATCCTTTATACATTATATGAAATATAATATATCCTCTAATGCCAAAATAACATATATACTTCAAAATTTATAAAGCTGTTATGTTTTATTATCGTATGATAGCGAAATTATGTTTGTAAAGGGTGTTTTTTTTTTATGCGGAGCACATTAAATTGGCAACACTGGTTTTTGTGACAGCCGCTTTGACATTTCTCGGTTGTTTAGGGGTTAGCTTGGTTTGTCAAGTAAAAAATTTATCAAACTGGCCATCTTGTTTGATCAGATTAATTTCTTTGGGGGTATGTAGAGTCGCTTGTTTACACCGATAAGCCAGAAGCAATTGGAAACCAACATTAGGAGCGTTATTGTCGAAATACGACCTGATTTATTGCGAGGACTGTGTGAAAATTGAACCTCCAGATTACGCTCTGTAGCCACCAATCTCTAGCCACCACACACCAAAATCATTTTCAGACATTAATGTCAAAAAGTTATTTTTATAATAAAGATTATTTTATTGCTTTAAAAAACATTTTCTAGTATTTTAATTCAGCTTAAAGTTTTCGACCTCTAAAAAATCACTATACACAGAAAAAAAAGAGTAGAACTTTTACCTAAAAATGTAGTCAATTCAGCTAAAGTAATCCGGTGATTTTCAGTCAACGAATTTGATTAGGTGCGCTACCAATTTCTAAATGTTAATTATATGCAATTATATTGGGTAGTTTAACTGCGAGAGTAGCTAAAAAAACCTAAATATTTAGGTGTACCTTCAACCATAAAATAGATAAGACACATAATTTATTAGAAGAATTTGCTAATTTTTTTTAAACTATGACCACTTCAGATTAGGCAAGCCACCTACTAAGTGTAGAAAAATCATCTAATTATTTAGATAGCATTCCCACTTAAGAGTGGGAATGCCGTGCAAAAAATATGCAAAAAATTTGTTTTTTGTTTTGCAATTTCTATTTTGAAGTGAAACTTTCCTTAGGTGACTTTACTTCATTTCGTCACATGATAGAGAAGAAAGATTTGTTTTATAGTAGATAGAATGAGAGAGATATATACATTGTATAAATGACTGAAAAATTTCTTTGCCACCGCTGAGTTTCGAACCTGTGATCTCAAGATTTCAACAACCAACGCCTTATCTATTGAGCTAAATTTGCAATCCAAAAATTTGCTCTACATACCAATTAATCAAATTGCTGTAGATGGCCAGTGGAAACATAATTTCAGAGTTGTGGACCTCATATTTTTATATACATTTTGTTCACAAATTATCAAACGGCGTAACAGCACAGCGGTAAAGCGTTTGACTTGAACGCAAGCGGCCCGAGTTCAATTCTCGCAATGAGGCTTTACTTTTTGTAAAATTTTCTCACTTTGTTTTTATTTATGTTTTTTATAGGAGAGCGCTGTGCTCTTTACTTTTGCGTTTTGCAAAATTTTAGTTGAATTAACTAATTTGAATTAGGTGAATTACCTAATGCATGATTGTTAAATTAACTGTGTAAGTAGAAAAGATGTTGAAAAGATTAGGTGAAATAGAAACTTTCACATTAGCTAAACTAGTTTAGGTAATAAATCAATTCTTTTATTTTCTGTGTATTACGTGTATGTCATAACCCACAATTTATTGGGAAGGGAAATCATAGGAATATTTAAAAAAAATCGGAGTGATTAATGATCTTTTTATAATCTTCAATTTCCGTTAAAAATATATGTTAAAGATTATATTAAAGCATATAAAGCATATCCGATCCCATTGTTGATCTGGAGAATCAGAATTATCATTTTTATGATCTATAATTTCTACGGTAGTCTACATAAAATATACATAAAATAACATAAAGATATAAAGCCGATATAAAGCACAGTAATCCATTAAATCAAATAAAATAGTAATCATTAAAAAAATTAATATTATAAAATGCATATTCTTAAAAAGCTTTATTTAAGCATTTTTTTCTTTTCTCCCTATGCCCCTTCGCAATAGTCAATCATGTCAATGTTCTGTAACATGTTGATTGTTACAACTTTAAGATGTACCGAATTGCATTACTCTGCGATAAATACCAATCGAGATATAGTTTTTTTTTTTTTTGAACATAACTAAATCGGAAAAGCTACTAACTACTTAGAGCCGCCGTACACTACAGACTTTTAGTCGGTCGATAGTTTGATGCTTGATTGGTCGCAACTGGCAAGCCAACTATTTAGTTGGTTGTAGGTGCGCACACTGTGCCCGGATAGTTTGCCAATTGCGGGGTTGCATTTGAGAAACATTCTCATGGGGAGTTTTAAAATTATTTGGCTGTTTTGAGTTTTATAACATTTTTCGTTACTGACATATTTTTTTTTGAGTTTGGTGCGAGTATGAATATTAACATTTTTTTTATTAGATTATAATGTAATAAGCAGCATTCAACATTTCGCTGGCACCTACGCTATCTCTTATAACAATAATTAAAACTTGTTTATCCCTATTTGCAATCTGCAAAAGGCAACACTTATCCCCATAAATACTGCAAAAAGCAGCACTTTTCAACGAAAAATATAATTACAACAAAAACAAACAAAATGTCCACCAGTTGGCAAACAATTTGATGGGCTAGTGTGCGGCCGTCCATAGCATGCCATACCCACTTGGCAGTCTACAGATAGTTGCCAGACTTTAAAATCAAGTGGAAATCTGACCTCCCATTTGATTTTTTAGTTGGGTGTGATTCAATCGTTAGGTGTGCGCATTTCCATAAGTCACCATGCCCACATGAAAACAAATCAAACTATCGGCTGACTAAATGTTTGGAGTGTGCTGCGGCTCTTAGTCGATATATCGGATCAGAATGCTTTGCTAACAGTTTTTCCCAACTTCTTTCCTCCCTCGATAATATTTCGGTTGTTTTTTATAGGTGTAGAACTCTGAATTGAAATAAAATTTCGGGATTACATCATTTCAAACTAAAACTAGAACTAGAATTGATAGTCAGACGGCTAGCTTTGGTTAACAGAAAGGGAATCATATTGCATCATGATAATGCCAGACCCCATGGAGCAAGATTAACTCAAGAAAAAAAAAGCAGCTGGACGGGAAAGTCTTACCACATCCCCGAATTCTTCCGACATAGCGCCATCCGATTTTTATTTATTCCGATCCATGGAACATTCTCTTAGGAATAAAACTTTTAGAATTATTGATGATATGCGAGCTCACTTGGAATCATATTTTTCATCAAAGCGAACTGAATTTTACAAACAGGGAATTGAGACTCTCTCAAAAAATGGTAAAAGGTCATAGATAACGATGGAGAATACATAATTGACTAATAGACGTATTGTTCATCTCTGGATATCTTTTAGCAGTGGATATTTGCTGCTTTCTGAAACTACTGAAAATCTAGTAGTTTAGCCACTGGTTAAAGATATCCAGAGGTGAACAATAAGGCCCTTAATGTATACTTAAATATAAAATACATAAATTCGTTTCTTTTAAATAATTGATTACTTGTGGGTTCCCTTTAAAATTGTGGTGCCTTCACATCTTGCAATGGGCCAGTCTCTTCAAATTTCTTAATTACTACCATCACCTTTGGTCGAAATTCGACCATTTAAAATTGATTTTTTTTTGTACTTTTATTAAAAACAATTTTTTTCTTTCTTCACTCATGTGTAAACGTAACCGAACTCAAACCGCACCATACGCACCACCAGCAGAAAATCACAAAATAGTAACTCCATTCTGAGTTTCCATGTTCTGTGACTTTTACTTTAAAAACTATTCGATATCAATAATTTGGCGTATATATGTGGAGTCATACCCCTTTGTCCAATGCCCGTCCCAGTACTCTACTTCCCATATTATACTTTCTAGTAGAAGGATATCACCAAGTGGGAACTCCATATTGAATTTCATTGTTATACGGCACTTACTTCTAAAGCTATTCGATATAAAAACTTTGAATTGTATGGGTGGTGTTACGCCCCCTTGCCTAATGTTCTTTCAACTTTTCCAGTCGAAGAACACGACTTAATAGGAGGTTCCTACCAAGTTTCATTGATTTGTGACTTATAGTTCGAAAGTTATAATTTGTGCTGCTGAAAAGTGGCACACACCTCTTTCAACGACCATAAAATGTTACCAGTGGGATGGTACGTGTGATTTGAGGTCGAATACCGATTTCCGAGGCTGTGTGACCTGAAAATCGTTGCGACCGACGATCCTCTCTGGTCCTCAATAGTAGAGAACACGTCCAGAATGAAACGATTGCGACTGACGATTTAGTGTTGCTTTTATTTATTTTTTTTATTTCATTTCAATATATTGGTATTTTTAATTGTGTGAATAGTGTGAATACAACACAGACAAAGAAGAAACGTCAAGACATAATAAAAACTAATGAAATGGCTTTGAAAATATCCTATTTATAGCAAAAATATGGCAACATTAATAGCACTCAGAGAGAAAATCGTCGGTCGCAAGAGAAACTAGTAAGAAATTATCTTCGACTGGGCCGAAGTTAAAATACCCTCACAGCCGAACCAAAGTATATTCAAAGTCTTAAGCATAAATAAAATGTTTATTTGTAAAAACATTTTCGTTATAGTTTTAACAGAAAATATTCGCTTTTGTTTTTTGATAGTCACTTTGTATGGGCGGTAGCCGTGGATTTCACTCGATTTCGTTGAATTTCATACAGAGAGAACATGTTGGGTTTTCTTTTAAGGACTTGACGACTTTTTTTTTAAATAAAACGCAAACCATTTGAGATATTTCAAAAACTTTATTATCGGCTTAAAGTACAATCAAAACATTTATGAATGGAACGACTTCGTTCTTATGGACACCGCGGGCACGTATGCAGCGGTCGATTCGTTGGACCCAATTTTCGATTACTCGGCCACACTCGGCGGAAACGGGTTCAATGTTGGCTCTGAGCTCTTCCAACGTCGTCGGCTTGTTGGCCTAGACCAATGACTTGACGTATCCCCAAAGAAAATATTCTAGAGGCGTTAAATCGCACGAACGAGGCGGCCAATCGACTGGCCCATTTCTTGAGACAACACGCTCATCAAACTAAATCTTCAATTAATCGATTGTAACGTGTGCTGTGTGGCTTCTGGCACCGTCCTGTTGGAACCATATGTCGTCCAAGTTCATATCTTCCAATTCGGGCCAAAAATAATCCGTAATCATGGCGCGATAACGATGGCAATTCACAGTAACGTTACGATCGTTATCGTCGACGAAAAAATATGGTCCAATGACGCAGCCGGAATGCAAACCACACCAAACCGTTATTTTTTGTAGATGAAGTGGTGATTCATGAAGCACATGTGGATCTTCACCCGATAACGCATATTTTGCTTATTGACGAACCCATTTAGCCAAAAATGAGCTTCGTCTCTGAAGATGATTTTGCGATGAAATTCATCATCTTGGCGCATTTTTTCCAGAGCCCAATCGGAGAAGGTAAGTCGCTTCAAATGGTGCATCGGCTTCAATTCTTGAGTCAGCTTGATCTTGTATGGGTGTAAACCAAGATCCTTACGCAAAATTCGCCATAAAGTGGTCTGGGCGATGCCCAATTCTTGAGAACGCCGTGGAATTGACTGTTTTGTATCGTTTGCTACGGACGCCTGAACACACCGATATTATCGACACTTCGACCAACCCGTTGTCTCACTGGCACGGAAACATTACACAACGAATATGTAGACTCAAATTTTTGCACTAAACTTGTTATTGTCCGTCTACTAGGGCGAGAATTATAAATAATTCTTAAAGCTGCGATCACCGACTCCGAATTTCGGTAGTAAATTTTTATAATTTGCAGACGTTGTTCGTTCGTGTACTTTACCATGACAAAAATGTTGAGTTTACTGAATAAATTGACAGTGACAGTTCGATGATTAGTAAAAGATTGCGTTCAGGAATTTAATTCAAAGTTGTCAAGTCCCTATTAGAAAACGCTGTATATATTCGTCACACAGCTAATTTTGACAATATCAGCAGTAATGAAGAAGAGAGAACAGTCAGCGCTGCATCTACCTCTATTATTATACCATGCTATGAAGTATCTCACTGTAAATTTTCCACATTTATAAATGGCAAATATTAACAGTTAACAACTAACTGTCAATCGAGTAGCTGTTAAATAGTATACCTTTGCCACCTTACATCTCGTGTTGATAAACCTTTCAGTGTAGATGTGGATTAAGGATTTTTCAACAATTTCGCTTAATATTAGTAAAATCGATAAAGAGACATTACACTGAGAAAATTGAACGCCTTTAAATCAAAGAAAAAAAGTTGTTAAAAGACTGTAACCAAAATATCTTTGCTACAAAGAAAGGATCGTTGCACTAATGATTTATTCTTTAACTAAGCAACTGCTGCATCTTTGAAACAAAAGACTGAAGTTCTTTGAAGCTAAATCAATCAAAAAATATTTGCCGTAAAGATAAATTATTTACTATAACGATTTAATCGTTAATTCTTGTAAACAAGAATTGAATAAGAATAAGAATAAAAATTTGTTAACAAAGAGAAAAGTACGCAGAATCAACAAATTTTCTTTGTTTTCTTGAAGCTAAGCATCGTTCTTTCAAAGACAAAGTCTATAACTTTAAAGAATTTTTTCTACAAATCATATTTTTCTTAAAAATACACACGCTTATAGTTCGCAATTACTTTGTGGGCAATATGTACTATATAAGGCAATTAATGTATTAATATGTATAAGTTGTAATTAGCACTAGATTAAATCGTATAGGTTAAGGGTCAAGGGGAAGGGGGAGAAGGGGTGAGTAATAGAAAAAAAAAAAAGGCGGACATACGAAGATAGTATTAAGGAAATCGACTTTTTTAAAGACGTACATCTTTGTCACAAGAATTTAAGTCTTTGATATAAAGTATTTTTTCATGGGAATTTAACAATCTTTGTGCCTTTGCCGTAAGGATGTTTTATCTTTGGGCACAATCTAACCAATAAAAGTCTTTGTGGCAAAGTGTATTTTCTTTGGTTTTACGATTTTTTTCCCTGAGTGTAGGAAATATTTGAAAAATTATTCAATCCACTTGCTCTCTGCCTTTACTTATAAATTCAGTTTAGAAATGAGTACTACTCACATCAACTCCAATGATGTGTCTCACCAGATACAATTTTAAAATGGCAAGGGTAAAACATGCATTAAAGGACTAAACATGCCTTAAGATATAATTTCGTTAATATACATAAAGATAACTAATAGAAAAAGTGTTAGTTACTGAAATAATCTTAAATCAATTTACGATAAACTTTGGATATATTACTGAAATATTAGACCCATGCAAGAAATTTGAGAATTTGGAAAAAGTTTGGAAAAATTTCTATGAAACAAATGTTGTTAGTAAAATTCAGCCAATATATTAACCCATCACAAATTGTTTAAAAAGAAAAAAATATTAACAGATAGAAAAGTTGTATTACTTACCAATGTGATTGTTTAACCTTCTTAACTATGTGGAATATTTAATTTAAATATTATCTTCAAATTTTACTAAAAACATTTGTTTCGTTGTTTTATGGCTTAATTATTTTTTATTGTTAATTATTATTAAAACATTCATGAAATCATAACTGTACTTAAAGTAGTTGTTGACGTGCTTTACAAATGATTCATTAAAAGATACATTAAATTTACATAAGTTTCAAATTTATGAATGCAATTACAAGATAATTTCGATGTGTTTTTTTTTTCTTTTTTGTTTAAAATTAGTATTAATAAAAAGACAAAAGAACAAACTATTTTAGCAAAGCATACAACAAATAATATTTAAAATTTTCAACAAACTCGAAAATCAATGTTTATTAAGGCATTAAAAATTGTGCAGTAAATTTTTGATTTATTAAATATTATGTAAAACGAAATTTTAGCTAATGGCACAAAGGATTAAGATTTTTACAACTGGTGTGCAAATGGAATGTATTTAATTCCACTTGATTGTGGTCAAACTAAGTGCGAAGAGTTAAGCTGATGTGATGGTTCTTCGGCAGTTAAATTGTTCTGTCTTTATGCCGCTTATATAATAGGGGGGAAAATTCACGAGATTCACAGGCTTAAGCTTAATAAATAAACGTAGTACATACATATCCTAAAAACCGACTAAATCATAAATACATACATACTTGAAGTGACTAACTTAAAACTAATGCGGTATTCAAAGAACGGCGTAAGCAATGTAAATAGCGTAAATGGTTCTGGTTTCATGTGAACTAACGTTACCACTGGCATGTTTATGAAAAATTTACGCTGTACTTCGAATACTTCTTTAAATTGTGTTACTGTGGATAATCTTTACCCTAGACACCTCAACTTTAGCCTGATCTTGTGCAATAGACTAGA
Source organism: Pherbina coryleti (assembly GCA_943735915.1). NCBI lineage: Eukaryota > Metazoa > Arthropoda > Insecta > Diptera > Sciomyzidae > Pherbina > Pherbina coryleti. The sequence goes on along the minus strand of OX030950.1, from coordinate 18,196,745 downwards.
TAATATTATCATTTAACACCAAATAAAACTTGAGTTCGTAATCTTAGTAAGTGGGCGTTTATTTTTTCTTTAATTTGGTCACTGTTAAGTCCATAGAAACTTTGCATGGTCTGCAAAGTCTTAAATTTGAATTTTACCATCGAAAAGTGTACCAATGTAGACCCAAGGAATTTTAATTACCTGAATAACAGTTTAAAAATAAATATTTGTGGATTAAATCCACCCAGTTTGCCTCAAAATAACAAGCTATTGTTGCTTATTTTTGCATCGACTTCGCTGAAACCATTCAAACAACTGTCGACACCTGAATCGGTTGGATCATCTGTTTGCGTTTTAAGCGATAACTTGAGGCTATTGCCATAGAACTCATCACTATCGAATATCGGATTTAAGACAAAATCTTTGGTAGTTGCCGAAATGGCGCGAAAACTGTTACGTTTCAAATCTTTATGCAACAATTGCTTTTCGAATTGGGTCAAAACAGTAGCTGTGGGCAGGGCTGGTTGTTTTTGGTATTTGTTAGAGTAGCTGTGACAACTCATCGAAGAGTTCGAACGACGTTTTGTTAAAGTTGGGGTAGAACTTTTCCAGGAGTGCTGTGAGCGTAAGTCGCTGTCATCGTTATTGTATTGGCGTTGATAATTCAAGTTGTTGTTGCTGTTGCAACGTGTTGTCATTGTTGCAGCATATGGTGGTGGTGTTTGTGGTAGTGGCGGTGGTTGTGATGGTGAATTTTTGGTGAAATAATGTAATTTTGGTGAACGATTATTAAGATACTTAAGGGAACTGCTACGGCGTATGGGAGTGGATAGGGTCCAATGACATTCTTGACTCTTATGGTTATTGCTAGCTTTACTGGTTCTATTATCATCAACACTATCATATCCATTGGGATTTACCTCATTGATTGTGATATCGATGGTTTCTTGGCTATTGGCAGCTGCGGTACTCAGTGTGCTTTGTTTTTTGTTCGAATCTTGCGCTTTGATGTCGTTGATGTAGTAATCGCGACTATATCTGTAGAAAGAAAAACCGATGAGTAAAGTTAGTATTTTTTTGGGTTTCAAGTATTGTTAGTAATGTTTATGTCAACGGACTTTGACTGAAATATCTTTAAAATAGTCATAATAATTTATTGCTTTTTCGCCAAAAACTTGTTTGATAAAAACAATTTTTTCAGCTCTTTTTTGGACAATGCACAGAAATTCGACGATTCAAAATGATTTTTGCTAGTGATCAAGTAAAACGTTTTTTTATAGATCTGCTTATAATACAACCGATGTTACTGAGTTGAGTATATGTTATAATAACATAAGATTAATTTAAACATATACATAAGTTTCATTAAACAACAACAAAACAAAAGATGAGCTCAATTAAACATAAGAGTGAACACACTTTATAGTTTTCATCAAACCATTTAGAAGTTTCACTTGTATAAGGGGGGTGAACCAGAACTTTTTTTTTTGCAAAAATTTCTTAAGCTTTAAGCATTTGGAAAGAGCTTACAATAGTCTTCTACCACGTGAAGTAGAGCCTGTTTTTCCACTTCTAATGATGTCACTTTATCGTAGTATCTCGACATAAGATTTATTGCTCTCTCAGCAGCATCGTAAACGACAGATATCGTAATAGTTTTCTCAAGACCATTTTCAATCTACGGAATGGCCAGAACCTTAAACTGGTTTTGGAATGAAATCACTACAGCTAATCGGTATTAAAGAATTTATAATTTCGATACATCGAATACTGATAAATTTTTCAACTCATTGTTTGTAAATGATTCGAGTGAAGATGATAGCTTGAGTTTTTTGAAAATCGATTCAAGTTGTTGGATTCGAAATGAAAAATACTCGTGCGCAGAAGAAGTCGTCAAAAACATTTCAAGTGGTGTTAAAGTGTTTTCTTTTGTGCACCATTGTCATCTAATTGTGATTTTCTTTAAATATAGACTGTCCGTAATAAGTGTTTAGAATTTGGTTGTGCCATGTTTGCCTCTTCGGGATTTATTAAGCTTTTTGTAAGAGAACTCCCGCCGCTATAATCAAAACAAGCAAGTGCAGGCACCCACCAACAATGTAATGCAAGGCAGTGTTGTATTTGCAATGCAATGTTTTTTTTTAGTTCTTTTTGTTTTGTTATTCTTCTTAAGCTGTTGATGTTGGTGTGCGGTATAGGCTGTACAACTGACTTAAAAAATTAATTATTTTTGTAATGTATTCACTGTTTAAATGAAACCCTATTACATGGGTTACTACTTTTGAATATTCTATCCTAATTGATATTGATCAATTTTCTTACAATGTGAATTACATATTCTTTTTAATACATATTAAAAAAATAAAAGACGAATAAACTTAAAAAAAAACTAGTAAGAAATGATCTTCGACTGGGCCGAAGTTAAAATACCCCCACGTCCGAACCGAAGTATATTCAAAGTCTTAAGCCGTCAATAAAATGTTTATATGTATAAAACATTTTTGTTATACCTACATAGTTTTAACAGAAAATATTCGCTTTCATTTTTTATAAAATCACTTTGTATGGGGGGTGGGTGTGGTTTTCACTCGATTTGGTTGAATTTTATACACAAAGTGCATGTTATATACCAAAGTTAATAAACATAAGTTAAATAATGAATTAAATTTCAAGTCCATGTATTATTTTTTGTGGAATTTAAGGAGATTTTACCTTTTTGATGAAGTCACTTTGTATGGGAGATAGGTGTGGTTTTTATCCGATTTGGTTGAATTTCATACTTAGAGTGCACTTTAAATATCGGAGCTCATATGCAAAATTTCAAGTCCATATATTAATTTTTGTGGAATTCTAAGAGATTTTACCGTTTTGATAAAGGCACTTTGTATGGGAGGTAGGCGTGGTTTTCATCCGATTTGGCTCATTTTCAAACTTGACCTTAGTTTTTTAGATAAAAGCTTAAATATTGAATTTCGTGATGATAGCTTGAAAATTACGGCTGTAATCGTGACGACAGACGGACAGACGGACAGACAGACGGACATGGCTAAATCAACTCGGGTGGTGATGCTGATCAATAATATATATATTTTTCTACACCTACCACGCCTCCTTATGGGCGTTACAAACGGAGTGACAAAATTAATATACCCCCATTTACGTTTTTTAAACGTGGGGGTATAAAAAAATTAAATTGTTTTTAATGTAGCGTGTATTATTTGTCATTAATGTGAAACCTTGAGTTTGGTTTGAACCTTGCCGAAAATTCATTGTTGCATACGTTTGTGTTTTATTTGACAATAGTTTGTTTTGTCGTATACTAGTGAAGTATAATTGTGTTAAATGGGTATTCGGGTATTTGAGTGCAGTTCGATTTATATAAACATAAAATTCGCTGTCTTTTTTAGGAACTGCTTTAAACACGTTGTTTATATCTCGTCAAAACTTATTTGATATAATGAAAAGATCTGGGCATTCCCAATTTAGCGATAAATTTAAATATTTGAGAGACGAAATGATGCGTCGAATTCGTCCTGCGGAGGGATATATGAATGATTTTGATGAAATAATTAATCAGTTTATTTCCGCATTTAAGATGCGGTGGACAAGGGCACATAGAACTGAAGAAAGATTTCTTAATTCAAATCGCGATTGGTTGGCTTCATCAATAGCATTCTCCATTTTTAATTTGAAGAAACGTGGGCGAAAGGAACTGTCCTTTGAAGATTCCAGCGAGAGAACTAAAAGAGCGAAATGTAAAGAGTTAAGAGATTCAACTCCATTATCAGCTTTAGCGTATGCCACAAAAATGAGTTTGCGTGCTGAAGGTCACATTGAAGCATCAAAGTTGTTACATGAATTGACAACTTCACCTGAAAGGGCAATTAAATATAAAAAATTGTATGAAAAATATAAAAATCCTACTAAAATTAGTAAAGAAGATGCTCTAGCTGTGCTTGTAGAAGCAAAATTATCCCGCCATCAGTACAACATTATTAGAGGAGCTGCACCCGAAAAGTTTCCCAGCTATAGCGTTGTGCAGAGCGCAAAAAAAGATTGTTATCCTTCCCGAGAATTTATAACAATTTCTGAAACTTTTTGCGAAGTAAACTTGCAAGCTTTGCTAGATTTAACAATCCAGCGTTTGCTTATATTGCAAAAGCCAGTTATAGATTATTTGGAGGATAATGAATTATCTAATTTTTGCTTATTTTCGAAGTGGGGTTTCGACGGAAGTTCGGGCAACAGCATCTACAAGCAAGCTTTTCACGGTCCGGATGCAAATGATGCATCGATATTTATAACCTCCATGGTCCCAATCAAATTAGTTTGTGGATCTAAAGTTATTTGGCAAAATCCCCGACCTTCTTCAACAAGATTTTGTCGCCCACTTCGCATGGAGTTTATTAAAGAAACAGCAGATGTGTCAAAAAAAGAAAAAAATAGAGTAGCAGCACAAATATGTGGCCTCAGCAAATCTGCTGAACAATGTGGAGAGAGATTAATCGAGGTAAGCCACAACCTTATGCTAACCATGGTAGACGGTAAGGTATGCAACGCACTCACTGAAACAACATCTACACAGAGGTGCTATTTATGTGAATGTACTATTAAAGAATTCAATTCAATTGATTTAATGATTCAAAAAAATGTAAAAGTCGAAAACATTCAATTTGGTTTATCAACACTACATGGTTGGATACGATTTTTTGAGTGCTTGCTACATTTGGCTGACAAGCTACCAGTCAAAAAATGGTTGATAAGAGAGGAAACAGAGAAACAGGTTGTATCAGCAAACAAGTCGAGAATTCGTAAAGAATTTAGAATAAAACTTGGTTTAGTTATTGATAAACCAAAGCCAGGGTTTGGAAGTTCGAATGACGGCAATACTGCTCGACGTTTTTTTGAAAATGCAGAAATAACAGCATCTATAACCCAGATTGATGTAGAGCTTATTAAGAGAATGCATATTATTTTAATCGTAATTTCATGTGGACACGAAGTAAACATCGAAAAATTTCGAGACTATGCGCTTGAAACAGCAAGATATTTTGTACAAAAATACTCATGGTATAATATGCCACCAACTGTGCATACAATCTTAATTCATGGCCCTGAAATCATAAAATATGCTTTATTGCCGATTGGTCAACTTTCAGAAGAGGCACAAGAAGCAAGAAATAAGGACTTTAAATCTTTCAGAGAGCATTTTTCAAGAAAAATAAGCAGAGAAAAAACCCTTGAGGATATTTTAAATAGGTTCTTAATTACTTCAGACCCAATTATTTCAAGCAAAAGGAAATTACCACAAAAGAAGTTGCGAAAGTTGCACAAATGGCTGTTAATTTGCTTGTACCACCAACAAATGAAGACAACGCTGAAGATACGGAAAAATCCGATGAAGATAATGATGAAAATATAGGTGAAAGTAGTGATGTCGATTTTTTTGACACAAATGAGAAAGACTTAACAAGCGGCAGTGAATAAAATATATAAAAAAAAAACTTAAAATGACAATATTTGTAGGTATGAAAAATTTGTTTTTAATTAAAAAAAAAAATCCACTGAAGGATATCAACTAATTCTTGTTCTTTTCTTATTTGGACGCATTGTAACTAAAAAAAATGTCAAAAAACTCCTCCGTCTCCTAATGGAATTGATACCATCTTTCATGGGTGAATACCCCACTGTGAGTCGCTTGCCTCTCTGATGTGTTGAGTAACGCACAAGCCCTGAGCTGTTTCCTTTAGAAAAAACAAATTGATGTTAAATCAGCGCAGAATACAATTCAAGATACTTTAAATTTATTACAGAAGAAACGAGAATCCTGTGAGATAAAATTTGAAACTCTTTTTAAAGAAGTTGAAAACATTACAAATAACATTGGAGAAGAAATAAAAATGCCACGTGTCATTTTCAAAAGAACCGCACTAATTATACAGTAAAAGATCCCATAGCATATTTCAGACAAGCTGTATATATTCCTATACTGGATAATGTGATGATGGATTAAAAAAGTCGATTTTCAACAACTACTTTGGATTTGTATTAATTTTTATTACTGTTTCCTTATTCAATTACCTCGAAAAGCATTACATTATCTATACAAGCTGTGAGAAAATTTTGTAGAAGATATTACATTTTCTTCAAAGAATCTTCAGAGGTTTTAGAAAGGTCTTTGATTAATGAGTTGGACATGTGGCACTTGCAATGTGAAAGAGAAAAGTATGATTCAAGTACTAGTGCAATGCAACTATTACACTGCTCTGATGCTAAAGTATATCCTCTTATTCATACTCTTTTTAAAATTTTAATGACATTGCCTTCAATTCAAACAACTGCTGAAAGATCATTTTCTACATTGAAGAGAATTAAAACCTATTTGAGATCTACGACAACAGAAGAAAGATTGAACGGACTTGCTTTATTGAATATTCATTATGACATTAATGTGATTGTGGATCAAGTCATCGATAGATATGCCAAAACACGGAAGCATAGATTAGATTTCAGGTTGTAATTAGATTTTTCAAACCGGGAGATTATGTACTAAGTAATTTAATCCAAAAATGTAAGCAAAAAATTTTATATTTCCTTTTTAATATTTATATACTTAAGTTATGTAAAGTGTTTTTTAATTCATGTACACATAAAGTCACTGAAAACTGGTTAACTCCGTTCTATTTAATATATTCGAAAAACTGTTTTTTAAAATATCACCATTTTCGGGTTATTCCACAAAACGATTTTTACATTTTACAGAATATTTTGTTGCTCTTGATTAAATTTGACGAACTACGATCGCCCCCCCCCCCTCCCCCAAATGAAGCTTCTGGATTCGCCACTGTGTGGTAGAAGACTATTGTAAGGTCTTTCCATGCGGTACAACAAAATCCGATATTTCTGAACGCATGCAGCAAAAGAAAATCCATATTCACAATTATTGAAATGAAATCCTTTAAAAATAACTATACCAAAAATATGGTATCTCATTCAAAAATGGGTTGATCCTTTTTTTTTTTTAATTATTAATACCATAAAATGGGCAATACATACTGCATTTATTAATTTTGAAAAAATGTTCTAGATCAATGCAAAGGACAATAATGAATAAACAATTATATGAAAAAAAATTTTAAAATGTTGACTTAAAATGCGTTTATTGGAACCGGACTTCATTGTACGTCAAATCTAAGTCCAGAATCAGATTCTTCAGCTAGTTAAACATAGAAGTAGGTACTTTTGTTTTTTTTTTTTTAATTTGAAATGCATTAGAAAAATGTAAATACATTTCATCTAAAACTGCTCTCCGAAAATCGTATTTTCGACCAGAACCGGCCATTTTTGACAATTCGTAGACTTTTAAGAGCTCTAATTACTTCATTTGCAACGGAGGATTCCATACAAAGTAGCACTTGACTCGGTCTAGTATATATTCCCCCTTAAGGTGTCAATAGTCAATCGTAGGCAATCGTTTATTGAATTTTTTTTAGCACGAAAGATACTGTCGATTTCTGCAAAGTTTCATTTTTTTGCGATGTCCTTGTGAGACAAATGTGGAAAATCTTCTTTTTGTGCACAATTAATTCGCGTACACTTTCATTGATTGAACTATTTTTGCATATTGCACAAAAGTCCAAAAAAATAATGATGCCGTAAGTCAAACAAAAGTTCTCTCACGATTAATACCATTACATACCACGATACTGTTAAATTTGACGTGACAACGTGCGTTTGTTTGCGACCAGTTCTTTTTGTACACACAATTTATTACCTTTTTCTTTTAAGAATTAAGTTTATTTGACGCATTCGGAGCTGCATCCGTCTACTCGATGGACGCATTATGAGTACAATAGAAGTGTGTGAAGTTAATGGGAGTGAGTTCAATGCTTACGTTAGTAATCAAAATATACTATATTTCAACTTTCTGTGTGTAAATTGCTGTTTCACAGCTCGTTGGTTTTGGTTTTTTTGAGTGTCTTGAAAATAAAAGATATCTCCCTTTGACTTCTTCTAACTGTAGAGAGCAGTTTTTATTTCTGATTTCTAGGGGTTGAGACCTCCTATTGATGAATCTGATTGTTTTTCTACATTTTTTCTGCATCAAGATTTTCAGATATTTGGAGTTAAGGTCCACCATAAAATTATCACTATTCATCTTATACCCACTACTAACCTTTTATAGTCTCTTTCCTGATTTTGTTCACTATCTTCGTTGGCTAATGCTGCTGATGTATTTCCCAACAATGAAATTGGATTCTGCTCTGTGCTCGGACTTATGTTGGGTAGATCAATGAATCTCTCTTGACTTCCACTTATACGTCGTTTAAGAGCATCGGGCGCATATGGATTGTTGGGCATATCCACCGCATTATACCATTTCTTGTATTCACGTTCGGCTATTGAACCTATAAGTTTTTACAGAACAAAATATAGAATGAATCGAAATAAAGACAATATTATGAGCAAATTAAACAGAAAAATATTTTGTTAGCGACAATTAAAGAAAACACAACAAGAATATGCGACAACACAACACCGAGCAGGCTTTGCCTTGTTTTACCTGGCACGAAACGCCTCAACGCAACAAAGTCATCATCAACATGCTCCAGCTCCTTCTCTTCATCCGCTTGTGAGAGAGGTTCTTCGGAACATGCTGTTGACTTATAATCGCCTGCTATGGAACCATTTGTTATGACATACGAAGATGTGTTAGTGTTATTAGTAGTAGTAGTAGTAGTAAACATTGTTGTATTATGAGCATTCTTATGACAGCAATGATTGTTAGTAACGTACACAGGAGCTAAGGTATTTGAGAACGAACTGATTTCGTCGCTTAGTGCAGCTGATAGTTTAAGTAATTTCGGAGCTCTTTCTTCAGCGAAGTTTTCAACTGTGGTCATAACACTATCGTCTGTGTTATTCGAATCAGAACTCAGTTGATCTGAGAAAAGAATATTGTTAATAAAGTTAAAAGTGAAATGATCCAAGTCCCCTACAACAAACTTTTCAGTTTCATTTTCATTTGTGCTTAGCTCAGGGGTGCTACTTGTAATAAAAGTTTGTTCGGGGAGTAGACTTTCACATTCTGCCTCTTTGGATTCAGGCCTCTTTGGAAATCGAAAGAGTTAAGGTATCTTTGAATAAGAAGGGTTTGACGTCGTCGCTTTTCGAGCGCTGCTACCAGTCGTTTGTCTTTGATGTAACATTTGCAAATGGTTGCCAAGAGGCTAACACTTTTGGGGTGTGCCTCATCGCTCGGTGTCGTGTCAGTCACATTGCGCTGTCTTATCAGTCCCCTCCGTGAAGGATTACCAGATGATGAAATTTCAGCAGGGGTTTTTTGAGTAGTTTCATTCTTGATTTCTTGGTCCTCTTTTATAGGTATATCTGTAACATTACAAGGAGGTTCAAAAGAAGGCACAACTGGCTGAACAGTTAATTCTTGTTCTGTAATAACTGGTTCCAAAGCATCGATAACTGGAGTTGTTAGAGTTTCGGATTCAATTGTTGTCGACTCTTGTGTCTTTTCTTCAGTTTGAATTTCAGGCTCCATCTGAGAATACGGCTCGGAGGCAACTATATCTGACTCAAAAACTGGCTTCGGTTCTATTTCAGCTGGCTTTATTGCATCGATAACTGGTATTGCAGATATTGCTTCGGAGTGCAGTGTTGGTAGTTCAGTCAATGTTATTTGATTTCTTATTGGAAGATCAGTATCAATATTTGACTGTTCAATAGTATCCACACTTGTATCAAACATTTTTTGTGGCTCTAAATGAACTATTTTCTCGGAATCGATAATTTGAGGTGAAGTAACTTCGGGTTCAATTGATGGTGGCTCGCATGTTACTGCCGATTCCACAACCGATAGATCTGTCTCGATATGTAGGGGTTCAAATACAACAACTGGTTCATCATTTGATTGCGATATTATTAAAATATTATTTTGTTCTTTAGAAAAGATATCATGGGGTGCACTAACTTCGGGCTGAATTATTGACGGTTCAGTTTTTGCTACAATCTCCAGCTCAGTTTGTTGAACAACTGGAGGTGGTATAACTTCGGGTTTAATTATTGCTGGTTCAGTTGTTGCTGGAGGTTCCAACACCGATTGATCGTTCGGTTCAACAATTAGAGGTTGTATCACTTCGGGTGTTATTTGTGGTAGTTCAGTTGTTACTGTAGACTCTACTGCCGGTAGGTGTATGGGCTCAATAACCGGAGGTGGTATCAAGTCAGATTGAATTTTTTGTGTCTGACTTTCTGCTGCAGATTCTATCACTGTGTGATCTATTGCTTTATCAACAACTGAAGTCGACAAACTTTCGGGTTGTATTACGTTATCAACAACTGAAGTCGACAAACTTTCGGGTTGTATTGCTAGTGGCTCAGTTGTTGTTGCAGGTTCTATAACCGGTTGATCTATTGGTTCAATAATTGAAGGCTGTATCACGTCGGATGATGGTGCCATAATTTCTGATGTTGGTTCTATCACGACTTGATCTACCGTTTTTGCGCCTGGATGTGCTATAATTTCGGGTTGAATTGTTGGTTGGTTAATTATTGTTGCAGGTTCTATAACCGGTACATCTTTCGGCTGAATATCTGGAGATGATAAGCTTTTGGGTTGTATTGCTAGTGGTGCAGCGATTGTTGGTGGTTCTATAACCGGTTCATCTATTGGTTCAACAGTTGGAGGTTGTGTTAAGTCAGAATGAGTTTTTGGTGCTTTAGTTATTAAAGTTGGTTCTATCACAGATTGGTCTTCTGTTTCAACAACTGCACTTTCTGCTGCAGATCCTATCACCTCATGATCAATTAGTTCAACAACTGGAGTCGATAAAATTTTGGGTTGTATTGCTAGTGGTTCAGCTGCTGTTGCTGGTTCTTTAACCGGTTCATCTATTGATTCAACAGTAAGCGGTGGTGTTAAGTCAGTTTGAATTGTTGGTGTTTCAGTTTTTACAGTTGGTTCTATCACAGATTGGTCTTCTGTTTCAAAAACTGCACATTCTGCTGCAGATCCTTTCACCTCATGATCAATTAGTTCAACAACTGGAGTCGATAAAATTTTGGGTTGTATTGCTAGTGGTTTAGCTGCTGTTGCTGGTTCTTTAACCGGTTCATCTACTGATTCAACAGTTAGCGGTGGTGTTAAGTCAGTTTGAATTGTTGGTGTTTCAGTTTTTAAAGCTGGTTCTATCAACGACTGATCTTCTGTTACAACAACTGGAGGTGATATAACTTCGGGTTCTCTTACTAGTGGCTTAGATTCTATCACCAATTGATCTGTTGGTTCAATTTCTAAAGGTGATAAGTTTTCTGATTGTTTTGCTAGTGGTTCCGCTGTTGTTACATCTACTATAACCGACTGATCTATTGGTTCAACAACTGAAGTCGATGAACTTTCGGGTTGTATTACTAGCGGCTCAGCTGTTGTTGCAAGTTCTACCACCGGTTCATCTATTGGTCCAACAGTTGGAGGTGGTGTTAAGTCAGATTGAATTGTTGATGCTTCAATTATTACAGCTTGTTTTATCACAGTTTGGTCTTCCGTTTCAACAACAGGAGGTGATGTAACTTCGTGTTCTATTACTAGTGGCTCTGATTCTATCACCGATTGATCTATTACTTCAATTAATGGAGGTGATTGCTTTGCTAATGGCTCGGTTGTTGTTGCAGGTTCTAAAATAGGTTGATCTATTGATTCAGCAACTGGATGCTGTATCACGTCGAAAGATGACGTCTCAATTCCTGATGTTGGTTCTATCATGGATTTATTTACTTTTTTAACCCCTGGAGGTGCTATAATTTCAGGTTGAATTGTTGGTTGGTTAGTTGTTGCCGCATGTTCTAAAATCGGTATATCTATTGGTTCAATATCTGGAGATGGTAAGCTTTCGGTTTGTATTGCTAATGGTTCAGCTGTTATTGCTGGCTCTATAACTGGTTCATCTATTGATTCAACAACTGGAGGTGGTGTAAAGTCAGATTGAGTTGTTGCGGCATCATTTTCTACAGCTGGTTCTATCACCGATTGGTCTTCTGCTTCAACAACTGGAGGTGATATAACTCCGGGATCTATTACGAGTGGCTCGGCTGTTACCATAACCGACTGATCTATTGGTTCAACAACTTGAGGTGGAATCACGTCAGCTTGAATTATTGGTCCATCAGTTTCTGCTGCTGGCTCTAATGCCAGAGGTGCTATAATTTCGGGTTTAATTTTTGGTGGCACAGTTGTTGCTGAAGGTTCTACAACTACTTGATCTATTGATTCAATAACTGAATGTGTTATCTCTTCGTGTATTGTTGGCTCAGATGCTGCAACAAGTTCTATAAGTGATTGATCTTTTGACTCAACAACAAGAAGTGATGAAATGTCGGATTGAATTTCAATTTGCTCAGCTCTTCTTGCTGATTCTATAACCAATTGATCTATTTTTTCAACAGCTAGAGGTGGTATTTCGTCGGATTGAATTGTTGGTGCCTCAATTTCTACTGATGGTTCTATCACCACTGGTTCTATCACCGATTGGTCTACTGTTTCAACAACTGGAGGTGATATAGTTTCCGGTTTTATTGCTAGTGGCTCAAATGTTACTTCAGGTTGTACCACTGAATGATCAACCGGTTCAACAATTGGAAGTGGTATCACTTCGGATAAAATTTTTGGTGGCTCAGTTGTTACTTTAGTTTCCATAGCTGGTAGGTTTTTTGGTTCAACAACTGAAGATTGCTTACATTCGCATTGAATTGTTGTTGCCATAGGTTGAAATACTGCTTGATTTATTGATTCAATTGGTGATATAAATTCTGGTTGTATTGCTATTGGCTCAGGTGGTCCTGCAGGTTCTGCAACCGTTTGATCTAATAAATCAACAGCTGTTGAAGGAATTATTACGGGCTGAATAGTTAGCACCTTAGTTGATGCTGCAGGTTCTATTACCGGATGAATTATTGGTGGTATCACCTCATGTATAATTGGAGATGGATCAGATACAGCAGCAGAATCTATAAATGGTATACTTATTGATTGATCAACTGGAGGTGATGAAACTTCGGGTAGTTTTGCTATTATTTCAACAACAGGATGCGATACAGTTTCAGGTGGAGGCGATAGAACTCCGCATAGCATTGCTGGAGTCTCAGCTGTTGCTGCAGATTCTATAAACGGCTGGTCTATTGGATCAAGAACTGGTGACGGAATCACTTTGCTTATAAATGTTGGTGACTCAGTTGTTGTAGCAGGTTCTATCAACGGTTGAACAATGGGTTCATCAATTGGGAGTGGTATAGCATCAGGTTGTGCTGTTAGTTGTTTAGTTGTTGCAGGTTCTATATCTCGTTGATCTATTATTTCAAGAACTTGAGGCAATATAGCATCTGGTTGTATCGTTCCTGTCTCAGTGATTGCTGCAGGTTCCATTAGTGTTTGATTGCTGCAGGTTCCATCACTGTTTACTATTTCAATATCCGGAGGCAATATAACTCCGGGTAGCATTGCTGGTGTTTCAGCCTTTGCCGCAGACTCTATAACCGGTGGGTCGGTCGGATCAAGAACTGGTGGGGGAGTGATAACTTCGCTTATAACTGTTAGTGACTCAGTTGTTACATTAGGTTCTACCAACGGTTGAACAATGGGCTTATTAACTGGAGGTGGTATAGCAACGGCCTCTGATATTTCTAGTTCTGTTATTGAAGTAGGTTCTATAATCTTTTGGTCCATAGGATCAGCAACTGGTGGTGGAATCACTTCGCTTATAATTGTTGTTGACTCAGTTGTTGCTGTAGGTTCTTTTAACGGTTGAAAAATGGGTTCACCAACTGGAGGAGGTACAGCAACAGGCTGTGCTACTAATGGTTCAGCTACTTCAGCAGGTTCTATAATGTTTTGATCTATAGGATCAGAAACTGTTAGTGGTGGAATCACTTCGCTTATAATTAGAAGTGACTCAGTTGTTACAGCAGGTTCTATCAACGGTTGACCAATGGGTTTATCAACTGCAGGTGGTATAGCAACGGACTCTTCTATTTCTGGTTCAGTTATTGAAGTAGGTTTAATACTCTTTTGGTCTATTGGATCAGCAACTGGTGGTGGAATCACTTCGCTTATAATAATTGGTGACTCAGTTGCTGCAGCAGGTTCTATCAATGGTTGAACAATGGGTTCATCAACTGGAGGTGGTACAACAATTACGGGTTCAGTTACTGCAACAGGTTCTATAATATTTTTATCTATAGGTTCAGAAACTGGTGGTGGAATCACTTCGCTTATAATTATTAGTGACTCAGTTGTTGCAGAAGGTTCTATTAACGGTTGAACAATGGGTTCATCAACTGAAGTAATTACTGGTTCAGTTAATGTGGCCGGTTCTATAGTGTCTTGGTCTTTTGGATTAGAAATTGGTGGTGCTATAGCAATAGGCTGTGCTACTACTGGTTCAGTTACTTCGGTAGGTTCTATAATGTTTTTATCTGTTGGATCAGAAACTGTTAGCGGTGTAATCACTTCGCTTACAATCGTTGCTGACTCAGTTGTTGCAGCAGGTTCTATCAACGATTGAACAATAGGTTTATCAACTGGAGGTGGTACAACAATTACTGGTTCAGTTACTGCGACTGGTTCTATTACGTCTCGTTCTATTGGATCAGAAACTGTTGGTGGAATCACTTCGCTTATAATTGTTGGTGCCTCAGATGTTGCTGTTGGTTCTGTAACCAGTTTTACATTTAGGCCTCTTACTGCAGGTGGCATATCTCCAGCTTGTGCTGTTAGTGGTTCACTTGTTGATGCAGATTCGATAATCGGTTGGCATAGATCAAGAACTGGAGGTGGAGTAACTACGCTTACAATTGTTGGTGACTCAGTTGTTGCAGCAGGTTCCATCAACGGTTGAACAATGGGTTCATCAACTGGAGGTGGTGCAGCAATTATTAGTTCAGTTACTGCGACAGGCTCTATTATGCCTCGGTCTGTTGGAATAGAAACTGGTGGTGGAGTCACTTCGCTTATGATTGTTAGTGACTCAGATGTTGCTGCCGGTTCCGTCACCAGTTTGACATTTAATCCACTTACTGCAGGTGGTACATTTTCAGTTTGTGCTGTTAGTCGTTCACTTGCTTCTGCGGGTTCCATCACCGTTTGATCTAGTATTTGAATTGCTGACGGGGAAATAACTCTGGGTTGTGTTGTTGATGGTTCATTTGTTGATGCAAATTCGATAATCGGTTGACATAGATCAAGAACTGGAGGTGTAATACCTTCCCTTATAATTATTGGTGACTCAGTTGTTGCAGCAGGCTCTAACAACGGTTGAACAAAAGGTTCATCAAGTGGAGGTGTTACGGCAATTACTGGTTCATTTATTGCGGCCGGTTCTATTATGTCTCGGTCTATTGGATCAGAAACTGTTGGTGGGATCACTTCACTTATAATTTTTGGTGGCTCAAATGCTGCTGCAGGTTCTATCACCAATTGAGCATTAGGCTCAATAACTGAAAGTGGTTTTCCTTCGGGTTGTGCTGTTAATGGCACAGTTGTCGCTGCGTGTTCCACAATCAATTGATCTATAGGATTAGCAATTGGAGGTAGTACAATTTCGGATATTATTTTTTGCTGACCTATTATTTCAACAACTGGAGGCGATAAAGTTTCGGGTTGCATCGTTAGTGGCTCAGTTGTTGCTGTAGGTTCTATATGCGGTAAGTCTGTTGGTTCCAGAGCTGGTTGTTGAATTATTTCGCTTATAAATGTTGTTGGTTCATCAATTGAAGATGGTATAGCATCGGGTTGTGCTGCTACTGGTTCAGTTTTTGCTGCATGTTCTATAAATGGTTGATCTTTTATTTCAACTACTGGAGTCGAGATAGCTTCTGGTTGTGAGTCAGTTTTTTCTGCAGGTTCCATCAACGTGTGATCTATTATTTCAATAGGTGGAGGCGATATAGCTTCGTTTAGCATAGTCGATGTTTCAGGTGTTGTTGCAGATTTTATAACCAGCTGGTCTGTTGGATCAAGTACAGATGGTGGAATCGATTCGCTTATAATTGTTGATGGCTCAGATGTTGCTGATGGCTCTATAACCGGTTGAATAATGACTTCATCAACTGGAGGTGGTATAAGATCTGGAAGTGCTGTTAGTGGTTCAGTTGTTGCTGCAGGTTTTATAATCGGTTGATCCATAGGATCAGCAAATGGAGGTGGTATAACTTCAGGCATTATTTTTTGTGTCTCAGGCTTTGCTGCAGGTTCTATAATCGGTTGATCTATAATTTCAACAACTGGAGGTGATATAGCTTCTTGTTGTGACGTTATTGGCTCAGTTGTTGCTGCTGGTTCCATCACCGTTTGATGTATTTTATCAATTGCTGGAGGTGATATAACTCGGTGTACCATTGTGGATGGCTCACTTGTTAAAGCAGATTCTATATCTTGCTGGCATGATGGATTAAGATTTGCAGGTGGAATCACTTCGCTCATAATTGATAGATCAGATATTGCAGTTAGCTCTATCACGGGTTCATCAATGGGCTTAACAACTTCAGGGGGTATAGCATTGAGTTCTGTTGTTAGTGATTCAGTTCTTAATGTAAGATCTATAATCGGTTGATCTATAATATCAGCAACTAGAGGTGGTATAATTTCGGGCATTATTTTTTGGGTCTCAGTTGTTGGTACAGATTCTTTATACGGTGGCTCTGGTGGTTCAAGGACTTGAGCTAATATCATTTTCTTCATAGCTACTGGTGGCTCAGATGTTGATGCAAGTTCCATCATCGCTTGAACAATGGGTTCATCAACTGGAGGCGATATAGCTTCTGGTTGTTTCGTTAGTGGCTCAGTTTCTGCTGCAGGTTCCATCACCGTATGATCAATTATATCAATAGGTGGAGACGATATAGCTTCGGTTAGAATTGCTGGTGTTTCAGCTGTTGTTGCAGATTCTATAACCGGTTGGTCTCTTGGATCAAGACCAGATGGTGGAATCAATTCGCTTATAATTGTTGATGGCTCAGATGTTGTCGCTGGTTTTATTACCGACTGATCTTCTATTTCTATAGCTGGAGAAGATATAACTTCGATTATGTTTTGTTTCTCATCTGTTGCTGCAGATTCTATGAATGGTTGCTGTGTTGGTTCAAGAACTGGAGGTGGGCTCACATTGTTTATAATAGCTTCTATTAGTGGGAAATCTTTTACTGGAGGTTCTATGATAGCCTGTTCTTTATGATCAGCAACCGAAGGTTGTATAATTTCGGTTAATGGTTTTTGTGGCTCAATTGCTGCAGGATCTTTTTCCGATTGATTTGTTTTTTCAAAAATTGCAGGTAATACAGATTCAGGTAACCCAGTTATTGCTGAATGTTCTATTACTGGTTGATCTATTGATTCAATAATTAAAGGTGGTTTCAAATCGTGTTCAACAGTTTGTGACTCATGTGCTGCAGGAACTTCTTTATCCGGCTTATGCATTATTTCAATAACTGAAGGTTGTGATATAGGCTCAGTTGTTTTTGCAGGTTCTGGCACCGATTGAGCAATTGTTTCACCAACAGGAGATAGCATCACGTCAGTTTGAATTGTTGATGCCTCAGATTCTGCTGTTTTTATCACCAATTTATTTACTGTTTCAATAACTGGAGGTATTATAACTTCGGGTGGATCAATCTGCTCTAAGATCGCTTGATCTATAGCTTCAGCAGGTTCTATAACCAGCTGTTCTATTGGGTCAGAAACAGGAGGTGGTATCACTTCGCGTTGTATTATTAGTAACTCAGTTGTTGCTGCAGGCTCTGTAATCTCTTGGCCTGATTGCTCAATAAGTAGGGGAGGAACCGTTTCGTTTATAATTGAATCAGTGTTCGCTGCATTTTCTAATATTGGGAGATCTGTTACTTCAACAACTGAAGGTGTTATGACTTCAGTTATTATTGTTGATGGGTCAGGTGTTTCAGTCGATTCTAAAATCGGAAGGTTTGGTTGTTCTATATTTGTAGGTGGTATGTCTTTGGGTATAATTTTTGATGAGTCGAATGTTGCTGAAAGTTCCATCACCTGTTGATTTATAGGTCCAGTGTATTCTGATTCTTTTTGAATAGGCTCCGCGGTTTCCGTTGTTTCTGTAGACTCCATAGAAATTGATTCAATTAAAAGTCTTTTTACGGAGTCAACAAATGGAGTTAGAATTGTTTCTAGTTCATTTGCTGATGGTTTAGTTGAGGCTTCAGTTTCTAAAAGCGATGGGTCTGATTCAAAGTTTGATGTTTCACTATTAGCCACAACTGTTTGATAAGTCAATTCTGATTCTTTTGTATCCGTTACCAATGAGTCACCAACTGAAGTTAGGATTACTTCGGGTTGATTTGCTGGTACTTGAGTTCCTGCTTCAGGATTAAAAACAATTGGTTCAACAGCCAATTGCGATTCTGTTGAAACTGGTTTGCTAGTGTCAACAGCTGAAGATAGAATAGCTCCGATTTGATTTGTTTGTGTGTCAGTATTTGGTGTAGGTCTCTTTGAAATTTGTTCAATATTAGATTGAGGTTCTATTGAAGCTGTTACAACAAAGCCAACAATAGGAGATGAAATAACTTCAGATTGATTAATTGGCGATTCAATTGTTGGTACCGGCTCCTTAGCCGGTGGATCCGTTTCGGGATGATTTGTATGTAGTTCAGTTATAGCTTTAGGTTCCATCGAAAAAAGTTCATTATTCGATTGAGGTTCTATTGAAGCTGTATCTACATAGTCGGTAGTTTGAGGTGGAATTACTTTTATTTGATTTGTAGGCAGGTTAGTTGTTACTTCAGATTCATTTGATTCAACAATTAGAGGTTGACTAACTTGGGGTTGATTTGCTGGCAAATCAGTTCTTCCTTCAGATTCCACAGTTTCAATAACGGGTGATTGAGATTCCGTTGAAGCTGATTTCACAGAGTCGTCAGCGGAAATGGAAATAACTTCGGGTTGATTTATGGGGGGTGCAGTTGTTCCCAAAGGTTGTTCAATTTCAATTAAAAATGGTTCCACAGATTCGACTATTAGAGTTGGCATAATTTTGGGTTGAATTGCATTAGGTTCTACTAGAACTGGTTTAACGGCCGATTGTGATTCCGTTGTAGGTGGTTCCACAGAGTCGTCAACAGGACTTGGAATAACTTCAGTTTGATTTCCTGGTGGCTCCGTTATAGCTTCAGATTTCAGAACAACTGGCCCAAAAGACAATTGTGATCCTGTTGAAATTGTTTCGATGGGGTTGATAGAATTAACGAAATCGAGTTGATTATCGTGTGGTTCAATTGCCGCTCCAGGTTCTACTGATTTAATAAATGGTAGTTTACTGTCAGTCTGAACAACAGTCAATTGAAGTTCTGTAGAAGCTGGCTCCACTGAAGGGACATCATGAGGGGGAATATCTTCGGGCTTACTTGCTGGTGGTTTAGTTAAAGTTTCAAGTTTCACAACAATTGGTTCATCACTCAATTGGAGTTCTGTTGAAACCGATTCGATAGAGTTGGCAAGTGAAGTATTAATAACTTCGAGTTGTTTTATATGCGGATCAGTTATTTTTGTAGGTTCCACACTTTCAACAACTGTCGCTTTGTTCCCTGCCACAGATGATTCAATGGTAGGTTGTTGTTTTGCTGATGCTGCTTCCACGGAGCTTTCATCTGAAGTGGTAATAACTTTGGGTTGGCTTGATGGTGGTTCAGTTGTTGCTTCAGGTTTCACAGAAACTTCTACATTTGATTGAGCTTTCATTAAAGCTATTTCAACAAATTCATTAATTGGAGGTGAAATAGTTTCGGGTTGGTTTGCAGATGATTCAGTTGTTGCTGGTGGATCCGTTTGAGCGATTGGTGGTTTGGTGCCAGTAACAACTGCTTCCACTGTCGATTGCGGTTCAGTTGAAGCTGGTTGCACAGAGTTGACAATTGGATGTAAAATAATTTCGGGCTGATTTTTGTTTGGTTCAGTTGTTGATTCAGGTTCCATAGAAATTTGTTCAACACTCGATTGAGGTTCTATTGAAGCTGTGTGTGCAGAGTCGACAACTTGAGGTGGAGTAACTTCGGCTTGATTTGCTTGCGATTCGGTTGTTGGTACAGGCTCCACAGTTGGTAGGCCTGATTTAGTACTTGGCTGTTCATTGTCAGTAACAACTGGTTCTACAGTTAATTGTTGTTCCGTTGAAATCGGTGCTATAGATTCGACAATTAAAGGTGGTACAGTTTCGGGTGGATTTGTTAATAGCTCTGTTGTTGCTTCAGGTTCCACAGAAATTTGTTCAACATTTGATTTAGGTTTCATTGAAACTATTTGCAAAGATCTATCAATTGGAGTTGGAATAAATTCGGCTTGATTTGCAGGCGATTCAGTTGTTGCTAAAAGTTCCACAGCTGATGGATCTATTTGAGTCATTGGCGGTTCGCTACCAGCAACAACTGTTTTTACTGTCGATAATTGTTCTGTTAAAGCTGGTTCCACAGAGTCGATCATTGGAAGTAGAATAACTTCGGGCTGATTGTTGTTTGGTTCAGTTGTTATTTCAGGTTCCATAGAACTTTGTTCAACTTGAGGTGGCGGAACTTCGGCTTGATTTGCTTGCGATTCAGTTGCTGGTACAGGTTCCCCAGTTGGCAGGCCTGATTTGCTAATTGTCTGTTCACTGTCGCTCACAGTTGGTTCAACAGCCAACTGTTGCACCGTGGAAACTGGTTCAATTGATTCGACTATAAGAGGTGGAATAATTTCGGGTTGATTTGCTGCAGGTTCCACAGTTTCGATAACTGGCGTTTCAGATGTTGGTATAGGTTCCACTGGAGGTGGGTCTAGTTTTGTTATTGGCGGTTCGCTCTCAGTCATAATTGGTTCAACAGTTGATTGTGGTTCAGTTGAAGCTGGTATCACACTGGGTAACAATTCAGTTGTTGCTAAAGGTTCCTCAATTGGTGGGTATTTTTCAGTTACGGGAGGTTCGTTGTCAGTTACAACTGGATCAATAATCAATTCTGATGTCATTGAAGCTGGTTTCTGAGAGTCGACAATGGTAGGTGAAATAGCTTCAGGTTGCATTGTTTGAGATTCAGGTGTCGCTATAGATTTTGGTTCATTGGTAGACACATTTGACTCAACAGTCAGTTGTTGAACAGGTCCTTCAGAATTTAAAACGGGGGTTGAAAAAACTTCGGGTTCAATTGTTTGTGGTTCTGGTGTAGTGATAGCTTCCACAACTGATGGGTCAGTCTCAATAATTGGGTCTTTACAGGGATTCAAAATTTGTTCAGCAAGAAGTTGTGGTTCTGATCGTGTTGATTGTAAAGAATTTGATTTGGTTTGAATTATTGGGGGTTGAATCGTTGCTGCAGGTTCAATAACCAATAGGTTTTCTTCAATAGTTTGAGTTTGATTGTCAGATATATGAGGTTGAACAGATGGTTGTGGTTCAATTGGAGGTGTTTCTACGGAATTGTATTTTGGAAGAGGAATAACTTCTGGTTGGTTTACTGGCGCTTTGATTGTTTCTACAGCTGCCGTATCCGGAAGGTCTGTTTCAATGATGAGTTGTTTATTGGTAACTAGAATAGTTTCTTGTGGCTCTAATTGAGTCAGTTTTGTAGAATCGTCTACCGGGGATAAAATTTCTTCAGCTTGAGTTGCTTGCTTTGCGATCATTGCTTCAGGCTCCTCAACAGATAAGTCTGTTTTAGTGGCAATTACAACTGGCTCAACAGGTGGAACTTGTTGCTGTTTTATAATATCAGTTACTGGGGATGGAATAGCTTCGGGTTGGATTGTTGTCAATTCATTTATTTCTGCAGGTTCCACCATCGGCAATGGTTCTGTTTGTGAAAGTTCTGTAGAATCCATAGCTGGAGGTGAACTTTCTGGTTTTTTGTCAAATACAACTGGTTCTTCAGTTGTTGGCGGTTTGATTTGAACAGGTTTCATTGAATTGATGACAGGCTGTGCATCAATTTTTGCAGCAGAGTCTATTACTAGTAGGTCTGACTCAGTAGTAGGCGCTTCACTGGTAACCTTACCTGTTTCCAAAATTGGTTGTAGCTCTGTCAAAGGCATTTGTTCAGAATCTATAACTGGTTGTGGATCTTTTTGGGCCGTTGCGACAGAATCGATAATTGGAAGTGGTATATCTTCGGGTTGAGTTATAAGCGGTTCAGTCATTGCTAGAGTTTCCATAACCGGAAGGTCCTTTTCAATTATTTGCTGATCACTGCTGTCCACTTTTATTCCAACTATTGGTTGAAGTTCCTGGTGAGTTGGTTCTTCCGAGTCAAAAGCTTGGAGTGGAGTTCCTTCGGTTTCGAGTGATTTTAAGACTGATTCGTTAAGAGCATTTCCACAAGTATCCACATCTTTTGAATCAGCACTTGCATCCAATGTGGATTCAGTATTTGCTGCAGATTCCAAATCAGGTAGTTTATGGTTTGAAGCTTTTGGTTTATAATAGTCCGTATTTTGTTCAACTTGTACTATTGTGGAGCTCTGAAGTAAGTGCGATTGATCCAGTATTTTATTTTCCGAATTTTGTGACTGTCTGCTCACAGCCAAATCTGGAGTCTCTGACTGTGTTTCCTCATCAGATTCCATAATTGTTGGCGGTATTATACCAAAGTCGGTGCACGGGAGTATATGCCGAATAGTTTCGTTTGGTTCCAAAGATGGATCAATTTCAATAATTAACTGTTCACTTGGGTATTGAATGGGTGGTTGAGTTTCAGGATACATTTGATCAACAGTAGGTGCTTTTATATCAGAATTAATTTCTTGCACTGTGGTTTGAATGAGGTCTATTGATTCCGGTGGAGCAAGTATAGAACTTGAAGTTTTAATGACATTCGGATCTGTGCCATCAGATTCGACACTTGGAAGTGATGCAACAATTAGTTCATCACCTGTTACTGCTGATAAATTTTCTGTAGTTGTGTCAGTTTCTTCCGAAGCTGTTGTAGTCATATCCAAAGAGTGTTCAGTTAAAGTCGGTCCTGAGTCTATTTGTGTTGGTTCAATTGTATTTATTGTATCTATTGACTCTTCAAAGTTTTTATTACCGTCATCATCAACTATTTCCTCGTCAATAACACCTAGTATTTTATATGTTGAGCTTGGATCTCTGGATTTTATTTCCGCTAGAGCTAAATCACTTAGTTCCTTTAAAGAGGCCATTTCCGTTGGTGTAAGAACTGTTTGTTGTTCCGATGCAGGAACAGCTAACATTGGACCCAATGCTATGGCTGCTAATATTTCTATTACTGAGGGAACTCTTGCCGTGCTATAAGGCTCAGAGAATTCAGCTTCGTCAGGATCTGAATCAAAAACTTCAACTTCGGTACTAAATCCAATACAGTTTTCGGCTGCTTGTATGTCTTCAATTATATTCAGGGGGGCTGAAAACACAGTCAACGTCTGAATGCGGTTTCTTCTTATTCAAAGATACTGTCAAGGGTACTTTTTAAAGCCAATTCTAAGGGACTCGAATAAAATATCTAGTTGCTGTAATGATGGGAAGTTCTTACATAATAGCGAGAAATATTCAGAGAAACGGGTAACGGGTTGAGAAATGAGTTAACATGATATGTTAGTAAAAGTTAGCTTTGTTCAATACTTAAAGGAAATTAACGAGAAGCGAATTTAATAAGGATATCAAAATACCTGTGATGGGAATTGCAGCATCAATTTCCAAAGTGGCTTCGCCGTTTGCTGTGTCATCAAAATGGCATGGCGGTGGAAGAATCACTGGATCACAAGGATCTGTCATTGTATCAGTGCTCGGAGGACTACATTGAAGAAGTGACGTTGTGACTGTGGTATTTATGGCTTCTTTATTCGATGTTGGATTGATGACATGTTTATTTTTAGTTTCCGTATAGATGGGCTCATCATCTGCTGGGGAAGTGGCAGAAATCATGCTGCTGCGATCAATAAGTTCATCCAGTACCATTTTTGTATTCTGTCCACCAATCAAATGTTTACTCAGCAAACGATTGTTGAGCGGATCCAGCTGTCCACGCAAAAGATCCAGTGAAGAATCATCGGTGTCTGAGCCCATTTCCGACAAATCGCTTATTTCATCAGCAATTTTATCGCCAATTTGCGCTCGGACATCTTCCTTGGGTGCAGGAACGAGCATACCTATACTACCTGTCGAAACGGTAGCTTTCAGTGAAGACTTCTTCTTTTTGAACAACCAGTTGTCTTCCCAATTGCCATCGCCCATTTGACTTGAAGTAACGGAGACATAATCTAAAAAGAATAAAAACATTTCAAACTAAGTTCTTCTATACCAACAAATGACGCACCATCCTCTTCGGATTCAGTGACTGGTGTTGATAAGTCAGGAAGTGGAACCATGTGAGCGGCTATATAGTCGCTGAGAGCTGATTCCCGGCCAGCATCCAATTGGAACTTTGAGATAACGTCAGCATTTAGATTCGAATTCGAACCGCAGGGAGAAAAGTCCTCACCTTTGCTTAGCTGTTGAAGTAAATTCGGGGAGTGAGTAATTTTTGCTAGAAAGTAGAACAGAAGACTTACGTTAATTATTTGATCTGTATCCGTAAAGCTACAGTCACTACGAGGTTCTATTGAGCTACCAGAAGATATGCTTTGATTCTCGTGAAAGTTTTGATTGGCATCAGTTGCGATAAACTGGGGGCGACTACTTCCTGATAAATGCCCAGCATTTCCATGTGTGTCAGCAATCTATGAAATCAATGAAAAATAAAAAAATTTAAGAACATTTATAAAAACAGAGAATAGACAACAATGCGAGTTACACGAGGGTTTGATTATTGATTGTAAAAAACTATTTTTAAATTTACAAAGCAAAAGTGAAGACTAATGTGGTCTTTAAAATTCCGTCAAAGTCAAAATTGCGATGTGGTGGTTAACGTTGAAGGTGTATGAA
Source organism: Pherbina coryleti (assembly GCA_943735915.1). Taxonomy (NCBI): domain Eukaryota; kingdom Metazoa; phylum Arthropoda; class Insecta; order Diptera; family Sciomyzidae; genus Pherbina; species Pherbina coryleti. The sequence goes on along the minus strand of OX030950.1, from coordinate 18,171,831 downwards.
AAGAATGTTGGAAATCAATAAAACGTGCAGAGGCAAACAAAATATGAAGCTTAAAAATATATTTTACACAATGCGCCTAAGTACGATACATCATGTAATCCAAATAGAACACTAAAGGTGACAAAGAATTACTAGAGCCGTGCCACTGATCCTATTAAGTAGTCTAAATATAAGCTCGAAAATAACCCATTGAAACACATGCGAAGATTTTGCGATGTGAAAAATAATATTTTATGTAAAATTCATGAGACATTTTTATAATCCAATCATTTTTATTTCGTTCGTTGTAGTTCCAAATTCCATCTTGGATAAAAATATTAACTTTTTGTGATCATAAAAAGTTAGCAAAGGAGTCATAGATGATGCTTTATGAGTTAATTTTAGTGGGGAAAGTACTTGTACATGAACAATTTTTGTTCGTAAATGAGCTCATAAAGGAATAATAAGTGATATATTTTTTGTGCGAAAATAAGTTGGAAATAAATCTTAAATGATTCTTTTTTCGCAAATGAGTTCGAAAATGAAGAATAATTTATAATTTAGCGAAGTTCTTTTTGTAAGTTTCTTACTAAGCTCGGTACGCCAATTGTACTCTGACAACTAAAAAGATCAAATGGGTGTGTTAGCGGGGGAAGAACGAAAATTCCCATTATTTATGGGACACGATTTTATTCATGTGTCTGCCTTTATTCATGTGTGTCAATACAATTTTGCAATAGCTTTTGGACGGTTATTGGGTCTAACTCGCGAAGATCTACGACGATACTCGTATTGGATAAGCGTCTGGATCATTTCTGGACTATCCACATAGCATCGATATTTTACAGTACTCCATAAAAAAAGGTCCAACGGAGTCAAATCTCAGTATATGATTAAAAAAAGAAAGAAATAAAACTGCATTTGGACCATCCTACTTATGCCCTAGAAGGTTTAAAAACACAATAGGGGTATTCACAATCCGGAGCTCTTTGTAGAGCTCTTGTGCAAAAGAGCAAAAGTGCAACAAAAAAGAGCCCTACAATAACAAAATAATCGTGCTGTCAAAGTTGTTATTTTTTGCTCAAGCACACTGGCAATGCCCTGTAGGTCTTTTGCAGTGCGCTTGAGCTCTTGAGTTCATTTTGTGAATTTTTGACAGGAAACAAATAGTGATGGAATACACTTCTAGGTGTACACTTCTAGGTACTAACTTCTTTAATATCATCATTTCACATCACTAACTTTCAAAGCTGACTGAACTTAACTTCAATTGCTAGGTCTGTGTATGGGGTGTGTTCACAGTTAGTTGCTTTTTTGCTTTTTTTCACAAGAGCTCTACAAAGAGATCCGGATCGCGAATACCCCTAATGTTCGCAAAAGAAACGATTAAAATTCGCTTGAAAAAATGTTCGTGTTTCATATTAGAAGAAATCAAAAATAATGTAATTTCTGATTATATTCTTAAGTTTTTTTGCATTGAAAAGTGCCCCTAACACTCAGGGTATGCCCCACTATAAGTACGAAAGCATTGTGTTGATTCGGAAGACGGGTAATAGTCAAATGGAGTAGTGTCGGAGAAGATTTGTTTTAAATTTACACAGTAAGAACTGCTGGAGATCACGCTCACTGGGAAACTTCCCCTTCCACAATTTTATTGAACGACTGAAGAACGAATTATTTCGGTAATGCATAGGGGTGAGCTTGGTGAGCTGCGTGAAACACACGAGCTAATGGTGTTAGGTCAAGTATCTCTCTTGAACATTTCCCATGGTAGTATCGCTAAAGAAGGCTTAGGTAACCAACATTGTCTCGATGCTCAAGAGAGGTGATAGAAGATGAAATTTGTTCATCCCTTGTAAAATATATCGCACGTTGTTGTATTCAGTGCAGAAGCTTTAAATAAGATTTTGAAGCCTCTGCCCAAAGGTGGGAATTATTTGATTTATTTATTATCTATTGACGTTATTGTAAAAAAAATAAATAAATAACTGGCCATTTCAGCCCTTGAAAGGACTTTGACCTAGCTTCTTATGATCAATTGTGTTGTGTGTGTTATTAAGTTTGTACACAATTGACCGAGAAATGGACCTACAGGCTTAACGCCGACTCCGAACGGCGATGAACGGAATGTTCTTATTCTCAAGAAGCTTTACATGGCATTTGTATTACTCTCTGAGGTTTGCCATTGTCTGCAGAGAGGTGGCGGCCGTACAGGAAAATTATTTAATTCAAATAATTTTCTGTCGCTGCTGGGGTTCGAACCTGGGTCTCTAAAGTTCTTTGACATAGCGGCCACGCACTTTAACCAACTACGCCACGGTCGCCACAATGTTAATTGACGTTAATTGACGTTATTGTATCCATGTATATATCCAAATGTATATCTCCATGTGTACTTAATAATTGGAGCTTGATGCGTGATCCAAACCAAGGTTATGACACAAAAATCCAAGAAGCTTTCATAGAAATGACAAGTATTAGCGGTTGAAAACATAGAAGGGAGAATTACAATAATATTTTGAGAGACTAAGCGACATAAAAATTTTATCACATATTTTCGTATTTAAAAAAAAAAACAAATAAAAAAAAATTTATTATAAAAATACAAGTTCTCGAGGTATAGGAGATACTCGTTTAATGTTATCCGATAAGTGACGTCTATGATCTCTAGATGCAAGTTAACGAATTACTTAGATTATCCAGTCATAAAAAAACTAGAAAGTTCCGAATTTTTGCGAGAGCGTGTGAAAATATATCACTTTACATTTGCATTTGGTTCATCCATTGCTAGCTAAACGTAATCCATAGACCGAATCCCAGTGCGTAATCCACAAACTTAAGAGAAAACTGGACTCCAATAAGTCTTGCAATGCTTTCAAATATCCTTTTTTTAGATTTTATAAAGTTCTATGTTTTTTTGTTGTTTTTTTTTGTTATCCGTACTGCTCAACAGCTGCGTTTAAAAGTTGACGACGAACTAATTAAGTCGTTTACAAAAATCTATGTCGAAAGTTGCATTTTGAGTGAAAAGTGGTAAATTTTCCTCAATACTAAGAATTACCATGAAGCCATAGAAGCTTTCTCAAATAGAAAAACAAAACCAATACAAAACCGTCATTCCGCGCTGGAAGTGGTAAACAAGAAAACTTAACGAAATGTTCTTCTGTATTTTTAAATGCGCTGAAAATAAATGTCGGCAACATGCATTCTTTATGTGCGAGTGTATTTCTAGTAAGGCGCCATACGTTTTGGTGCTAACGTTTTAATGTACTTAACATTATGTCATTTACATAAGCGTTTCCGTCACAAAGTGTAGCTTGGTAGCGGTGAAATAAAATGCGTGGAGTGACTTTTCTTTGAGCGACATTTTGAGACTAGTGCGAATGTATCGGATGGCTTGGAATTTAATAGGTACACTCAGAAAAAGGTGCTTCCAAACAAAATTATACACGAGTAAAACCATGAGGATTACATTTTACAAAAAGAACACTAAAGTTATTTTGTAGCAATAAAAGTTCAAAGTTAGATTGTTTTTTTATTGAATTACATTCTTAAAAATTTACATTTTGTAAATAGAGTTTTTGACGTGACAAAGTTACGTTTTATCTCACAGGTTAGAAAAAAAAAAAAATTAAAAAGCCAATTTTCCAAAATGCATCGGCTATGCATGGAATTTTTACTCGCTGAGTATGAGCCTCATAGAAATCCGTGACGGAAAAACGCCAGAATAAAATTTATTTTATTTTTTTTCCAACGGCTGACGGATCTCTCTTTGAGTGACGTAAGTGTTGCCATATTTTTGCTAAGGATTGGCTGTGATGAGTGTTATTTTCATAGTTTTCACCATGAGCTGACGTTTCGTTTTGTGTGTCTGTGTTGCATTCATGTAAGTTCAAAACAAAATATGAAAATATAAATTTAAAATATGTAATTTTGTTTTGAACTTGTACCATTCACAGTGCGAAAAGCAACGCTGATCCGAAAACCGCTCCTATTCTGAACATGTTCTCAGCGGATATCTCCGAGATAGGACCGACAACTGACAGCCACTTTGGTTCTATTCGGGCTCTATAGGTGCTTAGAAAAAAATGTATGGTTCGAAAGTAGTCATCGGGATGCGATAGGAGCTGATTAAGCAACGAAATTGTGAAACTACTAGATGCTATGTTAAATCAGATTTGTTGTCAGTAAAGGTTGGCTCTCAGCCATCACAACAAGAATAAACAAAAAATTAATGACACCATGATACCGCGGAGAGAGCCTTTCCTAGATCGAAAGAGTTTTTCGGGAATTATTTTTCATAGAAGAAAAAAGATATCGTTTTCAAATTTTGCACACATATTTACTAACAATTAACGAATAAAAAAAATTTTTTTCAGAATTTTTGAAGCGGTTTTTGACGTTGTTTGATGTTTTTTTTTTTTAAATACCAAAAATTGACGGTGTGCAGGATGTCACTAGTCTGGAACATCTTAGGGGAAAAAACACTAAATTAATCCTTGTTTAAGTGGCTATCGCCTGAACTAGGATAATTTTTTTCGCCTAAAAATAATAAAATGGCGGTCATTTGAAAAAAATCGATTTTCGAGGTTACAAAATCGGTCGCCATTTTGTTTTTTTTTTTCGGCGGAAAAAAATTATCCTAGTTCAGGCGATAGCCACTTAAACAAGGATTAATTTGGTTTTTTTTTTCTTTCAGATGTTCCATACTGGTGATATCCTGCACACCGTCAATTTTTTGGCATTTTTCTAAAAAAAATCAAATTACGTCAAAAACCGCTTCAAAAATTCTGAAAAAATTTTTTGTATTTTTTAAATGTTAATAAATATATGTGCAAAATTTAAAAAGGATATCTTTTTTCCTTCTATAAAAAAAAATTTTTTTTTTTAAAAATTTGTAACCTATATGCCCCCTTAACGAAAATTAAGAAGTTTTTCCTGACCTTAAGATAAAAATAAAAAAGAATATTGCGTCATCAGATCGTGGTGAAAGCCGAAATAAAAACAATTTTGTTGCATTAAACTTTTACTCGGTCAGAGGGGGGTTTACGCGAAAAACGAATTGATAGTTTCGGCCCTTGAAATGACTTTGACCGAGATTCTTATGATCAAATTTTGTTGTACGTGTTATTAAATATTTTGTATACACCGAGAGCTGGACCTACAAGTTTAATGCTGACTTCGAAAAGCTTATGTGCAATATGGCAATATTTACTCTCTGAGGTTTGCCATTGTCTGCAGAGAGGTTTAAAAAAAATCATTTCAATTGAAAATTTTCTGTGTCAATTGGGGTTCGAACCTGGTCTCGAATTGGCATAAAGTGGTTAACGCACTTCTTGGCTACGGTAAATTTTATTTTAAAACAGAAAAGATGTTTTGAGGTTTTTTACTTCAGAAAGCAAATAAAAAATGTTGGCTTCACTGCGAAGGTACCGTTAAATGCTGTGAAAATGCATCAAAAATTCAAAAATGTGGCATGGAATAAGCTAGAAATTTTCTCGGCAATAGTCAGAATCTAGCAAACTTTAGTAACTAAGTAGATCACCGTGAACGTCATGCAAGACTATTGATGAGTTGGTGTAGCGGCCAACGAAACAGTCTGTCTAGTTTGCTGTATGATTTGCTCTGTACAGAGCTGTTGTTAGTTGTTTTCTTCATTAACATACTTGGTCTCGAGCTCAACAATTATTTTCAATATAATTGAATGACAAAGGTCACATTATATTTAAATCAGCGCTACGATTAATTTTTTAGAACGTCAATAAATGTGAAGTTTTCCGCCACATGCGTCATGAGACCCCACAGCGAACCGTTTACTGTAAGTAACTATCGTATAACTATCGTATAACTATCGTAAAACTATCGTTGCATGTTTGTATTGCATGGCGCTGGGGTAAATGCTAAAGTACCAAACAAAAGCAAGGACAAAAGCAAACAAAAGATATATGTTTAAAGATAAAGAGATAAAAGTAAGCAAAAAAAAACTATAAAATAAGTATAAAAATTACAATAAAAAAAAGATAAAAATAATAATGAAAAAAAAAACAAAAAAGGAATGAAGAAGAGAAATAATATTTAATAAAATAATTTAATAAAATAATATTTATAATAATAAAAATGGAAAAAACAAGTAATAGGTACATTTTTAATAATAAATAAATATAATAATAATACAAATAATATTTGTATTATTATTTTATATATATTTTTGTAATAATAATAACAAATACAAATAATTAATAAAATAAAATAATAATATACATATTACGAGAGCTGCGTTTTTAGTCCTGTGCCTCGGCGACACTAAGCATTGTCAGATGAATTTTGACAGACATTTTCTAGCATAAACGTAATCACATTTTGGTGTATGTGCGTTTGTTGTATTGTTCATAGTGGTTTGAAAATTGTAATTTAATGGAATCAGCACGTGAACATTTTCAACGATTTTCAACGTGGACTGACAAGAAAAGAATGCATTGATCAACTTAGTTCGACTTCTGGTGATGAAGCACCACACCCAGCGACTGTAAAACACTGGTTAAATAAGTTCGAGCGTGATCGTCCTTCTCTCCAAGACGAATTTCGTGAAGTCGTACAAGAACGGCTGTTGTTTCAGAAAACATCGATGCGGTACGTAAATTGCTGGAAGCAGACCGGCTATCTGTGAGATAGAGTCATCCTTGGGAACTAAAGGGACTCGCATATATTTGATATTTAAGCGTTAGGAAAATCTTTTCCCGTTGGATACCCCATAATTTGACGGTTTCTCAAAAAAAAGCTCGTACCGATTGGTGCAAGGGAATGCTGAAAAAATATAGCAGTGGTTATTCGAAACAAGTCACCGATATCACTACAGGTGACGAATCATGTATCTACTCTTATGAGCCAGAAACAAAGTAGCAATCTACTGTTTGGGTCTTTCAAAGATAGTAAAACCCGACAAAAGTTGTTAGCGGACGGAGCACATCAAAGCAAATGGTTGCCGGGTTTTTTAAAAAATACCGCTCATGTCGCAACTATACCACTTGAGCAACGGAGAACTTTTAATGTTGAATGGTACACAATCATTGTTTGTCGGAAGTCTTCGGAGAATTTAGGAAAACCAACCACCGAAAAAAGATCATCCTCTATCACGACACTGTGAGATTCCACACATCAGCTCAAATAAAAGAGTTTTTGAGCACTCAAAACGTGGATTTGATAGATCATTCATCTTGCTGTCCCGACTTGGTACCCAATGACTTCTTCTTGTTCCCTCACATTAAGAAAGAAAATGCGTGACGAGCGTTTTTCTACGCCCGAACAAGCCGTCGAGGCCTTCAAAAACCTGTTTTTGGAGGTTTCAACTTCAGGGTGGCAAAACTGTTTCGAAAATTGGTTCAAACGAATGCAAACGTATATTGATCACCTTGGAGAATACCTTGTAAAACAACACAACCATTTGCACGGATTAACCACTGGGCACAAGACAAGCCCAAGTTAGGCACAAGACTTAAAAGACAACTCTTGTATTAGAAATAAAAAACAAATATATAAACAATAAAAAGAAAAATGTAAACAAAAAAAAGAACGAAATGAAAATAATAACAAAATTTAAATAAAATAAATATAAAAATGAAATAAAAGAAATCGAAAATAAAAGTAAAATAAAAGTAAATAAAAATAAAGACAAGATTAAGACAATTATAAAGACAAGAACTTCGACAAGAATTAGAAAAAGGGGGATGCCAAAGTTTCGGAAAATAATGAGAACCAGTAATAAAAAAAGGACGAGGACAAGGATTGGGATAATGACTAGAACAAAGATTCGGATAATGCATGGGACAACAACAATTTTTACAGAGATTAGCAGAAGGATTGGGACAAGAAATGGAAAATGGATATGAGAGAGATTAATAAGGGTTAGGATTAGTTCAAGAATTTGGACAAGGACAAAATTTAATCTGAACTTGGATTAAAACAAGAATTTGTACAAGGATAAGGACAAGTATTTCGACAATGATTAGAACAATGATAAGGATGAAGAAAAAGAACAAGAGAAAGGATGCTGATTAAAATAACGGCAAGGATAAAACTACGTTGTCACGTCAAATACCAACTGGAATCTCTATGACAACACAAATAAAAGTTTTCGCATAGTTAATTTAACAAAGATGCTCTCTCGACTGATGTTATCAATAAAATTTACCATCTTTGATCCAAAAGGCATTTATTGAATCTATTCCAAACAAAACTTCAATTTTTTTTTCTTTTACATTGCTCAACATTGTTTACAACAAGACTTGTTTCTAGTAAAATAATTTTCTGTGTGTAGGTTCATTGTCTTATGAGACACCATTAATTATTTAATCGTGCAAGTATAACGACTATTAACGATTTTAACTAAGCTACAAGCTTAAATATTTGGTCAACTTAACATGCAGTTATTTAGGAATATGGAAGTTATACTCCCATCTGTCGAAGTAGATAAATGTACATAACAAAATGGTTTTTTTTGCAGTTTTAGATTCGGTTAACGGTAAAATGGGAGTAAGCAGATAAATTTGTTGTTATTTATAATTATAAGAGAAGCGGTGTACTACGAATTTGCTTGCGCTAAATGTTCCGTTTTCAAAAAACTGAACGGTATATGTACTGAACTCTGATGAGTATATACGCTGTATTTTGCACTTTTACTTTAAAAAAGCAAAAGCTAAAAAAGCTACTGAAGGCAGACAAAAAGTAATTTAAATTGGCAAAGATGTGATTAAAGAAAGCCTATATCAGAAGAGGTTTGTCTGTTTCCTTGATGGGAGTTTTTTGTCCCTTAACTTATCCTTATGCTTATACTTAAAAGAGTTCTTGTGCTAGATCTTGTCGTAATCGTTCTGTTAATTCTTGTTCTTATCCTTGTCTTAATTCTTGTCCTAGTACTCCTTCTAACCGTAGTCGTAATCCTTATTCTAATCCTTGTCCTAATTACTGTTATATCCCTTACGTTTTGTCTAATCCTTGTCCAAATTCTTGTTCTATCTCTTGTCTTACATTTTGTTCCAATCCTTGTCCTCAATGTAGGTAAAATCTTTGTCAAAATCCTTGTACAAATCATTGTCGCTATTCTTACTCAGTCCTTATGCTAATTGCTGTCCTAAGCCTTTACCACATCCTTTGCTGGTATTATCGTCCTAACTCTTGCCTTACATGTTGATCCTTGTCCTTATCGTTGTTCAAAACTTTGTCCTTATCCGTCTCCCAATTCTTTTTCTAATTCTTGTATTAATCCTTGTTCTAATTCTTGTGCTTAATATTGTCCCAATCTTTATTCTCATCTTTGTTCTGATCGTTATTGACCCAATCTTTAAAAAATTCCTATTTTTCTTCCAATCCTTATTCAGATTCTTGTACTAAGTCTTCATGTCATTATGTATGTCCTGAACTTTTTCCAGTCATTAATGCTTCTTAATACTTTTTCTAATCTTCTTCCTAATCCTAGTACAAAGCCTTGCCGTTAACCTTGTCCATATACTTTTCCTACATCTTTTCGTTATGGTTTCCTTAATCCTTATCCTAATCCTGCTTTGTTTTTACTTTTGTCTTCCTCTTGGTTTCTGTCCATACTTTTATCATGATTCTAAATAATCACCCTTCCTCTGGTACATTGATATTAACCTTAGCGCCACGCAATAAATCCATGCTTTGATGGTGTGTTTCCACTAAAAGGTTCCCTGAGGAGCCTTCATTGATTTTTAGTTTATTTTTATAATGAAGCAAAAACATTAAAATTTATTGTCATTTCATAAAATCTACTTGAGCAGCTTAAGTCAGCGAGTAAAATTAAATGCAACGCTTTTGTATTTTCGGTGCATTAAGCGGTTGCTTCAGCGGTGCTATAGCGCCATAAATTTATTTTAACTATTCATAAAAATTCATTCATAAACAGTTCAAAAAACAATCTTTGCTTTTTTTTTAAATAAAATTAACCGGGGCACCTATAAGGGAAAGTAATAATTCCATGCAACAATAATGTATTTTTGTTGCATAATCTGCTACCTCGGTGACGTCAAAATTTATTAGGTTAGGTTAGGTTAGGTTAAAAGGGAGGGACAACTTAGCGTTGCCTACACGGGGGCCTATTGGTCCATTGTGGTTCCCTATTTTCTGTGGTCCTACTATGGCAAAATCAACTAGGTCTTGCTAGTCACTGGAGCGAGGTTGGTTGAACCAACCGGTGCTCCGTATAAATCTGAAAAGATCCATCAGTGGTACATCCACGAGCTCCTGCAGTTCTCCGTACGCTCTGCTTCCCATGTGGCGAAGTCGGCGTTGTTGGAGGTTAGGACACTCGCAAAGCAGATGTTTGATGGTTTCTGTTTCCTCGACATCTCCACAGCTTCTGCAGAAGTCTGGGTGCGGAATTCCCAATCTCGAGGCCATTGTGCCTATACAACAGTGCCCCGTGAGGACTCCTACTAGGATGCGAGTTTCCTTTTTACTCATTGAAAGTAGGGATTGGGTCCTTTTTTCGCAGAGTTTAGGCCATAGGTGGCGAGAGATAACACAGTCGTCCCTGTTTGACCAGGAGTTGTTTGTGTTATTTCTGGCTTTGTCGTTTATTCTTTTCTTGAATTCTCCGATTGGAGCCATAATCGACCCGATCGCAGAACTTCTTTCCAGTTCTGAGCCCTCCCTTGCCAATCTGTCCGCTATTTCGTTTCCCTCTATGTCACGATGACCGGGGACCCAGCAGATATTGATCTTGTGGGGAGGACTCATTCTGATGAGAGCTTGTCGGCAGCTCAGTACAGATTTCGAGTTTGTTGTTTCACTGCGGAGTGCTTTTATCGCAGCTTGACTGTCCACAAAGATTGTTATCCATAATGGATTGATGTTCTTTGTTAGGATTGTCGTAGCAGCTTTTTTAATCGCAAAAATTTCTGCTTGAAAGACACTACAGTAATCTGGTAGTCTGTATGACAAGGATAATTGTCATACAGGGTTGACTTTTATAAGGGAAAGTAATAATTCCATGCAACAATAATGCATTTTTGTTGCATAATCTGCTACCTCGGTGACGTCAAAATTTATTAATTTTAATTGTTGTCGTAAGGCCATATACAAATCCTCTATCGTTTATCGTTGAGTAATAATTCCATGCAACGCAGTTTGACTTTGCAACAATTGTTTCATTTTCGTTCTTGGAACGGCTCTTTCTACGGTCTCATGACGTCATCAACTTTTTATCTTTTTTCGTCGTGAGGTGTAAGAACTAGCCATGATTCTCATATACCTGCGTATAATATAATTTTACCGTATCACATACATATATATAATCAGTTTTGTTGCTGAAACAGCTTCTTGCGCAGCGCGATTACGCGATGTTTTTATTTTTATCATGAGGTCAAAATATCAACTTTTACTACCGCGAGAAACAATCCCATGCAATGCCAATGCATCTTGAAAAAAAACCTTTTTTAATTTCATTAGAAATTTGCGAGGTGGCGTCCGTGGCGTAGTTGGTTAAAGTGCGTGGCCGCTATGTCAACCCCAGCAGCGACAGAAAATCATTTGAATTAAAATAATTTTTCTGTACGGCCGCCTCTAATGGCAAACCTCAGAGAGTAATCAAAATGCCATGTAAAGCTTCTTGAGAACGAGAACATTCCGTTCATCGCCGTTCGGAGTCGGCGTTAAGCATGTAGGTCCGGTTCTCGGTCAATTGTGTACAAACTAAATAACACGCACAACACAATTGATCATAAGAAGCTAGGTCAAAGTCCTTTCAAGGGCTAAAATGGCCACTTATTTATTTATTTATTTATTTTATTTTAGAAATCTGCGAGGTAGAACGTAATGTCGTCACGTCAAAATTGTCAAGGCAACATGAAATATAAAACGCACGAGGGATAGAAAACGAGGGTCGTACGTTGTCCGTTTTAAGGTAAGAGTTCGACGCAATTGTGCAGCGTGATTGTCAATGGTCACATAAAAATCTGTTGCTTCTATTGTACTTAAGCTGTCAACGCACTAACTACCTAACGCCATATTGTATTTAAGCGATAATACTTAAGGGGGTTTCACGCTATTGCAGAAAATTCGCTTAAAAATATCAATATTACAGACTTGCATAGAGAGTATCTTACCTTGTTCAGCACCGCTGTGGCCAATAAATCTTGATATATTTTTGGCTCAAAATAGTGTTCCGTTCGATGACGTCTGGCATCACCATTCGCCAGATTCAAAGCATTACTCGCACCATTACTGTGAGTGTCGAAAGCCACTTCCGATACGGCACCCGACGATAGCGCCAAAGGTAAACGCAGCGTTTCCGCAATAATTGTCTCAATCAATTGACGCAGGCGAGTCTGTGATAAGTCGGCAAAGTCGCTGCTGCTACCAACTGTGATGTTGTTCGGTTGGTGGCCATTAGTTAATGCAGGTAGATCTGTAAGATTGAATAGACATAAGACAACAATTAATTGGAATTGAGCAATTTGTGCTAAACAAACAACATGCTTTAACAGTGGACGAGAACCATGCTATTTATAAATACATATAATTTACTTTTACTACAATACTCGTCTCTATAGGATGCAAGTGCACCCAAGATTATCATCATAGATTAACAGTCACGCAATTCTATTAAATCTGACGCTTTTATTGCTCACCTAGTTTTACTTCAATGACGTAAACGATGTAAAATATAAAAACTGCAATTACTGCATAGATGCCCGTAATGACTCCCAAGGTAAAATCCATGATTTTTTATATTTATTATTTTGCCAAGTATCTCTTAGATACTTATGATGGTTAATGGTGTTACATTAAATTGTTATTGTTATTTACTCTAAAAATTTATTGTTTCAATGTATTTTTATTAAGTTTTAACGATGTTTTTAGTTATTTATTTTACTGAGTTGTTGTTGTTGTTGTTGTTGCTTTATTAATATAAAAATATTTGATATGTTTTTGATATGCCTTGATATACATCCGTCATCCGTTGCCTGTTAATTCATGTGCTTTATTTTATGTGCTGCATTGTTTCAGACAGAACTGAATGAAATTTGTTGCTGTTGCATGGTGTGCCTCTGCTGCTATTGCGTGGATCAACCACACTCTAAGTACACAAATTTTTGCAATATTTCGTTAAATGAAATTGTTTAAACAACTTATTATATTCAATTAACATGCAAAGAAAATTAGCATAAGCAATTTTCCAGCAAATTATTGCAAGTTTTATTGTTTTAAGAGCTGCATTTTTTGGTGTAATGAGCAAATTTGCAAAGCAAACAACATGCCAATAAATATTGGTTGGAAAATGTGCTATTTTATGAGCCCCCATTTTTGCACTTCCTCTATTTCGTTAACAAAATTTTAATTATTCTCGCATTTTTTTTATGACTTTCAACGTTCATGCATGCATTTCCACAAGAGGACTCTGGTTGGTGTTAAAAGAGATAATTGGTGCATAGACTTTGCACTGCTCTTTGGGGGAACTTATGCATTAATAACATATACATTGGAATTACAATGTAACACCTTAACGCATAAAAGTTTGATATTAGAAGAGCAGGGAGTATCAATTAAGGAACTGACAAAGGAATTCCTTACAGCTAAAAGGACACCACCACCAACAGCAGAAATATTGTCAGTGTGTCTGTCCCTTATAAAAACAATTCCAAGTCAATAATGCTTCCGTTCAGCAATGTTTCTGTTAACGCGATAATATCCTCAGAGAAATTCTGAGACGCCAAAAATATGTCGCGTGTTTTAGAACGTAATCCCCTTACATTTTGATAGTAAAGGGATAATTTATTTAGTTTTTTGAGTCTGATGGGAGATTTTATTCGTCCTTCTAGACTTATTTTTAGGCGTAAACTCAGAAACGAGAATATTATCGGCCCACATTTTAGAGTTAAGAATCATCGATGCAAACTCTTCAGCTGTAACCGTTAGAATAAAGAAGGCGTGGGAAGGCTTGTTACCAATTTTTTTATATGAACAGAATTACATGAACATGAACAGACTTTATTTAATAAAACCTTTTTATAAAAAAAAAGAAGTTGGCTGTGTCATGAACATGGCCGTAGGTATTTGATGTCACAATGTATCTTTATTCTTGTCCTTATTCTAATCCGTCTCCTGATCCTTGTACCTTTTCCTCATCCCAATTAATATTTTTGTACTTGTCCAAATACTTGTCCTACTCGTTGTCCAAAAATTTATTCTTGTTTTTATTCATGTCCACATTCTCGACCTAATTCTTGTTCGAATTACTTCCTTAATCCTTGTACCACTTCTTGTCTCAATTCTTGTTTCAATCTGTGTTATTATTCTTATCTTTAGTAATTTTCAAATCTTTGTCATTATAAAGGAGGCGTGGGTAGGCTTGTTACATTATAAATATCCTTATCTTTTTCCTGGTCCTTATCAAGTTTCTTATCCTAATCATAGTCCCTGTCAAAATCTTTGTTCTAATTTTATTATTTTTGCTTGCTTTTGCTTTTTCTTTTGTTTTTGCTTTGGTTTTACTTTTGCTTTTGTTTTGCTATTGCATTTGAGTTTGCTTTTGTTTTTCTCTTGGTTTAGCTTTTGCTTTTGTTTTGGCTTTTTATTTTCGTTTTGTTTTTGGATTTTTGCTTTTGACTTGCTTTTGCTTGTGCTTTTCCTTTAGTGTTTTCTTTTGCTTTTTCTTTTTTTTCTCTTTTACTTATGTATTTGCTCTTGTTTTTTCTTTTGCCTTAATTTTTGTTTTTCTTCAGTTTATACCAGGGCTGCAGAGTCGGAATCGGAGTCCAAGAGTCGGAGTCGGATTCGGTGAGGATTTTTGGGCGAAGGAGTCAGAGTTGGAGTCTTAGAAAATGCACTGACTCCGAATCCGACTCCGATAAAAAAGAATCAATACATTAATATTGTCATAGCAAAAAAATCTTATGGAAAAATTATTAATTTTTAACATTAATTTGTAAAGGGCCCTATAGACAACTAGTCACAAAACTGGTTGCTGGTTGTTAAAAAAAGTCGTCTGTTGGTACTTGAGGGATCATATCTAGTTTTTTAAACAAATTTATCCGTCAGTTGCCAAACATCAAAAAATTTTGATTTTTCAAATAAGTTTCAAATAAGTTTTCTTGTCAGTTTTTCTTATAGTAGTTTTCTTATAGAAAAAATATATCTATAAGTTTGAAAGATATATTTTATTTTAAATTTAATTGAATTTGAATTACGTTCCTCATATGTTTAACTTCCTTATTAAAGAGATACAAACATGCAAATTATATACATAAAAAAAATTAAATGTGGTCTCATTTTATAGTCGGAGTCAGAGTCAGAGTCAGAGTCAGAGTCAGAGTCAGAGTCAGAGTTAGAGTCAGAGTCAGAGTCAGATTCAGAGTCAGAGTCAGAGTCGGAGTCGGATCCGGAGATTCGGAGTTGAGTCGGAGTCGTGATTTTTCGAACCGACGCCGCAGCCCTGGTTTTTACTTAAGCTTTTGCTTTTAATTTTTCTCTATATTCTGTTTTTTTTCTGCTTTTTCATTTGCTTTTTCTTTTGCTTTTTTATGCCTTAAATTTTGTTTTTGCTTTTGGTTTTCTTCAGGTTTTACTTTTACTTTTGCTTATGATTTAACTTTTATTCTGCTTTAAATTTTGCTTTTGCTTTTGCAATTGATTTTCATTTTTATTTTGCTTATGCTTTTGTTTTGGTTTTCTTCTGCTTTTACTTTTTCTTTTGATTTTTATTTTACTTTTGCTTATTCCTATGCTTTTTTGTTTTACTTTTGCCTTAAATTTTGCTTTTTCATTTCTTCTGCTTTTACTTTAGCTTTTACTTTCTATTTTTGCCCTTGCTTTTGCTTTTTTTTTGCACTTGTTTTTGCTTTTGATTTAACTTTTGCATTTGCTTTTGCTTTTGCTTTTGGTTTTGGTTTTGGCTTTGCTGTTGTTTTACTTTTGTTTTTGATTTTGTTTTTGCCTTTGCTTCTGATTTTGCTTTTCTTCTGCTTTTGCTTTTCTTCTACTTTTGCTTTTGTTGTTTGCTTTTGATTTAAATATATCGAAAAAAGAAAATTTATTATTTATTACTTTCCAGTTTTTTATATAAAATTTAGGATTTACTTGAGAGCTGAAAAAGGCCTTAAGCTTTTATTATTTAAAACGTATTCATACTGTGAAATTTGGAAGAGTTGAATAAAAATTGTGGCGGCCGTGGCGTAGTAGGTAGAGTGCGTGACCCATACGCCAAAGAACCCTGGTTCAATTCCATTTGACACAGAAAGTTTCCTCAATTGAATTCATTTTTCTGCTCGGTTGTCACCTCTCTGCAGACAATGGCAAACCTCAGAGAGTAAATAATGCCATGTAAAGCTTATTGAGAACATAACATGCACATTAGCCGTTCGAAGTCGGCATATAACTAGTAGGTCCAGTTATCGATCAATCGTATCCAAACATTTAATAACACGCACGACATAATTTGACCATAAGAAGTTTGGTCAAAGTCATTTCAATGGCTGAAATGGCCAGCTTATTTTTATATATTTTTTTGAATAAAACCACTTCCAACTTCCATACAAAGCATCGTTACTAAAATGATAAAATCTTCATAGCTTAAAACCAAATATACTTAAAACCAGCTGTGGGGGTATTTTAATTTCGGAAAAAAAACAATTTCTTAGTAGGTCTTTTATTTTTTTGAGCAAATAAGGATTGCAAATTGTCATTGTCAATTGGTCTCAGTTCTTTTTATAAATGCTGTCCTTGGAAAGATTTGTCGATTAATCATCCTCACCAACCAACCTCATACTTTTCTTTCCCGCCATAAGAAGGGCGATATTTTATGGAACTTTTCGAAGAAAAAGTATTTAAAAATTTTGCTATCGAGGTTCTCAAGACACATTGAGAAGCTTGACATGTTCTTTATAAGATACCTAATTGTCTGAAGTTACATAAGTAATAATGATCAAACTTTAGAATAAATTGTAATGACGGTAAAGTAGTTAAAAAATAGGCCCGGTTTAATCCATTAACCACCGAGGTGTGATTCTGTCTGCCGATTTTGAGAATATTTTTCAGGAATTTCTTATTTTGATCCCTAGGAACTAGGAATTGCTTATTTTGATCTCTTATTTTAATCCCCAAATTTCAAGTCCAAAGCTGAATACGTTGATTCTTGAGATTTTTATAATGTTAGCCTTGTTTTAAAGCAACTCCGGCACTTAACCGGTTAAATTCATGACAAGTAATGCGCTTTAAATGAAAGCATTATGTAAGAAAGTAATATTCCTCAGTAAAACATATATGTAAAAACTGACATGCTTAGATATGTAAACTAGTTTAAACAATTATTCAACACATTTATTTGCTACTACTTTTGTGACGGACATAAAATAAAAACAAAGAAAATATACATTTAAAATAACCATCGTTATAAGCTTCTGTTAACATCATTTCTACAGGAATTTTTCTTTGCAGTTTCAATGTTTTATTTTTGACATTCTTTGGTTGCTCGGCTATGACACAAAATTGAAAATTTATGCATACCAATGAATACCATATCAGACTGTGACCGACGAAAAAGAAAAAGGAACAAGTGGAAATTTCATATAGAGACTAAGCATCTTTTCTTTATAATCCACTTCATAAGTTCACACAACCAACACTAGTTTTACACTTATGGATAGATGTTTGAATAAAACTTGACTTATTTTGGAATTTAGATGGTACGAAAATCAAGTTGGTTAATCAAAGAAAATCAAGTTAGCGATGCTTTCACAAAATTTAAAGTTACCGGTACGCAGTTAATCCAGTAATTGGGCAATATTCAAATACAGGGTGGTCCAAATATGGCTGTATTTTTAAATCTTACATTATTTTGAGACTGGCAGCTTTACCTTCGACCAAAATCTCGGCTGTCAGTCAGTATCATACCTGCTTGAAAAACTGACTCGATTTACTCTTGAACAACATTGGGAGGTATAATCCCAATTATAAAAGAAGCACTCGCCTCTCGTGCTGTACGTAAATTTGTGCAAAAAGTTAGACTTGCTAGTGGACAACATTCATGGTTTCCGTCGTTGTACGGTACATACCGACGAAAACCTGGCTGCTGTGGTGTGAGAGTCTGCGACTTAATCCAGGAACATCGGATCGTCATTGATCTCAACAACTCAAGATGTCACTCATTAGCCTGATGAAAATTTCCCATAAAGATCTGGCACAACAAAATGGAGATCCGCTTACAAGATTTAATTGACTCAGCAATTGAAGGCACATGACCCATGACTTCGATATCTCTTATGAGCTTGCAAGCGTTCCTAAGATTGGAAATAAAATAAGTTTCGGTGGATCATTGAACCATTTTACTTTTATTGAAGAATTCCAGGTATTTTTTGATTAGAAGGTGCTCCTACCAAATATAAGAACAATGTGACTAAAAAGTCAATCTTTCAACGTTGAATAAAGCCCATCGTAGGTGGTAAAAACCTGGATGTTGAGCTGTTCTGGTGAAAAGACTTTAGAAGCCTTTGAGAGAAAGATCCTTCGTAAAATCTTCGGTCCAATCTGTGTCAATGATGAGTACTGAATGGAACCACGAGGTTCCACGAGACGGAACTACGACGTTTGTGAGGGCCAGTTATATCAGGTGTTGTAAAAAGAAATTCATTATTTTTGCTTGAAATTGAAGGATTTATTTATCATAGTAATAATGATCCGATTTAGGTCAAATATGCACCGTTTTGATCGACAACTTGTTGCCATATTGAAGGTAATTTCATTATGACTCTCTCATAAAAATCCTTGTCCCTATTGGCAAAGAACGGGTAGAGTCGATTTTAACATGCTTCCCTAGAGGCGAAGGTGGATGCATAACAACCACACAACCAAGCTCCCTTAGCTTTTGGCGAGTCACTATCGATGTGTGTGGCCTGGCGTTGTCCTGTTGGAACACAATTCCTCTCCTATTGGCCAAAGCTGGCCGCTTCTGGTCGATTGCTTCCTTCAGACGGTCCAATTGTTGACAGAACAGGTTCGAATTAAGAATTTGGCAGTAAGGGATCAGCTCTTAGTAGATGATTCCCTGCCAATCCAACCAAACACACAGTAAAACCTTGCTGGCTGTCAATCTGGCCCTGGCCATCGTTTGCGTGGGCTCATCACGATTCGACCACGACTGTTTTCACTTGACGTTGTCGTCAGTGACCCACTTATGCTCACCAGTGACTATCCATTTATGAACTGGGTCGGTGTTGTTGCGATTCAGTAACGATTCACAGATGGAAATTCGGTCCATGAGGTTTTTTTGCGTTAGCTCGTGTGGTGCCCATACATCGAGCTTCTTTTTGTATCCAGCCTTATTCAAGTGGTTCTAATCGGTTTTTTCTGCAATGTTTAGCTCCTGGGTAATCGAAACCGTGCTTACATGCCGAACTCGACGATTACCATGGTTTATTGACATTTTCGACGGTTTGAACAATCTTTATAACCGAAAATTTTTAGTGCAAGTAGTGAAACGGGATTTTTTTGACATCAGTAAATTAGTTGAGACAACTTCAAGACAAAACAAGCAAGGAATGTATTATCTTCGACTTGGTCGAAGTTAAAATACCTTCATACTCGTGTTTATTTTATTAAATCCGAAGTTACAAAGTTTTCATTATTTTGATGACGTCAGTTTGAGGATAGGTCCGGAGAGATAGTATCTGTCATCATGATTACAGCCGCAATTTTAAATCTATCGTTATGAAATTTTATATTTAAAAAACGAAGATAAGTTCGAAAATAAACCAAATCGGATGAAAGTGACTATGCCAAAATGGTAAAATTTCTAAAAATTATACAAAAATTAATGAACACCTTGTCATTTTGAATATAAGCTTTGATTCCAACTACTCCCTCTGACCTTGAAATTTGTCAAAATTCAATGAAAATCACGCCTATCCCTCATACAAACTGACGTCGTCGAAGTAATAAAACCTTTATAAAAATGACAAAAAGAAAGAAATTAGCACGTGAACATTTTCGTGTGATTATTTTTTCACAACTTTAACGTGAATTATCTCAACAAGAGTGCATCGATGAACTCAGTCTGACTTTTGACAATGAAGCACCATCAAAAACCTCTAAATTCTGTGTAAAAGTGACGACGGGCAGACAGCTCGACAAGGCTTAATCGACTCAGATGAAGCACAATCGCAGTGCTTCAAAAGACGTATATAAAATCGTGATTGGTGACGATTCATGGATCTATGCGTATGAGCCTGAAGTAAGCAGCAGTCTACAGTATGGGAGTTTCAAGAAGAACCAAATCCAATAAAAATTGTTCGAGCTCGAAGCACTGGGAAGCAAATGGTCGCCTATTTTTCCAAAAAAACTGGTCATGTGATATTTCCGCACATAAGGGATAAACTGCGCGGACAACGATTTTCGACGCCAGAAGAAGCCGTTGATGAGTTGAAAAACTATGTTTTGGAGATGTCTCAAGCGAAATGGAATAAATAATTTGACAAATGATTCGAACGCATGCAAAAATATATAAATCATAAAAAAGAATAATTTATACAATAAGTGAGGCGTGTCAAAACTTCATGGTTTTTTTGTTCAGTATTGTTTGAAATTTCATCATAGGAAGACTTAGCATGGCACAACTTCTATACATTATTCAGTTGTACTATAAAATGTAGCTTTCTACAAGGAGTGTGTTTCTTCCGCCAAGTGCAACTTATGGTCCACATCAGAGATTTGCATGAGACCATTCGTAATTTTTTGCCACTCGAATAACATTCGTTTTCAGGCACAATCGCAATCAAAAATTAATGCATGCATACCGCTTGAGGTCGTAAACAACGAACTCACTTTGTAACGATTGAGAATTGATACAAAGGCAGCATCCCGACAATGCAAACATTCGGATGATTCGCTTAAAACTCGAATGTTTGCTGCTACCTGAATTTTTGTTGTTTTGATACTTCTCTGCTAATCTCTATCAGCGCTTTGTGTTGTTTATTTTCTTTTTTTTTAATATTTTCCATTTTTTTCTATCTTTTTCTTGGTTCGAATGGAAATAAGAATAAATAATAAAGCATGAATATTCATTGCTTTTGGCTAGTGTTGCGAATGACTTGCTTCGCAGTGTATTCTTGTGTTGTATGCATTCGTAATCGTGACCACTCGTACTCTATGGCACTCGTATCACAGCGATTGGCACATGTATGAAGCGAATGTTCCTTCTAGTATAGCTAGTATATTGAGACATTCGAAATGTAATTTGATTGCAATCAAGCTGTTCTCTGGTTCACATAACTGGCCTACCGAACGCACAATGGTAACGTCAATAATCAAAATTTCTGTACTTGGGCTGAAAAGCAACCAAAGAGGTTCATGATTATATCAAGGCAAAATAACGGTTTGGTTTTGTTTATGGGCTGATTAGGCGGTCTCGGTAGTAGAGTACGTATCGTGCTCGACTCTCCCCACAGAAGTTCAGGGTTCGAATGCCGGTCAGTCCATGGTCCTACGCTTTTACATTTCTACATTTCTTTCTACATTTCTTTCCTCATTTCTAAACAACTTAAATTTGAAAATTCATCAATATTTACGACTTGACGTTGTAGTTGGTGGTAGAGAAATTTGTGGATGAAATAGCCTTATAACTTGAATTGACTGATGCTAAGGTATAACACTTACCTCAGATAAAAAAAAAAGCTCAAGCCTGTGTTAGATAACACGGGCGCATAGGTCAGACGTAGAATACATTAGTCATTAACAGCCTTATTCAATAGATTTCCTTAAACAACCTTTAAACGCTTGTTTAGTTACGCACTGTTTAAGGCTTTACGCAGCTTCTATGCAACCTTGCTAACATTGTTAAGCCCAGTATGCTGCAGAAGCGGAAAGAAACTTTCCATAAGGAATGCATTGAGTTTTTGACAGCGAAAAGGCAGCGGAATTTTTTTTTCGCTACTTAGTACGTTGTAGAGGTGAAAAATTTCTTCAATGCTAGCAAGTACAACAACCATGTGGAGAGTTAAAATGTCAAAATTTCGCTGTCGATTATATGTCCGGGCATTTAATTGGCACCAGAATTTTGACATTTCAATAAGAAAACAGTACGACCTCGCTTTACGCAACACTCGATTATCGCAATACTAAAAATTTATATTGTTGACTCAGTAAACGCAACTTAAGAAAAAAATGCACAATTATCGCAACTTCCATTTGCGTAAACTTCCATAAACTTTTATATTATTTACTTTCAGTTCTTCTTTTCTTGTAAAATACATTTTTGATGTACGAAAAATCTCTTAAAACAATATTTAAGGAAACAAAGTGCATATCTTAATATATAAAACCACAACATCTAGGATTCAGAGCCATAAAGCTTTATGTTTAGAAGTTTAATTGCGTTTCTTCAACATTAACTACGTCAACTGGCCGAATTTCTATTAGTTGTATTGAGCTAGGTCGTACTGTAGTTGCTTTTTTCTCCACACAAACATTTTTGACTCTACACTAATATTTCGGGTGTAGAATTATATGCCAAGAAATTTTCGTTTCTACAGCATACTAGGGCTTTATTCATAAACATTTTTTCATTTTCTGCTTATGATTGTAAGGTTTGTGTCTGAACTATAGAAAATCTCTACAAAAATTAAGAATTCCTATGGATTTACAATGGCCGCCGCATAAAAAAATGCTGCAAAGGGCGCATATGGAGCATGTCTTTGATATTAAAAGAAAAGACAAAAAAAAAATCATGGTTGTATTTATCATGGTTGTCGTTCGCTACTTGGTCATTATACTTCTTCTCTTTCTCACACTGGTTCTGTGATGAACACACAGATAATCGTACTGCTCTTACACATGATGTTATAATACATAAAATAAATTCTATAATAAATTTTGATTTACTTATAGAATCAAAAAAATTATATGTAGCAATATGATTATTTAAATACAAATCAAAAAAAGACATATTAAATATGTTACGACCATACTTGAATTTTCTTCAATGCATGCATAAAGTATTAAAAACTTATAATGAAAGTGACAAACATTTTCTCAAAATTTTGTTCTCCAGATTAACACCCCCGTATAACGTATTCTACGTTAAAATGTACATGTTCCTACCCCTTTCAACCACGATAAGAACATTCTACAGATGTTTCACTTGATTGTCTCATATTTATTGTCATGCTATTAGTGGAACCAAGGCAGACTTGACCGAATATATATGTATTACTATTACATTTGAAATCCTTGGTTCAAAGCTAAAAACAAGGAACAGTTCGGTGCACATTTAATTTCACTCTTGGAATCTCTTGGAATTGTCCATATAGATGATGTGACATCACACCTTTAGGTTTTTTTTCCTTTGAGGCTACGTAAAGTCAAAAGTCTGTATGGAAAATCCGGTGACGTTTGAGGAATTAGAAGACAACACGCATCATTCGTCAGAAACCAATCAAAATTCTCGAAAGTGTCATCGAAAATTAGAACTACATTGGAGCCATGTTAGCCGAAGTTATGACTAACATTTGAATGAAACAATCTTTAAAAAATAAATGTAAGGAATGATTCTTTTCTACGATACTAAAGTTTGCCCGATAAAATAGACTTTGTTACTAAATGAATATCATTTTATAAACATTAAAGGCATTTTCGTCCCTCTGTCCAACTCTACGCAGTAAAATAAATATTCGCGATTAGAACTGTCAAATTGAGTTCTATTTCCAATTTGACAAAATTTTGGCTTCAGCACCTTTTAAGCCTCTAGGAGCGCCATGTGTGCATCGGTGCGGTTGTACCTAAACATGTTTTATTTGTTTTTAAGCTCATGCAGCTAGCATTTTTCTGCTCGAATAGTTTTTCTTTTCCCTTCTGGTCTAGCGTAAGTTACTTGTTTTGTTATTTAACATAACATGTATAATATTCTTTGGAACATCTTTCTCGAACATCTACAGTTTTAGGTTTTTAAAACATGTACGTATATTATTTACACTTTTGCTAAACAAACGTTTTGCATTGTTTTGCTGTTGCTTTATTGTTGTTATTGTATTGTTATTAAATTTAAGTTATTAAGCATTGTCAACGAGCAAGAAAAAGAAAAAAATAAAAAATATAACAACAGAACTGTTTTGAAGACACACTACCTCCAGGTGCTATAGAATTCTTAACTTGACGACAGTTTGTTTCCACAAATGCTTAATTTACGAGTTCTCGCTTTTACGAATTAGCTATGAAAACTTTGAACTGTGGTGTTCATCCCCGCACATGATGTTGTTGCTGTTATTGTTTCAGTTTTTAGCATTTTGTTGTTAATGTAGTTATTGGTGTTAATGATGGCAACGGTTCAGAGAACAAAGTATACGTATTTGTATTTTTTTTTTTAATTGTTTGAACTAACAGCAAAAATATTGTTATTTTTTACTATGAGGTGTGTAATTTCAGAATATATCTGAAAGTTATGTAAAAATTACGTTGACAATGATACTTTTTTAAAGTATTATTCTAATATGTATGTAAATTTTTTTTTTTGTTATCTAAATAAGCTTATTTAAATCAATATCCGGTTACATCACTTTTTCAACTTAGTTTATTCAACTATGACAAATGATATTTTTATTTAGATATTGATAAATATGCTATCATAAATATGAACTTGGAAGCCGTACTAAGTGAATTACAACTATATATGTCATACTTCTATAAAACATACTTGTTGAAAACTGTGATAAAAGTATCTAAATAAGCTTATATCTTTAACACTATGACTGGACATCGTGGCATTCATTTCTAAGAACTCTTTATCTCTTCAAATATATCGTATGTACTCGTATATAGAGGATATATGAGCACATAGTATAAAAAACCTACAGCGTTATCTTGTCTTTTGATAACGAGATAAAGCTGTGTTGTTTTTTATGTCAATTCAACCAAAAATATAATTAGTAATTAAAAATTAATTTGATAACCGCAAAATTTGCTAATTAAACATCTGTATCGATTAGGAAGTTTATATTATTTAAAATAAATTATACGAAAAAATAATGAAAAAATTATTTAAGAAAATATTGCACCCATGCAATAAATAGTACGTTAAAATCTGTACAACAGTTAAAAAAATTAATCAAAAGGGTCTTTATAGACGTCTCACAGTGTAACTTTTTCATATAAGCTATGGCCAATACTATTTGCAGTTGCCGAATAGCAACGAAATTTGGTGTGAACGACTTTTTTTCATAGATTAAGAAAGCTTCCATATATTGGCCAAATCGGAGAATAACCACGCCTACCTCCCATATAAGATAAGGTTAAAAATCTGTATCTTTGGACTCCTTCAATATTTTTGAAAACAATTTTATATTTGGTCTAAAATCACTTCACAAAATATTCGTACTAATAATTATTAGTTATATATAATTATAATTATTATTATATTATTATAATTATAATATAATTATTATTATTTATTATTATATAATAAATATATAATTATAATTGCTATAATCAGACCATTATTCGGGGTACCCTCCATATAACCCGAATTTTAAATATCTCGTATCTTTACAAATAAATACTTCATTTTATTATAATCACACGCAAATATTTTCAGTATTATAGCAATTGTCTGTACTAAAAATGGGCTGGGTCAGACCAGTTTTTGGGGTAACCCTCATAGAACTCCAATTCTTAAAACCCGAGTACTTTTATCATAATCACTTCATTTGAACAAAATAACATGGGGCTCTATTTTGAATAAATAAGTATGGGTTAGACCAACTTGGAAATAGCTGTACCCAATTTTACGCATGTTTTAAGTGAACCGAGCTTGCGCTTGCAATGTTCTCTATTATGCATAATCTACCACTTCTTCGAATGGACTTTCTTTCAAATTTGTGATTGGTATGGTGATTTAAACGAAATCGACACAATGGGCGGATATACAATAGAAATAAAATTTTAAAAATAGTGTACACACAAATAAACACCAATGAATGTTATAAAACTGTTTTATTAAAAAAAAGCTTCGCTTCAGAAAAATTGATACATTTTATTCCTTTTTGGTACATTTTTACGGAAAATTTGGTACGAAAAAAATTGGCAAGTCGCAACAGTGGTTTTCACATACTTTCTCGGTTCATCGCCAATTTATGTATTTGTAATTTAAAACACAAGTAGCATGAGAGTAAATATATTTTATTCCATACAGTTGCGATAGCCAAAAAAAAAAAAAAAAAATGGATCTGCCCTGGTGTACATTAGACCGTACCACCTCCATTGCAAAAAAAAAGTGCGCCGTATACCAGAGAATATAACATCATACTCCGTTGGTAATTTGGTATTATTTAAGTCACTCTCAATTTTTGTGGTCGATTTTTATTGAAAATGATCAAAACTCAATAAAAATCGCGTTTGAAATAAATATTAGACGGACGCAATTTTCAACTGTTTTTCACGGGTAAAACGAATTGCAATAGCCAGTGTTTGAAATTGCTTGACTATTTTCATTGTGGCTGTGGAAAGCGAATCAGCGAAAGTAAAAAGCAAAAGTGAAAAAACAAAATAATAATACATTGTATATTTAATAACTCACAACAAAAATAGTGTTGATACCTCTTTTGGCATTGGCGTTATAGATTTTTTATTCTTTTACGAGCTTTAAAATTCATCAAAATCAATTTAAGGCCTTCCAAGGACTTGTAAGAATATTGTTTTTTTGTTTTAGAGAAAAAATAATTGGCCTCTTGCAGACAAAAACATCGATATGTCATTCAATAATGCCATTCAATACGATCAGACTCTTAATATCGAACATATGATGAAAATGAGCAAAAGATTAATGATATCTTAAGAGCTTTATTTTTTTGATATTAGGATGGCACATTAGGATGGTATGTCACTGCGCGACCCCTACGTTCGGTAAAAAAAACCATTTTTTTTTTTGTAATTGTCTTGCAAAAATGCGTCATATTCGCTGGTATACGGCGCACTTTTTTTTTGAGGTCCGGTCTAGTGTACATATATGCGGCATGATAAATGTGTTTATAGAACCACGGAAAAGCTGAGTTTTTACGTAACATGAGAAAAAAATTGAATGGTGTCTTAAGGACTCTCAGGGAACACTTTAAAGTTACCTGAATGTTACAAATGCAATAGCAAAAACCAAAATAATAAAATAAAACCAAAAATTAATTAAAATTAAAATAAGAACAAGTATTAGGATAGGGATTTGGTTTAGCATTAGGGTAATGATTAGAAAAGGGATGAGAGCAAGGATTAGGGCAAAGATTAGGACCAGGAATAAGATAAGGAGCAGGACAAAAATTGGAGATGAACTAAAAAATCAACATAGGTTAGAGTATAGAATTGGACAAAGCTTAGGACAAGAATTGGGAAGATAAATTCGAGAAGGAGTGAGAGATTAGGATTGAAACATACCTAAAACAATATGTCAGACATGATTGGGAAAAGTATAAGGATAAGAAAGGGGAATAGGAATAGAATAAGGATTTAAACACGCTAAGATCGAAACTTAGAGTAAAGATTTAGAAACGAAGTGGGACAAGGATTAAGAAAGGATTTGTACAATGATTAAGTCAGGAATTTAGGTGTCTAAACAAGGCAAACAAGATGAAACAAGATACACAAGATAAACAAGATGAACTAAAACAAGGAAGAAGGACAATAATTAGAAAAATTATTAGAGAATAAGGATAATAAGGAAGACAAGTTTGGGAACAAATGAAATGAAAGAATAGGGACAAGAATAAGGACAAGGATTAAGATATGTTACGTCGAAATCTAAGGATGTGGCCATGATACAGCCAACTTATTTTTAATTTTTCCAAGCGTTTTTCAATAAAAATAAAAAGAAAAAAGATAAAATCAATATGGATATAGTCGAATTTTGACCACAGGCAATACTTGTATAAAGAATACCTAAAATTTTCTGAATGAAAAATTAATTCCGATAAAAATAATGATAATAAACTATTACTTTAACAAATGTTATAAATTTTTAACGGTTTATAATTTTACACTTAAAACTTTTTCATAAGGTCAATTTATTTAAGATATATTTTTTTAAAAATCTTTTTAATAAAATTGACAGGTTCTACAGAATTTAAATTTTGTAAAAATTAGGCACAATACAACAGTATCATTCCTTACAATACACAAAAACATATGGATAAAAGTTTTTGGCTATCACATTCACGTAAATTACACCAAATGAATGATCATTTAAGGGTTAACTGTAATAAACTATACAGGTTGGATCATCTAGTGATTTCTTTTGAAATCATAGATTATTTTAATAGTGACAGCTGTTTTCCGCTAAAAATCTTGACATAAAGTCAGTATCATACCTCCGCGGAAAGAAATGAGTCGCTTTACGCTTAAACAACTTTTGGTGGAAATAAAGCACCCACCGCGCCTGCAGTACGCAAGTTTGTGCAAAAAATTCGTGAGACTGGTATGCTAGTGGACAACATTCATGGTCCCGTCATCGAGAAGCCAATGCATCCACAGAGAGTGACAGTTTAGTGCGGATTGTGGAGTGAACAATTTTTCTTCGAAAATGAGGTTGGGAATAACGTTTCGGTGGGCGTTACAGAGCAATGTTAACCGACTTTTTTTCACCGAAATTGGAGACATGAATTTGGACGACATCTGGTTCATGCCGGATGGCGCGCCGTGCTACACAGCTCATTTCACAATCGATCTTTTGCGCACCAAATTCCTAAATCGTGTTATCAGCCGTCTTGGAGATGTAATTTGGCCGCTTTGGAGCTGCGATTTGACCCCTTTGGTAGAAAAAGTTTAATTTGTTAATTTTATTTTAACAAAAATTTAACAAAAAAATGTTAAACAAAAAAAATTTGTATTTGTCCCACCCAGTATAGCTGGAAATAACGTTTAAGACAAATAATCTATATCTCAAAAAACAAGAGCTAATTTGATAAACCTGATAACAGGGTTAACATCATATCAAAATTAAAGTTAACAAAATTATTAAGTTTTCTTGGATAAAAACCCTATGAGGTGTGAAATGAATCGTGAAAACTGAATATCTCTTTTAAGGTTAAAAATTGACGTTAACATAATTAAAATTAAATTAATTTTAACATGTTCTCCCCCACTCAACAAAGTAGTTGTGAGCAACCTTTCAGGATTTGGTTGCATTATTTTCCATTGCAATGATGTCAAGTACGAAGTGGAGTGCTTGAGTTATTGACTTATTATATTGCTTTTTTTTTTTAAAAAGTAATTAGATAAAAGTTAATAAGATATATTAAAAAAGTTATGAGTCAATGAAAATGGTCAATGAAATAAAATTTATGTTTTTTAATATATTTGAAATGAGCTTCAATAATATTTTCGGGGTCGTTGATCAAAGAGGTTGATCAACGTTGCTAACTAAAACACAATGATTTAAAAAGTCTTACTTGTTCAAAGCTTATGCAAATATAAGTGTAAAGATTCCAGACACATTATTTTAAATTAATAAAAGCTTTCAATTATAGTGCTTTAAGAGGTTAAAAAATGATCTCGTAAATAATGTAATATTTTTATAACCCTTAAAGTAAAAATATGTGGGCACTCACAAAGAGCGACTGCTAAAGATTGAATGTAATTGAGATGAGTCACTGTTAATATGACCGCAGCAATATATTGATAAATATTTTAATTAATTTAAAATTATGCAATATTTTTGTTATAAAATCAGTTTGAGAGAGGAGAATAGAACCCAAAAAGACTATTTGAACCTTGATTTCATTTTGGTACGGTAATGATATTTTTTGCCATAAATCGTGCGCTTCCGTTAGGTTCCAGGTACACCCAAATGTTCTAAATTGATTAAACGAAATGATTTCAACGTACCAAATGGTTCATACCAAATATAGCATTTGATTACATTCAATATTTGGGTGTTCAGTTCGATAGTATTTTGATGATTGATTGATCTGATTCGAATTGCCGAAGGATAATACAAATATTAGTTAACAGGAGCGTTGCTCTAGTTACTGGGCACCCAGATAGTACCAACAGTTTTTCTAAGTGCCATGTCTCAGCAGCTGTCAAAGTTATTAATGACATTCAGCTATCAAAATATTCGAGAAGGTTTGCTATTTCATCATGCATCGTTTCACGCTTGCCAAACGTGTGGAAATTACCAAAAAATATCACCGAAATTTCGGATCAGTTACACAGTGCAACACGAAAAAAATAACCATATACGGACACCACTACGTGATAAAAGACTAAAAAAAAAAGACCCGTGTCTCCCAATTTTTCCCAAAGTCATGCACTTTTTTGTTTATGGGCCGCCAAAGATTTGGGGCCTCGGTATCATTTTCGCAAAAAAGTGATCATTTTCTCTTGCTCATATCTTGCAAACCGTTCAGAATTTCGATTTACTCTCTGAGGCAAAGTTGTAGCTCTTGTCATAAAGAACAAAAATTGCGAACATATAAAATCAAAAAACTTCACCTTCCAGATCAAAATCGCAAAAAACTTAAAAAAATTCGATTTTTTTTTTTCTTTTTTCCCGTGTTCAGGTCCATAGGTAGCAAACCGTTCAAAATTCAAGGAAACAATCAACTACAAAAATTTACCTAAGATCTCAATAAACAAATTTCTAGAACATATAAACTTCCTAGAGATGATTCTTAACACTGTTTAGGTAGCACGCAAAAGTGAAACATTTCTGAAAGTTCTGAATCAGAGTCAGATTCGGACGATTCGGACGACGATTTGGATCAACTTAAGAGAGCGCGATTTGCAAGTCCAGGGCCATCAACATTATAAACATAATACGAATACTTTTTTTTAATATTTTTGTAATACTTAGATAGCATAGTATCTCAATGTTGAAGTAAATAAAAAACAAATGAAATTAAAAAACGGTGTTAAGAATCGTCTCTAGGAAGTTTATATGTTCTAGAAATTTGTTTATTGAGATTCTAGGTAAATTTTTGTAGTTGATTGTTTCCTTGAATTTTGAACGGTTTGCTACCTATGGACCTGAACACGGGAAAAAAGGTAAAAAAAAAATCGAATTTTTTTAAGTTTTTTGCGATTTTGATCTGGAAGGTGAAGTTTTTTTGATTTTATATGTTCGCAATTTTTATTCTTTATGACAAGAGCTACAACTTTGCCTCAGAGAGTAAATCATAATTCTGAACGGTTTGCAAGATATGAGCCGAGAAAATTATCACTTTTTTGCGAAAATGATACCGAGGCCCCAAATCTTTGGCGGCCCATAAACAAAAAAGTGCATGACTTTGGGAAAAATTGGGAGACACGGGTCTTTTTTTTTTAGTCTTTTATCACGTAGTGGTGTCCGTATATGGTTATTTTGCCATGACTTAAAAAATTACACACAGTGTTATTAATACGAAATGTGTGTTTTGTCGTGAGGTCGGCCGTCATCATGGCTTCAGTGCGTAGGCAATTCGTCGTACGAGTACCGTGGAAAAGTTCGAGTGTGAGTATATTCCTTTGAATCTTAAGCCACTAACCAGACAGAGATAAATGCGAAGTGAAGAAAACATAGCCGCCGTACTGGCCAGTGTCGAAAAAGACGCAGAAATGCGATTTGGCGCCGATCAGCTGAATTGGACATCGCCAGAGAGTCAACCAGGCTTATTTTGCGGTTGGATTTGTGCCTACATCCGTATTAGATTGTTCTGAAACAAGAATTGAAGTTGAATGACCATAGATAAGGCCGTGACTTTGCTAATTGGGCGCTGGAAATGTTGGCCAGAGATACGGATTTTAGCTAAATAATCATCTTGGGTGAGGCTCATTTTTAGGACAGCGGTTATGTCAACAAGTAAAATTTCCGTTATTTGACGATCACAATCCACAAGTGTTCGACCAAGCATAAATGTATCCACAAAGATTGACTGGTGCGGTTTCTGGCTCGGAGCAATCTTTAGATTTTTTTTTTTCGAAGTGAAGAAGGAGACACCGTTACCGTCATTGGCTCTTTGTATAAAATTTATCATTGTTTTCAATGCCGTGTACTTAATATTACATGCCTCATGACCAAAAGTCGAAGGCTCAAGGAATTGCCACCCAGAAAATGAGGTTTCAGGTCATTAGTGCCACAATGTAATTCGTTTCAATATGTTATCAGGAGGTTGGTTGTTCGAGTAATCGAAATTTCCTTCAAACCACTTCCTAGGTGTCACTTCCCTCATTCCAGTTGTGACAACCTTTTTTTATGAATTACAATACTGAGTCCAACCCTTATATTTAATAAATTAATATTTAATACAGGGTACATCTCAGCATTAAAACTCATAGTACCAATTTGTGGATGGCTTGGTGTTATCACCGTCTATATAAATAAATCCGTCTATATAAATAGATCTAAAATCTCTGACAGTTTATGGGCATTACTACATGGTTGAAGACATTGGTCAGCAAGATACTCCTCGAAGGGCCAGCCCACAATAGTTATCTAGGCAAAAGTTTCCACAAAGAATGAAAAGCATCAAATATGCTCGAAAGAATATTTGCATGTGACTGTGACTCTTTGTCACTAAATTATATTTTAATAATAATAATAACAAACTGGCCATTTCAGCCCTTGAAAGTATTTTGACCGAACTTCTTATAGTGAAATTGTGTTCACCATGAAATGATCGAGAAAAGGACCTACTAGTTTTATGCCGACTCCGAACGGCTAATGTGCATGTTCTTAAAAAGCTTTACATGGCATTATTTACTCTCTGAGGTTTGTCATTATCTGCAGAGAGTTAACAGCCAAACAGAAAAATAAATTCAATTGAAAAAAACTTTCTGCGTCGGATGGAAATCAAACCAGGGTTCTCTGGCGTATGGGTCACTCACTCTACCCACTGCAACTCCGCCTGTTCACGAGCAGCCTCTCCAAAGCCAGGATAAAGGAGGATGGTCACAGGCAACGGGTTTGCCCTATTCTTTGTAAATGAGAAGGGGCTGGGTGGACCGTTTGACTAGATCAACGGTAGCGTATGCCTACGAAGGAATAGCAATGATCCTTAAAATTTGTTAGCACGGGGAAAGCCTTCACGATCGACATACGTACTGTCACAATTTCCACAGGCACATTGGCATTAGTCTTATGGATGTCTTAAGGGGGACTATTTACCCAGAGGCCGAAAAAAAGGTCATGTCTGTGGATTATTTTAAGGAAACATAGGAGATATTTTTAAATGAGGGTTTTTATACCTTAAATATTTTTATACTAAGGTAGATACAGCATTTTTTAATAGAGCATTGTGAAAAAAAGGTGAAATGCGGTGACCAAGATTGCTCCTCCTAAATTCATCTGAAACAAAAAAATCAAAACGATCGTTTCACTGAGTTCTGAGAAATGTTGGTCACCGACTTTGAAAACATGGTTTCGAGAAAAACGCGTTTGAAAATAAGGACCAGCACTGTGCGCTCTGGAAGGCGGTTCATTCACTAGGCTATAACTTTGTTATTTTTTGAGATATCGACTTGAAATTTTAACCACTTATTTTTGAAACTTGAAGAAAATGCAAAAAAATGTTTGGAAAAAAAGTTTAGGGTTTGTAACCCCCTTAAAAAAGACAAATTTGAAATAGCGCAAAATATGGTGCATGGAGAACAAGAGGTGTCAGAATTGGGTACTCCGAGGTGAAAAGTATATCTAAGTAGCCTCGGAGTATCAGTTTACAAATTCAGAAGTGATATGTTACATATCAGATAGAAGTGATATGTTACTTCTGTTACAGTCAGAAGTGATATGTTCTACTATGTAGCACGTCCAATAGTGGTGGGTTTGGTGCGTGTCAAGGTAAATTCCTTTTGCCCGGGGAGACTATGGCAGGGCTGGACCTTCGGGGAGTATCGTGATGGCTGTGGTAGTTCAATGTCGCAAACATGTCTGTGATTGGCGTGGAGTTGCGCTAATCAACCGGGTGGCAATGCCTTTTAACTATCAGAGATGTAAGATGGGTTTCGATTTCCACCAATAAATGTGGATGGTGACCCAACTAAATATCCATAATTGGTTCTGTTGCGTTCCAGCATTGGTTGCTATCCATACAGTATATTTGGGCGTTGGTCGCGTCTGAAGTCATGGAAGTGACGCCCAGGAGAGGTATGATGGACGTTGTATATCTATTAGCAGACGTCCTGATGATTTATCTGTTGGGCATCAATTCCATGAACCTCGACCCCATTGTCATGGGGCAACGTGGAACTAAGCGTATACGGCAGGAATCCGCGTTTTTAAAAATAGGGAATTTCTACCCACGGCCAACAAATTTTACTAGGAAAAATAAACATTTGCTTTTTTAGCATAACTAGTATACAAAAACGATTATACTACTCCTCCTCCGTAGCCTATCTTCGTTAGCACTAACTCGTGGGGAGCTTCGTGTACCCTAGGGTATCCTTCTGGTATCCTACGTGCAAAATATTGCAAAATTCGGCGAGTATGTATTATTTTCTCTAATATCTGGAAATATTGGCACAGGTTTCGACATCTTTTCCAATGGTATTTCAGTAGTTCATCTAAATGTATGATTATTGCGTTGCTAATAAATTGTTTTATATATTAGCATCATTGCTACTGCTTCACAGACATAATGCTTCTATTGTTGTAAACAATATTCCCACCTACTGCCAAGATTTAGCGCCACACCAAAGATCAAGGTGGACCTTTTCTTTTTTTTTATGACAGATATAGGGCGTTGGGACTCCCCCTACACCTGCAACCATTCTCCTTTATTCTGGCTTTGGACATACTGCCAAAATTAATTACCGGGCGGATTTTGTCCTCGGTACAGAGTGATGTGAACCAACTTTCTGTGGGCAGAGCTCGACAACATCGATATATCCGAGCTGTGGTTCTCGAAGTGGTGAAGGAAAAATTTGACGATTGTGTCATCTCACGGCGAGCGTTCATTAATTGGCTGTCGCAAATATGCGACTTGAAACCGATTTGATTTTGGTTTTGCCTTTGCTTTTGCTTATGCTTATGCTTATGCTTATGCTTATGCTCATGCTTATGCTTATGCTTATGCTTATGTTTATGCTTATGCTTATGCTTATGCTTATGCTTATGCTTATGCTTATGCTTATGCTTATACTTGTGCTTTAGCTACTGCTTTTGATTATTATTTTGCTTTTTGTTTTGCATTTGCTTTTGGTTTTGGTTTTGGTTTTGCTTTTGATTTTTCTTTTGCCTTAACTTTTGCTTTTGTTTTTGCTTTTCTTTTGCTTTTGCTTTTTCTTTTACTTTTGCTTTTGCTGTCGATTTTACTTTTGCATATGATTTTATTTTTGGTTCTGCTTTCGCTTTTACTTTTGCTTTCGTTTTTGGTTTTGATTTTGCTTTTACTTTTGCTTTTGATTTTTCTTTTGCTCTAACTTTTGCTTTTGTTTTAGATTTTTTCTGTCTTTACTTTTGCTTTTGCTTATGCTTTTGTTTATGATTTTACTTTTGCTATTGGTTTTGATTTTGCTTTTGTTTTGCATTTACTTTTCTTCTGCTGTTACTTTAGCTTTTGATTTTGCTTTCACTTTTACTTTTGGTTTCATTTTTGCTTTTGATTTTGCTTTTAGTTTATTAGTTATTTAGGCTCTTGAGTTTTCTTTTGCTTTAAATTTTGCTTTTTTTATTTTTGTTCTGCCTTTACTTTTGCTTTTGCTTAAGCTTATGCTTATGATTTGGCTTTTGCTATTGATTTTGATTTTGCTTTTGGCTTTGCATTTGCATTTCTTCTGCTTTTACTTTAGCTTTTGATTTTGCTTTTGATTTTGCCTTCGATTTTACTTTTGCTTTCTTTTATGCTTTTGATTTTGCTTTTGCTTTTACTTTTGCTTTTTTTAGCATTCACATTTGCCTTAGCGCCACTCAATAAATTCATGCGCATTCATGTGAATTTGCATTACGTTAAGCGGTTCCATGGGGTACCTCGTAAAGTCATTAACTTTTTTATTTTTTCTTATGGCCAAAACATGTTTTTGCATTTTCACTGTATTAATCGGTTGTTGCCGTGTTATCATGGCGTTCTTATAAGGTCAAAAGTTTACTCTTTACTGTCGTATCACTTTTATTGAGCGAAATACTTCCATGGAACATTGTTGCATTTTTGTTGCATAAGATGCTATCTTTGCTAGGTAATGACGTCAACATTTTTTTTTTTATTTTTATCGTAAGGCCAAGAATAAATCCTTTATTTTTGTCTCAACATTAACTTTACAACAACTACTCACGAAGTAATAATCACATGCAACGCCGTTGCATGATTGTTGCATTTTCAATCTTGAAGCTTCGCTCTTCGCAACCTCACAACGTCGAAAAAATTATAATTTATTTTTTTGTGAGGGGTAAGAACAAGTTTTTACTGGAGTATTATATTTTTTACCGTAGCACCTATGATCAGTGAGCAAAAATTCCATATAACAAATTTTCAGTATAAGCAGCTCTCTCATCGATCCGATAAAGTAGTTTTATACTCCTACGTTTTAAAAAACGTAAAAGGGATGTATTATTTTTGTAACTCCATTTGTAACGCCCATAAGGAGGCGTGGTAGGTACAGAAAAGTATATACATTCTTGATTATCATCACCCGTGCTGATTTAGCCATGTCCGTCTGTCTGTCCGTCTGTACGTCTGTGATCACGATTACAGCCGTAATTTTAAAGCTATCATCACGAAATTTAATATTTAAGCTTTTATCTAAAATATAAAGGTCAAGTTCGAAAATGAGCCAAATCGGATGAAAACCACGCCTACCTCCCATACAAAGTGCCTTTCTCAAAACGGTAAAATTTCTTAGAATTCCACATAAATTAATATATGGTTTTAAAATTTTGCATATGAGCTTTGATATTTAAAATACACTCTGAATGTGAAATTTAACCAAATCGGATGAAAACCACGCCTACCTCCCATACAAAGTGACTTTATCAAAAAGGTAAAATCTCTTTAAATCCCGCAAAAAATAATATATGGACTTAAAATTTTGCATATGAACTTTGATATATAAAATGTACTCTGTGTATGAAATTCAACCAAATCGAGGGAAAACCATACCCACCTCCCATACAAAGTGATATGCCAAAAAACAAAAGCGAATATTTTCTGTTAAAAATATGATGAAAATGTTTTTAAAAATAAACATTTTATTGACTGCTTAAGACTTTGAATATACTTTGGTTCGGACGTGGGGGTATTTTAACTTCGGCCCAGTCGAAGATCATTTCTTACTAGTTGTAACTGCGTTTGTAACGCTCATAAGGTAGCATTGTATATATAGAAAAGTATATATATTCTTGATCAGCATCACCATCCGAGTCGATTTAGCCATGTCCGTCTCTCTGTGGGCACGATTACAGCCGTAATTTTCAAGCTTTCATTGCGAAATTTGATATTTAAGCTTGTATTTAAATAAAGATCAAGATCAAAAATGAGCCAAATCGGATGAAAACCACGCCTACCTCATACAAAGTGACTTTATCAAAATGGTAAGATCTCTGAGAATTCCACAAAAATTATAATAGGGACTTGAAATTTTGCATATGAACTTTCCTATTTAATATACACTCTGAGTATTCAACCAAATCGGATAAAAACCACTCCTACCTCCCACACAAAGTGACTTTATCAAAAAGGTAAAATCTCTTCAAATTCTACAAAAATTAATATATGAACTTGCAATTTTGCATATGAACTTTGATACATAACATGTACTCTGTGTATGAAATTCAACCAAATCGAGTGAAAACCACACCCACCTCCCATACAAAGTGGCTTTATCAAAAAACAAAAGAGAATATTTTCTATTAAAACTATGATGAAAATGTTTTTACAAATAAATACAAGAATTATCGATACTTGTATAACTTTTAGCATAGCACCTATACGCAGCAAAAAAAAATTTTAGTGCATCACAGATGCATTGAAACCCGCGCGGTAAAACGTAACGTTGTCACGCCAAAAATATAAAACATCACAAAATTTCTTATGAATGGAACAACTAGCGAATGAGCAGTACTTTAATAAGTTGTAAATGTATAAAATTTTTGTCCAACTCAAAGAACTTCTTCTATTTTTGTCTATAGCTTATATGCAGACAACTCACTGTACGGAAAATTATTCTCTTATTAAATTAATCATATTGTAATTTTTTTCTATTTAAATATTTGCTGCTTTAACAGCAGAATACAAACGAGGTATTTTTGGGTCACTAGCCATGACCACCGTAAGAATTGGGCAATATTTCTGTGTCATCAGTAGGCTAAAAGATCAGGTTTGGCAAAAAAAAAAAAAAAACCGATGAAGTAAAAAACTCGATGTTTTGAAAATATGCAACCATATGAAATGCAAAAGAAAACAAAAGTTATCAAGAAATATTGCTGTGGAGCAGATGGATGTTGATTATATTGTTATCTATAGGAATGCCGGCAAATTTTTTCAAGGTCAATGCATGACATACAAGAAAAAAGAAAAAAAACAACTCATACAATTGTTAAACAATTGTTTGTCATCAAGTATTGAGAGTTAATTTCAACTTCATGCATGGCGAGGAGATAGCTAAAAAAAAAAAAAAGAAAATAACAACAATAACATTAACATGAATGCATGTTTAATTCCACGTGTGCCAGTTCATTTCTCGAGTCACT
The DNA here is from genome assembly GCA_943735915.1 of Pherbina coryleti. NCBI lineage: Eukaryota > Metazoa > Arthropoda > Insecta > Diptera > Sciomyzidae > Pherbina > Pherbina coryleti. Next base: position 18,133,220 of record OX030950.1, on the reverse strand, counting down.
CTTTCTATGCGCCGGCGTGCATTTGTTGTTGTCATTATTATTATTTCAATTTGTGGCTTTTTAAAAGTGAATCTTTTTCAAAGACAATTCTCCAAAATAACAAAAATATAGACAGTTTTCACTTCTTGTCACTTGCTTGCCACTTTTCATCATCTACGTTAACTGAATATTTTTGAATATTTTTATTTATCTATGAATTATTTTCAAAATGATTTCGCCTGAAGTCGTTGTGACTTATTTGGCGGCAAATAAAAACTTCGCAAAACACTTGCACTTTTTTTTTTTTTTCTTTTGTGTGTTAATCTGGCAGATAGCAGCTTGTTATCTGCGCAAACAACAATAAACTAGGCTGAACTATTTTAACAACATCTAAGACACATGAACCACTTTTTTTTTAAATTTTTATGTTACATTTCACAGCTCAATTAAATCTTTACAATTTTTATTTACTTTTCTACTTTGTACTGTATTTTTTTATTTTTTTTTTTTGTTTCTAATATATTTTATAAATTTCAGATTGTGTAAGAATTTTAATTGATGCGATATCAAATCAAGTTAATTTCACGTTTTTGCCGCTTATTTTTGCTTTTAGCGCCGCGAGTCGCGGTTTTCGACTGAATTAACTGAGTAACAAAAATTCGCGTAATCAGTTGAAAACCTTTTTGTTGTCTGTCCAACACCAACACGTTGCTCTCGAGATACTTTTTCGCTCAGCACAACACTCACCTGTGCGATTCTCTCGTTGATTTATTCGTAGATTATTTTATTCTATTAGATATGAGTTGGATGGTTTTTATTGTTTTATTGTGACTTTCGGTACATTTTTAAACACCTAAATTTTTCAAGCTTTGTTTTTTGTTTTGGTTCTGTTCTAATGTCCCCTAGGCTCTATTGTTATGTTGCTTCTATTGTATTTTATATAATTAATTATTTTTATTTATTTGGTAGAACACAATTTTTGTTAGTTTGGAAAGCACAGTTCAAACTTATGAATGAAAAAAATTTTAAATCTAACGGTTACGAAATATTTGAAGAGCGAACTAGTGAACTTTCCAATGTAGCGTAATATAAATAGTAAGTAATAATCTGACTGACTGGCGATTAGATGATGAGAGACGGCTTTTAAGACGGGAAAAACTAGAGTCCGAAAAGCATGACAGCGAACAAATTGAGATGTATGGCAAAAGAAATGAGGCCTAAAATTTTTTCGAAAAGAATAGACGCCAGGCCGATTTTTTTACGACCTGGGCTCTTTTCGCTCCAAGGACGAAAACTGGAATATAAGACCGATTATCTGGAGTTAACGCTGATATTATAGCGATAACACTTCTTTAGGCCTTTTAATGGGGACACTAACAACAACCTCGACAATAGACATGGTATGATAGCGTTAAGATTCCTTCTTGAGAAAGTAGACTCAATTGCTCTTAAGTTACTGGTCCCGTGACAGCTCAAATGTAACCTATCACAGGACAGGTCTGATATAACTTGTCACCGAACAGACTCTTTGTGCTTGATACGGGGCAGGTTTTATTTTACTCAGCAGGGGACTAATTTATTATTACAAAAGCGGAGACAGACAGAGATAAAACTCGAAGCTGTATTTGTATCGTGTGGAAATACAATGTTGAAAAGAAAAAAAAAATTTTGCATCTGTCGAATATCGCAATATCGAATGATTGTTAAGCGAATAAACGAAATTGCTCAACAAACTACTCGATAGTAGGGATGGATCACAAATTTGGTCTTCGAGGCTGGTCACGGGACAGGTTCAAGGTGACGCAGCAGGTGGCAGTTGACCTCTGTCAATGACAACGCCGTGTAAAAGGGACCGATCGGTTTCATATGTTGGTGGCAGAATTGGGACTGATCCCTCTCCCTTGGGGACCTATCACGTGATAGGTTCAGAACCAATTCTTTTCTCCGTACGGCCGATGACTTGCCTGCTGAACTTCAAGAATGGAGGCAAAGTCTTATTCACGAGCTTCAGTGCAAAATATAATCGAAAGAATGCATTCCAAATAGCTTGAACCTCAGTGTGATCTGTCTTATCTAACAAAAAATTATACCACTAATTGTTCCAACTACTGTGTGATAGGCCTTCTTACAATGGTTGTTATTTATATTTCTGGCCTTGGTACCATTAAGTGGAAACACTTTCCTTCTGACGTTTTCATTGGAAACTTGACATTGTTGAACATAAAGTTTCTTGAAAAATTCATCTTGATAAAAATGGAAATAAAAGATAAGGTGCGACTTTTTGATATGTAATATCTTACCAATCAGTTCCCAGCATGTGGGAGCCATGTCGTGAAATGCGACGGATATCCGTAACAAGAAGTCGGGGAAGCAAGTGCCATTTAATTTATCACACAATTAATTGCAGCCTTTTAGGCTCAAATAGTTGCTACACAAACCACAAACATGTATTTTAAACACAAACCACATTGATATCAGTTCTAAATCACAGTAAACTGAACGAAGCCATAATTTCCCTTAAATTTTATTTCACTAAAGCGCATGCTACTATTTAGTTTAGACACAAACCTGTGTAGCCTTCATGTAAAAGAAAAATAATAACCTTATTTTTTCCAATATCTAAAGTAAAAGATAACAAGACCAAACAGCTGTTTTTGGCGAACACGGTTAATATTTTAAATAAATAAAAATCTAATTTGATTGTAATAATTTTGTGATTTGCAGAGATGGATAAATCCAGAGCAGAGTATACGCGAAATTACCGGTAGAAAAAAGTGAGGAAAAATTTAAAGTTGAAAAGGTAAAGCCAAAAAAAAAAAATTGAGAAAAATTCAACTCAGCGTGACAGGGACTTGCGTAATGTTCTTGAAACTTTTCAGATGATTTTAATTACTACACTGAAAAAAAAAATGTTTTAAAATTGACGACAGTTGTTATTAATTTGACAAATTTTGTGTTTAAAAAATAGCTTGCAACAAATTTCGTCAAAGTAAGAGCAAATGTGTGTAAAACTTTTGAAAAACATATGAGAAAAAAGCAAAATCCGAACACATTTTTTGAACACATTGTGTTTAATTTTAAGCTAACATTTTTTTTCAGTGTACATATATATGTTTTTTTAATCATGGTTATTACCAAGGCAGGCAATGGCAAACCTCAGAAAGTAAAAACTGTTATGAAAAGCTTCTTGAGAACATTAGACGTTCAGAGTCGGCATAAAGCCGACTTTTTTTCTTTTATTACCAAGGTGAGGTGTCAGATGTTACATATCATATGCGACTACTGTCAGGCTCGCTCGTTTTGTTTTTTCAATGAAATGATGATTCTGAGATATGAAATGATGGATCGAAAGAAGGATCTGATCCATCTGATCTGTGACATACTGGCACGATATTGTATTAGGAGTACTTTAGTGATAATATTGATATCGTTGGCTATTATGCGCACAAAGCCAGTGCAGTCTTCTCCTGATTAGAAAAAGTGGGTCTAATCCTAATGGGATCTAATCCTAAACGTCTAATGGGAGATAAGACAAAATACCTGTTGTCAACAAAAAACTGTCCCCGTGTCTTGGAAACCACATCACTGTAGACAATATATGGTTAAAGGTTGTTTAGGACTTCGTATACCTGTGATCTAGAGATAAAACGAGGAATAACTTGCCAACAGGTGTTGCTTTGGGTCGTTAGACATTTGAGAAGTTCTCAGTCGAACAAAAGTTACGCTCTATAAGTCATTAATCATGCCCGTCCTATTATATGAAGTACATAGTGACGTTGAGCGATTCTAATGAAAAGTCTTTGAAAAAAGTTTTCTGATGAAGAGGCTTCGAGAGAAAGATCCTTAAGATCGTTCAGCAAACTAAATCCGAATTCGATAGAAACCTGAGCTGTATAAGTTGTATAAGTTGATCATGTTCATGGCAGAATAAACAAAGTAGACTCGCAGCTAAGAGCCAAGAGTCAGCATTGTCAAAAAACACTGAACAACTTACAACATCAAAAAGTAGTGGAAAATTATTTGTCTTGATTTGTACAGTTTCTACTCAGATCGAGAGAGGATTTTCAGCAGCGAGACTATCTTTTTTATTCTACCATGGTCATGTTGTGCACAGAAAAAAAAGAGTAGAACTTTTACCTAAAAATGTAGTGAATTCAGCTAAAGTAATCCGGTGATTTTCAGTCAACGAATTTGATTAGGTGCGCTACCAATTTCTAAATGTTAATTATATGCAATTATATTGGGTAGTTTAACTGCGAGAGAAGCTAAAAAAACCTAAATATTTAGGTGTACCTTCAACCATAAAATAGATAAGACACATAATTTATTAGAAGAATAAGCTAATTTTTTTTAAACTATGACCACTTCAGATTAGGCAAGCCACCTACTAAGTGTAGAAAAATCATCTAATTATTTAGATAGTGGGAATGCCGTGCAAAAAATATGCAAAAAATATGTTTTTTGTTTTGCAATTTCTATTTTGAAGTGAAACTTTCCTTAGGTGACTTTACTTCATTTCGTCACATGATAGAGAAGAAAGATTTGTTTTATAGTAGATAGAATGAGAGAGATATATACATTGTATAAATGACTGAAAAAATTTCTTTGCCACCGCTGAGATTCGAACCTGTGATCTCAAGATTTCAACAACCAACGCCTTATCTATTGAGCTAAATTTCCAATACAGGAACTTACTCTACATACCAATTAATCAAATTGCTGTAGATGCCCAGTGGAAAAATAATTTCAGAGTTGTGGACCTCATATTTTTATATACATTTTGTTCACAAGTAATCAAACGGCGTAACAGCACAGCGGTAAAGCGTTTGACTGTAACGCCAGCGTTCCGAGTTCAATTCTCGCATGAGTCTTTACTTTTTGTAAAATTTTCTCACTTTGTTTTTATTTATGTTTTTTATAGGAGAGCGCTGTGCTCCTATAAAATTCAAATACGGGAAAAAAACAAGTTGTAAGGAAAGCATTTGATTTATCCACGTAAATATTTATATAAAATTTATACTGAGGCGTGGATAATGCTAATATGCGTTATTTCCCTAGTGTACGAACAAATCGACAACTTGCATTACGTAAAATAACTAGAAGAATTAGATGATTTAATAAGCAAAATTTTAGTTGAATTAACTAATTTTAATTAGGTGAATTACCTAATGCATGATTGTTAAATTAACTGTGTAAGTACAAAAGTTGTTGAAAAGATTAGGTGAAATAGAAACTTTCACATTAGCTAAACTAGTTTAGGTAATAAATCAATTCTTTTATTTTCTGTGTGGGTGTATATATCTGCGGAATTTAAAATAATTTAAAAATACCAGGGGTATTCACACTGACTTGGGTAGTTGGGTAGATTGGCAAATGCTATACATTATGTTTTTGTAAAGTAGTACTCAAGTACCATTGTACCCAAGTACTTATCTACCAATCTAGGTAGACTGACTTCTTGCAAAATTGAGTATTTTTTCCATGTCATCACCTTTTGCAAAAATAGACAATAATTGAATTGACAATAAATAAAAACAAAGTAAACTAATTACAAGTAATACAGTTAGCATTGTACAAGGGGCGTGGCACCTGCCATACAATCCAAATCTGCAATATCGAATAACTTTGGAATTATAGGTCTCACAGCATTGGAATAAGGTATTCGGTCTCGATTTACATGTGCCGTTCCATTGGTAAAATTTTATGGGCGCTGCACATAGGGCGTGGCACTTTTTCGGCTGCCCAAAATTTGGTATTACTTTCGAACTCGATTTGGTATAACTTTTCGATCAATGAAACTCGGTAACAACGTACTGTTTAGTCTTGTCCTCTGACTGAAAAAATTGAGTGAGCATTGGATAAGGGGGCATGGCAACGCCCATATAAGTCAAACTTGTGGTATCAAATAGCTTTGGAACTAAATGCCGCATAACAATGAACTCAGTATGGAGTTGCCACTTGGTAATGTCCATCTACTAGAAAACTAAGACGGGCATTGTACAAGGGGGTGTGGATCCGCTCATACAATTTCAATTTTTGGTATCGAATAGCTATGCAAGTAAAAGTCACAAAACATTCAGAATGGAGTTACTTTTTGGTGGTGTATTTATACTAAAAAACTTGGACAGGCATTGGTCACATCCCCTTGACATACATACTCCGCCTATACATGCCAAATTTGATACATGCCGCTAATACATGCCATGCCTATTAGGCAGTATCGAAAAATTTAGATCGTATTCTCTCAAAAGTTGCATGGGATCACCCAAAAAAAATTTTAAGGAAAAGAAAGGATGTCTTCCTGTCCCGCAAGGACAAAGTTGTTTTTTGACGAAAACAGTAAAAAATAACGACCTTGACTTTTATAAAAAAAACTCTTAAAGCAAAAGTAGGTATAGGATTAAACTAACAATATATAGCTAAACACGATACAACTCACGATTTTTATCCACAGTGTCCTGTGTAAAGGATATTCGAAGCTAAAGCTGTAATCAAGATAGTACAGAACTTTTGATTGTTACCCAATAGTCTAAATTTTGGTGGTAACCCCTTGCAACTTTTGAGAGCTCTTAGAATGTGAAATTCGAAAAAAAATTGTAGTTCGATACGCCCTAATGCCTATATTGACATCGAATAGCTATGGAAATTAAAGTCGCATAGCATTAAAACTCATAATGGAATTCCACTTGGTGATGTCCTTCTACTAGAAAATTGGGTCGAGCATTAAACAAGGGGTGTGTCTCCGCCCATACAAACCAACACTTTTGATATCGAATACCTTTGCAAACAAATGTTTGTCAAAAGTACTCAATTGCAATTTATTTTGCTCGCAATAATCAAAATTACTCAATCTGCCCCTACCCAACCAACCAGGTCAGTGTGAATCCCCTACTGTGCTTTACACTACATAATAATGTGTACTAAGTTTATTTACACATTCTGTCTACTTTGTGATTATAAACATAACATAATATAACATAACATAGCGTAACATAATAAGCATAACACAACAAAAAATAACATAACATAACGTAACATAACATAACAAAACATAAAATAACATAAAATAACATAACATAAAATAACATAACATAAAATAACATAACATAGCATAAGATAACACAATATAACATAACATAACATAACATAACATAACATAACATAACATAAAATAACATAACATAACACAAAATAACGTAACATAACATAACATAACATAACATAACATAACATAACATAACATAACATAACATAACATAACATGACATAACATAACATAACATAACATAACATAAGTGTCAAGTTGTCCGGAAAATAATTTAACGCTTCAAAATGGTTATTAATTCGTTTTATTTAAAAGTTTCCATATAATTGAACAGCAAGATAAAAAAATCAACCAATCGTTTTCAGAATTTTTCCTAACTCACTTTTCGATACGCTTACTTCGTTCAACCGCTTGCTCCATACCCTCCTATAACTGAGTAGCCACTCTAACCGACATTTTTACTTGAGTTACCCAATGTTCTTGACAACTCGGCCTCTCCTGATATCTCGTCCTCACTGGACGAGCTTGAGTTACCGTCGTCATCGTTCCAGTCGATATCTGGATCCATCCGGCACCATGGCTTCATGTGATCACTGGAAAGCACATTGCTGTATCTCTTCTGGCTTCTAGGTTTATCCGGTAAATCCTCTATGATGTACCGATCATAACTTAAAGCTTTTGTTACAACATACGGTCCTTTATAAACTGGATCAAGCTTATGTGATTCTCCGGTGACGTGCGGTACATAATCAGTTACCACTAGATCGCCCACGACGTACTGGTACGGCTTTTTATGCTTGTTGTCGAACCTCTTTTTCCATTCGCACTGAGACTTCATTATATTCTTAGCAGCTTGCTCTCCCTTACTTATGTCATCCGCTTCTTGCATCTCATCATGCAGAGCTTGAATAATACAATTTTGACTCATGTCTCTCGGGTTGTAGTTAAATACTAGCTCGTTAGGTGAAAACTTAGTTGTTGCATTCCGTTGTGAGTTGATGCTCCACTGAAGTGTTGGAAGCATCGCGTCCCACTCTTTATTTTGAGGTGTCGAACATTTAAGTGCGCCTAAAATTGTTTTATTAACACGTTCGGCCTGCCCGTTGGCCCTTGGAGTTCGCACTGCTGTCTTTACGTGCTGTATACCGTATTCATCGAGAAATCTCCCGAACTCTTTTGAGGTGAAAGCAGTTCCCCTATCTGAGGTGAGTTTCACCGGTTGGCCAAAGACTGACATAATCTCTTTGAGCAACGAGATTACTGGCGCTGTCTTAGTATTTCGCAGTGCACGAATAATGGCAAATTTGCTAAAGGAACATACAAAAACAATAATATACAAATTACCACGCTTGCTCTTAGGAAATGGCCCTAGATGATCGACGTGCACGCTTCTGAACGGAATTGGCAGCACCTCCACAGAATGTAGTTGACCCTCCATTTTACCTCCTTTTGCTTTATTGAGGCAGCATTCTGGGCAAGCCGCAACATATGATTTGACATATCGTCGAATTCGTGGAAACCAAAATAACTTTTTAATCCGCTCGACGGTCTTTTCAACACCAAAGTGACCCAGATCGTCGTGACATGCTTTTGTTATACGCCACCTAATATTTTGCGGAACAACCAATTTGTTTCCACCGTTTATCTTTCTGTGCAGCCGCCCTGATACTAAAACGTAATCAGCCTTGATTTGCGCTGAGATGCTTGCGTTTTCTGCATCTTCACCCTTCAGAATTTTAACCACTGCCCGGAGGTTCGTATCTTGCATTTGCATGGTAAAAATCCAGTCTTCGTCATATTCATAAATTTTTAAAACATTATCTGCAACTGTTGTTGTGGCCTTCGGTGGTAGCGTTGGGATTCTGCTCATCCCGTCGACGTGCTGCATTCTGGCACCGGCACGGTGTATACATTCGAAATTAAATTCCTGCAGCTTGAGCCACCACCTTGCTATACGTGGCGGAAGTGGTGTTGTATCTTTGGTTGTGGAAACTGCATTGCAATCGGTTACCACACGGAATTTGGTCCCTAATAAATAGATGCGGAACCTCTCCAATGTTTCTACTATTGCCAAAACTTCGAGCTCGTGGCTCGTATAACGACTCTCTGCTTCACTGCACTGCCTGCTGAAGTAGAAAACCGGTTTTAGCTCATCCTCAGCATCTCGTTGGAGCAATACACCTGATAGCCCTATGGCACTTGCATCCGTGTGTACCTCATGTTCCTTCTTTGCATCAAACAAAACTAAAATCGGTGAAACTGTAAGGGCTGTCTTCAACTGTTTAAAGCATTCAATTTGTTCAAAACCCCATTCAAATGTCATATCTTTTTTAAGCAGCTTTGTAAGTGGCTTCGCTAACAGGCAGTAATCCTTGACAAACTTTCGGAAAAAACCTGTGATTCCCAAGAATTGACGCACCTCATTTACGTTTGAGGGAACTGGGAATTCGTCGATGCACCTTGTCTTTTCTTTCCCCGGCCTTATGCCATCCGAACTTATGACATGACCCAGGAAATTAACCGTCGTCTCCATGAACACACATTTAGATGGTCGAAGTGTTACATTTGCAGTTTTAAGTGCTTCTAAAAATTCGCGCAGCACCATCATCCCTTGCTGTGTCGTCTGCGTAGCTATGATAACCTCATCGACATAGCTAATTATGTTAATGCGATTTCTAAGTCCTCTGATAAGCTGCACTATCATCTCTTGGAAGTACATGGGAGCATTAACCAATCCAAATGGCATAACATTGTGCTCGAAGAGGCCATCAGGCGTAATGAATGCTGTGAACTTCTTGCAGTCTTCTCTGAGTGGTATCTGGTAGTAGCCAGCCGTCATATCCAACGTTGTGAAGAACTGGTTGCCAGCGAGCTGTGACAGCTGCTCTTCTACTATCGGCATGGGAAAATGCTTCTTAATCGTCACCGCGTTAAGTGCACGATAGTCCACACACATGCGACTTTCGCCATTAGATTTCTTAACCAGCACCACAGATGCTGCGTGCGGTGACGTGCTGGGCCTTATGATGCCATGATCCAATAAATTGTTTATAATAGAAGAGAGCATCTCTCGCTGAGCAAATGGTACTTGATAGCGCTTACCAACTATTAGCTTGTTTGTTGTCAATTCTATTACCATTTCAGCCGTGTTACAGCGACCTAGTTGCGATATGTCCTCTGCAAAACATTCTTTAAATTCGCAAATTAGTGAAAAAATCAAATCTTGTTCGCGTTTGTTGAGTTGCTCGTTGATTTTAAATATCTGATTCTCTCTAGTTTCAAGCTGGAGAACACCAGACTCGATTACCATCCGTTTGTCTTCGCTGCATAAGATGTCTCGACCTAACAAAAGATCATGTGGCAAGACATCATCTCGAACAATATTGAATGTTGCTTTAATATTCTGATTATCTAGCTTAATTATCGTTTTGATCGCTGCGGTAGACTCTACGAGAGCCCCACCGAATCCTTTCAGAATTCTATTTGATGTCTCACGCGCCATCGATGCCGGCGCAGCTGATTGTCGAATCAAAGAGTGGTCACTGCCCGTGTCCACAAATGCGTAGCAAATCTGATCATTAAGTTTTATCTCCTTCATTATTGGCGGAACCACGATGTCTTTAAAATTATCGATTATCTTCGCGACCGTGCCTCTTGTTCCACCTCGACAATCTTTAGTTTCATGTCCCACCTTGGAACACTTCTCACACCTCGGTTTCCGTTGCGGTCGTGGACACTTAATCGCCAAGTGCCCCACCTCGTTACAGTTATAGCACTTAGGGCCACGCTGCTCGTTGGACCCATGTGCTGCATCCTTTTGATAGTTGGACACGCTTGCATTCAATGATTGGACGTGCGCAGATATGACTGGTGTGGACGGTATATTTTCAAGTGCCTTTAAGAGCTCGTTGCACGTCTGATGATTAAGCGCCATCAACATTCTGGCCAAATGCGAGTCGTTCAGTCCGTTAATTATATAAGAGTTGATTGACAAATCATCCAGTGAGCCTCGCCGGCCAATGGATAACATTGCATAGTAGAACTCAACCATAGTCTCGTTCTGCCTGCGTCTCCGCTTCATTAGTTCCCTATGAATATCAGCAGCATTGACTGAGCATGGAAAATCATGAAGGAACATACTCACGAAAGCGGGCCATGTTTGAAAGACCGCTTGTGCGTCCAACCAATACTTTGCGTAGCCTTTCAACTTATGTTGTACCGCGAACAAAACCATTTCATCGTTCCACATGTAAGCGCGTTGCAGCTGCTCCACCTTTGCTATGAACTGCTGTGAATTGATTGCTTTCTTGAGCGGATCAAACTCGGGAAGGATACCAATAATATCTTGAGTGCCGTTTGGAAGTCGCATTGGTGGTATATGAGGTGTCAGTGTTAGTGTTCCGTCTGAATTTCCAACTGGCACCGGTGTCGTTAAGCGTTGACCGTTCGTGTCTAACCTCATTTCACCAACAGTACGTGCCAAACCTGCCACCAATTCTTTCAATTCACTGAGTTGGCTTTGCCAGGGCTCTGATGCTTCCACCTCCTCAGCATCTACCTCGTCGCCACCAAGAGCTTCAATTAGTGCCGAAACTTTACGTGCTCGTGTGCCAGTAATTGGTAAATTATAATTGCGAAGCAACAAATTAATTTGCTGCAATTTCAGTGACTCTAATTTTACAGACATTTTCTTTCCGTGTGCCTGGCCGACTTATTTCCCTCTCTGAACTGGAAAATTTTCTTCGGAGCGTTGAATACGCAGCTCTTCGTCGCTGCGACGTTCTCTGTTGCCGTCGTAGGAATGCGCAGCTCGCTGCTGCTGCTGCACTGTTGTCCGTTGGCTTTGTAAGAATGTTTCGCTGGTCGTTTGTTGCTTAGTTTTACGTTACCAAATTCGCATTCTTCGTTGGAATGTACAGCTTATGATTCTGCTTCGTTTTCCGATGCCGAATACGTTGGCTTCGTTGGAAAGTGCAGAGAATTTTTTTATCGCGAAAAATGAGTTCTTGTGTTTGTGGATGTTTATCCCACTTCTGACGCTGTCAAGTTGTCCGGAAAATAATTTAACGCTTCAAAATGGTTATTAATTCGTTTTATTTAAAAGTTTCCATATAATTGAACAGCAAGATAAAAAAATCAACCAATCGTTTTCAGAATTTTTCCTAACTCACTTTTCGATACGCTTACTTCGTTCAACCGCTTGCTCCATAGCCTCCTATAACTGAGTAGCCACTCTAACCGACATTTTTACTTGAGTTACCCAATGTTCTTGACATAAGATAGCATAACATAACATAACATAACATAACATAACATAACACAATATAAGATGACGTAACATAACATAACATAACATAACATTAGATCACTTCAATTAGGTGGGAAATTTTTATCCAAAAAAAATTGGGTACGAGTATTTGAAATTTTTGGATGGAAATATTTAGATTCGAATATTTTAAAACATATTCCTTAACGAAGGGATTCAAGTTTTTATACCGTTATAAGTTATGTAAAGTTCGCGATAAGAGATTTTTTCCAAAAATACAAGCCCTTGTAAGTGTGTTTGAATCTTTTATCGAAAAAACTTTTTTCTGCTTTCAACTTTCTCAATTATGCTTTAAATCTTTTTGGTGCCACTCGTGTCACTAGGCTACATTTTTTTGAAAATGTTTTTGAAGTCATAAATAAAATTGCCGATTGCGATATAGTTTAAAAAATGGTAGCGATCTATTCGGTTGTTTTCTATACCAAAGTATTTTTTTTTACATTTTAATAAGAATTTAGCGAAAAGCTCACCCTTAACAACTTCATTACTTACTCGTTAACAATCTCGTTACTTACTCAGTAGCTTTGTTCTTAATCATTTTCGAAGATCTTGAACGTGATAGTTTCTTTTATATAAAAATGATTACCAAAATAGTCAATGTCATTCCACTTGCCGTTATCATTTCAATTATCATTTCAAGTCATCATCGAAATGTTTTGCCATCAAACCCTAGTTTTAAATGATGCTTTGCTTTATGTTTCTCTTATTCCTTCCAATAATTCTTAAGCCTTTCAACATTGTTGCGTAAACTTTAAAATGGCATTGAAAAAAATAAAAATAATAATTTTATAATCAAAAAAATTGGTCTACGACAACGTTATCAATTGATATTGACTTATTCCAGTTTAGTTGTTATGTCAATTTTTAAACACTTTCAGTTAATAACTCAAACTGATAAGAAACTGGCGAGTCGTAGCCAGCGATATACATTTTATATAAATGTCACTATTTGTAGATAACGCAAATCTTGATACATATTTTTAGAATTTGCTGTAGGCATAACTAGTATTATATACATATTTTAAATGCAACACATAAAAGACGATACAAATACCTTCATTTCGTACAGTATTTAAAAGATATGAAGCAATTATATGAGTTCGTAATGATAAAATTTGAGGAAAAGACCGCTGTTGACACAAATACTTCTGTTTTATTGTTGTTTTGCTGCTCGTAAAGACGCAGTTAACGCTGGTTATACTCTTGTTCATTCATCGTAATCCCATCAAGCATAACGTAAGACGTTAGCGTTAAGCGTCAAAAGGGCTAAAAAATAAATGTTTATTTGAAAATTGATTTTAAGTTAAATGAAAAACTTAATCAGTCTTCCGTAAAGCGTTTAAAACGTATTAATGTGGCGTTATGTCTTCAAAGAAACAACGTGTCGTATGAGTGACTTTAATTTTAATTACTTGCAATAAAACGTGTCAATTATCTGCTGGATTCTTTAAATAGCAAAGTATTTAATTTCACAGTTTGAAGACGATATAAATCTCTTTTAGTTTTAGCAGTTTTTTTTTATATTTTTATAATTTGAATCAAAAATCTGTTTGGAGAAAAAAGATTTCCATGCAAATTTATGACCCGTCTGGTTTGGGTTAAGAGCTTAGGAGTTTGAAAATCTTTGGAAGCTCAAGCGGGTACTCAAGCCCAAGGTAAGACAAAAAGTTAACATACATTTTTTAAATAATGGAAACTTCTTTCTTCTCCAATTAATGGTATTTTGACAATTTTTGATTATTTTATGAAGGAGTCTGTGTAATTTGTTTACATGAAAAAGTGATTGATCTTGTTTAATTTGTTTCTCTGTTATTAAACAAGATAATCGAGAAAAGTTTTTGGAATATGGTTTTGCACTTATTCGTTTTATATAAATGTTTTGATTTTTTAAACTTAATTTTGCCACCAGAGGGCGTCAAAGTTGACCTTAAAATAAAAAGTTTTTCTATACCATCTTTTTCTTGAAACTCAATTATATTGAATTAAGGTATAATATACGTGTAAATTTTAAAAAAAAAAATTTGTTTTTTCAAATTCAAATTCAAGAACTCTCTAACTTATATAAATTTTACACAATTACATGAAATATAAAGCCAACATTTGATGTTTTTGTTTGCTTAAACTTGCTACCTATTTATCGACAGTTTCCGGTTTTATCGACAAAACCATAAAATTTGTATGGGAGCCCCCCTAAGGAGTGGACGGAGGGAATAGGTGTCAAAGGCAAAAATGTTTCTTTTGCAAAAGTAATGGGGGTCGGTCATATATATTAACCCTCTCCGGAACTCTCTTAAAGGTCATATGCTCAGGTGTATTTAATAAATAAACAAAGCCCATAAAATTCGTATGGGAGCCCCCCTAAGGAGTGGTCGGAGGAAATAGGTGTTAAAGGCAAAAATATTCCTTTTACAAAAGTAATGGGGGTCGGTGATACATATTAATCCTTTCCGGCACAAACACAATAAAATTTGTATGGGAGCCCCCTTAAGGAGTGGTCGGAGGGAATAGGTGTCAAAGGCAAAAATGTTCCTTTTGCAAAAATAATGGGGGTCGGTGATACATATTAACCTTTTCCGGCACAAAAACCATAAAATTTGTATGGGAGCCCCCTAGGAGTGGTCGGAGGGAATAGGTGTCAATAAATGTTCCTTTTGCAAAAGTAATGGCGGTCGGTCATACATATTAACCCTCTCCGGCACTCTTTTAAAGGTCATATGCTCAGGTGTATGGAATAAATATTTTTTTAAATAGTTTTTAAAAAAGATGTCATCCAAAGCGAATTGAATAATTCTACGTCTTGTGTTACGACATAGTCGAAACTACTGTTTATATACTGTTTTGTTGTTTTTTTTTTTATAAACAAAAAAGCGCGCGTATCTATTTTTTGAACTTTTACTTCAACTTCCGCCACAATTAAAACAAAAAACCCCGGGGTCTTGCGTAGGGGGGATGCTTAATATAAGGTCTGTGCTTTAAAATGTCATTTGATTTTCTTGTTTCCGATACATGGGAAAGGCCATATCCATCGAACCGTTTTGGATGTCTTTTTTTAAATGCCATTTTCAGCGCCCTCTATATAAAAGCCAGAACCGTATTTAAAAAAAAACAAAAATATAATATAACCTATAACAATAACCCATATAAATTTAAAAAAAAAATAATAACTTCTTATATCTGAAAGAATCTTTTGAAAACAGCTCCTGTTTTTGGTTGTTACGCGTATATTAGACCTTAAGAAAAGTTTTTTAAGAGAAGTAAAAAAGCAACTTTGATTTTTATAAAAAACTAGTTGAATTTCTTGGAGGAAGATCCTCATAAGGCAACTCGTGAGGGTCAGGGTGGCGATCTTCACATGGCAACGTGTCTGACTGCCTCAACCTGGTGAGTTCAGCATTATCCATGTTGAACTCAAGTCGACTCAAACATCTACCTCTCTGTGTCCTCTAGACGGCTAAACGGCTAATCTGAGCAGCAGGCTACCTGCCTTTAAAGGGTTGTGCGTTGGGCTTGAAGCCTACATCGTAAAAAAATCATTTCAATGAAACAAAAAAGAAATAAGATAAAACTGATCTCCAAATCTGATGACGACTACCGCAAACGAAAAACTGACAATGATTTACGTATATGCACTTGGAACGACCGAACCCTTAATTGGGATGGTGCTTCTATCCAATTGATAGATATCTTAGAAAGATAAAAAGCTGATATCACTGCAATCCAAGAAATGCGATGGAAAGGACAGGGTTGCTCACGGCAAGCATCCTGTAATATCTATTACAGCGGCCATGCCGAGAAGCACGAATTTGGATGCAGATTCGTGGTTGGCAAGAGACTACATCATGTCCTGCAATTCACACCTGTGAACGAGCGATTTGCCATAAACCGTTTCAAGGCAAGACTCTTCAACATAAGCTTGATTTGTGCACACGCTCCAACAGAAGACAAAGACGATGAGACCAAAGATAGCTTCTACGAGCGCCTTGAAGAGGGCTATGAGCACAGCTTCCGCCACGACATAAAAATCGTGCTTGGTGACTTCAACGCCAAGGTGGGAAAAGAAAATATCTTTGGTCCAACAGTCGGAAAGTTCAGCCTCCACGACAATACCTCCGATAACGGAATGAGGCTGATTGACTTTGCCACAGCGCGAAACATGGTCGTTAGTAGCACTAGATTTAAGCATCTCAATATTTATAAAGCAACTTGGCTGTCTCCTGATCAAAAGACGCGCAACCAAATTGATCACGTTTTGATTGACGGAAGGCACTCTTCCAGTGTTTTAGATGTACGCACGATCCGTGGTGCCAATATAGACTCGGATCATTATCTTGTCGCAGCCAAGAATGCGCGTCTGTGCGCAACCAAGAATGCGCGCAATCCAGCACAGAGAAAGCTAGACGTCGAAAAGCTGCAATCAAAACAAACAGCCGAAGACTTCGCTACTCGACTCTCACTCCTGTTTCAAGAAAGCACTCCTCCGATCGACGATATATGCGCGCAGTGGAATCACATTTCGCGCAGTGAAATCACTCTATGCGTACGGCTGCCGAAGAGGTGATAGGCTATCACCGCCCTCGCCGAAACCAGTGGCATAACCAGGAGTGTCGCGACGCCACTGCAGAAAAAGACGCCGCCTACAAAGCCACCCTAAAGTCGGTTGCAACGCGTGCTGCTAAAGAGCGATACAAAGAGAAGAGGAGGGAAGAGAGATGCATTTTCAGGCGAAAGAAAAGGGAAGCGGAAATGCGTAAGTGCGAGAAAATTGAGATGCATGGTAACAGTAATGAGGTCAGAAAATTTTTCAAAAAAATACGACGCCTGGCCGATGGTTTCAAGACCGGGACCTCTTCCTGCAAGGATGAAAACGGGAATCTAGTGACAGATATCCAGAGTACACTGATGATATGGATGGAATACTTCTCTAGGCCTCTGAATGGTGACGAAGACAACAATCCCACCAATAGAGATGATAACCCGGAATCCCAAATTTTGAACGACAGCGTTGAAGTTCCGCTGCCTGACCATAGTGAAGTCTTGAAAGCTATAGCTCGGCTTAAAAACAACAAAGCCGCAGGAGCCAATGGCTTACCTGCTGAGCTCTTCAAGAATGGAGGCGAAGCTCTATTTAAATGCATTCATGAGCTCCTATGCAGAATATGATCGGAAGAATGCATTCCAAACGATTGGAACCTCAGTGTGCTCTGCCTAATCCACAAGAAAGACGATCCCACAATTTGCGCCAACTACCGTGGGATAAGCCTTGTTAATATCGCATATAAGGTCCTGTCGAGTGTACTATGTGAAAGACTGAAGCCCATCGTAAACCAGCTGATTGGAGCTTATCAGTGTGGCTTCAGACCTGGCAAATCCACCATAGACCAGATATTTACGCTACGACAAATCTTGGAGAAGACCCTAGAAAAACAAATCGACACACACCATCTTTTTGTCGATTACAAAGCCGCCTTCGACAGTCCAATAAGGAATCATCTATATTCCACCATGTCTGAATTTGGTATTCCTGCAAAGCTCATCCGTCTTTGCAGAATGACACTGAGCAACACCAGCAGCACAGTTAAAATCGGGAAGGATCTTACTCCTCCATTCGATACCAAACGAGGTTTCAGACAAGGTGATCCCTTATAATCGTGCGACTTTTTCAACCTTATGATGGAGAAGATCATCCGAGCTGCTGATTTGAGACGCAGTGGCACGATATTCTACAAAAGTATTATGTTGCTGGCGTATGCTGATGATATCGATATCATTGGCCATAATACGCGCGAAGTCAGTGCAGCATTATCCAGATTAGCGAAAGAGTCGAGCCGAATGGGTCTTGCAGTGAACGCAGATAAAACGAAACACCTAGTGTCAACAAATCAACAGTGCCAGCGTCTTGGAAACACCGTCACTGTTGACAACATCTCCTTCGAGATTGTTAAGGACTTCGTCTATCTGGGATTCAGTATTAATTCTTTCAACGATGATGTCAGTAATGATATAAAACGAAGGATAACTCTTGTCAATAAGTGTTAGTTTGAGCTGAGTAGGCAATTGAGAAGCAGAGCCCTCTCTCGACGAACAAAACTCACGCTCTATAAGTCACTAACCATGCCCATCCTATTATATGCGGCACAAATCTGGGAAAAATTACAGAAAAAAGGATAAACATGTTACGCAATGTTTTTCTTCAAACATCGTATGTTGCATCAACTAAATATATTCTTTGCGGCAACATATGTGATGTTTCATAGGAAAAGGGATCTTATCTTCCCGGAATCAAATTTGTTTTTTTCTAACAAAGGAAGTTCTAGCATGAAAATCTCAAGTTTTGAGATATTGATGTTCAGAGTGTGACAGTTAAAAGGGTCCTTCACTTCGCTATTAAGAATATATGGTGAAAGATAAGGGTCCCTTTCTTTAAGGATATAGAGGTTGGGGAAAATATCTTTTTTCAGTATTTCTAAGTTAATATACCACTTAAAATCAATTACAAAATGCTTAGAACATATCTGGGCAGTAGTACTAACTTTAACCTGAAAAGCGATAATAAAAGGTGATTTTTTAGCAACTTTCTTTTTGGCAACACTGTTTTTGGCAGCACAGCTGTTTTCAAGATTCATGCTCGGTTAAGAAAATGCATCGTTCACATCTTCCATTTTCTAGTCAGTTTGGGCGACCTTCTGAGGTGGCTTTTCAGAATCTTGTGACTAAATTTCGCACCAAATTTACATTACTGGACATTACACACCAACATGCATACGTAGAGTGGGGACAGAGGAAAATATCGTAGCTGTATACACCAGTGTTGTTGCTGACCATGAATTATCGATTCGGCGCCGTTCGCAGCAATTGGGCCTCTGTGGAAGGATTTGGGTGTAAAACCTTTCAAATTTTAACTTTACCTTTAACTTTACGCCCATTCACTTTTGATGAATGGGCGCTGGTAAAGTTGGATGAAGATCCACTTTTTTATCGGAAAATTGTGTTCAGCGACTAAGCTCATTTCTGTTTGAATGGATACGTGAACAAGAAAAATTGCCGTATTTGGTATGAAGAGCAGCCAGAAGCATTGCAAGAACTGCCAATGCATCTCGAAAAATGCACTTTTTGGTGTGGATTATGGGCCGGTGGCATCATTGGACCATACTTTTTCAAAGACGACGAAGGCAGGAACGTTACTGTGAATGGCGAACGCTACCGTGCGATGATTACAAATTTTTTTTTGCCCAAAATGGAAGAGCTGAACTTGGCTGACATGTTGTTTCAACAAGACGGTGCCACATGCCACACAGTCCGCGAAACAATGGCCCATTTGAGAGGCGAGTTCGGTGAACAGTTTATTTCACGTTCGGGACCGGTCAATTGGCCGCCTAGATCGTGCGATTTAACGCCTTTAGACTATTTTTTGTGGGCCCATGTTAAGGCTCATGTCTATAGGGACAAGCCCACAACGGTTGGCGCACTGGAAGTCAGTATTGAAGAATTTATTCGTGAGATACCGGCCGATATGTTGGAGAGAGTATGTCAAAATTGGACATAGCGTATGAACCATTTGAGGCGTAGCCGTGCTCAACATTTACATGAAATCATCTTTAAACATTGAATTATATAGATCGTTCTATCGACTCAAATAAAGATTTCATACATTTCTCTAAATTTTATGTGTTATTTTTATAAACGTCTATTTTTAGCTCTCCTGAAAAAATTTGTCTGTGAAGATAAGGTCCCTTTTCTTATGAAACATCACTTATATCGTTATAACACAATGTAACGCATACGCCTCGTTAAATGCCATTTACATAAAAAAACCATAATTGGACGTAACTTAAAACTAAGAAGATTTTATTTCAAAACATTAAACAAGACTGATAGTTACAAGTCACTGAGACGAAAAAAACACATAAAACCACTTGTTGTTAGTGATAAAAATGTGCTAGCAAGGGGATGCAATTAAAAAAAAACTTATTTATAAATTATTACAATTCAATTATTAGAAAACACAATAAAAAAAAGTTTATCTTACAATTAAATGCACAAGCAACTATTAAGAAACTGTAAAATCATGGCTTATTAATGGTAATTATTTGACACACATGCGGCAAATCTAACAACTTATGACATGCAATTTGCTACGTAGATTTGTTTAACACGTTTTAGAAAAACAACAAAAAAACAAAAAACAACAACAAAACGACAGCTTTTATCAATGAACTCACCTCGTTTGTGCATGAAAGCAAGTAGATCGTTTTCCATGTATATTAATAAATTACTCAATTTTGAGTGATATTTACGAAAGAGCAGCAAATCTTTTGTGAGTGTGTGTGTGTTTTTTTTTGCAGATAAAAAGAGAAGAAATTTCGATTTAAAATTTATAAGATTTGCTCAGGTGGAATGTTATAAGAAATAAATGAGTGAAGCATACTCTAGCAAATAACTCTGTTTCACAGTTAATCCAAAAAATATGCAAGGCTTTTGCAACTAGCGCCTACGGCTATGAAGCAGCCTAAAAGTAGGCAACATAGCTTGGCTAAATAGCTTGAGGCAAGTTCGCAATGTTTATAAACATTTGTTGCGCACGCGAATATGATCTGATTTATGTACTGAACACATTGATGACGACAGCGACGACAAGCTGTCAAATTAGGAATAGTTCTAAATCGACGACACGACATTGCGACATTAGACCAAATTCTCTCCATAAGAAATACATGTAAAAAAATTTGACAGATGTCGTAATGTCGTTGCCGTCGTCAATGTGTTCAGTGCATTACTTACAACTTTCGCTCTTTGAAATTTGGCCCACAGCAACGCTATCCAGCGAGCCACCCAGCATTTGGGCCACCACTTCTTCCACGTACTCGCGTATCTTCAACTTCTGCTCGTTGCTGATGATTGCGGCAGCAGCGGCAGCGCCGCCTAGTGCTGTTGTTGATGCGGACTGACCAACCTGACTGACACTCTCAAAATCTAGAAATATACATAATTTTTATATTTGAACATAATTTTGGCAGTTGGATATACTTACGCATGGAGCTGTCATTGCGATCGTTTATAGGTATGTAAATCTCGCTGCGTGCTCTCATCGGATAAACAAATTTGTGCTGATTAAATGATAACTGCTCGGCCACCCAGGATGAGGTGTGTGCCAGCGATTGTTTGGAGGAGTGGCACATGTGACACTCCCACTGCGCACTATCCGGCAGCCAGTCGGAGCATTTGGCGTCGCGACAGATGGTTTTGTCGCATACACTGCACGTGACATAGCTGTGTGAAGGAACATTTTAGTTAAAATTTTCAATACATTAAAGAAATATTATTGACAGATATACAGTGGTTGTCATAATAAAAGTACAAAATATAATAATCTGATAAGTCTAGTAAATTCCACATTTTGCGATGTAATGGGTATTGTTTTATAAAAAAAGCACATTTCAAACTTATAAGCTCAGTTGCAGAAAAAAAAATTACAATTAAACTTCCCTAATTTGTCTCGTTTAAGCCATTTAATTGCCAGGTAGATTTTTTTTTTTTGTGGCGTCCGTGGCGTAGTTGGTTAAAGTGCGTGGCCGCTATGTCAACGAACTTTGGATACCCAGGTTCGAACCCCAGCAGCGACAGAAAATTATTTGAATTAAAATAATTTTTCTGTACGGCCGCCACCTCTCTGCAGACAATGGCAAACCTCAGAGAGTAATCAAAATGCCATGTAAAGCTTCTTGAGAACGAGAACATTCCCCGTTCATCGCCGTTCGGAGTCGGCGTTAAGCATGTAGGTCCGGTTCTTGGTCAATTGTGTACAAACTTAATAACACGCACAACACAATTGATCATAAGAAGCTAGGTCAAAGTCCTTTCAAGGGCTGAAATGGCCAGTTATTTATTTTTTTTATTTTTTAGATTTTTTGCTAACCAAAGATATAACACACTTCTTTTAAAGCCCCATGTTCCTATATTTAAACCGAATATTTTGACTGAAACTGACACAATTTCAATGAACATATCAAATGGATTGGAAATTTTACGAAAATGTGAAGAAGTCTTCTTTGATCATAAAAACAGAAGAGATGAATGTTGAAAAATTTCTTAAATTCAAAATTTTTAATTTAATAACAAAGACCGCTAATAACAAAGACCCTACAGCGCTTAAAACCCTTTGCACCAGAGTACTTGTAAAGAGTAAATTTTACTTTAAACGAATTTTTCTTGAAAAACACTTTTTTAAAACGAGCCACAAAACGTTCTCGTTTTCGTCTCGTTACTTCTCCACAAAAATGCACGCAAAACGTCTTTATCACAATGAATTTAACAATCATCAGTTATCTTCTATGCCTCACAACGAATTTTCCACCTTTACATTGTTCAAAATCATCAGATCATGCGATAAAATGCAAAATTTCGTCGAAAAAATTCACATTTTTTTTTGCGTTTTTCCGCAATTTTCCGAGTTTTCCACTAAGAATTTCCTATTTTTCCATTCGAAAAACCATTCTGAAACAATTGCACACAAAATTCCATACAAATAAATCAATTTTTGATTTTTCCAATTTCACGACTTTTCCCGACCGAAAAACTCGATTTCCCGACGGTTTTCCAAAAATGTTCTTTCGTAAAATCCTTTTCCTGGTAATTATGAACAACTGCAAAAAATTGAGCCAAATCGGCCTGCTATTTGTTACTTTTAATGTAATTTTCATTTTGAAGATACGCTGAATATAATAAAATAAAATATTTTTTAATTGACATTCAACGAGAAAAGATCACATTAAACCCATTTGGGGCAAGTTCGGGCAGCAAGAACCATATTTTTCTATAAATATATATATTTCTGGATTCTATTTTATAAAAAACTGGAAATATGTTTTTATATATATTTTTTTTTTACTGCTAAAGTTTTCAAACTTTTTAGCTTTTTTGCACTAAAAATGCTTATTTTTAAAAAATCACAAGAAATAAATTTATTTTAATAACAAAAAAAAAACCTACATTTTATGGAACAATAAATATCATATTTTTATTATTTCTTCATTTCAATTCCATTCTTATAAAAACAAAAAAAGTGGAACACTTACAAATGCAGGTAGTAAAAACAAGTGATATTCTCAAATTTTTGTCATAAAAAAAAGTTGAAATTTCGAGCCATTTTCTGAACAAACCTTAAAAGATTTTGGAGTGATTTTTTGGGTGTTTCTTATCTGAAGTTTAATCTGTCGATTAGTAAAAAAATTTTTTACAATTTCAAAACTTATACTTTTTTCTATTTGTGGCCACGAATCTCCCACTGTGCAGCGTAATGTTGAAAAAGAGCGTTCGTTCGATGAAGACGTTACTGGCAACGCAGCCATTACCAGCAAGATTTGGTGAACATTTGGAAAAGCAGTTGTATTGCAGATCTCAAGAGCTTCGATAGGGCTTTTGATATTTTTATCAAAAATTCGCCAATGTTTCACTTCATTGATCTATACTTCGCAAGAATCGTCCTGCAAAATCGTGGAGTATTTCTCAAATATTTGGTTGCAGGCTTCTTCATCTAGGGTTGAAATTTTTGGTGGAAAAAGACATAAAATTCGATACTATTCCACACTGCCCGACACTGATTTAAAACTACTTATCCTATAAAATAACGTTAAATCAGTTGAGCTACTTTTCAATAGAGTTGCCATGTTTAATTTAAACTTTGATAGAGAAGCCTCAATGATGAAGAATTATAATAGATCATAATAAATATAATTTTGCTTCATGGAAATTTTTCATAATCAGACAGTTCTGTGGATTTAAAAAACATAGTTCGAAACCCTTCTGGGGGGTTTAAATCCCCAAAATCCCCCGTGCGCACGGGCCTGGTTCTAGATATCTTTTCTAGCTTTTACACGCAACAATGGGGTAAAAAATAACGTACATTTTTCTACTCTTTTTTCGCGCTTTATGAATTTCTGAATGTTACATATTTTTCTTCCATTTTAGTAAAAGATGTGCATTCAAGGATCTATTTTCGAATGAAAGTTTATTTTTATTTTTCAGACAATCCAGAGCCGAGCTCTTTATTGGTCTTTATTGGTAATGTGGTCTTTATATCTGAAAAATATTCATAAAAAACAAAAAAGCAGTTACTGTCCAGACCTTTTCCACACATTTGTTGGCAGACATAATGAGCCAACATACACCGATATCGTTCCCATCGACTGTTTTGCATTTTCTGAAGAAAAATGGCCCAATGATAGTTTTTCCGTAAATGTCACTTTTTGGTCGTGCAATTGTGTTTCATGAATCTCATATAGAGTCTCCGTTCTCCAAAACCGGCAATTTTGCTTGTTAATGGCGCCAGTGAGTACAGTGTCAAAAAATCAGGTTCAGTATCAATCTTTCGAGCAACTGTTGCGCCGTATTCCAAGGGACGTTGACGGTGTATCGGGAATATTCTTTGAGACAATTGCACTTTATACGAAAACAAACAAATGCAAATCATCCTTCAAAATCCACTGCAAAGTTGGTCCGCTGACTCCAAAATGCTGAGCGCGGTGACGATACGACACATGTATGTTCTCGGCAACACTCCCTATTACCACTTCAAGCATTCATTGGAACGCCTTGGGAGTTGATGAACGGCATGTGAACGATCTCCCACTGTCCCTTCGCAAAATTCGACACCAAACAACGAATAGTGTTGTCAGACCGTGCTTGTTTCGGTGTGAAGCGATTCATTGTTAAAATTGTACGGTATTGACGTTTCAAAAAACTGTCTACTCGAGTATATCAGCTGATAAATGTCAAAGTAGTTCAATGTCTACATACAAATATAAAATATGGCAACACCCTATATAATAAAATTTTTTAGAAAACATATTATAAATTAAGTAACAATTTTACCTGCTTTTGCCATAAACCCTCCTTAAACAAACAAGTTTGTTGCATTTGAGGCTCTGAAAATCGTTAAATAGCTGAAGGGAGGCCATTGCACCGAGAAAAAAAATTACTGTGCACTTATGGGCAAATACGGACAGTTTTTTTTTCCAAAATAATAAAGGTGTATGAGTTACTTTCAATGTGGAGCTGCTTAGGTGGCTTATAACAGAATTTCTTTAGCCTGCGATTGACCTAGAAAAATTGTGGCTCCAACAAGGCAGCATCACAAGCCGTACAACACGATGGATTTTGGGTCAATGGCGCGAAACGATTTCATAATACGTAATTTCACGTTTCGACGACATCAGTTGGCCGCCGAGATTGTACGATTTGACGTCATTGGACTTTTTTGTTTTTTTGTGGGGCTATGGGGCTTCAAACTTAAGATTTCATAAAGGCTATGAAACTACCCTTATGGTCTAGTACTAGATATAGTTGACTGATTACCAGTTCTTGATCAGTTTTGTGTAAAAATTTAATAACACGCAAAACTTAAGTTTATGATAAGAAGCTTGGTCAAAATTCTTTCATGGGTTAAAAATGCCAATTCTTTATTTTTTAAGTACTGATTATTTTTTAATATTCATAATATATCGAGCAAATAAGAGAAGAAGTTAAATATGTGTTTTTAAAATATGCTTATAAATTATTTAAGAACTAACAAGTGGTTTTTATAAGCACTTTTTTTATTTTATCTCCTTTATAGCTTTAAATTTTCTCTTTATTGGATATTGCGAAAGAGTGTTGTGCTTGTGAACATGTATGGTACCTACATTTCTTAAAAATTGTTTTCTCAAAATATATATAAAAAAAAAAATATTTATAAAATCGCACAAAAAGTAAATATTGATATGTGTTAAGATGGGGTAAGGCAATAATAGGATTAATTAAATACAATAGAAGAAATCTGTTGTAATTATGTTTTTTGAATTCCAAACTTTTCTGTTTGCAAAATGAGGAATTAACTGAAATTTTATTAGATTATTCAAAAGCATACTAATTATATGACCAGCACTGTACGTTTCATAACAAAAACTTACCTCTTTGGATTCTCTGCATCGATTTCTGCACAACAAACATTGCAGCTTATCTCTTCTTTTTGTTGTTTTTTAGTTTTCCTGTCAACTATTTTGCTGCAATTGAATAGAATTGAAAAAATATCGAGAGTGAATACATAATTTTTATGATTCAAAATTAAATATTTTAATATATATATCCAACAAATTTAAATATTTTGCTTATTTTAAAAATATAAGGAATTAACTCGAATCATTCCGTGTAAATATTTCTGTAGTTCACGTCACTAGTTCCTCTTTCGCTCACGTCACTTACTTCATTTCTCTGATTCTAAGTTCAGGTTCTCATAACTTGATTAGTTGCAGTTACTCAGCTGTCTACATGTTAATGCTAATTTTGACTTTGTCTTACGTTGCTTACTTATAATGCCGCTACAAGCCATAAATTGTAACGGTTCAATGTATGACTAACTGGTTAAGTCGTTGTATTTAAATTGTTACTCTGAAGTTCAAGGTTTTCAAAGCACCGCGCAATTTACTTGAGAATAAAAATATTAAATCACCTAATTAATCTTTTGACAGGTGCTCAAAAATTGTCTTTTTCTTTTTGTCTTTTGGAATTCGTCAACCGGTTGTTAATTTTTAGAATCGATCAAGTTGCATAAGTTTCGCACATTCATCACTTAAATTCTTTGCAAAAAAATTTGAGTTATGATGTAGTTTTTATATGAATTGTGTAGTGTTTTTTTATTTATGCCGATAGAATTATTTCTAAGACAGGTTTAATATTTATTAATACCAAAATACTGAAAAATTTTAAATTTATACAGTGATGTGTGATGAAATAGAGCCACGCACTTGCTGATGATATTACTTAATTAAACTTTTTGTAACAACTTGGCATGCTCTGAACCAAACGTAGTTTAAAAACCACTTCCCCCATGAATATTGTACAGTTGTTTTTGACTACAATTGCGCCTTTATTTTTCGCTAATCTGTGAAACTGTAATATTGTTGCTTTTAAAGTATGTCTGGGTTAAAATAGAGCCAACCAATATAACTAAAAATTTTTTAATTTAAAAATAACTTTTTTAATAAAATTTTACTACAGAACGTGAGTAAGAGTTCCGAGTTTTATGATTTTAAAATAAATTTTTGTGTTTCAAACAATTAGGTCTAAAAATGGGAGCGAAACACTGCAGTTCTGAAAATCGAAAAATTATAAAAAATTTGCGTAAACAAGGTGAAAGCCAAAGGATAATAGCCAGTATAGTTGGCTGCTCAAAGAAAATGGTTGAGAACGCATTAAAGTTTACAACATTAAAGGTTACAACAGAGGAAAACAACCCAAAATAAGTACCAGTTTGCAAAGACGAATCCTACATCATGTAAAAAAAGATACGTTTGTGACCTCTTCCGCTCTCAAGAAACAATATTCATTGGATTTGGACACTTTAACGATTCGAAAACTTTTAATTAAAAACGTATTGAAGGCGAAACCTGCTCGGAAGATACCATTCCTGGACAAAGTTAATGCCCGCAAGCGATTTCAATTCGCAAAGGATTATGCTGATTGGCCAACGAGCAAATGGTGAAACATTCTTTGGTCAGATGAAACCAAAGTTAATTTATTTAACTCAGACCGAGGCAGCATTTCTATGAGAAAACCCCCCAATACCGAATTCCTCCCTCAACACACTATAAAAACCTGTAAAAACATGCCGATGGCAGTATAATGGTTTGGGAGTGTTTCTAAAATAATGGCACATGCCCCTTATTTCGCTTCGAGGGAAAGATAGATGCTTTAAAATATACCAGAATTTTGAGTGAAACCATCATGCCGTACGCAGAGTTAAAAATGCCGCTTCGATGGGTGTTTCAGCAGGATAACGACCCGAAGCGCATATTGAAGCGGGCAAACGAATCGTTTAGACAAAAAACATCGAAGTTTTGAGCTGGCCGCCACAGTCGCCAGACCTTAATCCTATCGAAAATTTATGGCGAGAGGTTAAAGTGTCTCTTAGAGACATATATCCAATCAACAAAGATGATCTTTGGAGGTTAATCAAGGACGCATGGGAGAAAGTTCCAGCTACTAAGTGCCAAAAACTAGTGGATTCGATGCCTACACTAAGGGAAATAACGTATATTAACATTATACACACCTGAGTATATATCTTATTTAAATATTAACGTGGATAAATCAAATATTTTCCTTATAACTCGTTTTTTTCCCGTATTTAAATTTTATTAATGCCACACACTGACACACATATTCCATACAGCTGCCAAGCAGCCGCCAAGCAGCAGCAGTTGCAGGTCTTATAGTTCTCATTTAGTTAATGTTTCAAGGGTAATATATCATGGATATTTGGCAAATTTGATTTGTGAGTGCGTTGGTGAGTGCGATGCATGATGAATTCATGTAAGGTGGAGTGACAACTCGGTATTTTCTCAAGAATGTCACTCCACTCTACATGGAGTAGACTCACCGGACTCACAAATCATATTTTCACAAAAAGAAAATAAAATATACCACTAAATGGCGTTTGATATGGACGCAGCTCGTGGGAAATATTCAAATAAATTGTTTTTCAATTTCAATATTTTTATATAAATTTTCCTTAAATGCGATAGTTTTATTTTCAAATAGTAAATATTTGAAAGATATTTTAATATATTCGTGCATAATTTTAATATATTTTTTATTAATTCTGTTCAAATATTTTAATATTTAAATATTTTAATATTTTATTTAATGAAAAAAGTATTTAAATAAATTTTAAATATTAACGTAGTCGATTTAAGTAAATGCGATATTGGTGCAAAAATGACTCGCTTTTTGGATAAATTAAAAAACTTTTTGGATAAATTTAATATTTTTTCCCTTAGTGTAGGCGTTGTTCAGCAGTTATCAGAAATAATGGATACTCCACCAAATATTGAGGTAGAAATAATTATATTTCAATAATTTCTATTGATTATATCATGAAATTTCAAATTTTCTAATCACAAATCATGGCTAAAATCAAGTAACTATTTCTGGCTCTATTTCAAGTCACAGTCGAAAGAGAATATCATTGAATTTTAAATTTTTTCGTCTATGTATCACACTTAACTTAATTAATTAGTGTACTTATATTAATTAAATGAATTTTTCCTCTTTTCTTTCTACCTATTAAATTAAAAATGCAAAGTTTCCTTAGATTTTTTGATTTAAATAATTTTTATAGCACTGGCTCTATTTCATCGCACATCACTGTATATTAGCGCGGGTTAAATTTTTTATCGATCAAGCGTATAGCAGAAACGTAATCTATGATGAATTCTGAGAAAATGTCCCCAAGAAAACATAGGTCTAAAATCAATCCCAATATCGCGCATATCGAGGTCAAAATTTGAGTATGGATTTCATAGTTTTATATAAAAATTCGGAGAGCTGGCAAAATTTCCTTATCAACAAGCTCAAAATCAATGATATACGCTGCCATTTTTGGACTATTCTATAGTATTTTTATATAAAACTATGAAATCCATACACAAATTTTGACCTCGATATGTGAGATATTTGGATTGATTTTAGACTTATGGTTTCTTGGGGAAATTTTCTAAGAATTCATCATAGATTACATTTCTGCTATTCGCATTTTTGGTTTTTTCTCATCCGAACAAATTGACCCGCCCTACTGTATATACACCATTAAAGTTAAAAAAAGTTACAACACATTCAAAAGGTGTTTTTCCAGGCCATAAAAGGATAAAAATGTTCATAAATTCATAAATTTTGTCAAAAGTTCAAAACGTCTGAAGATAATGTGGAAACAAATGTCAAGCGCAGAAAACAAGACTGAAGTTCAGACGTTGTTGGAACATCTCAGTTTGTACTTCAAGGCCTGGGCATAAATCCCTTTAAAGTACCATATCGAAGACCTTGAAGTTTCTGGTTAGACAATGTCGGAAACAACTCAATTGGTCAGAAAATGAGGAAAACATACGGAAATACCGGATATGCTCAAACTTATTTCTAACAAAAGAATTTGAATTTGTTACCAGGATCAAAAAGAAAAACAACAAAATGACAAGTTGCTATCATCGGATCTCTTAGATGTTGAGCAAGAATCGTCATCACCCCACTCAAGGACTTCGGGTGAATCCTGTTGGGTACATTGCGATTTTAGAAACAGATGTGAAACCTCGAGTGAGAGTGAGAAGTCTAACGCATTCCAACAAGGTTACGCTATTCAAACAAAGCCATAACAACGCATACTTTGATGTCTGAGGATCTTCATGATTACATAAACCCAAAGATATGGGAACCTAGCTCTCTGAATCTTAATGCCTGTGATTACTATGTTTAAAGCGTTGTTGAACGGGAAGCCAATAAACATCTCCATAACTCTTGGCTTCCTAAGAGTACGTTTTGCCAGAGTAATGACGGGTTAAGAAGAGGGTTATTAGATTTGGGCATGTAAATGTTTTTGGCAGAGAGTTGGAGCGGCTATACCCGTAAGACCTAAGGCCATACCAAGCCTTATATATGCCGAATCCAAGTGAAACCATTCCAATTTGTCCAAAAGTGCGGTTGTCGGTTTGTATTTGAAAATAAAAAAATCAAGTTCGTTACTTTTTTATCGCCATTACTAGAGCGTTCAAGATGCTGCCAGCCTTACAAAGAAAACATACGATTTTTGCCAAAATTATTTATTATTCTCCACATATTTCCCTTCCAGCTCGCTACACTTATCCCAACGATTTCCTAACATTGCGATGCCCTTTCAATAGTAAGATTTCTCAAGATCTCCATAATGCCCTTCAGTTTCCAATTCGACCTGTTCATTTGTCGCAAATCTGCTTCCCTGGAGCCACCTTTTTAAGTTTGATAACAGATAATAGTCGCTGGGGGCCAAATCTGGAAAATATGGGGGATAAGGAAGCATTTGGAAGCGCAACTCGTGCCATTTGATCACGGTTTCGATTGATTGTGTGCATTGTTTTGCAAAAAGATGATTTTTACTTCGATAAATAGGTCCGTTTGTTTGCGATTTCGTTCTTCAGTCGGTCTAATAATTTACAGTAATAGTCGTTGTTTATTGTTTTTAATTTTCTCAAATATTCAATGAACAAAATGCCACTTGAGCCCCAAAAAAACAGACGCCAACACCTTTCGTTTGTTGAGTCTTCGCTCGCTTTGTTGTACTTTCACTGGAACGATCCATGTTTCATCCATGGTTACTGTTTATCGCAAAAAATCAGTCGGATTTTGTTTAAACATGTCCGAACATTGTTGGAAATTGAAATGTTCATGCAGAATTGAAACCAAAGACCCAATTGATAAGCCTACGGCTGTAGCTATCTCACGCACTTTCACTTTTGCATTGCCCAATACGAAATCATGGATTTCTCCAATACATTCTGGAGTGGTAACTATTTTTGGTGCTCCCCCGGCGTGTTCATCTTTTGAGCCGATTCGACCACTTTTGAACTCTGCAATTCTATATTTTACGGTTGAATATGACGGAGCAGATTCACTAGAATATTTATCAATCTTTTCTGTTGTTTCTTTCATACTTTTGTTACGCAAAAAGTAATGCTTAATCAAGGCACGAAATTCATCTTTATCCATTTTTATAACAATACCAAAAGTTGTTTAATTTAGAACACTGTAACGTCACTATTTATTGAAAGATCTATCTGACATTTTTGGTGTGTTCATGTTAATGTCACCCGTCAAAAATGTCATGCATTCGAAGAGTGGTGGTGCCGTCACTTGCCCTACAAAAAAAGAAAACAATTTGAAAAGTAACCCCTTTATTGAAAAGATGACTTCGAGACAACTCCTAAAAAAAATAATTTTTTTGAGATCCCGGAAAAACCGTCAAAATGGTATTTTTACCATAATTTATGCTTTTTATGTCTGATCTTAGGAAATAAAATACCGTTAAAAAGGTCTTAACTAGTATTAAGTTTTTTTCTAAGAGCTTTTGAATTTCCGAAATCATATCCAACTAGTTAGCCCTGTTACCTCAATTTACCCCACCGAATTAATTTTTTTCTCATAAAAATAAACTTTTTAAAAAAATTGTCCACTTTTTGCCCAAAAAGTGTTTTATTTGGCCTTGAAACAAAAAGTTATAACTGTTCAAAATTGTGGTATAAAACTTTCCTTATAAAATTTCTTAAAACTAACAGTTTTTATTACTGTTTAGCTTTCATAACTAGTACAGTATCCTCACTAAGTATCTAGATCAGTGGGACCCAAGAAATTTTAAGCGCGGGCCAATGCTTAAAAAAAAAACAAATACAAAATGTTGGTCATCGTTGCTTTTGACAAAAAAATCAAACAAAACAAAAAAAAAAAAAACAATTACAATGCAATACAATTACATATAAGGAAGTACACTGCCAGTGCACTGATACAAGTCTTAATTTCTATTACAATAACAATGCTTGCATGAAAAATTACTCGACACACAAGTAACGGGACAATCAGCGTCAGCATCGACATCAACGAGTGTGCGTTTTTTATTTTGGGTTTGCATGCATTTGTTTTTGTAAAGTTCGTTGGAAAGTGTGTTTAACACTGAACGAGTACGTTTTGTGTTATTGTTTTTTGCAAGTGTTCTTTGATTTTGCCTCATCGTAAAGACAAAATTAAGATAGAAAAAAAATTTGTATGAAGGGTCACGCGGGCCATACGGGCCACTACGTGGGTATGTTTAATCTAGATCAGGCCTAATCACAAAGGTGGCCCTTGTGGCCCTTGTTGTAATAATTGGCCCATTTATTAAAAATAAATAAAACTCGCATTTTACTTGCGCCAAATTTACGACGAAATACATTTGCGAAAATTAACTATAAAAAACAACAACAACATACGCATCGAAACGCACAAGCGTGCGGCGCGACTACCAAACATGCAGCATTGTTGTTGTGCGTATGTATGTGTTTTGTTAGTGGAATAGAAATTCAGACGATCTCGTGGTCTGCTACGCATGCTTGTCGCGTATGTATTTTGTTTTTGGGATTTTTTGAGCAATACATTCTTTGCACTTGCAAAAAAGCAACAAATTAGGTTGGCGTCGATTGTGGTGACACTAACATGTTCGCTTTTGTTGTTGTTAATGCATTTTGTTGTTTATTTTAACCAGGCGATTATCTTTCTTAATTAGGCTTTGGCCCTTTTATTCATTTCGCTGATTAGGCCTGATCTAGATCATCAACATAATTCTATTTTTTTAAGGGGCCCAAATATTATAGCACATGTCCAAAGACCCTTATCGTTAAATAAAGGCAGCCCTGATCGTTAACAAAGGTACAATCATGCAGCTACAATTAATTTCAATGAATCCCATTAACAATGAGTTACTCAGTTATCAACAACACTAATTTGGAATTTTAATTGGTTATGTTAAAAATAGAAAAAAAAATCGTTCCCTATTATTTACCATTTAAGCATTCGAGTGAACTTTGTTGCTGTCTGTAAACACTTGTAACGCGCCGAACTAACACGTGTGAACATTTTAAATTAACTTATAGGTGTTGTAATGTTTTCATGTGAACATGGAGTTAGAAAGAGAGTACAAAAATTTTCCCATTTTCGAAGTGGCCTAAGAGACCATTGGTTTCGCAACATTAAACACATGGTAAAATCAGGGACCCGATTTAACTCTTATTATTTTTTAAATATGCAAAAGGTTATGGAAAAAATAGCTGAAAAAAAATTGGGCCTGTAATAATAATTATAAATTACCCAGAAAATTGTAGTGCTGCCATAATCATTATGAAAGATTTTTATTTTTTTTGGTCTTTGATAACGATTATGAAAGATTATTGGTTTTTTTGGTCTTCCGTAACCATTACAAAAGATATTTATTTTTTTTGGTCTTTGGTAACCATTATGAAAGATTTTTATTCTTATTGGTCTTCTGTAACCATTATAAAGGATTTTTTTTTTTGGTCTTTGATAACCAATATGAAAGATTATTATTTTTTCTGTCTTCTATAACCACGTTTCAGTTCGCAAATCTTTAGATATTTTTATAAAATTTTGCACA
This sequence comes from Pherbina coryleti, assembly GCA_943735915.1. NCBI lineage: Eukaryota > Metazoa > Arthropoda > Insecta > Diptera > Sciomyzidae > Pherbina > Pherbina coryleti. The sequence goes on along the minus strand of OX030950.1, from coordinate 18,098,897 downwards.
CTAACTTATCTATATTTGCACAAGGACGAACTTTTTTTTATTGATTTTGGTTAGGATCCGCAAATCTTTCTCATATTTTTTTTCTTCTTACATAGTCATTATAAGTAACCAAATTAACCAATTGAATCCTAACAAACTGTATGAAACTATAGCTTTGAAATTAAAAAAGTGGAACAATTTGAGATATATATACATATGTATTTTTTAAGAATTTAATTTTACAAACATTAATGAACGCAATGTTCGCTCAGATAAATTGCAGCGTAAGTCAGTTAGTACAATTTTCAGAGCAGAAAATGCCCTTTCAACGCTGACTTGTGTTGCTGGAACGGCATGAACTATTAATGCTAGCTTCCTTAAAAAGGGGTATGAATATTTTTTTGCTTGCCAATACTCTATCAAGTTTGTATCAATGTCAACTCTGGCTTCCTTATAAATATCGATTTCACCGAATGCAGCTTTCAGAAATTGCGTGTGATGGTTTGAAGGCTCTTCTTCGGAATCTGAGTCCACTTCTAGTGCTCTTAAATTTTCTCTCACGGAACAGGTGCTCATATTTGATGTTTCATTTACGAATTGCGTACTGGACAGGTTAGGCGTTGGTCCTAATTCTTCTGCCTCTCCCTTAAAACAACAAGCTCAATTGTAGGTTAAATCGTCAATATTTCAACATTTACCAACCTGTTTTACAGAAATAATCCTTGCGGCTAGTTTTTTCAGATGAGTTTTAGCAGCCTCCTTTTGCTCCAAATTTAGAATTCGCCGAAAGCGTGGATCGAGAAACAGTGCTGAATTCATTAAATCTGTATTTATAAGTAAAGGTTCCCTTTTACAAATGCAATCATAAATAGCCAGAGATTCGTCCGTATTCCTGTTTTGCAGTTCCACTTTTAAGGTAAACCATAGTCTATAAAAATCTCCCATGAGAAGTTGTTGGTGTTGAAGTTTAAGTGTTGTTTCATACAATGGCTTTAAGCTTGAAACAAGAATGTCAATTTTTTCCCATTCGGCCTCCGAAATTGTGTTCTTGAAATGCTTCAAACACAATTCTTTAAAATCTTGAAACCTCGTCAGCATAACAAAGGTGGAATTCCAACGCGTGGGTACATCAAGGGTCGGCTTGCGCAATTTTTGTACCTTCAACGATCTCCTAAATTAAAATAAGCAAAATGTGCATATTCTAGGTACATTCACACCGATTACTTCCACTGCTGCGTTCTCAAAGTTTTTACTATCTGCCGTACACTGTGAATAATTGTCATCCTCTCATCGTTGCGTAGAAAATCATGTATCGCCAATTGGAGTGTATGAGCAGCACATCTCACTGAGTGGATTTGATGATGTTCTTCAAAAAGATTTTCCCAAAAGGAATCTTGATTTTCTGCAACAGAATTTGCAGAATATTGAGTAATATTATTATCGCCATTATCTTCATCCTCATCGCCGTCGTCACTGTCATCATCAGCATTATCATCATCACTATAAACGCCAAGTAAGTCAACCGATTTCAACATGTTCCGACCATTATCTGTCGTAACTGAAAAGATTTGCGTCTTGCTTATGCCAAATTCATTTAAAACTTCTTGCAAATGTTCCTTTAAATTTTGAGCAGTTTGCGAGGTCCGCATTTCACTTATAGAAAGCGTATAAATTTCAATCTTGCCGTCAACAATTAGCTGAATATTAATTCCCAGAACGGATCGTTCATTCCTTGTAGCACTATCCATCTTTAAGGAAAATACCTTTCCCTTAATTTTTCTTGAAATCATGTCTTTAATTCGCTCATATTCGTCACTGATAATGGTTATTATGTTATGAGATCTTATTGGACTCATATTAAGACCTTTAAAAATTTGATCTGTAAGAATTTTAAATGCTTCAGAGTCGAAGAATGACAACGGTTAAGAGTTTTCCGTTACTATTTTCAAGCACGCATTTCTGATTTCCTTTTCTGAGTAGCAAACACAAAACTTTTTGCCGCCTTCATTTTCAACCAAATGATTATCAAAATCCTCCCGTTCCTCATTATAACGCTCGATATGGTAAGCTAACATATGTCTTTTAAGGTTAGTCACATGACTTCCAACAATTTTGCATTTACAAGTTTTACACGTGGATTCGTTTTTCATTGCCTCAAAAATAAAAAACTCTCGAATAAAAATATTTCGCTTTCTTCCCATTTTTCACTTCTTTTCTATTCACTCTTTCACTTTTTCACCCTTTCACTATGTATTGCTTTAATATGTACTGTTAATTAAATAACAAAGTAGTTGCAATTATTTAAAAGATTTTATTAATAACGATAAACAAATGTTATCAATGTAATAAACAATAACCGAATGAATATTAACAAAGCTGTCAATAGTAACAATGAAGAAACAAAAGGAACATGATTAAAAGCAAAACAGAAAAATATACCGTTTTATGCACACTCGAAAAAAAAGGTTAGTTCAAAAGTCTGTAAAACGTGTTCTAATTCAATTGGACTAATTTTATTGCTATTTTTACAGAAATCCGTATTTTAACTAAACTACTTTTGTTATCCTTATTTTACCAATAGTTTAATTAATAGTTTCTTCTAATTTTTACTAAATTTGATGTAGAAAAATCTTTCATAATGTACATGGAAGACAAAAAAAAAAAAAACTTTTGTAATGGTTATACATAGAAGACCAAAAAAAAAAAAATCTTTTGTAATGGTTACGGAAGACCAAAAAAAATAAAAATCTTTTGTAATGGTTACGGAAGACCAAAAAAAAATAAAAATCTTTTGTTATGGTTATGGAAGCCCAAAACAAAAAAAATAAAATATAATGGTTATCAAAGACCAAAAAAACATTGGTTATTTGTAACTATTATTCAGAGAGCAGGTTTTAAAAATTCTTGATTAATTATTATTTCAGGATTTTTTCAAATATTGGTTATAACTCTTATGTCCCTGGGTAAAATAATTAGAGATTAAAATTGGAAAACAAAAAACCAGGAGCAATCTCCTATAGAAAATGCAATCTATGCATAATTGAAAGATAATTAAAAAAAAGTTAGTGTCATTGAGAGCAATGTGAATAACATCATGTCATATTGTCACTATGCCCAGCTTTAAAAAAAATAAAATAGTCATAATAACCTCAAAAAAGTGCAGCAAAACAGCAAAATAAACAAAACACATTAGTTTCCAGCAAAACAAAATAATAATAATTAATGGCGAAAGATAAATATTTTCAAATGAGCATTAAAGTGCAATTTTACTTTAATTGCTTTTTTTAGCTTATAAAACAAAACAGATTATTGCGAATTCATTCAAATGCATTGATTAAATAGGTATGAAAAAAAAGCAATTTTTTTTTTCATATAATTTTATTTATAGAAAATATTTTTCTTTCTTGCTGTTGGATTTACGATCGAGCCTTCTCGAATTCCAATGACATGTCATACTTTTTCTGCTTTTACATACACATTTTCTGTAGATGCAAAAAACACCGTTCATAATACCTTGCTTCTAAAATTAAAAATTTGTAGGGTATGTTTTTATTATTTGTAACAATTTAAAGTTTGCAGGTCATTCCTTAGTTTAAGGTTATTTTTAAGTAATTTTTATGGTTTTTTCCATAACCCTCTGGTCCCTATACCATCATATTGATATTTGCAATAAAAGCTTCGTGACAACGCCATCTATTGAGTAACAGTAGACCTTTTTGTTGAAGGTATAGAATAGTCCTCTAATGGTAAATAATTACAGCTTTCGTCATTTAATTTGAATTTTAATTGATAACATTGGAATAGCCTGTTTTTTTTTCTTCTATCTACCCTGTTATCTTCTAAGAACATAGCCTTCTTTTAGAAAAAATTTTTAAAATTTTTTTATTACTTCCAAATCAAGGTCCTCAAAATATACGTTTGTTTCAGTGATTACCTCTTTATTCGACCTAAATCTCTTGCCATCGAGCCATTTTTTCAGATTTGGAAATAGGAAATAGTTGCAGGGGGCTAAATATAAAGAAAATGTTGAATGGGGTAGCAGTTCATAGCCCAATTTATGGATTTTTGCCATATCGACTACAGACGTGTGGGCCGGGGCGTTGCCATAGAGGAGGAGTTCTTTTCTCTTTGCCAAAATCTGTTCACGTTCATCCGCACGTTCATCCGTAAAAGTCCACTGATTTGACTGTTCTTTGGTTTCTGGTGTGTTGTGATGTATCCATGTTTCATTTATTACGAAACGGTTACGAAACGGCTCAAAATTTCCTTCAGATTGTGGTTGAACATAGCCAAATACTCCTTTGAAGTGGTCACACTGCTGCGCCTATGATCGAGCGTGAGCAATCAACGTACCCATCGCGCGAATAGCTTTTGCCAGTCCAAATATTCATGTAAAATGTGATGAACCCGCTCAGTTGAGATGCCTTCAGCCTCAGCCACGTCACCCACTTTTATTCGTCGATCGTGCAATATCATTCCATGGATTGCATTGACGATTTTTGGTGTGACGACCTCCTTTAGGTGACCTGAATGTTAGGCGTCACTTGTGCTGGTATGACTACAACGGAATTAGGCAATCCATTGAAATTAATTGTGTAGAGTCCCCATAGTATTGATCAAACCTTTCCTTGGTTTTGGTGAGGACTTTTTTACGCAAAAAATAATGTTTGAAGAATACATGAAATTCACTTTTTTCATTTTAGTCGAAATTCACGGGGTTGTCTGCTTTCAACGGCTGCCAAACATGAACAAAATGACGCAGCTTGCTAAAAATTTGCCAGTAGTCTACTAATAGATGGTAGTTGACAGAACCGATGTTGCATTTAAAGTTTCTTAAAAAAATCTTCTTAAATTGTCCTCGTATTAGAAAAGGATTCAAATGTACAACGATTAAGGGGGCAGGATGGTTTCCAAGGTAAAAAAAAACAAGTATTAATCACATAAAAGATGTCTGCAAGTTCATTACAATCTGTGTATTAGTTTTATTTAACGCACACTGAAAAAAAAATGTTTTAAAATTGACGACAATTGTTATTATTTTGACGATATTTGTGTTTAAAAAATAGCTTGCAACATATTTCGTCAAAGTAAGAGCAAATGTATTTAAAAATTTTGAAAAACATATGAAAAAAAAGTCAATTTAACAACACATTTTGTGAACACATTGTGTTTAATTTTAAGCTAACTTTTTTTTTTCAGTGCACCGACTGCAAAAAAATAGTTTTGAAAAAAACGCGTTTAAAGTTTTAAAAGAAATTGAAAGTAAAATAATAATTTTTTTTCAAACTTACATCGAATTATCTATTCCAGGACCATATCACAGGATATTCCTGAGATGTTCTGTTTTCATATAAAAAATTATCGAAAAACATTTTTTTTTTAAGTTGCAAACCATCCTGCTCCCTTAAGAGCAGAAAAAATATGAGGAAAGTTTTGTTATTGGTAAGGAATTAGAACAATGATTCAGATAAGGATTCAGACAAGAAATAAAAATGAAATAAAAACAAGAATTATGAAAATGATTCAGACAAGAATTGCGTCAAGAAGTGGAACAAGCATCATGAAATTAATTCGGACAAGGATTAAGATAAAAATTTGGACAGGGATGAAGACAAGAATTTGGACTAGTATTAGGATTAAAATTAAGATAAGGAGTTAGACAAATAAAAAGTCAAAGAAAGGAAGACAAAGGAAAGGATAAGAATAAGGATGATGAAAGAAACGTTGTCACGTCAAAATCTACAGGTGACTCACCCATATGAATTATGAATTTAACTGCAAACAGTTGTTTAACTTCTCATTCAACCCTATTATGAATAAAATTTCCCTCGGAATTGAAAAAGGGAATTTTCATTTTTTAGACAGGGGATGCTTTTAAAGATTTTTTTTCTGGTGATCTTAAAAATTGGCGATGAATGCAAATATTTGTGTTCAAATTTTTCAAAAGTTCATAAACATTGCTAAAAATACGAAAATTCCCTTTTTTAATTCCGGCCGAAATTTTATTCACAATAGGGCTGATTATATTTTTTTCAAGGGAATTGCTTATAATTCTTCCATTTATTTAGAGAATAAATTTCGATACTACTTATTCGACTATTTCAACAGAATAATAAAAAAATAGAGTTTTTATCAAAACAGGGACTTTTTCTCTGATCTTTAAAAAAAATCGAGTTTTTGATGATGGGTTAATATGATTGTTTTCAGATGATGGGTTAATAAAAAATATTAATTTTTTTGTGTAGGGGAGAGGGCTGGGTTGTGAACCATTACTTTTTTCTTTCCCAATTGACATATCGCCAATTTTTCAACTGTTAAATTTGTCTTTTGACTTGACTCAATTTTTGCAGTAACACCGAAGTGCACAGATGGCACGAAGTGCCAGCGATAGACATCAGGGCTATTCCCGATTACGGGCAAGTAGCTTTGCAAATGTATGCCCTACCAAATATTTGCCATCAACTGTGAGCACACTTTTTAGAACACTGTTGCAAATAAAACTCACATGGCTCGAATTCCATTTCAGAGTGTTGTTTTTTTTTTTTTTTTTGTAGCGGCGTTTGGTTAAAATGTGACAGCTGATTGAATGGAAAATAAGTGTTGCCCATGCTCGACTGTATGCAATGAGATTTTAGTGTTGCAAATTTAACACAGTCGGGCAAATGCAAATCTGTACATTTTGTTGTTGTGTTGAAAATATTTGCCATCATATTTTGCAAATGCCACGATGCCACGCTATTTGCCCGTAATCGGGAATAGCCCTATCGTGTTTGAAAATCGACTGCGAAAACTTTTGCGAAAGGCGATTGAGAGCTGACTTCTCCAGACAAAATTAACGATCTGAAGCAGGGAAAAACAAAGTCAAAATCACCAGCAAAAGCATCATTGAATAAGGTACAACCAGCACCATTCAAGCGTCCTAATGTAAAAGAACCATCAAAACCATCTGATGAGGATATTGATTTTTGCACCATTTGTTTGAGGTTTTTACCTAAAGAACTGACACCCAAAAACTCCATCGAGTGCAACACATGTGGCCGGCCTATTCACTTGAAGTGCGCCAATATGGGAAGGCGTTCGTATTTCACATGCCAGCATGTGACACCGATTTGGATGAAGATGAAGAAAATTATGATTGAACACTTTCATTCATTACGATTTTTTAGCCTAAGTGGCATCATTATAACTTGTTTTGCCTCTGGAGGCCTTCTGAATAAATAAAATCTCAACTTATTATACAATTATTGGTATTTTACTTCGTATTTTCCGACTTTTATTGGGATTTGCTAGATGATTCACAACCCAGCCACTTTTTTGGAACAGCCAAAAATCACGTCTTTGGAAAATTGGCAGTAGACAGTTTAATTTTAATCAAAACGCTAATCAATTCTGCATACAAAAGTTTGCTTTGTATATTCACCTTTTCAACGATATCTTGCATTATTCAATATCTTTATTCTGTGAAAAGTTAGAGACCAAAAACGTTCACAACCTAGCCCTCTGATCTACATAATTCAATGTTATGAAATTGGTAATTTCTTGATAAAAATTGGAGAAATTATAATCTGAAAATAAGATTGAAAATGATCTGGGTTTCTTAATTCAATTTCGTCGTCCTTTTTTGTTCCAATCCAACAAAAATTTTACTTTTCTGCAATGGGCTGGGGCTAGGATCTCGTGGACCTCAGTGCCTGTTTTGTGATTTTTCAAAGGTTGAAATAAAATTTTAGAGATTGAAATTGAATCATCTTGAGTTGTTTGCTTTGGATTTTATTCCTACCACCTCCCATTTAACACTCATATCGAGCTATTTCCAAGGTTAAAGTATCTTGATAACATTAACACCTGTGACTGATTAATAACTTTACTACAAACTTAATTACTATACTACACGGAGTGAAAAAAGCAAGCTGTTCTATGCTTGAATCAAGCAACTATGCCATTAGTTTACACTCAAGCGCAAATTTCTGAATTCAAACACTATTTTGCTAGAATTGAGCAAATTTAAAAAACATTATATTAAGAAAAAAAGGCTTAGTTCAAGAAAAATGTCATTAAAATTCAAAAATATTTGTTTATATATTCAAAACTTATATTTGCTTGAAGTGAGAAAAATTTGCTTGATGCAAGTAACAATTACAGCAATTTTTCTTAAATTGAGATCAATTTGCCTACTTTAAGTAAAGAATTTACTGATAATAGATGCTTGATTCGAGTAAACAATTTTCTTTATACTTGAGTGTTTTGCTTGATATTAGATACTTAATTTATTTATTATAATGAAAATTCTTCAGCAAAGATATAGGATGTAGGATAACTGATCATAAAAACTACTCGAATATACTAAATATATCTTGTAGACTCTTGGATGTCACTAAGTAGAGTAACAGATAAGACACTGCAACTTCAAACCATGCCATAGTTTGTCAATCCGCCCCATCTTTAACATGTTTTTATGTAAACATATTGTGAATTATAAGTTTGCCAATATAAGTTGAAATAAGGAAGAGATACTTGATTCAAGTTAAATATTTACTGAAAACTAAAATAATTCTCAGTGATTGCTTAAATTAAGAAAATATTTTCTTGATTCAAGTCTTGTTTCTGGTTCTAGAATCAAGTATTTTATTCTTGTTTCAGGCAATCATTTATTTTACTCAATTTTGGAAATAAATGCTCATACAAATTTATTTTTCTTAATTTTAGTTTTTTGTGCTTGATTTGAGAAAATTATTTGCTTAATATAAAAATTATTTTTCTCCGTGTATTATATAAAAGGCTTGCCATGTATCTTCGTGTGAGGAAAACTTTAGAACTACTGAACCGATTTCAATAATTCTTTCACTAATGCCGTGGTTATGTTTACCAAACATGACTGCCGAACATTTTTTGTTGTTATTGTTTCACGTATAAACTGAGAAATGAACTTTTTCTCAAATTCATTCTCTCGCTCTCAGACCGAACATTTTTGATTGTTGATCGAAACACCAAACATGCCGAACTACCGGTGTTGCCTGCAGTCATTTTGTACAATAGCATCAAAAAAGTAGTAAAAAGTATTAAAAAGTATAATTAATTGTGTGCTTAAGCAACCCTTACCACAAAGTGCAAGCAAGACGGAAAAATTTGTGTGCAATAAATTTCAATTTTATTTCTTTCTAATTTTAAACACTTTCTGATCTCATTTTCCTCCATTCCTGCACAATACATGTGCTCGTCTTACATTTTTTCGACTGCCACATAGCTTCAGTAACTTCGATTGTATGTTGCAAAATGATTCGACGTTGGTTTTGTTCAAAATATAATGCCCCTTGCATAAACAATTCCATTATGAATTAATTCTTAATTTCGTTTTTCATTTTATAATAAATAGGTAGTATGTATAAAACTACAAAACTTTGTGTTTTGACACATTATTACATGTAATGCAACTGTTCAACAAACATAGCATAACCACCCAACAAACATTTCAGAGAAGAGAAGAAATTGACGAAAATGAACACCAAACATGTTTGGTAAGCATAACCACGGCATAATTCAAAGCTACACCCTTAACTTAAATTTCTGTTACTTTATTTTTAATACTTACACTAAAAAGTTATTAAAATTTAAGTTTTAATACCATCTTAAAAAAATCAATATAAAATTATTATTCATTCACGCTGCATTAAGCAGCACTAAGCTTTTTCTTTCCTTTCCAGTGTGTTGCTGTAAAAGCTCTTTTTGATTATGCTTTGTTTATAGGTATGATCGGAAAAAATGAGCTAAAGAAGCAACAACAATATAAATTTTAAAATAGACAGAATCTATTTCCTTTTTGATGAGATCCCTACAGTAAAATGCTGAAAATAAATAAATATGTTAACAAAAGAAATATAACTCCATTAAATGGCATGAAACCAGGGACCGTAAATAACAGTTATGGTCTCATTTTTTAAGGGAAAACCACAAGTAGTTGGAACAGTCGGAGGACATTTTGGATGACACCATTATGATCCCCCGACATCCCCTTGTTAGTCCTGGGTTGTGTTTTAAATTTCGACTTTAAAAGTAAAAGTTTAAAAATACCAGTTAAATTTTGAACTTTTATTTTTTCGCACAAAAAATAACTGTTATTTTTTGTGGGATATTTTTTTCCACAAAATATCCCACAAATCACTGTATCTACAAAACTGTTCATACTAGGGTCATGAAATTTGACTGGTGAAAATAAGAATGCAATATCTACCATATGACAAAAAATGGGCGGGGCACGCCCTTTTTTACATTCTATGATTTCATCTACAAGTCGAATAGAAACGCTGCACTTGCTGATTTAACATTATGGAATTTAGCGATTTACTGAGAGTTCCCTTAAAAAAACAAGCATGTGCTCAATTCATTCATATAGATACAGTTAGAACTAAATCTTTTCTTCAATGCACAAGACTAACGTTGTATTAAAAAAAAAAAACAAGCACGTGGTCAATCATTCATATGGACAAATGAGGCGATGAGAACAAGAGTGGCCTAACCCACCAACATATCTAATGTAGTCATATTAAGATTTTCAATTGAATTTCTTTTATTTTTTTCGTTTATTCACAATATTATTTGCTTTTTCTATATTTGCTTTTTAGTGGTATATTATAACAAAATGTCAATATTTGGATTAGCAGCAGCAGTTGCGACGCTAGATCTGCATTTATTTTAATTTTCATATTTTTGTGGGTTAGGCCACTCTTGCTCTCATCGCCTCAAATATCTCCGGCAATGCGACAGACTTGCCATGTTTTTATCTTTCAAATTTTATGACCCTATAATAAGCAGTTTCTTAGATATAGCGATTTGTGGGATATTTTGTGGGAAAAATATCCCACATATAATAACAGTTATTTTTTGTGCGAAAAAATAAAAGTTAAAAAATTCTGGTTAATTCTTTTTCAATATAATAAAACACAAAAAATAACTAAAATTTTCAACTTTTTTAGAAAAATGGTTTAACGGTTACGGTCCCTGCATGAAACACAACATAAGCCGAGCAGTGTGCTACCATCTCTATGTCAAGCAGCTAATAAAAAGCTTTTATTAGTAGTGTTGCTAAGGTCACATTACAATGTGATAATGCGTTGTACTTATCAAGATCCATTTTTGTATCAAATAACGACTATGTTAATTTAATGAAAGTAATTTAAATATATTAGTAATACAGCAATAGCAAAATATCTTCTATTATTTAAAGATGGAAAAGTATGTGCGCATTTTTTGATAGGTGTAAATATGAAATATGTATAAAACAAGTTTACAAGTGGCAATGTTACGTTTTACAGCGCAGATTTAAGAAAAAAGTTAAAAATTTCTAAAATTTATCGGTGTTGCATGGAACTGTTTTTCAATTAGTATAGGTGTTATGACAAAAGTAATGACACGGCATTAAAAGGTATTCTTTAACTTTATGGCACAAATTATTATTAAAGACGTCACCGGAACGCAGAGGAAGCAGCCTAAGCAACGAAACTGTAAATATGATGCATGGAATAACGCGCTATCATAGGCTAGCTCATAGACCTCATGACAAAAATAAACAAATAATTCATGAAGTCATAAGTCCGCGCAGACAATACAAATTGTAGACAAATTTTATATAAAATAGTCTGAAAAAATTTTAAAATTTTTTGTTATTGTTTTCTACAAGAATTATTAAATTTAACATCATTTAAGGCAAAAATAGAATTTTAGAAATTGTTAAGAATTTTTATATTTCAGTTACCTCAGTTAATACACACATCATAAGTGTGTAATATTTAGTTAAGCCACACCAACAACTATTGAAAAAAATAGATACATTGAATATTCAGTTTGGAGAAATTCCCACATATGCCAGGTCAGTTATTTAGTTATGTGTATTATTTAAGATATCTGAGCACATTCAATTATAATAGAAACTTTATTGAAAATTCATAGCATCGAACTTAATTTTTAGTGATTAAAGTATTGTAACTTAATTTATTTTCAATGAATTTGCTAACCCATAAATTTCACTTTCCCAACAACTGCCAATGCCAGTGAATTTTAAAATGTGGAACACATAAATATGTTTAAGGCGAAGATTCAATCTGTAATTGGTAAACTTATAAAAACAAACATCTTTTGCTCATCAAAATTGCGAAATGGTAAATTGGTCTGCATATATTCGAATAAATCGCACACCTCAGACATCTTAGCTGAATAATAAATTTTTTATAAATAATCTGCTTTATTCAAAACGTAGGTCATTGCCATTTTTACGGAATATCAATTTTATTGTTATTTCTCCTTTAAATAAAGTTTGGTTACAATCTTAAAACTAACAAAGCACATGTTGACGTTTGCAAGTTCATAAAACAGTCATTTGAATTGCAAATCTATTTAAAAGCCAGCATTACAAGAAGTCACTAGCTCCCAGCTGCTTCGCTCATATATCTTTACACTGAAAATGAATTTTTTAATACTCAGAAAGCTATCTTTTGATGAGTTCAAAAGCCCGAAATATATAAATAAAAAACTGTCAAAATTAAATTCGCATTCCTTTACTATAGGCCTTTACATCGACCATTCTTTCGTCTGATATAAAATTTCTTCTGATTTATAATGATTTCTTAGAATAAAATGGTCTTCTCTTTTATGCCTCTTCGTATGTGTTACAAGCTCTTTATTATGTAAATAGTCAAGCTATAATATTCTGTTAGAGACAGCAATTGCCCATTAAGAACTTGCAACTTAACACCGTTAATCTTCTTCTTTTAGTTAAGAGTAAGCTCTACGCTAAACATCCACCAATAATTCCAACTCTCAAAGCGAATATTAAAGTCGCCATCGCCAAAATAGAGGCAGCCCCAATTCTGCCAGTGCACCGCACAATAACAATGCTTGCACGAAATATTACTCGACACACAAGTAACGGGACAATTAGTTTCAGCATCGACATCATCGAGTGTGCGTTGTTTTATTTTGGCTTTGCATGCAATTGTTTTTGTAAAGTTCGCTGGAAAATGTGCTGAACACTGAACGAGTGCGGTTTGTGTTGTTGTTTTTTTCAGGTATTCTTTGATTTTGGCTCATCGCAAAGACAAAATTAAGACAGAAAACAATTTGTATGAAGGGCCACGCGGGCCATACGGGCAACTACATGGGCATGTTTGATCTATTTTGTGGCAAGTATAAAACTTTCTTTGATATAGGAGATAATATTTAGAAAGTGATCTACTCAAACATGATTTTATTTTTTATTTTTGCACCATTTGTTCATGAAGCTGTAAACAAATAAAAACAATTTCAAATACAATATTTCTATATTTCTTTTGCATTGTAATTTGATGGCGGAAATCAAAAGAGCTGAAAAAAAACAAAACAGAAAAAAGTTGTTCGCACTTAACTTGCATTTTGTGGGCGCCGTTCACACCAAGCTATTCATCAAGCACCAATTGTAAAACCATTAAGTTAAAAAATAAAGCAAAAAATACTACAAAAGATTGTTCGTGCGCAAACAGGATTTTATTGTAAAAGTAACTTTCTACTTTCGTTTTACTATTATTTTCTTATTTCTTTTTGGATTGCATTTAATGCGGAAATGATGAGTTTATTGTTGGCCATTATGTGGTGGACGTTGTGTATCAAACTAACCAAAGTAGAAAATTGCAGCCTGCATGTCTATGGTCAGTCTACAAAGAAAAGAGTGTTTTTTGTTTTTTAGTTTTTGTTTTTATTAAATTTTAAATAGTTTGTTAATTAATAAATTTTTATTTTAAATAAATTTTCTTTTAGTCAATTGAAATGTTTTCCAAAAATATCACATCGTTTTTTTCATACAATTTTTACAAAGTAATGAACAAAGTTTTATAAAATTAAAATGGTATTTGAATAATTTTTAATGAGTTTTATAAAATAAGCTTAGGAAATAACTTAAAAAATAATCTTAATAAAAAGTTTATGATAACAAAAAACAAAATTCAAAGCTTAACATTGAAAAAATATACAAAAATTATCCTTATACAATTCTTATAAAAATTACGTTTCAAAAACTTTAAGACCTTGGGAAATACTTTCTTTAATAAAAGTTTGCTTTAAAATTTCTTTATGGTTAAAAAAAAGGAAATAAAAGAATCCTAAAAATATAATTTAAATAAATGACACCTCTTTTTTTTACAGGTTTTTAGCTTAAAATTAAAATTTTAACTTAAAATACAACTTTTTAAAAATAAAATTAAACTTCTTACACCTCAAATACAAATTTTTAAAAATCAAATTCAACTTTTTACACTTCAAATTCAACTTTTTATACTTTAAATTCAACTTTATAGCCAATATTTCGACTTGATTAAAGTTGAATTTGATGTGTAATAGTTTCATTTGAAATGTTTAAAGTTGAATTTCATTAGTAGAAAGTTGCATTTGAAGTGTAAATTATTGACTTTGATGCTTTAAACTTTGTTTTTGTTATGTTTTCTCTAGTATAAAAAACAAATTTAAGCTTTTCAAGGTCAATTATATCTGAAACAGTCGGCAGTGTTTTGTATGATTGTTTTTGAATGCCTTTCGAAAACAACTTTTCTTTGAAGGAACTTTCCTACTGAACCTTAAAGCACAACTTTGGAAGCCACTTAGCTATGTCATGAACCATTTTATAAATTAATAAGTGGTTCTTTAATGACATGTATGTAATATAATTCAGACAAAGCTCACTTAGAACTAATACTTGTAGGTGAATGAAATTTATTTAAAGATATTTTAAGAAGTTTTTCGAGATTCAATTGAGAAATTTTTTTTAAGTCATTCATTGAACTGATAATTGCCTTAAACTCTTAAGATTATATCTAATTTACGATTTGAGTTTGAGTTCAACGAACTAATTATAAACATTTTAAAATTAAAAAATTCCGTTTGAAATTTATGCGTATAAATGATTTAACAGCTCCATTTATAACCTCAACTCAAGTCAGAAAGCACATTGAATTATGTTATTTGAGTTTAAATGAAATAAAATTTGATATATTATAGCGTGAAAGTTTTTAAAAATTTATTGCTATGCTAACTCTGAGGTCTAGTTTATAGTGCACGCTGAAGCTGAAGATGACAACCGGTGCTGAAAAATGCTTTATGTACTCATATAATCATTGAAAAAAGCTCACAGAGCTGGCTGGTTTTAAAGTGGAAGCAATTTGCAAGATGGTTTTCGGCGGCTTTATCTATGTTTGAGGCTTGCTTATAAATTTTTTAATTTTTATTTTATCTGTTTGCTTATATTTGTCAAATACCGTTGACGAATAAACAACAAGGTAGAGCCAAGAGCCACAGCTGACAGCCAAAAGTCAGCAAGAGAGGTTTTTCAGCCGCAAGACTACCATCTTTATTCTACCATGGTAGCCTCATGGCAACAAGGTAGCAATACAAATCGTCAAAGGCAATACGAATATTTGTTTAATTTCTTTTTGCTCTTTTGCGTTGTTTGGTAAGTTTTTGACAACTCTGACTCTTGACTCGCAGCTCAGCAGCTACTTTGTTATACTTTTCCAGTATAACAGTAAAGGAGTAAAAAGAAAAGGAAACAAATAAATAAAGATCAATAACAAAAATCAAACCAACAACAAAGCAATAACTGTTCAATACAAATTATTATTTATTTTCAAAAAGCAATAGTCAACATTATCCAAACAAACAAATGAAAAACAAAAAATAAAAGCCAGCGACTATGTAGAAAGTACGCACTATAAACACCATCTCAATAAAGTTGCTTCCATCTTCAAGCACAATCTTGCACCAGCTTCAGCGCGCACTTTTAACGCGCCCTGAGAAGCTTGAGTTATTTTAAAGCCTTTCAAAATAGTTGAGCTCCTAGCGATTTTAAGTTGGTGAAAAAAGGGTTAGGTTGTAAGAGTTTTGATCTGTAGAGTCTTCTAAAGGATATTCTAACCCTTTGAGGAATACTTTTTTCTCGGTCATTGATAACGATTCTGGCATCAGAGCTACGAATTTCAAAATGGCAAATCCAACATGGCGACTATTGAGGGCCACTTTATCGTTTTGTTAATGATAAGGAAATACAATAAACTGTATATCCGCGAGTTTTGGAAGTCACTGACTATGATTATGGTATCACATTTATAAAATTAAAAATGGCGCATTCAAAATGACGACTATCTTTAACAATACTTTTTATTTTTCTTTTTATAATTTTTTGTTATTGTTAAATAATTTTTTCTTTCTTGAAATTTCCGGGGTTTTGAGGTCACGGTGTCAGAAGTAAAAAATCTTAAATAGCGGATTCAATATAACCGCTATTTCAACAATCTTAATATATTTTATTATTGACAATGTGGAGTTTTTGTATTGTCTTGTGTATTTTTGATGTATTGGATATATGTAGGTAAGTGATAAAATACACAACAACATAATACATTTAGTTTTATATACAAAACTTTATCAAATATACAACGGGATAATCCTATAGTACTCGCAGTACATTGTGTTGTATTTTAAAAATGTTTCTATATAAATATTTTTCTAACAAGAAAATTTTCTTGACAATACAAAAATAAATGAACCAATATGAAAAATACAACAATTTACAACGACTATGACAACAGTTTACAGTAAATGTTGCATATATTTTTGAAAAAATACACCACATCGAGAATACCACAAATGTTTTTTTTTTGTATTTTTTCCCTCATTTGTTATCTGACTTTTCTTCTATTTATATCTCATCTTTTTTAGTTTTCTATTTTCTTCATTTCTTTAACATTTCCTAGAATCTACTACCTTTCCTATAGAAATATCAATTTCGCAAGTACTTCTATTACTACAATTTTCGAGTTTTAATAACAAATTCGTTACTAGCAGCTCCGAAAGACCAAGAATGATATATTTGCAGCACCATTTTTGATGCGCCATCTTGAAAATTTTTAATTTTGTCAACGAAACAAAATTTGTACAATTTGCAATTAACGGTAAGTCGGGATGAATCTATGAAAATGTGTCTCCATGCCAGTACCTAAAACCAATATTTTCCAATGCCCCTCAAAGGGTTTAGCTAGATACAGATTGAGAAATCAATAAATTACCTTTGAAGCTTTGATTAAGAATTTTGTCATAGAGTGCTAAAAAATTTTTTGAGTTATTGCGCAAAAGTCGGAATTTAAACAATTAACAATTAAAATTAATATTATTTGGAAAAAAAAGCATGTTAAAAGTCATAGAATTTTCCTTACAAAACACAAGATCGTAAAATTCAAAGTCAATGGAGAAGCTTTAGAGTTAAAAGTGAAAAAATGCGATAGGATGTCAATTAAAAGATGCGTATGAATTTTAGGACTAAACATTATCCTAAAGGGTTCGCCATCAAGAGGTTTAGGTTTACAAAGGCGTACTATTTAACAGCTGGTCTAAATTGGCAGTTGCCAAATCTTGACATTTGTCATTTATAAACGCGGAAAATTTACCATAGAACACTATACAGTGCGGAAAAGAAGAAAATTAGCTTTTAATCGCAGTTACAATGTGCACGCAATTTTAGGAAATTTTCCTCGTAATTATGTGCCTACTGAGACGTGTGTGCGCAACATAATTAAAAAATATCAAGAGACTGGCTCAAGGCAAGATGTGAAGACAGCAATACTTCACTAAAAGTTATAGTTATAGTTTATTATGAAAGTGAAGAAGTGCCGACTCCGTTAGACGTTCTTGAGTCATATTACATCGAAGCCATGTTTTTAATCTACCGGAGAGCTCCAAAAGATCGCCCAGAAGAAGCTGCAAATACCGGAATCGTACAAAAACCATGGTATAATTATAGAGGTGAACTCGCTAGATGAGGGCGTACTTTCGCGAATGTCAAAACGAAATTGACAACTCATATAAAATCTCGATGCTATGAGAATGACAAGAGAAAGCAAGAATTGGCGAAATGTAAACGAAGTTAAACAGTTGGCTCTGTCTTGTTTTATTAATTAATAATTGTAGTAAATGGTTATTTTTCGTGTTTTTATTGATATTAAACTAATTTAAAATTGTTTCCAACCAAACATGGTTGAAAATTAAACACAAAAACTATTAAATGCAAGCAGGGAGCACAACTAACCAACAACAAAAATACGGCAGTAAGTACATAGCTGATTCTGACAATATCGGCAGTAATGACAAAAGAGAGCACAATCAGCGCTGCGACTACTTCTATTATTATACTATGACCAAAACAATAAATTTTATTATTGAAAAATTTTTACACTGTATCGGAAGTGTTTTTGAATTGATCAACAATTTTGTGAAAACTTGAAGCTGGAGTCTCGTGTAAATTCTTCAGCAACCTAAGTCAGATGCTAAGGTCGCTTATATCCTTAACCCTTAAAAGATGTTCTGCGTAAAATTTATTTTTTTACGCATAATTGTCTTTAACGTACATGTCAATTATCTTTCTAGGGTAAATGGAAAATATCTGACATATATGGGGTGTAGTCAAATTAATACTATTTGTGAAGAGGCTCCACACTTCTAGCAAAGGGGGAAATTGCACACCCTGCCCACCCCCCACGCTTCCGGCGCCACTGCATATATTGGCAACAACAAGCTGCAATACTATTTCACGTTTTCATTGGAAACTTGACATTGTTGAACATACCCTTCTTCAGAACTTTTATGCTGTTTAAAGTAACTTGAAAAATTCATATCGGACAAAAAATGGAATGAACTCGTGAACATTTTTGTGCGATTATTTTTCATAACTTACGACGTGAACTATAAGGCAAGAATGCGCCGATGAGCTTAATTTTTATACGGCGATAAAACACCATTCTTAAGTATTGTTAAAAACTGGTAGAATGAATTAAATTGTGGCTGACATTTGCTCCAGGAAGGTCATCCGAGATCGATTGCTGTGCCAGAAAACATCGATCTGTGTGTGAACTGATAAAGTAAGATCATCATGTTACATACCGTTAGATAGAGGCATCCTTGGGTATTAGTATGACAAGCATCAATAAGATATTGCATGATCATTTGGCTGTCAAAAAGATTTGTTCACATCGGATCCCACATAATTTGACAAACGATCAAAACAGGCTCGAGTCGCTTGGTGCAAGAAAATGTTAAAGAAATAAGATCGAGCTGTATCAAGGTTTGTGTATAATATCTCACGAATTATGAATTTGGTGACGAATTATGGATTTATGCACATGAGCCCGAAACAGCAATCGACTGTATGGATCTTCCAAAATGAGATAAATCCAACAAAAGCTGTTCGCGGAAAAAGCATATCGAAGCAAATGATTGCATATTTCTTCGGCATTGTTGGTCATATTACGGCAGTAGCGTAAGAGCAAAGGTCAATTCTGAATAGTGCACCACCATTTGTTTGCCATAATTGTGTTGATCTGTACGATCTCATCAGAGAATTTTGGTTAAAGTGAAAGAAGAGGCGAATTATTTTGCATCATGACAATGCAAGTTCTCACACATCTGCTTAAATAAAGATCTTTTTGACCAGCCAAACAATCGACTTGATGGGTCATCCGCCGCAAAGTTCAGATGTGGCACTCAATAATTTTTTTTTTTACTCCCGGAAATAAAAAGAGAAATAGGTAGTGAACGATTTTCGACACCGGAAGAAGCGGTTATGGCACTCAAAACGTTTCTTTTGGAGTTACCTCAATTGGAGTGGTAAAAGTGCTTCCAAAATCGGTTCAATTGGTGTGTATTGATCTTCATGGAGAATACTTTGAAAAACAAGAAAACCAATTTCGATTATTAATATTTGTTTCTTCTTTAATATTAGGCCAGAAATGTAAACAGCAACCCACATATTGAATAAATGGATGAATAATTAAGACTTTTTCAATAGATCAAACAGTTCCGCGTACAGATCAAAACAATTTTTCAAAACAATTTGCACGGAAAAAATAGAACTTGGATGTTTACTTTCAAGAGTGTAAATTGTAGGAATTAAATTTTCAAGCTTTTTATTGACGCGCCAAATTAACAAATATATTTATTTATTCAAGCTTTTTGTACTAAGTTCTGCTGTAAATTTATTGACTTTGGAACATAACCGTTTCAATGGCAGCTTCAAAGAGTTCAGGCATAAAAATCATAGACAATTATTTTTGCTTAGTTAAATCATTTAAAATGTAAAAAAAAATTATTCATGACTTGTTGAAATTAACACTTGTTCATCTTACCAACTAGCCAAAAATTAGCCGTTAAGTTGATTTTTTATATAAATAAAAAATTCAAAATAAAAAATCTTAAATAAGCAGCAGTTAAACCCGATTTTCATGTCAAGTATCATCATTCAATTTTAATTAGCTCAACACGCTAATCAAATTTTTTTATGGAAATTTGATCCGCAATTTGCGTCGTTTACACACTTTTTTTTTCGCAGTTACATTTGGTGCCGCATATCACTACACTAAATATAGGTATAAGATTGTTGTTGTTGTTGTTGTTGTTGTTGTTGTTGCTGCTGCCGCTGCTGCACTCGAAATTGCTGCAAGAGTTCCTGCTCCAAACGCTGTTGTCGCTGACGATAACGCATGCGTCGGCGCGACCATTGATCATAGTTATTATGCAGCTCTTCATAGTAGATGTCTTCCTCATACTCGCTGGAATCATCATAGTCCGCCGCCGAATCGGTCAACATTGAACCGCTGTGGGTGGTAAGTTTGAGCAGCACTACTTCGATGGCACAGATCATGAAGAGGAACATAAAAACGGCCAAATTAGTGTGCAAGCCAAAAGACAGCTTTTCCCAGTTGCCAATAAGACTTGAAAAGATAATCATGGTTGTTGATGTTGCTGTTGTGGTGCACAATTGCCACCTCTAATTGATGTAACCTCTTGATGATGACACCTCTTTCTAATTATTTGTAACTATCACCAAGCTTTGCATAAATTTTATGTCACACCAGAAAATTGTATGCTTTTCAACATTTTTCGTTAATCGCACTTTAGTTTAATTAAATTTATTTCCATTTCATTGAGTTGTTTTTTTTTTTTTTTTGTAAATTTCACATTACGCTTGTTCGTAGCGCACACGACTTTCTCGCGCGAGCGTTTCTATTGTTGTGAATTAAATTCGCGCATCAGCTGAACTGCGAGCTGTTAAGCCGCTTGTAGAGCGCGAAATTAAAGCCAAGCAAAAAACCAGGTAGCCCCAAGAAGTAAATAACTCGACTTGTTGCCCCCACCCTCCCTACTCTTCCAATAGTTAAGACGTAAGCAACTCGTTTTTGCGTTTACATAGTTTATGAGTGAGTGGATACATATTTTAACTATTCGTAGTTTATAAACAAAAACAAAAAAAAAAAAATAAATGTTGTTTTGTTTTGGTTTCGATTTTCTCTCCACTTTTTATAAACAAATAATTATGACGGCGCAGAATTATTGGAATAATTACTTTTTGTTTGCATATTTTAAAGTGTTTTTTTTTTTTAACATAATCACAGAAAGAAAAAACTACTTAACATACTGCTGTCTAACATAATTGTATTCGTGCGCTGCTATGCGCAACACTATCAGCTGTTTGCGGTCAAACAGGATCGTCAACATTAATTAAATAATTGTCTGAATTTATTTAGAAAAAAAAAAAAAATTTTGAAATAATTAAGCACATGATATTTGACGAACGAAATTATGAGTAACATAAGAACTGTCAAAACTTGCTGAATATATGATGTTTTTCTCGTTTGTAAAAAAGTTTTTATGATCCCAACAATATTAATATAAATTTTTCTTAGAATTTTCATATTTTAATTATGATACTATTCATGTTTTAAGTGGTTTAAGTATACGGTGTATCAGATAATATCCCAGTCTCTAGAAAACATAATTAAAAAAAGATTTCCGTTTATTTTTCGGTGTTTATGTTCAAAATATTCTCCTCCCGACTTAAAACACTACACTAAAGGAAATAACGTGGAATGGCGTCCGTGGCGTAGTTGGTTAAAGTGCGTGGCCGCTATGTCAACGAACCTGGAGACCCAGGTTCGAACCCCAGCAGCGACAGAAAATTATTTGAATTAAAATAATTTTTCTGTACGGCCGCCACTTCTATGCAGACAATGGCAAACCTCAGAGAGTAATAAAAATGTCATGTAAAGCTTCTTGAGAATAAGAACATTCCGTTCATCGCCGTTCGGAGTCGGCGTTAAGCCTGTAGGTCCATTTCTCGGTCAATTGTGTACAAACTTAATAACACGCACAACACAATTGATCATAAGAAGCTAGGCCAAAGTCCTTTCAAGGGCTGAAATGGCCAGTTATTTATTTTTTTTTAAAGGAAATAACGCATATTAACATTATCCACGCCTGAGTATAAATTTAATTTAAATATTTACGTGGATAAATCAAATATTTTCCTTACAACTCGTTTTTTCCCGTATTTAAATTTTATTTATATCACACACCTGCACACATATTCCATACAGCTGAAATAGCCGACAAGCAGCAACAGCATCGAACTCTGTTCCTGCAGTTTATTTCTTGCAGTTGCAGGTTTCTTATAGTTCGCGTTTAGTTTTTGTTGCAAGGGTAATATCATCTCTTATCAAGTAGCTGATAAAAAGCTTTTATTAGAAGTGTTGCTAAGCTCACATTACAAAGGTTGAAGTTTTGATCAAACACTTATCTAGATCCATTTTTGTGCCTCTTTTTTATGTGTGATGGTACCACGGCCACGACAAAATAATGGTTATGCTAATTTGATGAAAGTAATTAATCCATATTAGCTAACCAGGAATAGCAGAATACCTTATATTTTTTATAGCTGAAAAGTATGTGTGCATTAGTTTATAGTTGAAAATATGAAATCTATTTATATAAAAAGTAGTGTACATTTTTATGTCACCACTTACTGCGGAAACAGGTCGACCGATTTCAACCAAATTTTCAGGGTACGTTGGAAAAGTTTCCACGAAATTGACCCAGTGGTTTCAGAGATATGGCATTTTAAAGATTTTCCCATATATATATACGTATAAAAAAAGTCGTGATTTGTGTTTGTAATTCCATAACTCAGGAACGGAGCGTCCGATTTGCTTGAGGTTTTCTTTGTTGTGTTCTTATTGGCCGTACCATGGTTCGTATATGAATATTTTTGACACACCTCCTTTTACCGCCCACAAATTAATGAAAATTTTATATTTCAGACGGCTTGGGTGTTATCAGACTAAAATTTAGTACTTTAGTTCATATGGTCACTGTTGGCAACAGTACTACAAATGGGGGGAGAGCTATACAAATATGCTGGGGGTTCCCCCTCCCTTATATATGTATATCTATCTATATTCTTATCTATCTTGGTTTGTTCGGTTGCTTAAAACTTGAAAACGACTGGACCAAATTGGATACTTCCTTCTGCGAATATGTGATATCGAATATTTTTGGAATTTTGGTCACACAACATCGAAATTTGATATTCGAATGAAATTTTCACGTGCCGTTCCACTGGTGAAAATTTATGGGCGTTGGACGAGTAGTGTGGCACTTTTTCAGCAGTCCAAATTTAAGGTATAACTCACGAACTAATAAGTCACATGTCAATTAAACTCGGTAAAAACGTACTATTTAGTTGTGTGCTTTGACTGACAAAATTGAGTGACCATTTGACAAGTGGGCGTGGCACTGTCAATACAATTCAAATTTGGGTATCGAATAGCTTGGGAAGAAGAAGTCACATAACATTGAACTCAGAATGGAGAATGTATTTCTACAAGAGAACTGGGACGGGCATAGGAAAAGGGGTTATGGCTTCGACCGCACAAGTCAAAATTTTGATATTGAATAGCTTTGGAACTTAACGTCGCATGACAATAAAACTCAGTATGGAGTTACTAATTGCCAAAGTCTTTCTACTGGAAAACTGGTACGGGCATTGAAAAAGGGGCTGTGGCCCGATTTTCTATACAGAATAGCTATGGAAGTTAAAATAACAGGACATATCTGGGAGTGATGTTCTGCTTCTGGGATTATACTTGCCGGGTGCAGCAACGCGCGTCGGGTATCGCTAGTTGTTCATAAAGTGAAAATAAAAATTAAAATTTGTCTTTAAGATGTGCCGCAACAATGAAAAAACAGTTCAACAGTTCAAAAAGTCATCGGAAGATAAAATATTTGTGGAAATAAAGAAGCTATGTGGACGTCCTAGCGTAACGACAGAAGGAGAAGCTCTTAGAGTTGTAAGAGAAGTAAAGAAAAAACCAAGGTCCAGTGCGGTACAAATCGATCAAAATATTTCCTATGAACGTGGTTAATTGGTTAAGGAAAATATCATCAATTTCGGCCGCAAACCATCTTAAACGCGTTAACTTCGAAACGTTTAATTAAACTACCATTCAGTAATTTTTGAATAACATTATTTTTAGCAAAATGAGCAAATATGTGATATTTGGTGTTAAAAGAAAAGGTAAGGTCTGGACATCAGCTGGAAGTGAGCTATAGTGAGCATCAGACTATTTGCAAATTTTAAAACAAATTTAATCGACAATGTGCAAAAACTGGGTCTTATATTGCCTTGGGTCTTCCCAATGCCAAGAAGAGTGGAAGCAGTTATTAAGGTAAAAGGTGGACCTAGAAAGTCGATAAAAGGAGTCTTGAGGATATGATTTCTTAATTTTCTTAAATGTACCTTGTTTATTTTTTGCATTGTCAAAAAAAAAACTTAAACTATGAACTTTTGTTCAACGTATTCTTTCATGATATTCCCTCATAAGTTCTTCAGCAAGATAAGCAGAAATGTGGCCGTTGCTTTCCGTTGCCAAACTCTGGCTTACAAAAACAATCTCTGACTTAGAAATGAGAAATTTTATTACACCTTCACTACGAATGTTTCTACGCCAGTCACACTGTAAATGCAAGTTTGTATAATGAATACATTAAAACAAATGCAGCATTTCAAAAGATTTTTATAAATACTCAAACAATTTCCTAAAAAAGGAATTATCCGGTATTTACCTGATATTTCGGGTAAATATATCGGGTAAATACCGGGTAGAATCCCATCATTATACATGTATATTTAGGTGGGTTGAAAACAAAAGGTTTGAAAAAAGCAGGGATAGAAAATAACGGTTATTTTTTAATATTTATATCAAAAGATCATATATAAAAAGATGGTTTAAAATAATTTTAAATGTAGCAATATGAAGCTAGTGAGTCAGAGATACCGTTTTTGGCATGATTTATTTTTTCATGATTTTAAGATAGAAATCATCTTCATTCAATTATTTGTGATCGATTCTTTTTTCGATCATATATAAAAATTATTTTTAATCTTTATTTTTTCTATCAGAAATAAAAATTATTTTTTTGATCGTTATTTTTTCAATCGGTAATATTAATTATATTTGATCGTTATTTTTATATTTGATATAAAAAATAACGATCACAAAATGATTTTTATTTCTGATTGAAAAAATAACCATCAAAAATAAATTTTTTTTCTGATCGAAAAAAATAACGATCACAAAATGATTTTTATTTTTGATCGAAAAAATAACGACCACAAAATGAATTTTATTTCCAATCGAAAAAATAACAACAAAAAAAAACCTTTTTTTTCTGATTAAAAAAAAAAAACGATAAAAAAATAATTTTTATTTCTGATCGAAAAAAATAACGATAAAAAAATAATTGTTATAAAATGATTGATTGATAGCGATAATTGTTATTTTCGGTCCTTGGAAAAAACCACCCCATGTTGCAAAGCTGACCTCAAGAGGATTCCAAAAACAAAAAAATTTTGTATTTGAAATGGTATTTCTTCCATAACTTAAGCATCACAGCATTAGCATTTCAAAAAAGGAATATATCGCTGAAAAGGGTTTAAAAAAAAAAAAAAAAATAAAATAAAATAACTGGCCATTTCAGCCCTTGAAAGGACTTTGACCTAGCTTCTTATGATCAATTGTGTTGTGCGTGTTATTAAGTTTGTACACAATTGACCGAGAAATGGACCTACAGGCTTAACGCCAACTCCGAACGGCGATGAACGAAATGTTCTTATTCTCAAGAAGCTTTACATGGCATTTTGATTACTCTCTGAGGTTTGCCATTGTCTGCAGAGAGGTGGCGGCCGTACAGAAAAATTATTTTAATTCAAATAATTTTCTGTCGTTGCTGGGGTTCGAACCTGGGTCTCCAGGTTCGTTGACATAGCGGCCACGCACGTTAACCAACTACGCCACGGACGCCACCGGAAAAGGGTTTAATAAGTATTAAATTTTCTCTTCAGAGCATTTGTAATTCCGGAATCATGTCCGACTAGTAATTCCCGATAGCCCGATTTACCGTCCTTTATATTATTTTTTTGCTCATAATATTAAAGCTTTTCAAATTTGTTTACCTAGGGTCCAAAAAATAATTTATTAAGTTTAAAAACAAAGATAATAGTTCAAATATTAGGCGCAATGGTTCAAAAATGGGCGCAATAAAAGATATTAAAACTAACTTTTCTTCCTTTTTTATTTCAAACAAAAACTTAAAGAATGAACTAAATGAAAAAATACTTCTTAATATATTTAGGCATAAGAACGAATCAAAATTGCCCACGAATCGTGATTCAAGTTTATGAGAAATATTGTAAAAAAATCCTAATTTGCACATTTAATTAATGCTAATTTCGAATAAAATCTATAAAATCTAACAAAATCATAAGAATGGTTCTTAAGCACATATCACATAGCTAAAGATGATAAAATATAGAAATGAGGTCATTGAAGTATAAGTTCCTAAGTGAAATTGCTGAAAACCATGTAAAAAAGAGCGGGCTCGTTAACTTAAAAACTATATGAAAAATAAAAGGGGCTAAAAGTTATACCGCTTACCCTATATTTTTGAATTTTTGAAAAAGTGTTTTGCTTTTGCTTTAATAAAGTCAATGAATTTATGAATATAAATCGAGCATTCAAAGCGTTTCAGCCATTCACCTGCGACTTATTGAATTTTGATTTTAAGTCTGCCCGTTTAAATATGTCAAATATTTGCATCTCGGCAATTTCTAGAGGAATATTATAACCAGTTTGAGTTCTTATTATTTTTTGTTTTTTTTTTATTAAATCACAAAAAAAAAGAAATTCGAAGAAACAAATATAATAACACTTAGAAAAAAATGTATTCCCAATGTTAATAAAAAAATTGACATGCCGATAAACTTCGCGAGGCGTTTTTCAAAGATGTTAAAGTGACTGCTTCAATTACAAGCATCAAAGCAGAGCTTTTACAGAACTTAAAGAAAATTTCGAGTGCTATTTATTCTCACCAACTCTCGGCGGTGGGCGTTTGCGGCGAGCTATTGGCCACATTTTCATACATTTTTAAAAACTTTGTTGACGCTGGCCGCTGACCCCGTTCATTCTGTTTAGGCGAACGTCACGAAGGTCATTCGGATGCATTCATGGCGTTCGGATGCATTCATTCATTTAAGTTCGGGTTTGAATTTTCTGACGATCTAAATTATTGGCACAGTAAGCATTCGGCTCATGTTGTGCGTATGGCTTGCACACCATGTTTCACATGTTCCACCACATCCACGACAATTGCTAGATCTCAATCCGATTGAGCATTTATGGGAAGAGTTGGATAGGTGAGTAAAAAAGCGGACAATAACGAAAAAGAATAAGTTGAGGCAGGCACTGGTTGAAGAATGGCAAAATATTGGAACAGAGGTGGCGAAAAAATTGGTGAATTCTATGCCAAAACGACTGGAAGCACTAATAAAACAAAAAGGACCAGCAACTAAATATTAATTTTCGCAAATACTCAAACATTATATAGTTCTTAATGAAGTGTGCCAATAATTTTGTTCAATGAAATTGAGTGTTTTGTTTTTTTTTAATTTTTTTTGTATCTATCTATACTTATTATATAAAAGGCTTATCACGTATCTTTGTGTACGCTAAACTAAAGAACTACTGAACCGATTTTAATAATTCTTTTACTAATTCAAAGCGTAATTTTTAACTTAAGCTATTGCATACTTTATTTTTTAAAACCTACTCTAAAAAGTTATCTAAAAATTTGAGATTAAATACCATCTAAAAAACTTCATAGAAAAATATTCATAAACGCTGCATTAAGCAGTACAAAGCTTTTCTTTCTTTTCCATTGTGTGTTTAAAAGCTCTTTTTGATTACGCCTTGCTTATACACTAAGGGAAAAAAATATTAAATTTATCCAAAAACTTTTTTAATTTATCCAAAAACCGAGTCCTTTTTGCACCAATAACGTACTTGCTTAAATCGACTACGTAAATATTTAAAATTTATTTAAATACTTTTTCAATTAAATAAAGTATTAAAATATTTAAACAGAATTAATAAAAAAATATATTATAATTATTCACGATTTTTTTTTAAATATCCTTTCAAGTATTTACTATTTGAAAATAAAACGCATTTAAAGAAAATTTATATAAAAATATTGGAATTAAAAAACAACATATTTGAATATTTCCCACGAGCTGCGTCCATCATATGCCGTTTGGTAGTATATTTTATTTTCTTTTTTACTTTTTTCGTTCTCTAATTTATACTATTTTTGACAGTTGTTGCAGTATTATTGCACCAAATGTCAAAATAGTACAAATTAGAGAAAGAAAAATTAAAAATAAAATAAACATAAAAATATGCAGACAAATGACAACCGGTGCAAGACATTCGTGAGAAAATGTCTGGTTGTCACTCTAACCTTACACAATTTAATTTTGCGATCATCAATTGCCCTAACCAAAATAGACGAAACGAGATGATTGCAACTTGTCGAACGTTTGCAATCGTTACGTCCGTTTTGACATTTAATCCAAAATGAAACGAGTTCCTCCAATCGTCTGAAAAAAGAAGAAGACTACCTGCACAGCTGTTGTTGACGAGTTGAGACGCTAAAAGTTCGGTTTTTACGGAACAGAACATCTCGTCAAACCGTTTCGTTTAGTTTCGATACGTTAACATTTGCTCATTTTGGGTTACAACATTGAAATGCATTTAAGCGAACATTTTCGTCTTCACTCGTTACGGAGCAAATCGTGTATTTTGGTTAGGCCTAATCGCACTCACAAAGAATCTTGGCCAAACATGCAGGCTATATTACCCTTGCAACAATAACTAAATGAGAACTATAAGAACTAAGGTTGCAACTGCAAGAAATAAACTGCAGGAATAGAGTGCGATGCTGTTCCTGCTTGTCGGAATATGTGTGTACGTGTGCGATGCTGTTGCTGCTTGCTTGTATGGAATATGTGTATACGTGTGTGGTATAAATAAAATTCAAATACGGGAAAAAACGAGTTGTAAGGAAAACATTTGATTTATCTACGTAAATATTTAAATAAAATTTATACTGAGGCGTGGATAATGATAATATGCGTTATTTGCCTTAGTGTAAGCATGCTCAAAAAAATGAGCTAATGTAGCAACAACAATGTTAATTGTAATATAGACAGAATCTATTTCGTTTTTAATGAAATTCCTTACAGTAAAATGCTAAAAATAATTAAATATGTAAACATAAGCATATGAAAATAAATATAATTCAGTGTCTATGACGTAGTACTCTCGCAAAATAAGCGATACTTCGCCTTTATACGAAAACACGAACGAGGAAATGAGACAAATGCTGTTGCTGTTTTCGACTCAGACTCAGTGCTGCCAAACAGTAGCAGCGGTGCTGCCATCTCTTATCAAGTAGCTGATAAAAAGCTTTAATTAGCAGTGTTGTTAAGCTCACATTACAAAGGTTGAAGTTTTGATAAAACACTAATCAAGATCCATTTTTGTGCCTCTTTTTTATGTGTGATGGTACCACGGCCACGACAAAATAATGGTTATGCTAATTTGATGAAAATAATTAATCCATATTAGCTAACCAGGAATAGCAAAATACCTTATATTGTTTATAGCTGGAAAAGTGTGTGCGCATTAGTTAATAGTTGTAAATATGAAATATGTTATATTTATATAAAAAGTAGTGTACATTTTTATGCCACCACTTACTGCGGAAGTCGACCGATTTCAACCAAAATTTCAGGTTACGTTGGGAAAGTTTGCATGAAATTGGCCCACTGATTCCGGAGATATGGCATTTTAAAAATTTTCCCATATCTATAAATATATAAAAAAAGTCGGGATTTGTGTTTGTAATTCCATAACTCAAGAATGGAGAGTCCGATTTGCTTGAGGTTTTCTTTGCTTTGTTCTTATTGGCCGTACCATGGTTCGTATGTGGACATTTTTTATCACACCCTTTTTACCGCCCACAAATGAATGAAAGTTTTGTATTTAGGACGGTTTGAGTCTTACCAGACTAAAATTTAGTTCTTTAGTTGGCAACAGTACTACAAATGGGGGGGAGAGCTATACAAATATGCTGGGGGTTCCCCCTCCCTTATATATGTATATCTATCTATATTCTTATCTATCTTGGTTTGTTCGGTTGCTTAAATCTTGAAAACGACTGGATCAAATTGGATACTTCCTTCTGCGAATATGTGATATCGAATATTTTTGGAATCATAGGTCACACAGCATCGAAATTTGATATTCGAATGAAATTTTCACGTGCCGTTCCACTGGTGAAAATTTCTGGGCATTGTACGGGGGGTGTGGTACTTTTTCAGCAGCCCAAATTTAAGATATAACTCCCGAACTATAAGTCGCATATCAATTTAACTCGGTAAAAACGTACTACTTAGTTGTGTGGTTTGACTGGCAAGATTAAGTGACCACTTGACAAGTGGGCGTGGCACTGCCGATACAATTAAAATTTGGGTATCGAATAGCTTTGGAAGTAGAAGTCACATAACATTGAAACTCAGAATGGAGAATGTATTTCTACAAAAGAACAGGGACGGGCATAGGAAAAGGGGTTATGGCTTCGACCGCACAAGTCAAATTTTGATATTGAATAGCTTTGGAACTAAACGTCGCATGACAATAGAACTCAGTATGGAGTTACTAATTGCCAAAGACTTTCTACTGGAAAACTGGTACGTGCATTGGAAAAGGGGGTGTGAAGTTAAAATCACAAGACATTGAAACTCATAATAGAATTACCACCTGGGAGTGATGTTCTGCTACTGGGAAACTGTAACGGGCAGTGGAACATGAGCGTGGTGTCATACTAAGGGACTAATAAAAGTTTTGAATTTACTTATTATTTCCAATATACTTGCCGGGTGCAGCAACGCGCGCCGGGTATCGCTAGTAAATAATATAAGAAAAAATTTTGAAATGAAACAAAGTGAATTTTGTGGGAAATTTATCATTCTTTCTAGTAAAAATATTTGTTTATTAAAAATCACTTTAATAAGGTCATTAAATCAATCGTGAAGTTAAATGTGCTTAGTGTGCCAATAATGGAGTTCGACACTGTATATCGAATAAATCACTTTTACTGTCTATAGATTTGTATGGAGTCACTGAAGAGACTTGCTCGGCTGTGCAAAGGTTAATAATTATATTTTGAATTAACGTTTTGTTGTGAAATTGGGCGCATGGGAAATTCAGATAATTTCAATTTAATTAATTATTATTGAAGATTGTGGCAAAATAAAATAAAAATTAAAAATTACTGACAAATATTGATTAATTGTAATGTATTTAAAAAAAAATGTATGGTAGCTTTTCTTAAATTATTTTGAGCTTGAAGTTTTTAATACTACTTTAAGATAACCGCAGCATGCGTCCTCTTAAAGCCAAACCATACTGATCGTTATTTGCACGCATAGATTTTAAAAATATTTATTAGCAATTTTTTGCACAATTTTAAATACTTATTAAATAGGTGTTTATTTTTTGCTCACTTATTTATTGATTCCTTTTTTTTTGACACAACCAACTTCGAGTCAGCCTCTTTGTATAAGAAAAAAAAAAAACAAAAAAAAAAAAATTACAAAAACTGTTAAGACGCAAATGATAGCGCAAATGCGGAAGTTTTTTGTCAGTTTGAAGTTTCGTGATAAACAAAAACAACGAAGTTGTTAAGTGTGGAAAATGATAGAAACTTTGTTAATTATAGATGAAAGGAGGCGAGAGTTTAAAGATAATTTTAAGCTCAATATATAATGGTAATGATGAGGTAAATATTGCAAAAAAAATTTAATGGTAGATGTGATTTTTTTTTTCTTATAAACACAAACATGCATGGCACGTTTGGGTTTCTTTAATGAGATTTATATCAGCTGGATTTGTTTATTGACAAAATCTTAGAAACATAAAATATAATTTATTTGAAATATAAATTTAACAAAAATTCAAAGTGCTTATTGCAAAATGTAATAATGAGTCACAAGGTTTCATAAATCGAATTTTTGTGTTCACCCTATTTCTTAATGCCATACAATGGCCCATTTTCAAAACATATTATTTTCGTTCTAGTGTAATCGTTTCTTTGTAGAGTTTTTAATACGATACATACTTACATATTTTCAAAATCTTTACTATTTTGAATTATTTGGATTATATATTATATATTATTATGAATTAATTATCATCTTGTTATCATCTGATTATCCCAGTAAGAAGTTAAGTTATAAAAATAAACGCTGAATTTTTTGATAATCTGTCGCAAACGGTATTAAATGTTATACCGTCAAAATTAAATCTGCTTAAAATCTATCTGAACTGCTTTCAATACTACAAAAAAAGGTCACACCATGGCTGACCTAGTCGCACTTCAATTAATTTAAGCAAATATTTTTTATTCTCGTTAAAAATAGTTTTTGACATATTTATATACTTATGTAATAAAAAGAACATTGTACTTCACACAAAGATACGTGCTTGAAATGCATTTTTATACAGTTGATAAATTTTTTGCCTATTCATTAAAATTCACTCTAAACGTGCATCGGCAGCACGTATTTGAAAGATCTTAATTTGAAAGACAAAAACAAAAAAATAATTATATGACCAATTACGTATCTTAATGTAATGTTAGACCTTCTGGCCGATAAAAATAATATTCAGAGAATAATAATAATAATATAAAAAAAAAAAAAAAATAAAAATTTGAATTTGTGAAATTTTCAAGATTTTGTGTAAAAACCGCAAAAGCTTTGCAGGTCATAAAAAAAACACCAACTGCATTATAGATCCCGAAATTTTCAATAATTTTTTTCTCTTAAACTCTCTCGACCCTCAACGTATTAACCAGTTCAATTTTACACGATGACGGATGGTGATAGACCGAGTCGGTCTCCATGCAAAAAAAGTTGACAAAGTTTTTTTTTTGCTTCTGGCAAATCTTTATCATATCTTGCTTCGTTGATTCTTCTTGTGTCGAAGACGTTCGTAATCCATGCCTTCGCTCATTCATTTTAATGCAGAAGGCACATACGTAGCTCGTATATTGACGAGACACTCGAAACGCCATTTAAATGCACTCAAGCTGTTCTCTGGTAGGCATAAGAAATCTGCAGGAATGGATTAATTTGCAGTTTCAAGTTCCTTTAATTTTTCAACTCCTTGCAAGTCTAGGCAGGCAAACAACAAGTTAGGCAGCAAAAATCAAGTCGCCAAATGTAGAAAACTTGAAAAGTAGAAACTTGAAATGTAAGAAAAAAAAAGCAATTATTTTGCCTACAAATCCTTTATTTTCAAGTCTGTTTACGAAGTTCGTGGAATTTACTTCGTGTCGTCAGTGCAAACTTCGTTTCTCGTGTTTAACAGTTTAATTTTAAAACTTTGGATTGAAGTATGTTTGTTTGTTTTTGTTGTTGTTGTTGCTTTTGTTGTTGTTGTTG
This sequence comes from Pherbina coryleti, assembly GCA_943735915.1. NCBI lineage: Eukaryota > Metazoa > Arthropoda > Insecta > Diptera > Sciomyzidae > Pherbina > Pherbina coryleti. The sequence continues at coordinate 18,065,179 of OX030950.1, read as the reverse complement.
TTTTTGTTGTTGTTGTTGTTGTTGTTGTTTCTGTTGTTGTTGTTGTTGTGTCTGTTGTTGTTGTTTTTGTTGTTGTTGTTGTTGGTGTTGTTGTTGTTGTTCTTGTTGTTCTTGTTGTTGTTGTTGTTGTTGTTGTTTTTTCCCTACACCTGATCAGGGGAGCTTTAAGGGACGGCCGCAGAGGTTTAATATGTATGACCAACCCCCATTACCTTTGGAAAAGGAACATTTTGAAGATCTATTCCTTCCGATCACCTCTTAGGGGGCTTCCATACAATTTTAATGGTTTTTGTATATCTATTCCCTCACCTGAACAGGGGCTTGAAGGGAGTGCCGGAGAAGGTTAAAATGTAAGACCAACTCCATTTCTTTTGCAAAAGGAACATTTTTTCCCTTGGGGACCTGTTCCCTCCGATCACTCCTTAGGGGGCTCTCAAACAAATTTAATGATTTTTGTATATTTATTCCTTACACCTGAACAGGAGGGCTTTAAGAGAGGACCGGAGAGGGTTAATATGTAAGACCAACCCCCATTACTTTTGTAAAAGAAAAATTTTTCCCTTGGGTATCTATCCCCTCCGACCACTTCTTACTGGGGCTCCTATACAAGTTTTATGATTTTATAAAAAATTCATGCAGCAGCAGACATTCGAGTTTGCATCGTGCATCGTCTGGATGCTGCCTTTGTATCTATTCGCAATCGTGACAAACTGTGCTTAGCACCAATCGTTGTTTACAAACTCGAGTAGTATGCATGCATTTATTGGCTGTGGACGAATGTTATTCGAGTGGCAAAAAATGACGAATGGTCTCATGTAGATATCTGATCCTCATCATACAATTATACAGGGTTTTCCAATAGGGATTTGACAACTCCGAATTAAATTTCTGAACACAACCTTTCACTAATCATCGAACTGTCACTGTCAATTTATTTAGTAAACTCAACATTTTAATCATGGTAAAAAATATAAAAGAACGAACAACGTCTGCAAATTATAAAAATTTACTACGGAAAATCGGAGTTGGTGATCCCAACTTTAAGAGCGTTAATCATATTCTATTACGAAGCTCATTTCTGGGTCAATGGGTTCGTCAATAAGCAAAATATGCGTTATTGGTCGGGTGAAAATCCCCATGTGCTTCATGAATCACCACTTCATCCACAAAAAATAACTGTTTGGTGCGGTTTGCCTGCCGGTGGCGTGATTAGACCATATTTTTTCGTCGACGATAACGATCGTAACGTTACTGTGAATGGCCATCGCTATCGCGCCATGGTTACCTATTATTTTTGGTCCGAATTGGAAGATATGGACTTGGACGACATGTGATTGCAACAGGACGGTGACACAAGCCACACAGCACACATTACAATAGATTTATTGAAGAGTAAGTTTGATGCGCGTGTTATCTCAAGAAATGGGCCAGTTGATTGGCCGCCTCGTTCGTGCGATTAAACGTCTCTAGAGTTTTTTCTTTAAGGCTACGTCAAGTCATTGGTCTATGCCAACAAGCCGACGACGTTGGAAGAGCTCAGAGCCAACATTGAACGCGAAATAGCGGCCTTTTCGGCCGAAATGTGTAGCTGAGTCATCGAAAATTGGGTCCAACGAATTGACCGCTGCATACGTGACCGTGGTGGCCATGTGAACGAAGTCGAGTTTCATAAATAAATAAATTTTTTGATTGTACTTTAAGCTGGTAATAAAGTTTTTGAAATATCTCAAATGGTTTGCGTTTTATTTAAAAAAGAAGTTGTCAAGGCCTTAATGGAAAACCCTTTACAAGGTAGGACGTAACACTTTTTTCGTCTTGCACCAACTGTCAAAAGTAATATAAATTAGAAAACGAAAAAGTAAAAAGAATGTAGAAAGTAAAATATACAGGCAAATGACATTTCATGGGCGCAGCTCGTGAGAAAATAGCCAGTTATCACTCCAACCTTGTAAAATTGTATTATGGGCATGTCTAGTTCTGGCTTATTAACATACACAATACAATTGATCCAAGTCCTGAACTGAAAGGGCCAATTCTTATTTTTTTTATTTTTAGTAACAAAAAATGTCAAAATATAGCTTTAATAACAATGTTTACTTATTTAATATTTACTCTGAAAATAAACGTTTTTGTTGATAAAATAATTTTCATTATTATATAAAAGTTTAAATTTCAATTATGATGCAATTGCAATTATTTTCACCAAACGACCTCCGGATTATTGCATAGACACAATTAAAGGCAGCATGCATAAAATTCCAAAAACCAATAATAGCCACATTAACTCCAATCAGAATAACAACAACAACAATAAGAGTAGTGTTAAAACTACACGCTTAACCAATAACAATAACAAGGCGTTCCACTACGAAATCTGCTGCCTTGTAATGTATACAAAGCTACGTAGTACAGGAAAAATAAATAAAAAATAATTACTTGCTTTCGGTTTTCATTTCATTTGAATTAATTTGTTTTATATAATAGCGACATAGTAGTACATACGAATAGACATGTACATGAATGCATATCGTATACGTGCGGATACGGCATGAACAGCAGCACCTCGCATGCATACATAATACCACAGATACTCAATCGAGTGTTAATTCAACTTGTTTCCAACGGTTTTTTTTTCGACATTCGTCGCGTCACACCAAGTGACGTTGGCGACGCGCTCGCAGCGTCGATTGAAGTTGAAGGCAATAACCTCACCATCATCGCATAAAATGTAGTCGTTGGCTAACGTCAGCAAAGTGAAGAGAAAAGTTATTTGACCACCTTGTTAACAGCTGTTTTTGTTTACAAAACAATAAAATGTTTATACTCGTATCGAAATGTTGCAAAGTGTTGCTAAGTTGCTAGTTGAATGTATACATTTCGCCTGGGTTATTGGATGTGCCTAAAGGTATGCATTGCATTTTTGTGGTGTATCAATATAAATAAAACTAAATTCTGTTTGAACGCTATACAAATCTAAGCCACTGAGCAGATTTCGTTTAAATTTGGTATATATTTGGTTATCTACTTGAAGGAGTCGTAGCATTCTTTAGCTTGGCCACGCCTCTCCCGCCCTATTAAAAGCAACAAAATAATGAAAAATGTGAAATTAATAAATCTTAATTACTTAACACTACATATGAACTCATTCTTAATCATTTTAAGATCTACAAAAATGACCTGGATAAAATTTATTTATGCTATATAACAAAAATTTATGAATTTTTACTTTTTAATAGTTAATAAATTGTCATAATCTTCTAAAGAATAATCAATTTAGTTAATTGTTTTGTCAATAAAGTCATTTTGACTCCGAAAACTTATATATATAGCTGTGGACAAATGTGTAAGAAGGATTACTTTTTTTATTAGGCTTAAGTTAAAATTTTTTGTTAATTTAAATCTTAATATTTTTGAATACGGCCTTTCATTATTTATATTGAAAACGAGTTTTTGAGCTCTAGGCCAATCATGTTGAGAACAAGACAACATGAAGAACAAAGAAGGCGACAGCCAACAACAACAACAACAACGGCTCTGTATAGAGCCAATCACAACAGCTTTGACTATACAGACTGTTTCATTGGTCGCTACACCAACTCATCAGTAGTCTTTTGTGTGACTTTACACTGTGATCCACTCAAGCTACTTAGGTTCTACATATACTGCCAATATGCCGAGAAAGTTACCCGGAATTTTGTTTTTGGCAGAGAACGCTGGAATTTTTGTAACTGAGTTCTTATCTACTTTTTGATGCATACTGTACTAAGGTTAACAACCTAGATCGTAACATACTTTTAGGCATAGCCTTAATTCATGTGCATCTTCGAAACTCGATCACGTGGTTTGCCGCTATCAGAGCATATTGAAGTTGTTGTTGTTTTTGCTTTTAGCTCCTCCCTTTTTCCACACTTCCATTTTTAGGGTTCAGTTAGTTTAACTGATGGTACACCTAACATGGTGTGGAGACCATTTTGTTATGAAAGACTTTGTTGTTTATGTGATTAACACACAACTAATGATTTTCTTAACATTTTACGGGCGTGCTCTCCCAGAAATTTAAATCTTAATATTTTTGAATACGGCCTTTCATTATTTATATTGAAAACGAGTTTTTGAGCTCTAGGCCAATCATGTTGAGAACAAGACAACATGAAGAACAAAGAAGGCGACAGCCAACAACAACAACAACAACGGCTCTGTATAGAGCCAATCACAACAGCTTTGACTATACAGACTGTTTCATTGGTCGCTACACCAACTCATCAGTAGTCTTTTGTGTGACTTTACACTGTGATCCACTCAAGCTACTTAGGTTCTACATATACTGCCAATATGCCGAGAAAGTTACCCGGAATTTTGTTTTTGGCAGAGAACGCTGGAATTTTTGTAACTGAGTTCTTATCTACTTTTTGATGCATACTGTACTAAGGTTAACAACCTAGATCGTAACATACTTTTAGGCATAGCCTTAATTCATGTGCATCTTCGAAACTCGATCACGTGGTTTGCCGCTATCAGAGCATATTGAAGTTGTTGTTGTTTTTGCTTTTAGCTCCTCCCTTTTTCCACACTTCCATTTTTAGGGTTCAGTTAGTTTAACTGATGGTACACCTAACATGGTGTGGAGACCATTTTGTTATGAAAGACTTTGTTGTTTATGTGATTAACACACAACTAATGATTTTCTTAACATTTTACGGGCGTGCTCTCCCAGAAATTTAAATCTTAATATTTTTGAATACGGCCTTTCATTATTTATATTGAAAACGAGTTTTTGAGCTCTAGGCCAATCATGTTGAGAACAAGACAACATGAAGAACAAAGAAGGCGACAGCCAACAACAACAACAACAACGGCTCTGTATAGAGCCAATCACAACAGCTTTGACTATACAGACTGTTTCATTGGTCGCTACACCAACTCATCAGTAGTCTTTTGTGTGACTTTACACTGTGATCCACTCAAGCTACTTAGGTTCTACATATACTGCCAATATGCCGAGAAAGTTACCCGGAATTTTGTTTTTGGCAGAGAACGCTGGAATTTTTGTAACTGAGTTCTTATCTACTTTTTGATGCATACTGTACTAAGGTTAACAACCTAGATCGTAACATACTTTTAGGCATAGCCTTAATTCATGTGCATCTTCGAAACTCGATCACGTGGTTTGCCGCTATCAGAGCATATTGAAGTTGTTGTTGTTTTTGCTTTTAGCTCCTCCCTTTTTCCACACTTCCATTTTTAGGGTTCAGTTAGTTTAACTGATGGTACACCTAACATGGTGTGGAGACCATTTTGTTATGAAAGACTTTGTTGTTTATGTGATTAACACACAACTAATGATTTTCTTAACATTTTACGGGCGTGCTCTCCCAGAAATTTAAATCTTAATATTTTTGAATACATATTGGCATATTGGCAGTATATGTAGAACCTAAGTAGCTTGAGTGGATCACAGTGTAAAGTCACACAAAAGACTACTGATGAGTTGGTGTAGCGACCAATGAAACAGTCTGTATAGTCAAAGCTGTTGTGATTGGCTCTATACAGAGCCGTTGTTGTTGTTGTTGTTGGCTGTCGCCTTCTTTGTTCTTCATGTTGTCTTGTTCTCAACATGATTGGCCTAGAGCTCAAAAACTCGTTTTCAATATAAATAATGAAAGGCCGTATTCAAAAATATTAAGATTTAAATTTCTGGGAGAGCACGCCCGTAAAATGTTAAGAAAATCATTAGTTGTGTGTTAATCACATAAACAACAAAGTCTTTCATAACAAAATGGTCTCCACACCATGTTAGGTGTACCATCAGTTAAACTAACTGAACCCTAAAAATGGAAGTGTGGAAAAAGGGAGGAGCTAAAAGCAAAAACAACAACAACTTCAATATGCTCTGATAGCGGCAAACCACGTGATCGAGTTTCGAAGATGCACATGAATTAAGGCTATGCCTAAAAGTATGTTACGATCTAGGTTGTTAACCTTAGTACAGTATGCATCAAAAAGTAGATAAGAACTCAGTTACAAAAATTCCAGCGTTCTCTGCCAAAAACAAAATTCCGGGTAACTTTCTCGGCATATTGGCAGTATATGTAGAACCTAAGTAGCTTGAGTGGATCACAGTGTAAAGTCACACAAAAGACTACTGATGAGTTGGTGTAGCGACCAATGAAACAGTCTGTATAGTCAAAGCTGTTGTGATTGGCTCTATACAGAGCCGTTGTTGTTGTTGTTGTTGGCTGTCGCCTTCTTTGTTCTTCATGTTGTCTTGTTCTCAACATGATTGGCCTAGAGCTCAAAAACTCGTTTTCAATATTTTTTGTTAATTTAAAAAGCGTAAAAAATTAAATAACATACTTGGCCTAAAGCTCAACAATTAGTTTAAATATAATTGAATGAAAAGGTCACATTAAATTTATAATATTTATTGTAAGAACATAGGTAATTATTACTCAATAAATTAAAAATTTCATTTTGATTGATAACATTTAGTCCTGGACAAAAGTGTGAGAATGACTATATAAGGATATCCAAAAATTATTTAAATTAAATAAAAAAATTATATTAGTGGTTGAATTTAATGTGACCTTTTTCGTACAAAATTATATGGAGACTAATTGTTGAGCTCAAGGCCAAGTATTTTATGAAAAAAAAAAAACAACTAACAACATTATATTAATAAGAATAAGCCGATACTTTGTTGCAAAGCCTTTCTGGTTCAAAACCTCTTGGCATTGACGCTTCATAGAACCTATAAAGCTTCAGCAACGTTAAATTGGAAAATCAGACCTAGCTACGCTAACTGATGTTAAGCTTTCCAATTTGATTTTAAATATCATTCCGAAGATGTTCTATGGGATTAAGGTACGCACTCGATGATACCCAATCTAAAACATCAAATGTTGGTTGAATAACTGTTTTGTGAACCAAGCCGTATGTTTCGGATCATTGTCCTGTTGAAGCTTCCATATTTTCCGGTAAATTCCCGGAGTTCCTTTCCCTTTTCACAAATACTTTTTCTTTGTATTCTATTTAGTCAATTGGATACCAATGCAACACCGTGACAAACATCCCATATGTTGATGGACCCTCCACCGCACTTGATAATTTTGTATTTGTGTTCGATACAGCTCCTATCAGAGAGCGAATATACGGCGTTTTCCATCTTGACCCATTCTTTTAATTTTGGTTAAATTTGGTTAAGTTTTGGTCACTCCAAAGTATGTAGCGCTATTTATTTTTGCTCCATGTTATATGTGATCGCGAAAATTTAATACGGTACGCAGTGGTTGAGACCCATACAAAAAATGTTAAAAAATAGAAGTAGTCGTCGTAGATCAATAAAATTAGGCACATGATTTCAATTTGACTTTATCAGAATAAAAACAAACATGAAGAACAAAGAAGGCAACAACCAACAACAACAACAACGGCTCTGTGTGATTTGCTCTATACAGAGCCGTTGTTGTTGCTTGTTGCCTTCTTTGTTCTTCATGTTGTCTTGTTGACAACATGCTTGGACTAGAGCTCGAAAAACTTGTTTTCAATATAAATAATTAGAGGCCGTAAACAAAATATTAATATTAAATAAAAACAAACTATTGATGATATCTGTCTACAACTACGCCTACCTCCGATATAAAAAAAAAATAAAAACGCTATATTTTTTCTATTACATATCCTATGATGAAACCACTTTGTCAGGAATCTTAAATAAAAAAAACATTTTTTTCCACCACGCCCAAAAAAACGCTCTCAAAAAAAAATTTTTCACTCCACTTGTTTTTAAAATTTTAAACTTCAAGGTCATATAGCACTTAAACTGTTAAAATGAGATGTTAATGTTACTGAAAGATATTATATTAAAAATTATTTTGTAAAACAATGAAAAAAGTTTTCAAAATAAAGCCTGCCGTTTCGCTATTATTAAAAAAAATTTGAATGAACCTTTTGCATTCTACAACAAATTAATAATTATTGCAGAAGCGATGAAAGCAACTTTTAAAATATACTCGAGTATACTTTTAGGGATGATGAAAAATCTGCTTTCGATCTTCATAACCGTAGTTCATGCTGTAGCTTTTTATGCGTATAAACACATCTTTCAGAAAGATTTTCATCTTTTTTATAGTTTTTTGTAGTAAAAAAATATATGAATTCGTTCGTCAAATGGTCAATAACACAGTGCAATAGCCACACACTGTATGTCAATTTTTGAACGAAGGGTTTAGCTTAACAAGCCATGCCTGAAAGTATACTAAGGAAAATTGCTAAAGTACTATGCGTTGAGACTTATTGCGTTCGCTTTACTCAAAAAAATTCTGCATTTTTTCTGCCCTTTTTGAGAATTCTGCTCTTTATGTGTTCTTTTCTCGAAAAAAAGTGTGACATGAAAATTAAATCGTGTTCTTTTCTCGAAAATGTTGACATCGAAAGTAGAAAAAATGCAGAATTTTTGCACGCTCAAGATCGACGGTTTTAAATTCTGCCCTCAAATGCTACCAACTGAATGAACAAAAAAAGTGACGTGTTAGAAAAATATTGAACGTTATCATTGAAATTTCATTAAAGTATGAGCTTTTTCACGGATGATAAAAAAAAATATTATAAAAATTGTTCTCAAAAGTAAGCAACAGTACAGCCAGTACAACAGTACAACAGTACAACCAAATGTCAAGTAGAATAAGGTGTGCGATTTATAAAAGAATGACCCATATTCAAAATTAATTATAATCAAGATTAATTAATTAATTATAAATATTATTGAATATTTATCTAATATAATTTTTCCCATACACCGTATTTTGTTTGATGAATTCTTGTCACCGTAGCGTATACGCAACATTAATGGGATATAATATTAATTAAAAATCACTCATACGCCATGGGCGTATGCACCATTTTTTCTATGATGTGTGGCATTTTTTCTTTCGCGCACTCTACCTAATGTGCTACGGCCGCCACCTGGAATTTGCAATATAAAAAGTTATTTGACTTGAAAAAAAAAATACAATGAATTCTAAGCATAACTATGCAAGTTTCTTATTTAATATTATTTCTTTAAGGGGGGTTATATACCCAGAACTTTTTGTCGTGACGAAGTTACGTTTTACCGAGCAGGCGTCCAAAAAAGTTGAAAAATGCATTCTTTCCAAATTGATCGGCGTTGCATTGAATTGTTACTCGCTGAATATAAAAGCTATGATTAAAAAAATGGTACAAACGTAAAGGTTAATTCTTTGACTTCATTATAAAAACAAAACAACAATTCAAGACGTCATTGGGACGTGGTGGGAGCTGCTTAAGCAACGCAACTGAAAATTTGTTACATAGCATTATTACTCACTGAGTATTAGTGCCAGGAATAAAAATATGATACACTAATAAAGGCCTGTTCTAAGCCCTAAGAAAAAAATTAGACAAAAAATTTCTGACGCCATGGGGAGAGAGAGAGAGAGCCGTTCAAAGATCGACAATGCAACATTCATGCAGCGGCGTTGCATTCAATTTTTACCCGGTGAGTATATAACCTACGAAACATTTTTGAAAAGAAAAATCAAGGATTTATACTTGGCCTTATGACAAAAAAATACAAAAAAATTTTTACGTCACCAGGTCGAGAATATAGCAGCATATGGAACAGAAATGTAATATCGTTGCATGGAATTATTACTCATTCAGGAGAAGTGCTACGGTAAATTTTGTTTTACGATAGCATAGAAGTATTATGACGCCTTACAACAAAAAACGAAAAAAAAAACTCATGGTCATAATTTCAAGATGGCAACCACATATTGCAGTTAAAATGCTATAACCATGAAAAAACGTTGCATGGAATTTTTAATGTGACTACTGGCGTCAGGGTAAATTTTAAGGAACGAAAATGAAGGTGAGGTCTTCGAGCACATGATAAAAATAAAAAAAAAAAAATATGACAGCGTCATGAGGCCCCTCAGGGAAGCGCCTAATGTGACGCATATACATCACTTTTGCGGTATTAAAAGCATACTGCTAAGGCAAAGGAAAAGCACAACCAATGGAGAAACAAATAAAAACAAGCAAAGGCAAGAACACCAACGACAACGACAACAACAACAAAAACAATAACATCAACATCAACATCAATATCAACATCAACATCAACATCAACATCAACATCAACATCAACATCAACATCAACATCAACATCAACATCAACATCAACATCAACATCAACATCAACATCAACATCAACATCAACATCAACATCAACATCAACATCAACATCAACATCAACATCAACATCAACATCAACATCAACATCAACATCAACATCAACATCAACATCAACATCAACATCAACATCAACATCAACATCAACATCAACATCAACATCAACATCAACATCAACATCAACATCAACATCAACATCAACATCAACATCAACATCAACATCAACATCAACATCAACATCAACATCAACATCAACATCAACATCAACATCAACATCAACATCAACATCAACATCAACATCAACATCAACATCAACATCAACATCAACATCAACATCAACATCAACATCAACATCAACATCAACATCAACATCAACATCAACATCAACATCAACATCAACATCAACATCAACATCAACATCAACATCAACATCAACATCAACATCAACATCAACATCAACATCAACATCAACATCAACATCAACATCAACATCAACATCAACATCAACATCAACATCAACATCAACATCAACATCAACATCAACATCAACATCAACATCAACATCAACATCAACATCAACATCAACATCAACATCAACATCAACATCAACATCAACATCAACATCAACATCAACATCAACATCAACATCAACATCAACATCAACATCAACATCAACATCAACATCAACATCAACATCAACGTCAACATCAACATCAACATCAACATCAACATCAACATCAACATCAACATCAACATCAACATCAACATCAACATCAACATCAACATCAACATCAACATCAACATCAACATCATCAACATCAACATCAACATCAACATCAACATCAACATCAACATCAACATCAACATCAACATCATCACCAACAACAACAACACTTTGTTTTGTTGTAAGATTAAATCAAGAATTTGGCCATGGATTAAAGCAAGAGTTTGGACATGAAATAGGAGTATAAAAAAATACCGTCACGTCAAAACCTACGGGTGTGGCTACGACACAGCTAACTCCTTTTTTTTTTTAAAAAAAAGTTTTTTTAATTTTCTTAAAGCTTTAAGTCTCAAGAATATGTGGTGAAAATATCAAATCGATATATCAAATAATAGCAGTGCAGTTCCCTGATTTGGACCTTATTCGGACATAATGTCCATGGACAACATAATGTCATGGAATAACATCAAAACCAAATAAAATTAAGGAAATCTTTGCAGATATTTTCGCAGAGGCACATTCAATTCTATACTACATTTTGATAATCTTATCAAAAGAATCTTCATCACGGAAATTACGCCCGAAAAATTTGAAAATGAAGCTCGAAAAACTGCTGAAAATTTCAGACGTAAGTAATTTCAATTTTTTTCGGTCTTCATTTCCAAACCAATCGGGTGTAATTTGCTTCTTTCGGACTCAATTGCCATTCGAGCGTTTTTTTCAAAATTCAATGCTATGGAAAATCGGGCTTTTTTGCCCGATTTCTTTTTCGGGCGTAAGTTCATCGTAAGTTCACCGTATCACTGTGGGATGCGACAAAAAAGTCCATCTGATGACAGCTACTAAAAGCTGTTGAACGTTTAAATGATTTTTTTTTGCTGGTGCAAAGTGCAGCAAAATTTAAGCTGCGTTGGGGAGAGCCACGTTAACAAGCTTGACATTGAATATGTTGCTTAAAATACATAAATTATTTTGTTGTTTTTTTTACTGATATTAACTGCTAATGTTTTTAGTAATTTTAAGTGAACCGCAAAAAAGTTCGTTTTTTGTTTTAATTAAAATGAGCGCATTGTTTGCATGTTTTTTTTGTGTGTGCGTGTGAAGAGTTAATTTTTTAATTGCATGCTAAATAAATTGCATTTGTTTGTTTTTGTCTTATTTTCGAGGTTTAATTTAATTGCTTGTAACCTATTGTTATTCTAATGTTTTGAATGTGATTATGAGGATGTTGCTTTTGTTGTTGTTGTTGCTATTTGACAAAAGCAAATTGCCAGTAGATGATGCAACTAATGATTAGTAACTTATTTTTACCTTCGTGGATTTGCGTAGAATTCCAAACTCATTTCAAAATATCACGGAGAGACGCTCTAAATTGACGAGCAACATCAATTTGCCAACAAGAAAAAACAAAAACACAAAACCCATCAACATCTGCTGCTGCTGTTGCTTCTCTTGAGAAACCTTGAAACTTTTTCAGTGTTTTTAGTGCGGTTGTTATGTTCTATTGCTTTTTATATTCTCTACTTTATTTAACTGTATTAATATTATTTTTTTTTTTTCAAATGTTGAGCCTAAATTAAACCTTCCGCTAAAATTTCGAACACGTCGCGTGTTTTTTGAGCCCGACATATAACTGACACAACTAACAACAGGTGAGTTTGAGGTGCGTCGCTGATCGTGCCTCGTAATTCTTTTTTTTAGTTTTTTTTTTGTTTTGGGTTTGCGTGCCTTTTGCGGAAATGGCAGGAAGTGATGAAGAGAACCGTTCAAACAACAGTTGGATGCAATGAAAAGAGCACAAATTGGTTGGGGAGAACTTATTTATTAGGGAACGCTTTGCGTTTCATTTTGTCGCTTTGTATGCAAGATATGTACATATGTATGTATATTGAAAAGCAGGTGAGTTACACTGAAAAAAAAAACATAATAAATTTTGGCTAATTTAGATTTATTAGAAAAATTTGTATTAAGCCTAAAGGGTCAACTACGAGGGCTATTTGATAAGTTAGTGGGTTTTTGAACAAAAGGAATTTTTTTTCGTCAAAAAAGCGTTTTGTATCTCAACATAGTCTCCTTTCAGATCGAAACATTTATTCGAGGGTTTTTCCAATTTTTATCTTCCTTTCAAATGATAGGTTTTATCAAGGTGCGAAACCATGTTTCGTTTACGGTTATGAAATGGCAAAAAACTCCTTCGAATTGCGTTTAAACATCGCCAAACACTCCTTTGAAGTAGTCACACGGCTGCGCTTGTGGTCGAGTGTGAGCGATTGCGGCACCCATCGCGTGGATAGCTTTTTCATGTCTAAAAATTCATGTAAAATGTTAAACACTCGCTCAGTTGAGATGCCTACATCCTCAGCCACCTCACGCACTTTCATTCTCCGATCGTCCAATATCGTTATATGGATTTTTTTTGACGTTTTCTGGCTTGACGACCTCTTTTGGGCGACCTGATCGTTTAACAACTCAGTAAACCACTTCTTAAACATTGGAAATGAGAGTCTGAGAGTCAACTATGAGTCTACTATGCAGAGTCTGCATACACTCAGAAAAAAGTCTCTCGGAATATTATAAAAAAGGCTTCATATTTAGAGAAAAATGGTATAGAGTTTGCTCCAGAAAATGCTTTCCTCTAATTGTGATACCAAAAATTTCCTAAATATGGTAAAAAGCTTCCATGAAAAAGAGAAATATAACAAAACATATCGTTCTTAGAGAAAAATACTTTTATTTTTGAGAAATTGTTTGGTTTTATCGAAGAAAATATTTAGCGTAGTGAATTGTTTATCTATAATAGAGAAAACTTTAAATTTTCTAGAAATTTTTATCTATAAATAAGAATTTTTTATCTATAAATGATAAATGACTTATCATTATTAGAGGCTTGAAATATTTTCATTTCCTACAAGTGAAGAAATATTATTTCGAATATGTGAAAATTTATTTCAATTGTAGGAAATTTAATTTGAAAAAGAAAAAATTGCTATTATCAAAAGTAGAGATTTTTTTTTATGGAGAAAAGATATGGGTTTTTTTCTGAGTGTACCAAATCAAACCAAATTTACCAAATCTTTCCTAGTTTTCGGCGATGGTTTTTTACGCAAAAATAACAGTAATTTGACAGAAATAGACAGCTAGTAGATGGTGGTTGACAGGACCAGTGTTGTATTTAAAGTTACTACGTGAGCAATTCAAAAAGTCACTGATTACTCAAATTGCCCTCGTATAATGGTTACATGCTGACACACGCTTGTGCCAATAATTGAATGGGAAGTCAGCCGGCTGCTGTCAAAATTAAAAAAATAACCATAATTGCCATACATTGACTTTGAGAAGTGTCACAGAATAATTAGGTTTTTGTGTGTGATTGTTTGTGAGATTTTTTATTTTTGATAGCGCTTTGAATTGCTCTACTAAAAGCCGCCGAAAGTCAACGAAATTTGACGAAACTGTAGCATTTCCAATTATGTGTATGCTTAAATATGTTTATGAACTCGCTCTTATTCCGATATATTCGTTTGACAGCATATGGCTTTTAAAGTTAGCCCTTAAAGGTACAACTAAGCTATCCGTAAGAGTTATGTTATGCAGGAGGTCATGGGCATGTCATGGCGTTGTTGTTGTTTCAATGTAAATTATAAATTGGAGAGCGAGAGTAAATCCTAACACGGTCACCAAATGATTCGACAAATAATATGAAATCAGGAGATCAAAACAGTGTTGCATTGTGGAATTCTTCACAACATTTGAGTTTTTGCATGAAAATAGTAAACTTTTAGTACGAAATGTATTAAATGCAACCAGTAATGCAACCTGCTTAAAGTGATGACACATTATTCATTGCTGTTTATTACCTGTTGTTATTATATAATTCGTATTGGATTTAAAAGACACTGTCTTATATGCTAACATTATCTCTAAATAAATAAATAAAATACTTTTTTGGATAAAATACTAAAAGGAGAAAAAAAGTGTACTTGTGTTCAGGGATCTAATGACCGACAGCATAACATACTTTCGTCACAGAGCTAATCAAATGAAAAAAGAGCGTAAAAAGTGACGTGACAGGGGATCATTTGACCGCCTGCAGAACGTCGCCCTAAGCAAACAAGGAAAGGAGTATAAGAACGAACTAGTAAGCTTTTGCTTCGTTCAGTTTATCATTTTTCGTTAACTTTTCAAAACTTGAATGATAGAGCTTGACTGCGTAGTTTGCTAAGCGGAAGAGGGTTAATAAATAATTGACATAAATAATTCTTATTTTGACTTCTTTATTTATGTAACTGCAATTAAAATAATTTGAGTTTTTTGAAAAATTTTTTTCACAACATAATTTTTCAATTATTTTTTATAATGAAGTGTTGGCAACTCTTTTCGACAAAAATAAAACAATATAGTATGTTTTTTCAATACCTTTGGCTTTTTAGTGTGCATGGACTTTTTAAATTTTGTTTGAACTTAACATTAATTTCTCTACAATACTTTAGTTTACTTAGGGGGAGAAATACATGTAAAATCTACTGTAAAATGTACTGCCAGGAAACAGCAACAACTGGAAGATAATCAGCTTTTCGAGGAAGCTGAAGCGCTATTGTATGTGAATGGAATTGCTTATTGATTGGTAAGTCGCAAAAACTAAAAGTTTTTTCGTCTTAAAACTTTAAACGTGATTTTCTCGAAACTACGTTTTCAAAAATGGCTGCCACTGCAGCTCAAAAAGTAATTAACCGATCGGGCTGAAATTTTGAAGGGTTTTAGTCAACACAACCCATAGAATAATCTTAAAATATAACACATTTTGCAAAAATAAACAATTTTAAGGGGGCAATAACTGTCGAAAAAATAGGCGAAAATACGAGTGTTTTATTAAAAAGTGAACCAAATTTTTTATTTCGTACTTTTTCTCAATTTTATAGGTTTAATCTATGTATAAACTCATCAGTAATCGAAATATTTTTTGTTCTTTGATTTCAGACCAATAGAAAAAGCTGGGTGATGTCAACAGTTTTACGACTTCGGCAAAAACGGCCTTCGTGGAGGGACGTTTTTTGTATTAAAACAAAAAAAAAATTGTTTTTATTACCAGACACATGTTATTAAATTATGTCAAAAGTGTAAAATGATTTAATTATTTAATCACCCTCAAAATAATTCACGAAAAATTACTGATTTACGAGCATTTACATGTATTTCTCCCCTTAAACATAACTTGGTTGGGTCCAAAGAGATGTAAACAAAAAATATACGTTTTCATATTCAACAAAGTACGCAGTACATAATAGGAAAAAAGTTCAAACTACAACAAATGGAATGCGTTGTTAAATAAGAAAAAAAAAATAATTTTGTTAGATCATGAAATTGGTTAGAACATGGTATGTTAAATGTCACGATAAAAACTCTCAAATTTCACAGAGATTGTGATGTAAAACACAATGAAGAAGAAATTTATATGATTATAATAAATAAATCAGAAAGATTATACAGACTCTATTCTACTTAGGAAAAAAAACTATTTCGAGTGTCCTTCATGGACTTAAAGAACCTCTTTTAGTCCAATTTCTGAGATACATGCTAGTAACTACAAATAAGTCCTATATCTCTTGATTTTAATGAGTTATCTGGTATTATATGGAAACCCAGATATTTCTGTCGAATTTCAACAAGTGCACGTGTCACCACTAAGAATTCCCAGTTTGTAAGGTGATAAATGAACCTACCTTAAAAAATTTTAAATTTAATTTTTTTGAAGTGTTTTTAAAAAAGCCTATTTTTTTGCCATTTTTTTGCATATTTTGCAATACAAAAATCATTTAACGATATTTCGGTTTAGGTTCATATAGAGCGTAAACGTAAAAAAAGAACTGTCAATTTTAAAATATAATAAAATATAAATTTATATATTTTTATAAAAATGGTGTTTTCTGGAAAAAATGGTTTCGAGAAAAACAAGTTTGAAAAAAAATGAGCCACAAACTAATATTCAACTCTTTTTTTTAGATGCGTTAACGTTTTGCCTCTAAACTTTAAAAGTAAGCTACGAAGGTCGTTGTTAAACTAATGTTTAAAACGACACTTTGTTAAAAAGATGCCAATACTTTTAGTACCTACTTTATATACAAGTTGAAATAATGTTAAAATAAATAAAATAACATCTGTCAACATTCCAATGGATGGCTCCCGAAATTAACACCCGATAAATTTACGCCCGAAAAAAGAAATGGCAAAAAGGCCCAAAATTCTCCATACAAATTGGGCATTAATTCCTAGGAAAAGTGTCCGAAATTTCGGGAGATTATGTCATTTTTTCGGGTATCTGTGCTAAAAAATGTAGGGTTTTTTTTTACAAATATTTGAAAAGGAAGAAGACCCGAAAAATAAGCTCGTAATATAGGCCCGAAAAAATTCGAGAATTTTTGCCAAATTAAAATATTGAAAAATGCCCCAATATTTGTTTATTCCCAAAAATATAAAAAAAATATCAAAGTCGTTCTGATAAAACGGTTTGCCCTTGTACGGAAGGTAAAAAACAATATTCCATATAATGGTAAATCATTTTATCATAAAAAAACACCATTTGGACCGTATTAACTCCCTGTTCATGGAATAACATCAAAAACAAATTATATGAAGGGAGTCTTTGCAGATACTTATACAGAGGTACATTATTTTACTACTCAAATATGTTCTTTTATATTTTGATAACTTTACATTGAATCTGGAGGACGGAAATTACGCCCGAAAAATTTGGAAATAACCTGGGTAACTTCAAGGTTAACCAATTTTTACTTGACTAGGGAAAGCAAAGCTCAGGTCAATTATTGCCTCAGAACTTTCAAACAAAATCCGTGGTAAAATTACTTAAGCTAATAAAGGAAATTTTTGGAAAATTAATTTTGAATTCATCTAAGAAAACAAAATATTGTTTTGTCCTCCTCATAAAATATGTATCTACTATATATGTTAAAGAGCTTAAAAAGCAACTTATAATTCTCCAAACACTCCACTCCTATTTTAGATTTTGGAATATTTACCAATCTCTTAAATAAAGCTCTCTTTATTGTTCATTTTCTGTTTGTTGTAGGTAGCTTGGTTTGGTTTTGCTGTTGTTGTTGTTGTGTTTTTTTTATTTTTTTGCTTACATACATGGTATTGAACATGAACGTTACTTCCGTTCTAATGTTGGTCTTTTCACAGTTGAAGAATTTACTGTTTACATGTATTAACGTACAGCACAGTGATGAGTGCCATCAACAAGTGTTGCCATACATAAAAATTGCAGTTACACAAGAGCACGAATGTCAAAGCGGCCGATTAAGGTTAAAATACCAGTGGCGATTTTACCAAAGTTTTTAAGCTTTTAACAAAAGATTTCAGGTGTTCAGTATATTCAGTCAAGTCTGCCATGGCATGAAAGATGATTAATATATTGATCATTAGCCCTTTTCAAAGGCTGAAATAGTCAATTTGTTTTTTTTGTTTTAATTGACTTCAGAGAATTTTTTCCAATAAATTAAAAATCACTTAGACATGCTCTTTATAAAAACCTTCCAAGAAGTACAATAGGTTTTTAAATAATTTACATATATATTATAAAAAAAAATTTTAATAAACTTTTCTTAATCCCTTATCTAACTTATAAAAAAATGATAAGGAAAAACCTCCAATGATAAAAAAACTCCGTTCTGAACAAAGTTTTTTAAAAAAGAATTAATTTGAGAACGTTATTTTGTACCCGAAAAGGACCATAAATGAATTAAAAAAAAATAATTTTGGTTCACTGGGAAGAATTAACGATTTTCAGTAAGGACATAGTTAGATATTCAAATGATATTACTTTTTTTTTCTTAGACATGAATATGCTCTGCTATAGCTGTATAGAGCGTAGAGCTGTATAGGCCAATGAAAAGAAATACAGTGATGGAAAAAAATAAAAGAAACGGCTTGTATGTTTTCCTTTTTGTAATGAATTTTGTTTTCAAAGTTTGCGTATGACTTAAGAGAATATCTATCAGATTATAAAAAAAAAATCAGCTTCACGCAATTCATAACACAAAAAAAAAAACCATTTCATTTATTGCCCTTGGAAAAAATAATAAAAACAAAAGACTTACAACTAACATTTACTCCAATATGTTAGTTGTAAGTCTTTTGTAAAATATACCAATTTTATACTGTAAACTAGTTTAACATTAATATTTTGTTGTGCTATCAAGATTTTTTAGAACTTCAATGCACCAACGGGTCCATGGAATCCACCAATTTGGCACAAATTGAGGGATCAATAGCATACCACTCTCATCCTGTACTTTTTTTCACAATTCTTCTTTGTTTTTGGATTTATAGCCAGCTATTTTCTTCTTTTACCTGCAGTCGGCCGGCATTTCAGAATGTCTAAAAGTGATACTTTGAAAAGTTTTTCCATACAAAAAGTTCCCAATGGACTAGCAATGTGGGCCGACCTTGAGGTGATGCATCATCCCGGCCGCGAGGGATTTGGGAGTATGCGCATTAATTTTCTTTGGGCCGAATATTGGCTTTTTTCACACCAAACTTGGTATTTAGGGGTTTTTGGCGGCGCTGATTACGAATATGCAGTCAGATTTTTGATATTCAAAATGGCGCACCCAAGATGGCGGATATTATTTGAAAAAAATATAGATTTATGCTAAACTTGATTCATAACTTGAAAAAATCAATAGAATTACACCAAATAGGGGGTTCAGGGGGTTTTTGAGGTCGCTGAATACGATTTTGATGTCAAATTTGCGAAATTTGACATCAAATTCTAATTAGCGGTTCCAAGATGGTAGACTTAATTTCAACAAATCAAGTGACTTATATCGATCTTGATAAGCGATCATTTTCGGAGTCGCTAATTACGAATTCAAAGTTAACTATGCGACATTCAAGATAGACTTGAAATGATCTAGAATTCCCTTTGGCAATACCTAGGACTAACGACGAGGACGTAGAAATTATGTAGCCCCTTCTTTTCTTTTTTTTATATTTTTTCATTTTTGATTTTGACGTAGAATACGTCATTCTCGGAGTTAAGTAGGGTGGTTGATACTGATCAGGTGTCGGTATTTATATCACTTTTTGAGCCTTTGGTGGGCCTAAAGTACTGATCGTACAATGTTGATGTTAGCACTTGTTGGTCTGCTTGATCCTCAATGCGACAAAAATGCATGTTAGAATTCTCTAGCTTATATAAATTTTACACAATTACATGATATATAAAGCCAACATTTGATGTTTTTGTTTGCTTAAACCTGCTACCTATTTATCGACAGTTTCCGGTTTTATCGACAAAACCATAAAATTTGTATGGGAGCCCCCCTAAGGAGTGGTCGGAGGGAATAGGTGTCAAACGCAAAAATGTTCCTTTTGCAAAAATAATGGGGGTCGGTAAGACATATTAACCCTCTCCGGCACTCTCTTAAAGGTCATATGCTCAGGTGTATGGAATAAATATACAAAAACCATAAAATTTGTATAGGAGCCCCCTAAGGAGTGGTCGGAGGGATAGGTGTCAAAGGAAAAAATGCTCCTTTTGCAAAAGTAATTGGGGTATATTACAATAAAAGTTAATATGTATATATTAACCCTCTCCGGCACTCTTTTAAAGGTCATATGCTCAGGTGTATGGAATAAAGTTTGCTAAATATTTTTTAAAAAAGATGTCATCAAAAGCGAATTGAATAATTCTACGTCTTGTGTTACGACAGAGTCGAAACTACTGTATTTTCTTGTTATTTTCTTGACCATCCAAATGGACGTTGTCGCTTATAGAATTTATCGAGCCTGTGAATTCTTTTATCGAGGGGTAAACGTTATTGTTATAAAATATTTCATGTCCTGGTACAAATTCAGCGTTTTCAGTATTGTCAAAATCAAAGTCCTTATCTTCAGCAAACGTCTCGTTCTCGCCTTCACCACTGCTATAATATTCTTCAGACATCATAGATATTGTGTATAGAATTTGTTCAGAGAAAAAAATTAAACTGATTCTTTGATTTGTCCTAAAAACAGCCGAAAGAGTTCTGTGAATATTCACTATTAGATGCCACTGTATGTACTGCCTTAAAATATTTGAAAAATATAGTCGTTTCGTTTCATAGACGAAATTTCACGGTACGTGAAAATAATTCAGGTGTTGTATGACAAAAAGAGTAACGACATCTCAACATAAAGTTTGTATCTATTCAGAATGGAAATATATATAAAAAATATAACATTTTTCCACGCATCAAATTAGCTAAATAACGCGATTGAGTTGGGGTTTTTGCATCCCTCTAAGGGGTTGTTTTAATATATTGTATGAGTCGAAAATAGTCTAATATAGTATGTAGTTCTGACATATGTACGAATTATGAGGTTTTTGAAGTGTTATAATCAGTTCTGATTCATGATGCCGAACGGCGTCATTTTTCGTATTTAATTTTAATTTCTAAAATTAATATAAAATAATTTTATAATTTTCTTTTTTGCTCAAGTATATCACTTTTCTTGCGGAATGTGCTTTAAAATAATTTTCTATTAATCTATTCGGTATTGTGTGACTCCTTACTGGTGCATTTAACTCTTTTATGGGTTCTTCCTATGAAAGAAATTAGTTTGCCGAACCAACAATGCGTCAAACTTTGCATAAGTTGCTCCTTTTCTGCCTCGTTTTTCCTTCATTGGAAAATTAATAACAGAATACATTTTTTTTTTTTTTGAACACTTCAACAACTCTGCTATTTCACACTTAATTTTGTCTTCGTTTCCTAATTTTCGGATGAATTGGCGCTCTGAACAAAATAGGTGCAAAAGTTAGAATATCACAATAAATTATTAATTTTTTCAATACTTGATTAACACTTTCTAATGGTATTTGAATACAATTATTTAATACTTGTATATTCAATATTATTAACAAAAGTAGAATGCGTTTCTATTTTTTTTCCAGTGTTTGCACCACTGATAATTTTACCGAATTATGCGCAAAAGCGTAAACAAAATAAAGTATCAATATCCAACTATTGTGTACAGTGGGTTAAAATCATGTAGTTTGCTTTTAAGCTTAATAACATTTTTTGAAATATTAAAGTGCTTGCAGTTTCTATTATTTTTTCCATCACTGTATATCGTTAATTTGACTTTTTTAAATCAAAAAACATTTTGGCGTAGTAAACGTCATTCTCGGAGATAAGTAGGATAGTTGATGGTGATCAGGTGTCGGTATTTATATCACTTTTTGAGCCTTTGGTGGGCCTAAAGTACTGATCGTACAATGTTGATGTTAGCACTTGTTGGTCTGCTTGATCCTTGATCCTGCTAGAACTCTCTAACTTATATAAATTTTACACAATTACATGAAATATAACGCCAACAATTGATGTTTTTGTTTGCTTAAACTTGCTACCTATTTATCGACAGTTTCCAGTTTTATCGACAAAACCATAAAATTTGTATGGGAGCCCCCCTAAGGAGTGGTCGGAGGGAATATGTGTTAATGGCAAAAATGTTCCTTTTTCAAAAGTAATGAGGGTCGGTCATACATATTAACCCTTTCCGGCACTCTATTAAAGGTCATATGCTCAGGTGTATGGAATAAATAAACAAAAACCATAAAATATGTATGGGTGCCGCCCTAAGGAGTGGTCGGAGGAAATAGGTGTTAAAGGCAAAAATGTTCCTTTTGCAAAACTAATGGGGGTCGGTGATACATATTAACCCTTTCCGGCACAAACAAAATAAAATTTGTATGGGAGCCCCCCTAAGCAGTGGTCGGAGGGAATAGGTGTCAAAGGCAAAAATGTTCCTTTTGCAAAAATAATGGCGGCCGGTAATACATATTAACCCTCTCCGGCACTCTCTTAAAAGTCATATGCTCAGGTGTGTGGAATAAATAAACAAAAACCATAAAATTTGTATGGGTGCCGCCCTAAGGAGTGGTCGGATGAAATAGGTGTTAAAGGCAAAAATGTTCCTTTTGCAAAACTAATGGGGGTCGGTGATACAAATTAACCCTCTCCGGCACAAACACAATAAAATTTGTATGGGAGCCCCCCTAAGGAGTGGTTGGACGGAATTGGTGTCAAAGGCAAAAATGTTCCTTTTGCAAAAGTAATGGGGGTCGGTTATACACATTAACCCTTTCCGGCACTCTTTTAAAGTTCATATGCTCAGGTGTATGGAATAAATAAACAAAAACCATAAAATTTGTATAAGAGCCCCCCATTAAGGAGTGGTCGGATGGAATAGGTGCCAAAGGCAAAAATGCTCCTTTTGCAAAAGACATGGGGGTCGGTCATACACATTAACCCTCTCCGGCACTCTTTTAAAGGTCATATGCTCAGGTGTATGGAATAAATATTTTGCTAAATATTTTTTTTTTAAAAAAAGATGTCATCAAAAGCGAATTGAATGATTCTACGTCTTGTGTTACGACATAGTCGAAACTACTGTATCTTTTTTGCAAATTTTTTACCTCAGATACAAAATTTTGCAAGTATATGTTTAACTCGCTTATAAATATGCCGAGCACGTTTTTGAACTTGGCCAAAACAGTTTCAGACATATCAGTTAAATGGGCTCTTTAAAAAAACTCTTTTTTTTGCACTTGAATTTGTTTCAAAGTGAGGTAATTTTATTGACTGAAAGTCTCTTCAGACAGTCAATATTGTTTGACTACATTGAAGTCACATAACAAAAACCTATAAACTTCCAATTAGAGTTTAATTCAAGCGATAACATTTAATTATATTTACCGACAACAGAGGCAACACCTAAGTATCGCCGCCGTTAAAAGTGACGATGGCCAATCTTCTGCAGCGGGGCTGCATTTTAAATATGGACACTACGGAAGCAAACACTGGTCAACAAAGCATAATTTATGCGTTAAAGCAAAGCAAAACAAGAAACGAATAAAAAAGAAAATTCGCAAATGAGGCGAACGTGTGATTAAAATGCGATTAAATATGGACGTACCGACAAACCGACCAATTTCGTTATCTAAGAGATAATAAATTGAATAAAAGAAAACAAGGCATGTAATGTGGGTATTATGCAAGAAGAAGAAAAACAACAATATTAACAAAAATAAGAAAGAAATACTGATAAAAAATGTAAAGTGGGGGAAAAATGTAAGTCGTTTATAATGGAATTTTAATTGATATTTATAACTGTAGATTAATAAATAATGTTGCAATTTGTGCGGTCTTATTGACTTTTATCACAATGCAAGCGCCAAAAGAAAAAAAAAAAAAAAAATTAAAAAAGATATTCGTTCGAAACTTAAAATGCAAGGCCTAAAGAACCTGCGCATTGCGCACTTTTGAGCAAAACTTAAGTTTCGACCCATGCAAATGATAGCGCTACATTTTGTTTTGAAATTTATTTGTATTTCACTTTATGTAAATAACAAAAACTCCTATTGTTGCTTTTCACTTACCTTATAAAAGAGTTAGTCGTTAACAGATACACGCCGCCGATGAGACCCACAACGGCGCTTATACCGGCTATCAAATTATTGCATTTATGCACCGGAAACTCGAGTAGACGCAGATATTGACGCATTTTTATTGTTTTTTAGTTGTTGTTGTTGTTGTTTTTGGCTTTCTGTGGTGTTATCTAAATTTGATATTTTTGTTTTTAAAATGTTAATTTAAATTATTTGGAATTTCTTCTTTTCACTTAAAGTGATGAAACATAAAATTTCGCTTTCATCTTGAGGTGGGTCATAATCACCGAATTAACCGCAGCACATTTACATTAACATTTTTTTTTCTTTTCATCTATTCAAAACTATCCAATTAACGTCACATTAAGGCACATCTACATATTTAAGTTATGCCATTTCTTCGTTTGAGCTTCTTATATTAAATATTCATTTAAAGTTCATTAACTTGCCTTTGGAAAAAAAGCCGCCTTTAGAAGTTTACAAATAATTCAACTGTTAAAAAAACACACTGTCACAATAAAATGACGTCACAATTGTATGAAATTAAAAGAGATTTTGATATTCTGAATCTCTCAAATTGAATCTGTGTAGTTAAATCTCTTTAGTTCGAAATGTACATACTTAGAAAGAACAGTAAGAAAGTTAAAATATAAAAATTTTTACAAAAACGGTCTTTAGCAGACCAAAAGTCATGCATTTCAAAAATAGTTTTTATGGAAAGGGTCTATAAATTTATTAAATAATATCATTGCATAAGATTTCTAAAAAATATTCTTAAGTCTAATGAAAAGAATCCTGTTTTGTGTGACATTTAAGTACAGTAGAGACTCACAAAAATTGAGACTCGCAAAAGTTTAAATATACGGAAAAGTTAACTAGGCTTCTATCACCACAGGAAAATCTGAAAAGTTAACTTTTGTGTCATGAAGAATAAGCTGTACAAATTGACCAACGTTAAATAAACTGTCCAATTAGTAGCTCTAAAAGCGAAGCCGAAAGATATCTTTACAGAAATCTATCCAAATAAAAAAGCGAATGATCTTATGACAAGTCACGGTTGGTTTTTGAAATTCAAGCGCCGGTCTTAAGGCATGTGAAGAGATTCTATTTAGCAAGACTTTAGCATATAATATGTTTTAAGATACACCGCTTTTTTCATATTTCATGTATATTTATTCATATACATAAACATATAGTTTTAAATTTCACTATTGTCCTTAAAAGGTTAATAATTCACAAAAATTGACAGGCCCAAAAACGAACAGGTTAACTTTTGTGAGTCTCTACTGTGCCAATTCTAAATAAGTACGAAATTAATCCTTAAACACATTTTAAGTTTCGACTTATTTCTGGCATTTAAGCTGAATTTTCAACTTAGGTTTATTCAGAGACTCATAGTATAATTTTATGATAAATAGTTTTGTGAAACATTTGAACCCGTTATATCTTTGTTTAATGGATTATTTTTGCTCTTTATTACAAAAGGGTTAAAAAAGACCCATATATTGAAAAGTTAGAGGGTTAAAATGTTGTACAAAAGTGTTTCTCGTAGTATTTTACATAAATCCTCTGAATAAATCCTAATCCTTATCTTATTGTAAACAAAAATAATGAAGGTACAAGAGAAACTTATGCATCGAAATTTAAAAAGAACTTATGTTGTGCACAGGTGATTTAAAACCAAAAACTAATCAGGAAAGAATCAAGCAACGAGAAAATGTTAACCCAACATATTTAAAAGTAAAAATAAATGGAATCACTAATAGGCAGAACGGAGCGATAGCAAAAAAATGTGTTAGCAGCGCTGATAGAAATATCTTAGCGGATGAAATAAAAAGTAAACTGAGTCAGAAATATGATGTTGTTCCTCCAGGTATGCGCTACCCAAAAATTCTAGTATGCGGCTTATCAGCTAAGTTAGAGTGCTGCAGTGTTGAAGAAGCTATAGAAAAGCAGAATGATTTTGAGTTCCAGCACATAAAATGCACAAAAGTCTATCCGTCTTTTAAGAACCAGCTTTTGAAACTGTTATGAAAGACCAAAAATTAAACATTGAGTGGGACCACTGTATGGTTTATGAAAGCTTAGGTGTTTTAAGGTCTTACAAATGCTGGGATTTCAATCATAAAACCTATATGTGCAAGGAAAAACAACAGATATGTGCAAAATGTAGTGAAGCATACCTTGAAAGAATACAAAAATGACTTTGTGAAATGTTTTAATTGAAAAAAAAGCGAAACAAAAGCTTGATTTAAATGATATAAATTTAGATCATGATTCAAGAGATATGAATTGTAGTGTGTTACAGAGGAAATTAAAAATCGAAACCGAACATACATTGTATTAGCAACTATAGCAAAACACCCAATTCATATACCTTTATATTGGCGGATTAAGCACAAATTATTCGCAACTTGAAATGATCGTGGAAAATGAAACATTATGATTTTATTTGCCTATCAGAAACACGTGTAACTAGCTTGATAGGTAATAGCGAAGTTTCTCTCAGCAACTATGACATAATATGATCCGATAGTGAGTCAAGACATACTGGTGGTGTACTTGTGTACTTTAAAAAAGAAAACATGGAGCGTTGATTCCACTGAAGTTTACTATAAGGAGAAAATGTTTTGGTGGTTTTCTGTGTATGCATGTAGAGACAACCACCCAGTAGGCAATGGAAGCACTGCTAGTAGGCCTTCGTATGTATTTTGTAATAGGTGGCGCAAAAGTAATCCTCCTATCAGAAAATGCTATAAATTTTGCGATTGGCCCCTAATGTCAGTTCTGTTTTGACATTTGTATAGTAAACACATGCGAAATACACGTTAATAAACAATGTTACGCTACACTGCTCCAGAACGCGGAATATTGCTGACTATTTATTTGACCAATAATCGGTCGGTGACTTTGGCACAACGTGAATTTCGCCGCAGATTTCCTGGCCATCCAACTCCTACTGGTGAAACACTGCGACATTTAGCCGCTCGCCTCCAAGAGACTGGCACAACACGAGATGCTGCCAGGCGTGGCAGACCCCGGAGTAGCCGTTCTGCAGAGAATATTGCTGCTGTAGCCGAGGATGTCATGGAAGCGCCGTCGACATCGACCAGACGACGTGCCACGCAAATGGGTATCAGTCGACGGTCTTTACAGCGAATTTTGGTACAAGATTTGAAGATGTTTCCGTACAAAGTCCAGACGGTGCATCAGCTGTTAGCTGCTGACCGCCAATCGCGTCTAACATACGCTCAAGCCATCCTTAATCACCACCAAGAGGAAGATGATTTTTCATCAAAAATAATCATGAGTGATGAGGCCCATTTCCATCTTAGCGGGTACGTTAATAAGCAAAATTTACGCTTCTGGGGCACTGAAAATCCGCGTGTAACCCACGAAGAGCCATTACACCCGCTCAAAGTCACTGTATGGTGTGCTGTTTTCGCTGGAGGAGTCATCGGACCTTTTTTCTTCGAAGACGTCGCGGGCCAAACGGTTACTGTGAATGGTAAGCGCTACAGAGCAATGATCAACGAGTTCTTTTTGCCGCAACTTGATGAATTGGGATTGGAAAACATGTGGTTCCAACAGGACGGTGCAACGGCACACACTGCACGTGCCACAACCGATATGCTGAATTTGAATTTGAGATGCATTTCCCGGGCGCCTAATCTCCCGATTTGGCGATTTGCACTGGCCAGCAAGATCGCCTGATTTGACCGCTCCAGACTTCTTTTTGTGGGGCTTTTTAAAGTCGCGGGTTTATGTCAACAAGCCTCAGACTCTTGCAGCTCTTAAAGACAATATCCGTCAAGAATGTGAGGACCTATCGCCGAAAGTTTTGGCCGAAGTGATGGAAAATGCCATAAAAAGGGCTCAAATGACAATCAACTGTGGCGGCGGCCATTTACATGACATCATATTCTCAACTTGATGTAAAAAAAATTAAAAGACCAAATAAAAATAATCCACAAGAAGAATCAAAGTTTTTAATTTTTTTTTTTAAATTACAGCCAAAAAATATCGGAAGGTTATTTTTTCGCCACCTTGTAGTACTAAAAATAAAAAAAAAAAAATAACTGGACAGTTCAGCCCTCGAAAGGACTTTGACCTAGCTTCTTATGATCAATTGTGTTGTGCGTGTTATTAAGTTTGTACACAATTGACCGAGAAATGGACCTACGGGCTTAACGCCGACTCCGAACTGCGATGAACGAAAATGTTCTTATTCTCAAGAAGCTTTACATGGCATTTTGATTACTCTCTGAGGTTTGCCATTGTCTGCAGAGAGGTTTTCAAATAATTTTCTGTCGCTGCTGGGGTTCGAACCTGGGTATCCAGTAGTAGTAGTACTGCCGCACTCATATACAAATACACTTTCTTTTTTATATGAAGTGGGAAAATTTGTCAGGCCTACCGCTTTCGCTGCGCAAAGAATGCCTTCTAGTAGCACTCTTTAGAAAATTCATGAATAACCTCCTCTTTCGATGAGGAGTGATAGGAGCACTAATGTAAGCAGGAATGATAATCAAACTTCATTAAGCATGGTTATAAAAGTGGCTTCTTCTGCACTCCTTCTAATATTGCTTTTTAAATGAGGCCTGGACAAAGTGCTCTTACAAAAGTCATGCTTACATCCCTTTGCAAAGGCTTTATGTGGCTGTTGTGTATAGGTCTCTGAATAGACAAACTTTGCCTGAAAATGTGTTTTGCGACTTTATCAAATCTAATTTCGATATGCTGTCGAATATCTTAACATTTGAATACGGCCTTTCATTATTTTATATTGAAAACAAATTTGAGCTTTAGGCCAAGCATTTTGACAACAAGACAACATGAAGAACAAAGAAGGCAACAACGAACAACAACAACAACGGCTCTGTATAGAACAAATCACACAGCTTGACTATACAGACTGTTTCGTTGGCCGCTACACCAACTCATCAGTAGTCTTGTATGACTTTTCACAGTGATCCACTCAAGCTACTTAGGTTCTACTTATACTGCCAATTATGCCGAGAAAGTTACCCACAATTTATTTGACAGAGAGAAAGCTTAAGTTCTTATCTACTTCGAAAAAAAATGTTAAGAAAATGATTAGTTGTGTGTTAATCACATAAACAACAAAGTATAGAATTTAAATCACATTCAATCCGCAAAAAATCTCGATCTCAAAGCAAAAAGGTTTAGTGATTGCATTAATGAGTCCATAAATAAAATGACAAAAGTGAAAATCATAAAAAAGAATGAAAATAAATGTGTTTGGTTTAACCGCAATTTACTCGAAATCAGACGCATGAAAATTGTACACTATAAACGCGCCGTATGGACTAATAATCCAAGTGAATGGGAAAATTATAGAAGAATAAGAAACATATATTCAAATCAGCTGGAAGTGACTAAAAATAAATATATAGAAAATAAAGTCGCACAGTGTAAAGATCAAAAATCAATGTGGCAAACAATAAAAAAACTAGTGTTAAACAAAGAACAGAGATGAACTAAATAAGATGAAATAAATAAGATGAACTTTAATGGAACTCAGATAAGTAATTAATGCCAACATGCTAGCAGTACCCTACACGAATTTGATTCAAAGAACAGGATCAACTTTTAAGTTTGATACAATATCAATAAATGAGCTTAAGCATACTATTAGCAATATGAACAATAAAAAAGACTACAACGGTTTATCATAATCGATGCGGGTGTACCTCGGGGAATCGTTCTCGGCCGCATTCTCTTTGACCTGTTCACCTCTGATTTTCCAACTAATTCTTATGTAGTAACTTCGACATTTGCGATGCTAATGCTATGTTAAGTTGCAGCAAGTGCCCAAAATACGCATCAAGAGACTCACCTAGGTCTCACCTAGGCACTTAAGACTCGTAGAGACATTGGACAACCATGGCGCTTAAAAATGATGAACAAAAATGTAAGCATACATCGTTTACTCTAAGGGCAAGTACATCCCACAGTCACCCTTAACAATACCACAATCCCGCAAGCAAATAAAGTCATTTACCTCGGGATTCATCTGGATAAACGTCTGACGTGGCGAAGCACACTGAAACCAATATAACGCAACTTAAACTAAAAGTCCTTCGCCTATATTAAATATATAGTTATCCTGTATATCAGCATTTCAAATCCAATCTGGACCTATGGAATACCGCTGTGGGGCAAAGTAAGTCCAAGTAATGTTGAACTTGTACAGAGGGCTCAGTCTATAATACTTTAGAATAATTACCAGAGCTCTCTGTTTCTTTAGAAATGAAAATATTCACAGAGATCTAAACATGCCTACAATTAAAGATGAAGCCAATCGCATAAGGCAGAGCTACTTAGAAAGACTAAAAAAGAGAATAAAAAAGAAACAATGTGATTGATACCGAAAAAAACATTTACACTCTCCCTCTCATATCGTTGTTTCTTTTGTAAAGTCAGTGAAAGTACACTTTAAGTGTTTGTGTTTATTTACAAAATTATCAAATTGATTAGCTACTGTGCAAAAATTTATTATAACCTCTCATGTAGGTCTAATTCAGTGACGTCTTATATATTTTTGGTCACATGGAAACAGGGTGTAACCGTTAATCTATACCGTTTTCATGTTCTGCCGTTTAATGACAATAAATAATCTCTTTGCAAATTTTTAAAATTTTTACACTAATTCCAAAATAGGGCCTTTAAGGAATTAAAGCTCATATGGGAAGTGGGTATGGATGCTGGCTTAGGCTACCCACTTTTCCCAAGGTGTTTAATACTGTCAGAAAAGCCTGTCTGACGGGCTTGAAATACTCGTTCGTGGTGTTTAAATATTTTGTTTACATAAAATGTAGATATGGCAGGCAATTTATTTATCGGGATCAGGAACTTACAAAGATACTTGCATCCAACATTAAAATTTCAATAAATGACAAAATTTATCGCTTGCACTTAAAGACAACAGTCTTCCATTTCACAGTCTGGCATTGAGATGAGAAAGTTGAAAAATGTTACTGACCAAACGGAGAAAACACCCTTTGGAAAAGTCACTCAACTTTCTGAAATATGTGCAGTTCATTTGTCAAACTGTTAAAACTAAAGATTAATAACGAGTTGCATTAAGTAATGACTTAATTACTCTCTCTTCGGGCATGAACTTTTGTGACCGTCTCTAAATTATTGCATAATTGTTTGTGGTGTTCATGGCTATGTCGGCAGTAATAGTTTAATTGTATCTCTCATAAGTTATGACCAACAGCAAGTAAACTCACAGTTAAGTGCTGCAGATACATAGCGGAAAGTAGCGAAAAGATATGTAACGCGACGTTACATTTTTCGCTTTCATGTTTTCACATTTTATTCGATTACGTTTTACTTCATTGACTTCGCTTCACATAGTTTTAGCGTGTTTTATTTGTTGTTTTTGCTTAAGCTTGTTTATGTTTACTTTTGCAGTCTATTTATTTGAACTAAGTGCTACAAATTGGCGTTCATTGTAAGCAAAAATGGTAGCGTGTAAATGTGTGTTTGTAAATGTGCGTGTAAATGTTTTTAAGTGTTTTAAATAATTTCTTTCGAGATAAATACAATGTGGTGTCAAAAAAAAATATTTTTATAAAAGCTTTTGTAGTTATTTTAAACTCTAAGGAAAACTTTTAAATAAAAATAGCTGCAGATATTATATATTTTATTATCTTTATTAAATCGAAGTGGCTAACAGCATTGCTAGGTTTAGATAGATTACCTGTTATCTCTAGTATGTTATTTCTAGTATATACTTTTGTGACTTTCGATCTTGTTTTGAAAAATTATTGCTTCTTAATAATTGTTACGAAGTGACATCAGTTTTTATAATTTCTCTTTCTTATTTTTAGAACTTATTTTTTATATATCTTGATTCTCTTAAAAATATTGTATTACCGTAGATTTTAACTTCTATTACTCTCGTTAGTTAATTTGTAACACTTGCCTTGAACGGTACACTTTATAAAAGCAAGGAATAAATAATTTAATTTACGTAAAAATTTAACCTTTTTTCTCAAATTAAACATGGCGACCGTGACAGGACACGTAGTTCCAGATTTTGATTTAATTGTTTACGCGGCGGTGATTTGATAAAAAAAAAAAAACAAAAATACAATCATTTAAATTTAATTATTGTGTGTTCATATATAGTATATGCGGTGTGCTGCCTTTGCCTACAACACAGCAGAACGTCGCGACGCGTCGGCAGAGAAGATATGCAACGGAGCTGCACATAATTAAGAGAACACCAAAAATAAAATTAAGAGAACACCAAACACAAAACAATAACAAATTACACTGCTCAAGACGATTTAATGCAAAACTGGTTTTGTTACTCTATGTGTTTAAAACAATTTACATAAACCCGAAGCGGTAAACTTTTTAATTTCTCCATACAGTTTTTTGTGCTGATTAGCAATATTTTTGACATTGCAAATAATTAGAAGTCAAGTAGTCGACTTTGCCGGTCAATACAGTTAGGTCATTAGTGTGACTAAAAGCCTCTATTAAATTTAATAGAATATAATAAATAGTATTCAACTAAGATTTAAAATTTTTTTTTTAACAAATAAAAATAATTATGGCTGAAGCCAAGGTAACTAAATTGAAAACTAAAAGAGCAACTCTAATTGCCCAGCAACAACGAATTCAAGACTTCGTGAAAAACAAGTTGAGCTCTGCCTCCGCCCAAGAAGTGGAATTAAGAATGCAAGCCTTGCAGAAATATTACCTTGATTTTGAAAGCGTACAATCCGCAATCGAAGAATATGAGGCTAATGAAGAAGCATCCACCATACGGGCCACTTTTGAAGAAACGTATTTTAGTCTTCAACCTGCTCTATCGGCATCGATTGACAGGCTAAAACACGAAAAGGCCAATGAAAGTCTAAACATGTCATTTGGATGCTCATCACTCAAGCTGCCAAAGATTTCATTACCGTTTTTCTCAGGTGATTACACACAATGGATCACTTATTATGATACTTTTACAGCTCTTGTGCATAAAAATTCTGCTTTGGATGACGTAACACGTTTTCACTATCTGAGATCATCACTCAAGGATGGCGCTCTACGCAGAATTGAATCCGTTGAAGTAACTGCCGATAACTATGAAGTCGCTTTAAAACTTTTAATTGATAGATACCAAAAAAAACCACTTATTGTACGCGAACATGTTAGACACTTGCTTAATTTATCTTCAATCACAAAGGTTTCTGCATCAGCATTGAGAGATTTGATCGATACCGTCAGTGTCCATTTACGAGCATTAAAATCTCTTGGCAGGCCAGTTGCTCAGTGGGACGATATAGTTGTAGAAATCATCCTCTCTAAGCTTGACAACAGCACTCTGGAAAAATGGAACGATGAAGCCGCTACGGATCGAGTTCCAACTTTAGACGAGCTTACGCGTTTTTTAGAAAGAAGATGCAATCATTTGGAAGACAGATCGTCGAATCGCCATCAATCCACTTCATCATCAATTTTAACCAAACAAGCTCCTGTTAAACAAACACGAACAGCGTTTACCGTATCTGAAGCATCAACTATTCAAAAAAAATGTGCCTACTGCAAAGGAATAAATCACCTAATCTATAGATGCCGTAAATTCTTAACTCTACCACCAAAGCAACGTTTTGATTCAATACATGAGCGAAATTTGTGCAACAATTGTCTCAAATCAGGTCATACACATCAATCATGCGAAGCAGAAAAATGCAGAGAGTGCAAGGGTCTTCATCATACATTATTGCACCACAACACCTTCTATCTTAACAAACTTCAGCCATCAGCAGCTACCAATAATCAGCCAGCCTGACTAATAACTGGCGAACATATCATCAATAATATTACTCAATCAGCAGTTACCCCAGCAGACATTGGTGATATCAACAATGTTTCTTTAGAACCAGCAACACATTCAGTGATGTCTGCAAATCTGTCCTCCGATAAAAATGACACAGTTCTTCTGGCCACTGCGCTAATACAGGTAAAAAATAAATGGGGTTTTGATAATCTCTGCAGGGCACTTCTTGACTCAGGATCGCAATTGAACTTCATAACCGAGCGTTTAGCAATTCAGTTGGGCATAAAACGTCAATTTAATCAGATTGAGCTTACTGGTATCGGCGATATAAATGCTGGAGTGCGACATTCTATCTCAACAATTATTAAATCGAATTGTACAGAGTTTTCAACCAGCTTACAATTTTACATTCTGCCTCGTATCAGCGAGCGTCAGCCTGAATTGGATTTCGATATCTCTGACTGGAACTTTCCTCCAAATCTTGCACTTGCTGATCCCTCGTTTAATAAAACCCAGAGAATTGAAATGCTTATTGGAGCGGAAATACTTTTGGATCTTTTTATTAGCGAATCAATTCGACTTGGAGCTGGACTTCCCGTTCTTCAGAACACGAAGCTGGGCTGGATTGTCAGTGGCAAAATATTGACACCAAAACAAGTAAGTCTCCACTGCAAAAAATCCAATATGTCTTCCACAGGTGCCTTAGAAACGATAATCCGTCAATTTTGGGAAATCGAAGCGCACACCAGTTGCTCAAAGCCTTTAACTACCGAAGAAAAACTATGCGAGTTTCATTTTGACTCAACAGTGAAAAGATCAGTGACTGGGCGCTTTATTGTTAGACTTCCATTCAGAAGGCCACCAACGGCACTCGGCGATTCTCTAAAATCTGCAAGACGACGCTTTCAATCTTTAGAGAAAAGGCTCTCGCAAAATTATGAGCTCAAACAGCAGTACTGTAAGTTCATGATAGAATATGAAAGCCTACAGCATATGACTCGAATAGGTGATTTTGGCGATGACATTCCAGAAAGCTGTTATTTTTTAGCGCATCATTGCGTTTTAAAGTCCGACAGCTCAACCACAAAGCTTCGTGTTGTGTTCGATGGCTCTTCAAAAACATCATCAAACTTGTCACTTAATGATACGCTAATGGTGGGGCCTACAGTTCAATCCGATTTATTTACTGTCATCACTCGATTTCGGTCATATAGCTACGTTTTTACGGCAGATATTTGTAAAATGTATAGGCAGATTGAAGTGGACTCACAAGATAGAAAATATCAAATGATTTTGTGGAGAAAGGATCCTTCAGAATCAATTGGAATATATCAACTGAATACTGTTACGTATGGCACATCAGCTGCTCCGTATTTAGCTACACGCTGTCTTAATAAACTAGCCGAAGATTCTAACTCCACATATCCTGAAGCTTCAGCAGCTGTTTTAAAGGAAACTTACATCGATGATATTATGACTGGCTCAAACTCGTTAGAAGCAGCATCAAACCTGTTAGCGGATATTCAGAAAATGCTCTGCGCAGCTCACTTTGATTTAAGAAAGTATTGTTCAAACGACTGCAGAATACTGGATCAAATTTCTGATGAAGATAAAGAGCAGTATCTACAAATTGGTAAAAATGAAGTAGTAAAAACTCTCGGTCTTATCTGGCATCCAAACGATGACACTTTTGTTTACCATTTTGAATTTGAATCTTTACAAGAAATAACAAAGCGCACGGTGCTGTCAAATCTTGGCAGAATCTTTGACCCGCTTGGTCTTATCGGCCCCGTAGTAGTTATAGGAAAAATATTTTTGCAACAGCTATGGAAACTTAAAGTTTCTTGGGATCAAAGCCTAGAAGGTGACTGTGAGACGCGCTGGAAAGAGTATATTTTACAACTGCAAGCACTCAACGATTACCGAGTTCCTCGACATTTGCTGTCCAATAAGGTAATGAAATGCATACAAATCCATGCCTTTTCAGACAGTAGCGAAGCTGCCTATGGTGTTTGCTGCTATCTAAGATGTCTAACTGAAGATACCGTTGTCAAAACCAGCTTAGTCTGTGCAAAGTCACGTGTTGCTCCAACGAAATCACTTTCGATTCCAAAGCTTGAACTTTTAGCAGCAGTTCTTATGGTCGAACTAGTGGAGCGGTTACTTAACATATTGCCAATAACAGTCTCTAATAGATTCTACTACACCGACTCGAAAATAGTTCTAGCATGGATAGCGAAGCCATCTTACACATGGACAACATTTGTCGCTAATAGAATAGCGAAAATACAAGAACTTACGCGTACTGATGAGTGGAGCTATGTTCACACTAAAGAAAACCCAGCGGACTTAATTTCTCGAGGACTGATGCCAAACGAGTTTTTAAAATCATCATTGTGGACTGCTGGACCAGAATTTTTACTGGCACAATCACAAAACTCGCTTCCAGCAAAATCTCAGCAGATCAACGATGACGACGTACCCGAGAGAAGACCGAACAAGCTCGTTTTTCTTGCATCAAAACCTACGTACACTTATTTGACATCAACTGTACGACATTGTGGGTCTTTGTCGAAGTTAGAACGCATTTTTGCGTACTGTATTCGTTTTTATACAAACACTAGACTTCAAGCCAACAAGCGGCAAGGCGGCCCTCTTAAAGTCTCGGAGCTCGATGCAGCATTGCTCAAATTAATAATCAACAGTCAACGCTGTTATCTTTTTGCTGATTATAAATCTCTTCTTGAAAGAAGTCAGGTCGAAAGATGCAGCTCAATTAGAAACTTAACACCCTTCTTAGACAATGCAGAGGTCATTCGCGTTGGCGGACGTTTGCACCATAGTGACTTAGCTTATGACTCCAAGCATCCCATTATTTTACCAAAAAAATGTGAACTAACAAAACTTTTAGTCTTTTTTTATCATTTCAAGCACATGCATGCTGGCGCACAAACTCTTTTCGCAATCATCAGACAAACTTATTGGCCGCTTGATGGTTTGCATATCTGCAAAAATATTGTGCATCGCTGTATTAGATGTTTTCGTACTAAGCCAACTAAAACTGATCCTATGATGGGTAGTCTTCCTAAGGAAAGAGTAACACTAGGACGCGCATTCCTGACCACTGGAATTGACTTTTGTGGCCCTGTGTATATACACTCTAGAATTCGCGGGCGTGCACCAATTAAAGCATATATCTGCATCTTTGTGTGCTTTTCAACGAAGGCGGTGCATATCGAAACAGTCAGCGACCTTTCTACACCTGCCTTCATTGCTGCTCTACGTCGCTTTATTGCACGAAGGGGTCTCTGCAAGACAATTTGGTCAGACAACGCAACGAATTTTATTGGGGCAAAAAATGAATTAGCAGAACTACGAAAATTATTCGAGAGTGAAAATCACAAAGCTGAGATATTTAAAATTTGTCAAGAAGATCGCATTGACTGGCACACGATCCCACCAAGGTCTCCTCACTTCGGCGGCTTGTGGGAGGCTGCAGTGAAGCAGACCAAGCATCACTTAATACGAGTTGTGGCCAATGCAGTCTTAACGTTTGAAGAGATGACTACAATTACAGCACAAATTGAGGCTATACTAAATTCTAGGCCTCTTACACCGCTTTCGTCTGATCCTAATGATCTTGAAGCACTGACACCAGGTCATTTTTTAATTGGCCAGCCATTAACATCCTTCTCGGAACCTGATGTTTCAACTATAAATTGCAATCGGTTGCAGCGCTTTCAGAGACTGCAGCAATTACAACAAGTTTTTTGGAATAGATGGTCAAAGGAATATCTACACTTGCTCCAGCAGCGCCATAAATGGGCCACAAACAACGCACCTTTAAGACCGAATACACTCGTCGTAGTTCAAGATGACAACTTGCCACCCTATAAGTGGCTTTTGGCCAGGGTTATCTCAACTATACCTGGTCATGACGGAGTTCATCGCATAGCCGAAATAAGAACACAACATGGTGTCTATAAACGTGCCATCACCAAGCTTTACCAACTACCCATTGAAGATTGAATATACAATATCGTATATTAAGGAGGCCGGCATGTTACGAAGTGACATCAGTTTTTATAATTTCTCTTTCTTATTTTTAGAACTTATTTTTTATATATCTTGATTCTCTTAAAAATATTGTATTACCGTAGATTTTAACTTCTATTACTCTCGTTAGTTAATTTGTAACACTTGCCTTGAACGGTACACTTTATAAAAGCAAGGAATAAATAATTTAATTTACGTAAAAATTTAACCTTTTTTCTCAAATTAAACAATAATGAAAACAAGGCAGGAGTATAAGAGAATATTATAAAGAATACATTGAAATTTTACATTAAGGCCTGGTTCACCTTTTATCAAATTCACTTTTTAGGTAGTTTTGAATAAAAGATGTTTTTGAAAACGTAAAATGGTGCATTTGAAATTTTAAAAATATTGTATCTTTAAAAAAAAAATAAATAACTGGCCATTTCAGCCCTTGAAAGGACTTTGACCTAGCTTCTTATGATCAATTGTGTTGTGCGTGTTATTAAGTTTGTACACAATTGACCGAGAAATGGACCTACATGCTTAACGCCGACTCCGAACGGCGATGAACGGAATGTTCTTATTGTCAAGAAGCTTTAAATGGCATTTTTATTACTCTCTGAGGTTTGCCATTGTCTGCAGAGAGGTGGCGGCCGTACAGAAAAATTATTTTAATTAAAATAATTTTCTGCCGCTGCTGGGGTTCGAACCTGGGTCTCCAAAGTTCGTTGACATAGCGGCCACGCACTTTAACCAACTACGCCACGGACGCCACGATTGTATCCACGATATTGTATCTTTATTGTATCTTTATTTTAGGACAAAATATTTGCATGAGTAAAAAATTTAATAAGTTATTTTGTTTCTTAGCTTAGACCTTACACTTGGCATAACCACAAAGGAAAAAACTTAATCGCATGATATTGGTGGCTAATTGCTGTCTCCAAAACGTGAAATCACACGACCAGGGAATTCTTTGCACAATAACTCGATATTTTCGCAACTTGTTTGGCACGTAGCACCATCCTGTTGAAATAAGTGGTGGTCTGCGTCTGTATAGTTCACTTCCTATCACAAAAAATGGTTCGTCATGTCTCTGTAGCGCACTTCATTGACTGTAACGGCTCTTTCGTCGTAATTTTCAAAACAGTTAACCTTTGGTGATGAAGCACCACACCCAGCGACTGTAAAAAGCTGGTTCAATGAATTCGAGCGTAGTCTTCGTTCTATCCAAGACGAATTTCATGAAGGTCGTTCAAGAAGGGCTGTTATGGCAGAAAACAACGATGCTGTTGGAAGCAGACCGGCACACAATGGTTTTAAATCGAGAAAAGACGGCCAAAACCTCAAAGCGTTGTCTGATCTTCATTAAAAATTATGATTTTCAAGTTTTTGGGGTCGCTGATCACGAATCTGAAGTAAAAAATTCGAAATTCAAAATGGCGGCTTAAGAATGGCGGCCATGAACATGCTTATTTTTATAATAACTATATTATGCAATTCAAATTTGGTTCCTCGAAAGTTTTCGTGGTCGCTGATCACGAATCTGAAGTCAAAAAATTCGAAATTCAAAATGGCGGATTAAAAATATGCTAACTTTTATAATAACTTCGAAATTGAAATTGGCGGCCATGAACTAATTTTTAAGCTAAATTTTCTAAAATATTAGATATTATAACTTTTTTAATGTTCTTTATAATGAATCTGAGGTCCACACAATAACAACATTATGAAAATATTAGTGTTTTTTTTTTTAATTATTTTAAAATTTAATTATTTACAAAGGGTTTTCCATTAAGGACTTGACAATTTTTTTTTTAATAAAACGCAAAGCATTTGAGATATTTAAAAAACTTTGTTATCGGCTTAAAGTACAATCAAAACATTTATGAATGGAACTCCACTTCGTTCATATGGTCACCGCGGGCACGTATGCAGCGGTTGATTCGTTGAACCCAATTTTCGATGACTCGGCCACACATTTCTGCCGAAACGGCCGCTATTTCGCGTTCAATGTTAGCTTTGAGCTCTTCCAACGTCGTCGGCTTGTTGGTATAGACCAATGACTTGACGTAGC
The DNA here is from genome assembly GCA_943735915.1 of Pherbina coryleti. Lineage (NCBI taxonomy): Eukaryota > Metazoa > Arthropoda > Insecta > Diptera > Sciomyzidae > Pherbina > Pherbina coryleti. Next base: position 18,024,864 of record OX030950.1, on the reverse strand, counting down.
CCCAAACAAAATAGTTTAGAGGAGTTAAATCGCACGAACGAGGCGGCCAATCGAGTGGCCCATTTCTTGAGATAACACGCTCATAAAACTTACTCTTCAATAAATCGATTGTAACGTGTGCTGTGTGACTTTTGGCACCGTCTTGTTGGAACCACATGTCTTTCAAGTCCATATCTTCCAATTCGGACCAAAAATAATCGGTAATCATGGCGCGATATCGATGGCCATTCACAGTAACGTTACGACGAAAAAATATAAAAAAAAACGACGAAAAAATATAAATAAAAATAATCGTCGACGAAAAAATATGGTCCAATAACGACGCCGGCATACAAACCGCACCAAACAGTTATTTTTTGTGGATGAAGTGGTGATACATGAATTACTCGTGGATTTTCAACCGACCAATAATGCATATTTTGCTTATTGACGAACCCATTAAGCCAAAAAAGGCCTTCGACACTAAAGATGATTTTGCGATGAAATTCATCATCTTTGCGCATCTTTTCCAGAGCCCAATCGGAGAACGTACTTCGCTTCAAATGGTCCATCGGCTTCAATTCTTGAATCAGCTTGATCTTGTATGGGTGTAAACCAAGATCCTTACGAAAAATTCGCCATAAAGTGGTCTGGGCGATGCGCAATTCTTAAGACCGCCGTGGAATTGACTGTTTTGTATCGTTTGCTACGGATGCCTGAACGGCAGAGATATTATCGACACTTCCACCAACCCGTTGTCTCACTGGCACGGCAGCATCGCAGAACGAATATGTAGACTCAAATTTTTGCACTAAAATTGTTATTGTCTGTCTACTAGGGCGAGAATTACGACCGAAAATTGCAGTTAACGCTCTTAAAGTTACGATCACCAACTCCAAATTTCGGTAATAAATTTTTATAATTTGCAGACGTTGTTCGTTTTTGTACTTTATTATGATAAAAATGTTGAGTTTACTGAATAAATTGAAAGTGACAGTTTGATGATTAGTGAAAGGGTGCGTTCAGAAATTTAATTCAAAGTTGTCAAGTTCCTATTGGAAAACACTGTATAATTATAAATATCTTAAATCCTTAGTATAAAAAAGTTATTTTTAGAAATGAACAATTATAGAAATTTTTTATTTTTAAGGTTTATGTACAAGAGCCATCCCTTAAAGTAATGATCTTCTGACTCGTTTTCTGTTTTCTTCTCGCTGTTCGTGAAAGTAACGAGTTGTCAAAAATGCGAATTACGTAAGAAAATTTGAAGTGTTTTCTACTTTTCTTGCGTTAATTACATTTTTCCAACGGTACTCACGTAGGCATAAAACTATCTCTCATAAGCTTTCATACATTTCTTTTCCATTGCGTTCGGCGAGTAGACGGATGCATATGCAAATGCAGTGAATGAACTTCCAGCTTTAAAAGGCAATCCTCTTATACCATTCATAGAGTTAGGATTTAGTAGAGCGACAAAATTCAATTATTTTCGAATAATTGCAAAACTAGAGGTGCTTTCTAAAGTTTCTATTTTTTTATATATTCCATTGTTTGAAGGTTATACCTTGATTATTATAAAAAATTACTCTTATAGATGTAAAACAAATTTTTAGGGAACAACTTGAATCTTATTTTGGATTTCCCAAAATTGCTATATTTGAGTTAAGTGGTTTTAGGTTATTTCCTCTAAATTCTTCCCAATAGTAAAATATTCCCCTAAGCTCAAGAAATGTGAATGAAATGCTTTAAGCAGGGAAAATTCCCCCCAACTGGCAACACTATATTAAAGACCCATTAGTATAAGCTTTTAAAAAATTCTTAACATCTTGTTAATTCTAAGAAACATTCTAAATTTTTATTAACACTTTTGCAAAAAATAAATTATTGTACACCATATTGTCAGCAACATTTTCTCAGCAACTCTTTTGCAACAGTTTTATTTAATTCACAAAACAATTGCAACAAACAGCTGCATTGCGTGACTTGCATGTCTAAAAGCAGACTTAGCTGTAATGCAAGACATGATGTTGAACCAAACAATGTGGTGATGACTGAAACACACAGTAATTGTCGCCTAGAAATCACTTGAGCGGTAATGTAATTCGGAATTTTTGGTTAACGGAGAATGTAAACGGAAACTTACATTCAGTGGAGTGGAATTTTCAAGCTCTAAAAAATCATTTAAAAAACAAACTCATCAAGGTCGTTTAAGCGAAATATAAGATTAATTTGAAAACACCATTTGACAAGAAGTGACAGTTATTGTAAAACACTAAAAAATGACTTTATCTCTGTTGTTCTTACAAAGATTTTCGTGATTATGATCAAAGATTATGGCAGAATTTTATGTTTCATCACTATCTGGGAAATATTGTAACTTATCACGATATGTATTACCTAATTGAATCAACAAAAATCTTCACACACAGTTATGTTGGACTAAGACACCGATATTTTTTTTGTATTTTTTGCACTTGATTCTACCCTGCATGCAGCCAAAGAAGCAAGGGCAGATGATGTCTAGCGCGATAAGATATAAAATTAATTTAATAACGTGATAATTAGACGTACGCGAGATAAACGCGATACACTGCAAATCGTTGAACAACGACGCGGCACGAAGTTAACGTTAATTGATTAGAGCAGAAAAAACAAGAATAGATAAACTGATAGACTTGAAGCGTTCAACAAGCTTCGGAGCTTATTTTGATGGCTAGGCTACTACGGCGGACCAACGTAGAGCATGGCGTGTCCGTATTAGGCGGGAGTTGCTGTTGCTGTTGATGAATGTGGACGCGTTTAGCCACAAGCAGCTAACTACACAACCTGTTGCAATGCGACGCTGCTTAAAGCTTTTCAAATTACTTTTATTGTGTAAAAAGATAACTTCATAAACTTTGGCAATTTATGCCTATATTTGTTTTTTTTTTTCTTAGTTATTTTTCCAGCTTTAATATGAGTTTTGATAAAAATAAATAATTATTTTGACGGATTGTTGCTTTTATTATTGCGCAAAATCGAGATAACATAATATTTACTGTACTAACACATGTAAAAACAAAAAAAGAAAAAACACTTTTTGTAGTAAGCGCAATAAACACAAAAAAAGTTCACTTCAATAACTGTTCTAAAAACTCGTGCTGCTAACTTGAAAGCTTTTCGTATTTATTTTTTCTGCTGCGAGCTTTCGAATGTTTACAAAATAAAATAAATTTTGAGTTATTTTAAGTTTTGCTGGTATAAGCCAAGTTAATTAACAGCTGCTATTCTCGGAGTTAGTATTTTACAAAAGTCGGTTTGTTTGGTGCAACTGCAAGCTGTACGATTGTTTTTGAAATTATTTTTATAAAATTGTTTTTTTTTTAATAATTTTTATATTTACAAAATACATAAAATAATAGTTTTGTTAAAATGTGCGTTTCGTGCGGAAACTTAAAACGTAACTGGCGCCTTTGTCAAGGCGTAGAAGCAACCCTTACAAATTCGCTAAGGAAAGAAGCCAAAAAAGGAAGAAGAAGACAAAGCGACAAGAATCACAACACTCGATTGTCTCAAATATCACTCAGTGCAGGCTAAGGTTACCAGCGGTGAAATGCATCAAAGTGTATGAAAAACTTAAGCAGGCAGCCTTAGGCTGTTGCAGTGGCGGTTGCTTGTTTTGCAATAAAAATTCAGGTTTTTATATATATAATTAGTATTTTTTTTGGCGGGTAATTTTTCGATAAGAATTAAACTGTCATGCGGTGATCAGATACGGCAACTTTTTTATCAATGAATAGGTTAACGTCAGAACAACGCTTGGGCATATTTACTAAAAAATTTTGGTTCGGGAATGTTATCATGCGCTACGTCCATTTTACGGTCGACACAATCGTTCATACGAGTGACTAATTGGATTAACCATTGATTGTCTTCTCGCCACGTTTACTCGTAATGATAATATGCGTCCGCAAAGACGTCATACTTTGCGCACCGCAACAAAGATTGCTGCTGTAGAGCGTAATAATGAAAAGGACCCATGGGACCCAGCTGACACAAAACATTTTTTATTTAAAATTAATTTTTCTGATCTGTCATCGCCTCTCTGCAGTCAATGGCAAATCTCAGAGAGTAAATAATGCCACGAAAAGCTTCTTTTGAATATGCACATTAGACGTTTGAAGTCAACATAAAACTAGTAGGTCCAGTTCTCAATAAAATACTTAAATACTTACTTACTTAATATATCTGGCGCTTACATCCGTTGGTCGGTTTTGGCCTCGTATAAGAAATTGTGCCAGCCATTTCTGTTTTCCGTTTGCTGGTGCCAGTTAGATAGATAGATATGTTTGCGGCGAGCTTATTCAGCTCTGGCACTGCGGCATCTGTGATGCCTATTGTGCCATACCTTTTCTTTGCTTAAAGCAGTTCGTTTGCTTTAGTTTTTTTCAGAAAACATAGTATGTTTTCGAGGTTGAGGATCGCAAGGTGTCCTTGAGAGACTATTGCGCTATTTAGGATTCTCTTCCTTATATGGAGAAGAGCTGGACATTCAGTGAGAATATGTCTGAAGGTTTCTTCATCCTCAAGGCAGAATCTACATAATGAATCAGTAGCGAGATTACTTTTTTGTAGGTGTTTCTTTTGTTTACAGTGTACAGTTATAATTCCGGTCATCATCTTTAAGTCTTTTTTCCCTACGTTGATAAGAAATTTCGATTTCTTGGGAGAAAGTTCTGAAAATATTTGCTTAGTGCATGGCGCCAGTTGGAAACACCAAGCATAGTCAGGTTATCCAACATCTGATCCTTCCAACGAAGATGTGGGCGTCCTATTCGACACCGAATTGAATATTTTTTCGCTGGAGCGTCGTTTTCCATTCGCTCAACATGACCTAGCCAGCGTAGCCACTCGATTTGAATGCGCTTAACTATGTCGATGTCAGCGTACAGCTCATACTCGTGATTCCATCGAATGCGGTACTCGCCATTGACGCAGATTGGACCGAAGATCTTACAAAGGATCTTTCTCTCAAAGGCTCCCAAAGTCTTTTTATCAGAACTGGTAAACGTCCAGGTATGTGCTGCATATAATAGGACGGGCATGATTAGTGACTTATATAGTGTGAATTTTATTTCTCGAGAGAAGGCTCTGCTTCTTAATTGCCTATTCAGCCCAAAGTAACACCTGTTGGCAAGAGTAATCCTTCGTTCTATCTCAATGCAGACATCGTTGAAAGAGTTTATGCTAGATCCCAGGTAGATGAAGTACTTAACAACCTCTAAGAAGATGTCGTCAACAGTGACGTGGTTTCCAAGACGCTGGGACTGTTTATTTGTTGACACTAGGTATTTCGTCTTATCTGCATTCACTGCAAGACCCATTCGACTCGACTCTTTCGCTTATTTGGAGAATGCTGCACTGACTTCGCGCGTATTAAAGCCCATGATATTGATATCTTCAGCATACGCCAGCAGCATAATACTTTTGTAGAATATCGTGCCACTGCGTCTCAAATCAGCAGCTCGGATGATCTTCTCCATCATTAGGTTGAAAAAGTCGCACGATAAGTAATCCCCTTGTCTGAAACCTCGTTTGGTATCGAATAGAGGAATGAGATCCTCCCTCAGATCCTTGCTCAGTTTCATTCTACAAAGTCGGAGGAGCTTAGCAGGAATACCAAATTCAGACATGGTAGTGTATAGATGATTCCTTATTGAACTGTCGAAAGTGGCTTTGTAATCGATAAAAAGGTGGTGTGTGTCGATTTGTTTTTCTAGAGTCTTCTCCAAGATTTGTCGGAGCGTAAATATCTGGCCTATGGTGGATTTTCCAGGTCTGAAGCCACATTGATAAGGTCCAATCAGCTGGTTTACGATGGGCTTCAGTCTTTCACATAATACGCTCGACAGGACCTTATATGCGATATTAATAAGACTTATCCCACGGTAGTTGGTGCAAATGGTGGGATCACCTTTCTTGTAGATTGGGCAGAGCATACTGATGTTCCAATCGGTTCCAAAAGCGGAATGCATTCTTCTGACCATCTTCTGCATAGAAACTCATGAATGCATTTAAATAGAGTTTCGCCTCCATTCTTGAAGAGCTCAGCAGGTAAGACATCGGCTCCAGCGGCTTTGTTGTTTTTAAGCCAAGCTATAGCTTTCAAGACTTCACTATGGTCGGGCAGCGGAACTTCAACGCTGTCGTCCAATATTGGGGTTTCCGGGATATCATCTCTATCGGCGGGATTGTTGTCGTCGTCGCCATTCAGAAGCTAAGAAAAATGTTCCCTCCACATCATCAGTATACTCTGGATATCTGTCACTAGATTCCCGTTTTCATCCTTGCAGAAAGAGTCCCCAGTCTTGAAACCATCGGCCAGGCGTCTTATTTTTTTGAAAAATTTTTGGACCTTATTCCTGTCACCATTGTGTTAAATAAAATTTCATCATAAGAAGCTCTATGTTTTTCAAGGGCTAAAATGGTCCATTGATTTTTTTTTATTCGATTCTTGAGGTACCGTTATATCTCTGAAAATAATTGGTGTTTGGTGCGCTCTAAGGGTCGGTTGCATCGATGGTCCTTAATTTTTTAAAAAATTGAGGCCGGGGAGAGCGTTTTCGTCAGCGGTGAGCGTTATAGAATTGGTTTTTATTTTGGGCCCCATTTAAATGGAATGCTAATTGAAGACATGTTTTAACAAAATGAAGCGTTCAAAAATAGACTAACTGAAGGAAATTTTTGAGAAACGCGTTTTTTCTCTAAATAAATCTGGTAATTGTCCACAAAGGTCGTGCAATTAAACGCCTTCTGATTATTTTCTCTGGGGTTATGTGAAGTCATTGGTTTATGCAATCAAATCAGCAACTATGGATATCTTGGAAGACAAATTTGTGCGAACCGTTGTCGAGATGGCCCCAAATGCTTGCAAAAGTGATTGCGCCACATCCGACCCAGCCGCGGCGGCTACTTGCACCGAAATCATATTTAAACATTAATGGCATAAAATTATCTTTCTAATGAAGCCAACTTTCAGTTTGAAGTTATGTAAACTCAGTATTTCAATTTAAAGTTATAGACCTCTTAAAAAAACACCCTGTAGGAGTTCTTTGTTTTATTCATTTTCAATGTTTCTTTTTTGCACTTAGCGGTATAATGAATTTCTTTAATATTTCTTTAAAGTGCTTTTAACACGCCACTGAAAACCTCAGTCGTAGTGGAATTAACCATCACAACTCGTTACAAAGTGTCGCAAAGAAAACAATGAAAGACAAATTATGAACAAGGGATTAAAATCGAGACTTAAAGCGTGCAGAAAAAAACGTACAACCAAGTGTCCATTGGAAACAATTGAAATAAGTAGAAAAAAAGAAAATCAATAAATTTTAATATTCAATGCGATAAGCGTGCCTTAGATACGCAAACAAAAGTTCAATAAACAAATGAATGACGGTTGGAAAAAAAGAAACAAAGCAATGATTGGTAATTAATAAAATCAAAACTAATGGCGAATCAATTGCACAGATAAAGAATCTCATTAAATAATATTGATTAAATCAATATAGTTGAAGGATTTATTATTTTGGAATGTTACACATAGTGTTTTAATCAGCTTTTTTTTTTGAACAGAATTGCATTTGACAGCTCTTGAAATAATCAACAAGAGATTTTAAGCATCAATATATGATCAGTGATTATTTAAATTTTATTTTCAATTGAAATTTTTTCGTTAAAACTACAAAAGCTACCCAATATATCTCAAGATATAATAAGATAAACATTTATAAATCTATTAGGCCACAATCATGTAAGGGCGTTGCATGAAATTATTGCTAAGTGAGTATATGTGACACGAAAATAAATGATATATACTCGTTCATTATAGGAGCTACGGAAAATTTTATTTTATAACGAATGCTTAAGAAGACCGGTTCTTTGATCCCAACGAAATAAAAAAAATTTTTGTCGCCATGAAACCACGGGTCAACTTTTAATGCACTGAAAAAGCAACAAAACTGTTCGCAAAAGCGTTTCATGGTATTATAACTTGGTGACTATCTATATGTTATATAAATTTTATGGAAAAACAGTAAAGGTGATGTTCTAGGGCACATGAAAAATAAAATATTCAATTAAAATAATATCAAATCAAAATAAAAAATATATAAAATTTAAATTAAATAAACATGCAAATAAAAATATAAAATTTTGTAAAAATTAAAAGCAAGATCAAAATAAAAATAAGCAAACAAATTTAATTGGCGTCCATGGCGTAGTTGGTTAAAGTGCGTGGCCGCTATGTCAAAGAACCTGGAGACCCAGGTTCGAACCCCAGCTGCGATAGAAAATTATTTGAATTAAATTAATTTTTCCGTACGGCCATCACCTCTCTGCAGACATTAACATTTACATTAACATTAACATTAACATTAACATTAACATTAACATTAACATTAACATTAACATTAACATTAACATTAACATTAACATTAACATTAACATTAACATTAACATTAACATTAACATTAACATTAACATTAACATTAACATTAACATTAACATTAACATTAACATTAACATTAACATTAACATTAACATTAACATTAACATTAACATTAACATTAACATTAACATTAACATTAACATTAACATTAACATTAACATTAACATTAACATTAACATTAACACTAACATTAACATTAACATTAACATTAACATTAACATTAACATTAACATTAACATTAACATTAACATTAACATTAACATTAACATTAACATTAACATTAACATTAACATTAACATTAACATTAACATTAACATTAACATTAACATTAACATTAACATTAACATTAACATTAACATTAACATTAACATTAACATTAACATTAACATTAACATTAACATTAACATAAACATTAACATTAACATTAACATTAACATTAACATTAACAATAACATTAACATTAACATTAACATTAACATTAACATTAACATTAACATTAACATTAACATTAACATTAACATTAGCATTAACATTACCATTAACATTAACATTAACATTAACATTAGCATTAACATAAACATAAACATTAACATTAACATTAACATTAACATTAACATAAACATAAACATAAACATAAACATAAACATAAACATAAACATAAACATTAACATTAACATTAACATTAACATTAACATTAACATTAGCATTAACATAAACATAAACATTAACATTAACATTAACATTAACATAAACATAAACATAAACATAAACATAAACATAAACATTAACATTAACATTAACATTAACATTAACATTAACATTAACATTAACATTAACATTAACATTAACATTAACATTAACATTAACATTAACATTAACATTAACATTAACATTAACATTAACATTAACATTAACATTAACATTAACATTAACATTAACATTAACATTAACATTAACATTAACATTAACATTAACATTAACATTAACATTAACATTAACATTAACATTAACATTAACATTAACATTAACATTAACATTAACATTAACATTAACATTAACATTAACATTAACATTAACATTAACATTAACATTAACATTAACATTAACATTAACATTAACATTAACATTAACATTAACATTAACATTAACATTAACATTAACATTAACATTAACATTAACATTAACATTAACATTAACATTAACATTACCATTAACATTAACATTAACACAAATACATAGAAATCATAATAAAAAACAACAACACTGTACCAATTAGAATATATAAATAAACAAAAATTGAAAAAAATTAAAAAACAAACAATAGAAATAAAAATAAAGGATGTAAAGGATGTAAAAACCCGGGGTTCCAGGTTCGTTGACATAGAGGCCACGCACTTTAACCAACTACGCCACGGACGCCACAATAAAAGCCATTGCTTTGTTTAAATGTCTTTGTTTAAATTTTTTATTGAATTATAAAGTAAAGACATGGAGGTCATTGATAGAACATATATCGCTCGAATGACCGCCTCGAACCTGTTTACACTCGCGAGGCCTTTTCATGAAATTTTCCATGACATTCTGGCATAATTCCGATTCAATTGCTGCGATGGCCAGTTAGATTTCCTGTATCAGCTCCGGAATCGTTTGAGGAAACCTCAAAGGAAGGAGTCCAATGGCGTCAAATTGCACGATTTTGATGGTCAATGATTAAATTGACCACAGACACTGCGTTATGATGACCGAGAAGTGTGCGGGTTTTTCGAATTGGATCCGCAAAATTTTCACGATTTTAAAATTTTAAAAGTGAATTTTACAATTTGTACGCGTTGCTCGACCGTCAATTACTGCGTGAATAAACCTCAAGTTTTGTATTGTCAGCTGTTATAGTCTTAGAACTCTCTGCTTGTTACAAAAAAAGTAGCACCCAAATCAGAATGACTTTTGAGATCCTTTTCCCAGAATAACAAAAACTAAATAAAACTATTATAAAAATAAAATCAGGAAGAGTATAGGAACAAGATTTAGACAAGAAAAATAAAAAAAAAAAGGTAAGGACTTGGGCAAAAATTATTAAAATTATGAAAAGTTTAGGAAAAATATTTGGAAAGAGTTTAGAACATGGAAATTGACAAGGGCAGAGATTACAACAAGGATTAGGAAAGGAATTTCCACAACAATTAGGACAAAAATGTGTAAATGATTATAAATAAGAATTTCGTCAAGGTTAAGGTCAAGGGTATAGATAGATACAAGGATAATGCATAATGTATAATGTATAATAATAATGTATAATAGATAGATATAAGGATAATGTATAAGGACAATTATTCTAATAATTGTGAAACAAGTGAAAGAATACGGATCCAACAAGGACAAGGAAAAAGATACTTCGTCACGACAAAACATCTACGGGTATGTCCATGACCAAGTTAACTACATTGTTTTTACTATGTAGTAAAATAAGTACTTGATAAAAAGACAAAACTTTTTCTCATAAAAATAGTTTGAAATACAAAATATACAATTATTTGATATTTTTAATACTATTCAACTCCAAAAATTGAATTTCTTTGGGTTGGATCATATGTGACCACAGTTAATATCAGAAAACAGTAAAACAGGTATGTTTATGAATTTTTGCCGCCTAAATTGGTTATTTAACCTTCACTGTGTGGCGTATTGTTTCAAATGAAATAAAAAATTTAAATGGAATTTTTTAAAACATTCCATTTCACAAAGAACTGAAATTTTAGTTAAAAAAGCTTTAAAAGTAACATTTCTCAAGATTCTTTTTACAAACGATAATGATTTTAAAATAATTGCACAGAAATTAAGTCACAGTACATCTAAAACTTTAAATATGTCCTTAAAATCATAACGTTAAAATATTGCTATTTTTTATTTCAGATTAGTCCAGCTCCATTTTAAAGCATGGTTTTGTTTGTGAAAAGGCATATTTCATTCAACTTCACAAAAGCTGTGAAAATCGAAGGTATGAAAAAGCTGTCAGATTATTTAGCAGATTAACAGCGGAAAAATGAGCTGTCAAACGTTGAATGGCTCTTCAGTCGAAAAAAAAAACGCCTCAAGTGAGGACAAGAATAAATAAATTATAAGAATGATTCATTATAAGAATGAAAAAATTAAAAATAATAAATGATTTGCTAAACACACATGCTTAATCTTTCTTAACTCATAAATTAAAAATTTAAAATAACTCTTACTTTTTAAATTTATTCAAATAAGCCAAATTTATGTCGTCCATATTTATGTGGTAAGCTAACAATTCAATTAAGAATGATGTTAAGTCAAATTTAAGACAGCTTTGTTATAACATAACTAAATATTCTATACGTTATACAGCTATGGAGAAAGAAATAGCAAGTATTGCATAAAAAGTGGTTGTGCTCGTCTTATGACAAGCGCAACTAATTTAATCATAGTAAAGAGTGTATCGACAAGTGGTGAAGGATTGCAAAGGCATATTATTTAATAGCTAGTCACTTCACAGTTATGAAGTGTTGATATTTGCCATTTCTAAACGCGGGAAATTGAACTCTTAATGCTACAGTGAATAACAGAAATTTATTACGAAAATTCACGATCAATTGCAGTTACATGCGCAAAATTCGAGTAAACTTTTCTCGTAACTATGAACATTTTGAGATATGATGCACCTTCTGAGTGTGTGCAACATTATCAAAGAATTCCAAGAGAAAGAACTTCGCCCGGGAAATTGGACCGAAAATATCGACGCAATGAAGGAAAGTGTTGAAAACGACTTCAACATCTCAATTTGTCACCGTGGTCAAGAACTCGACCAATCCACGTCCATACTGCAACGAATATTGACGATAGATTTGGCTCTGCATACATACGAGCAAAATTCGAATTGATTCAAAAACTGCAGCTGGCGTACCATCAGCAGTGCCATACGTTCTCTGATTGGTTCGTGGAAAAAATTAATGTTGACGGCGATTTTTGCAATCGTGTTTTCTGATGAAGCCTCCAAATTATTGTAGTGTCTATCAAGCGGAGAGGATGATTCACGAAACCGCTAAGATTCTAGGTCAAAAAGACATTAGGAGCAAGAGTATTTCCATCTTCTCAGAGAGTCAAGCTGCCCTTAAAGCGCTGAACTCGCATATTGCCAACTCCAAAACTCTCATTGACTGCCGCCGATCTCTTAACGGGATGGCTAGGTTATTCAGGATTCACCTCATATGGGAACCCGGACATAGGGATATCGAGGGCAATAATTTGGCTGACAAATTGGCAATGAAGGGTACAACCTCTAACACTGTCTTTAATGAGGACTTTATTGGTATACCCACATCATCCTATAAACTCTGGTGCGTGGACCGGAGTCGTCATAGAGCCGGACTTTTTAGAAAATGTCTTTGGAAGAGTCGTTACACTCGATAAAGTGTGCTATATATGTAGATCTGATAAACAATCTTTTTTCATCGGAGGTGGCTTTGTTTCCATTTACGAAACCTGGATACATCACAACACACCAGAGACTTAAAAACAGTCGAAACAGTGCTCTTATCCTTGCGTATCGAAGCCGAAATGGTCTAAGTGTGCTTATCGGTCAATAAAGTCATAGTGACAGTTAGTTGGAATACACGCAGTATCGTCGGTTTTTTCGATAACTTTGAAAAGAGCAAAACGGTGACCGGCGGTTATTATGCAGAGCTGTTAGATTGAATCTGAAGCGAAAGCGGCCGTATTTAGCACAGTAAGAAGTGTTTTTCTAACAATACAACACACCGGTGCACAAATTCGCAGTAGCAATGGCAAATTAACATGAATTGCGCTGCGAATTGTTTCGTCATTCACCATATTCTGAAGATATGGCGCTTTGCAACTTTGTCTATTTCCAAACTTGAAGAAATGGAGAAGGCTCAGTGGATAGAGATTTGGGTCCAACGATGAAGTTATCACTGAAACAAACGCAAATTTTGAAAAATTGCGGAAATCAAATTATTTGAAAGGGATCAAAAAATCAAAAATGGTTGGACGAAGAGTATCGAAATGCAGCAAAATTACGAGGGAAATGCAGCTATTAATATTTCTGGCCTATGCAACAGTAAGTGGCTACACTTACCATCTGATGTTTCCATTAGAAACTTGACAGTGTTAAACATACCCTTCTTCAGAACATTTTGCCATTTGAGCGTATTTGTGTTGTCTAATGTATCTTAAAAAATTTATCTCGGGCGAAAAATGGAATCAACTCGTGAACATTTTCGTGTGATTTTGTTTTAACATAACTTTCGATGTGGATTAACAATAGAAGAATGCATCGATGAACTTAATTCTTTATAGGGCGTTAAAGCATCATCCTACAGCACTGTTGAAAGTAAAGCATCATCCTACAGCATAGGACGAATTTCCTAAAGATCGTTCAAAGTCGATTACTGTGCCAGAAGGTCGTCATGTGACATACGCTGAGATTGCGATATCTTTGGCCGATAGTATGATAAGCATCAATAAGATTGCAAGATCATTTAGCCATAAAAAATATTTGTTCGTGTTAGATCCCACATGATATCACAAACGATTAAAAAAAGGCTTGTGTTGATTGGTGCATTGAAACCGTTGAAATAAAGGTATATCCAAAGCTGTGTATAACATCCACACAGGATGGATTTATGCTTATGAATCCGAAACAAAACAGCAATCGACTACATGGGTCTTCCAAAACGAGCGCAATGCAACAAAAGTTGTACGCGGAATAAACACATCGAGGCAAATGGTTGCTATTTATTCGGGATTCCCGATCATGTGGCTACAGTGCCGTTAGAGCAACGCAGGACGGTCAATTCTGAATGGCACACGACTTGCCACAAATCAAATGCTTGCCACAAATCAAAGGAGATATTCGAAAAAATTTGAAGAAGAGGCGAATTATGCTGTATCATGACAATGCGAGCTCTCACATATCTACTAGAATAAAAATTCTTTTTGACCAGCCAAAAAATCGGATTGATGGGTCATCCGCCGTATTTAGCCCTGATTTAGCACCCAATGACTTTTTTTTATTTTCGGAAATAAAAAAAAAATTACGTGGTCACAATTTTTGATACCCGAGGAAGCGGTTGTTGCATTCAAGACGTTTCTTCTGGAATTAGTTCAATCGGAGTGGAAAAAATGCTTCCAAATTTGATGGAGAATTTTTTAAAAAACAGTAAAACCAATTTTGATGATAAATATTTTTAGATTTAGACGTGAAATATAAATAGTAAACCATATGTTGAGAAATAAAATAAGTTGTGACTAAAAATTAATTTCTTGTTTAATTTTCTTTGGAAATGCCCACATTGCCCTTGCTCTTACTTGTGCTATTTATTTTTCCAAAGCTGTACATTTTGCAGCATATACATACTTGATGTAACTTTGCCACTTTGCCAAAACTGCATTGATGCGGTCTTAGTAGTTCAGTGGTAGTGCACTTGACCAGCGTTGCCATTGTGACTTTAAATACGTAATTTTGACGTATATTAAGCTCTATTGACGATTGACGTATTTTGAGGCATATTTGACGTATTAAATAGACACAATAGTTTCCATTATATCAATAAGTTTTAAAGGTAGAATGTGAACATTGATATATGATAAGGAACACTCCTTGCATAGTGTACATGCAACACCGCCTAAATAAGTGATAATCAAAAATAATAAATACAAGATTATGCCATGCGCATGTCTGCCTACGTCATGATCGACACATTGTCAAAATCAGCTGTTTTTCATTGAGCAAAACATAAAAAACAACTGTAGCTGAAAAAAAAAAATCGTACAGAACTATTTCGCACTATCTTTCGTCTTTTCTTGCACGAACAGAAAATCAGTGAGAAGAACAAAGAAAGAGTCTTTTCCTATCTACGTCACGGAAGACCTAACGTCTTGCGCAGAACGGTGCAACTTTTTCTGCCTCTGATGGCGTAATCTGATTTCTATTATTTTTGAGTGATAATGTTATCGACTTTATTGTCATCGCAAGTGTCTGTTAGTGGTGTGATATTTTTTAATGTATTCAACGACCATGCAGCTTGCAGCCAAATAAAACAAATGGAGCGTTTTTTTCAGCTTCAATATTTAACTGACGTTTTTTTTATTGAAATGACGTATTTTAAATTTGAAAATGACGATTTTGAATCACAGTTTACTGGCAACACTGGACTTGACTACTATCCTAGAGTTTCCGGGTTCGAATCCTGGCCGGTCTATTGTCCTACGCTTTAACCTTTTATCATTTCTTAGTTGTTTATAGAGAAAGTTGGTGGATAGAATAGCTAAGTAACTAGAATTGACTGAAGAAAAGACGTAACACTTGCCTTAGATTAAAATTAATATGTTTCTACGGATTTCTGACACGTTGAGAACATCTTACACGTGTTCCATTTGATTGTCCCCTCCTGCCTATTAATCTATCACCTCATTTCGAACCAAGGTAGACTTGGCTTAATAGGTGTAATACCTGAAATCTGTGGCTTAAGCTAAAAAAAAAGTTAAAGTTCCACAGCTTGAAGCTTGTCTTTTCGAATCTAGTTATTAGTAAAATGATTAATAATAACAAAGTACAAAAATTAATTTCGTTATTTTTATTTCACAGACACCTGCAGTACTCGTAAGTCAGAAAAAACATGTATTCGATATTAATAGAAGCTCTGACTGAAGTGCTTAGGAGGATGTGAAACATGACAGGCTGAGTAATAATTTCTTATCAAGCTTAAAAATGCGCATCCATTATAATGTTGAGTTCAAAATTATGTCAAGAAAAAAAAAGCATAAAGCTTCATTGAAAACAATAAAAAAAAAATAATTATGGAAAATTGCGCAATGCCAGCCAAGTCAACCCAACTCAAGACTCAAAAAATGCATAAATTAGCGGCACAAAAAAAAAAATGACAAGAGTTTCAAGATCTACAGCTGAGCTCCAACGGCATCATGTGGCGGATCAGCTAGTTATGCACAATTTGAAATTCGAGCATAGAATTTCGGATTTCGGTTGAGACAAAAGCAACGAAATGCTAGACAGTCATGATGTCGACGCACATTGCAGTCATCGTGGAGGCTGTGTTGGGGGCGGAATAAAGGGGCGCTCCGATTACTCTAGAGGCAGTTTCGTTGGCGGCTAGAATTGGCACACTAGGTGACAAATTAGGCAGAAATAATCAACAATGACAGCAAACATTGAATGACAAACCAGTTGATGACTGTAAATTCCAGAGCAGAGGCAAAGCGACAAGCCCAGCTAAGGCAAGGCTGGACTGTGGGTGAGAGGAGGTCACATTGATGTTGAGTTGGATGCGTGCTGCCAATAATGCTAATGATGACAATACCGCGCGGCATTCGAGTTGGAGTTTAATGGGTGAGGCTGCTAATGAAGATGTTGGAAATTAGTTCTCCACAAATTGTTGTTGTTTTTGTTGTTGTTATTGTTGTAAACACGAATAATCAACATGATGACTTAAAACACGCAGCCGTAGATGTAATTATTTCAAAATAATGCGTAAGGAAATAACTTAAAATTAAAGAAAAAAAAAACTGTTGCAAGCTTTTAGGCAATTTTTTAATTTAATTTAACTTGCTTCATTAAGTTTTTTTAAATGTATTTCATAGCAACTCTTATGTAAATATAAAAAAAAAAAATATATAATAAAAACAAAATATATGTGAGAAAAAATTTTATCTTTAGTTTTACGTGCATTTTTAAGCGTTACGCTCATCGAAAGATATGCAACTTTTTGCTGTCAGTCAAGTTATTGAAATATTGTTTGAAGCAACATTTTGATAAGGGTTGACTTAAATATTTATTATAAGTATGACTATGAAATTCGCTCAAAATGTGTATTTGTGTATTTACGCTTGTTATTTATAAGCTGTTATAAAACACTTGACGGGCTTCAAGCTGGTGGGGTAAAAGAGAAAAAAAAAAAAAAAAACAAAAATACATAAGACTGACACTGTCTGAACTCCAGCAGGAATCAACAGTAAATGATATTCGTTTCACGTGTAGCTTTTGTCTGAACTTAAGAATGTTTTTTTCGCTGGCAGGTTTTCTGAAGTTCATTCAAACATCAAGAGAAAGAAAAGAACCTGTTTAATTTATGATAATGTTTATTTTTAGATGACTCTGAGGTATGTGTGGAGAATCTACAAAATCATTAAAATTATTCATTTTTATTTATAGCTTTATAATTTATGACATTCGGTTATAAAGAAAAAATGTCACGGTAATTCTCAGCAATGATAAAAAATGTGATGCCTCCTGACCCAACCCATGTGATAAAAAATGTACAGCTAAGTCATGTAAACTTTGAAAGACTTAGACTAAATAGGTTTCACAAAAACCAGGGGTGGGGAAGACACAATAGATCTATAGCTAATGTTTACAATGTTTGGTCCCAAAGGGTCAGTTCTGAGCCCTTGGGGTCGTGTTGGATGGGCTCTTGGGCTCATCGTTATGCGTTAAGATGAACCCAAGTGAGTGCTGAAAAGGCGAATTCTGAAAAATGGGTTGTGAAAAAAACGCCAAAGTAAACAGAGAGAAAAAAATCGAGCATTCTACGCTTGAATCAAGCAAATAGGCTATCAGTTTACACTCAAGCGTTAATTTCTCAATGCAAGCATTATTTTACTTGAATTGAGAAAACTTAAAACAATTCAATTCAATTCAATTTACCTATATTCAAGACTAACTTGCTTGAAGTGAAAAAAATTTGCTTGATTCAAGTAACAATTTGCTGATAACTAGAATAATTTGCTTGATTTAAGAAATTGATTATCCTTGAATTGAGAAAAATTTGCTTGATTCATGTAAAGAATTTATTGAAGACTAGAATAATTTGCTTTATTCAATTAAACAATTTTCTTAATACTAGAATGATTTCCTTGCTATTAGAAACTTGATTTTCTTTTCATAATGAAAATCCTTTAGCAAAGATGTAGGATGTAGGATAACCGATCATAAAAAAAGAATCAAATATAATAAATATATCTTGTAGACGCTTACATGTTTCCAAATAAAGTAACAGATAAGACACAGCGCCTTCGAACCATGCCATAGTTTGTCAATCCGCACAATATTTTAAAAATGTTTTAATATGAACATGTTGTGAATTATAAGCATGCCAATATAATAGCTCGAACACAATGCGAGCGACGCGCAGCATGTCTTCACTCTGTCGTTGTAGAAAAATGTTGAGTAACTTGATTATAATAAACAAACAGCAGCAAACTTCAGCAGCCAAATAGTAAAAAAAAACAATGGCTGCATTCAGTCGACTTAATAGTTGCCGTTTAACAACACAGTCTCTGACAATACAGCCAGAGCTGAAAAAGAAATCCATTCAATTTGATTTTATTTTCAAAAAGGTGAGTGATTGAATAACGAAATAAGAGTCCATTCAATGAATGCAAAACTCATTCATAAATAAAAATGTAGTTTCATATTCAATTTTAAAAATTGATTAATTATTCGTGTCATTTATATCAATTAATGAATAAAAAAAAATCAAGAATGAATTAGAAATTAGTAATGAATAACAAATGAATAATAAATAACAAATGAATAAAATATGAATAATGAATAGCAAATTAATAATGAATAACAAATGAATAAAATATGAATAATGGATAAAAAAAGAATAATTATTGTGAATTGCATTCTTTGTGTATAGCATTCATGTGAAGAAAAAAATTTATTCATATTCTTAACAATAAGAATGATTAATTGAAATGAATAATTAATCAAATTTTTTAAATTAAACGTGAATTAAAATTTTATTTATAAATCAATTTTACATTAATTTATGGATTTTATGTCGTTATTCAGTTGTACTTAAAATTCTGAATATGAATGCAGATTTTACAGCTCTGAATACAGTTCAAGCAAATCATCCCTCACTAAGATATCGCTGCCATAAATTTTACAACAGTTCAGTTTGCTGAATGTGACCAGTAATAACAAATGCAAGCAATGGCAGGAACTTGTCCGGCAACGTAGGGTGACAATGTTGAGCGACAAGTTTCCAAAATAAGTCCTATAAGAAATACATGTAAATGAAAAGTGACAATTGTCGCTTGCTGCTCGTCGCGCATATTGTGTTCGGGCTATTACATGTTTTCAAATAAAGTAACAGATAAGACACTGTGCCTCCGAACTATGCCATAGTTTGTCAATCCGCACCATCTTAAACATGTTTTCATGTAAACATGTTGTGAGTTATAAGCATGCTTATATAAGTTGGCGACCATTATGCCCCCATGATAGCCTAAACACATTGCATACGACAAGTGACGAGCGCCAAATGTCACTTTAAATTTACATGTATTTCTTATGGGACGAATTCTTGGAGACATTCGCAACGACATTGTCTCGCGACATCGAATGTCGTTGTCGTTGGCTTCAATTTAATTCTAATTTGACATGTGACAAATGGAAATATCTTTCATTGTTTACATTTGTCATTGCTTTTGTTTCGTGTTGACTGCTCTAGGGCTCGTGTTGTTTTGCTTTTGTTAAATTTATTTAATTGAAAAGTTTAAAGGTGAGTTTATAGAATTATATTAAATTATAAAACAAAGAATTAAAATGTTTTTTCCATTTTAGTCATGGATTTAGACAAAGTCCTTATTGAAGAGGTTCGGATGCATAAGCTCTTTTGCAACCTCAGTAAGAAGTAATACAAAAATTTAAGGTTTAGCGATCGGAATTTTTTACACTCCAGAAGAAAGATCACACGCAGTTGAACTAATTTTTGGACATGACAGTGGCAAACATCAGAGAAACTGGCAGTTCATTTACTGAAAAAACGCTGAGAAGGATGAAGAACGGGAATCTAAGTTTCAGCATTGGTTTATGATGAAGTTTCCTGTTGTCGCGTTTATTAAAATCAAGTCGCTCAACATTTCTCTATAACGAAAGAATGGAGACATGCCGTTCGTCGCATTTTGCGGTGAATGTGTTCAGACTATGATACTTCATTAAATTGTTTTTTTTTTTCATTGAAAATGAAAGTAGAGCAGTTTAAAAAGTACGAATGAAAAGATTCAATCGGTGGGAGTGAGTACGCATAAAGTACGAATTGGAGAAAAAAAGAAAAAAAAATGTGGGACGGACTGCATTTTTAATGCATTGTTTTTGACGTTTCTCTGAATTCGTAATTCGTTAAGTTGCGATGAAATATTTACTGTCAACTCCTTGTTAACTCCTTGCCATCATCTTTTTTCAACGCAATTACACAAAAAAAACTTCTTGGTATTTTAACAATGTCTGTGAAGCTTAATTTGTTTCAGAAAATGTTATTAATATAAAATTATCTCTTTATAGCAACCATATAATAGTTTGACAATACTCAAATCTTTGTGCGGTAGACTCTCACAAATTAGAACCACTTTGTTCCACGGGTGGCTCTAATTTCTGGACGCTTTTTTTCACAGAAATTTTAATGAAAAGAATGAAACTGTTTAAAAAGAAGTATGTTAATGCAAAAGAATTTTTATTAATTAATATTTTATGTTTTTAACATAAAATTCATATAATTCCCCTTTTTATATTTATATCAATGAGCAAAGATCATTTACGAATTTAAAACCACATGTTCTAATTTCAGAGCGTTCAACATTGAAATGGAAGGTTATAATTTCCAGACAGTTCGAATTTATAAGAGTTCTAATTTGTGAGAGTCTAGGGGAGGATGTCCATCTGCTGAACAGGCCCACCTACTGAGCACTGTCATTTCTGACATCTCTATAGATGACAGCGCCGATATGTATAGTGTTGCAGTAACATCTCATTGAATGTTCACTTTTGATAAATTATTGAGTTGAATGCGCGTGCTGATTTAGCCCCACGGCCTTTGAGAAATAAAATATTCGAATAAAATTAAGCTGAACAAAAATAGTTTATCTCTATTTACAGATCGATTCTGTACGTTACCGGTAACAGCAATATTGTAACCAAAACTCATTACCGGTCTTAGAAATTGGTATTCTGTGCCCTCGGTAACGCTGTCAAGCGTCGTGCTTGAGCTCACCTTATTGAAATGAAGCTCTCTCTTTTGTATATATATATATTCAATATTTCTGTGGTGAAATATGAATAATGGAAAATGAGAAGTACAATAAGTACATAGAAATAATTGCATTTTTTAATTTTTTTTTATAATATTTGTTTTTCTATGTATTTGTATTATGCACGCAATAAGCCAGCGCAGCTGCGGTGTTATCTATATTTAATTTACACATTAAATAAATTTTTATTCATTGAAAAGTGCTGAAGAAGCTGCAACATTGAATTTGACATCGTTGTTTTATTTTCATTTGCTCCGATTTTAAAATTAAATTAATTTTTCAAAACATGAGCACTTTTT
Organism: Pherbina coryleti; assembly: GCA_943735915.1. Lineage (NCBI taxonomy): Eukaryota > Metazoa > Arthropoda > Insecta > Diptera > Sciomyzidae > Pherbina > Pherbina coryleti. Next base: position 18,003,012 of record OX030950.1, on the reverse strand, counting down.
TAATGTAAGCTAAAAAATGTCTTCTGTTTTGCTTGTTACCACATAAAGAGATGGTAGCAACATTCACCGGTAACCCTTGGTCGCAGAATATCAACAGAGTGTTCAAGTTACTACACTAAGGGAAATAACGCATATTAGCATTATCCACGCCTGAGTATAAATTTTATTCAAATATTTACGTGGATAAATCCAATGTTTTCCTTACAACTCGTTTTTTTCCCGTATTTGAATTTTATTTATACCACACACGTACACACATATTCCATACAAGCAAGCAGCAACAGCATCGCACACGTACACACATACTCCGACAAGCAGCAACAGCATCGAACTCTGTTCCTGCAGTTTATATCTTGCATTTGCAGTTCTTATAGTTCTCATTTAGTTATTGTTGCAAGAGAAATATAGTATGCATGTTTGGCAAAGATTCTTTGAGCGTGCGATGGGTGATCGCATAAGAGCCTGAACAGAATCAAAAATCGTTGCGACCGCCGATCTTTGTTGTTGGAAAATACATGCAAAATGAAGAAAAAAACGCAGCTCTTTTTCCGCAACGATAAATCGCACAATTAGAATCTATTCTATTTCTTCTCTTGCGACCGACGATTCTCTCTCTGAGTGTCATTAGTGTTGCCATATTTTTGCTAGAAATGGTATATGTTCAAAGACATTTCCTTAGTTTTTATTATGTCTTGACGTTTCTTCTTTGTGTGTGTTGTATTCACACAATTGAAGAGACCAATACATTGAAATGAAATAGAAAAAATAAATAAAAAAATACTAAATAAAAGCAACTTTGAAACGTCAGTCGCAATCGCATCATTCTGGACACATTCTCTGCGATATACGACCAGAGAGGATCGGCGGTCGCAACGATATTTGATTCTGTTCGGGCTCTAACATTATGTAAGGTTAGAGTGACAGCCGGACATTTTCTGACAAATGTCTTGCACCGGTTGTCATTTGCCTGCATATTTTGATTTTAATTTTCTTTTTACATTTTCTTTCTCTAATCTAAACTATTTTTGACAGTTGGCATTTGTTGCCATAATACTGCACCAATTGTCAAAAATAGTATAAATTAGAGAACGAAAAAAGTAAAAAGAAAATAAAATATATTAGCAAATGGTATTTGTTGGATGCAGCTCATGAAAAATATTTTAAATATATATCTTCACATTATTTTTTAATTTCAATATTTATTTTATAAATTTTTTCTATAAGCGATAGTTCTATTTTCAAAAAGAAAATATTTAAAAGATATTTAAAAAATCCGTGCATAATTTTAATATATTTTTTATTAATTCTTTTTAAATATTATAATATTTTATTTAATTAAGAAAGTATTTAAATAAATTTTAAATATTTACGTAGTCGATTTAAGCAAATGCGTTATTGGTGCAAAAATGACTCGCTTTTTGGATAAGTTAAAAAAGTTCTTGGATAAATTTAATATTTTTTTCCCTTAGTGTAAAAGTTGAATTTCTACGGTAACAAGATTAACGTTACCGCGACAGAATTGATCTGTTAGAGTATTTTCAAGTATTTTTTATAGATAAAAAAAAGTGATTATGAGTGGAATTAATAGTTTAATATTTCTTTTTCACAATTCGACAAGCACTCGAACAATATTGTGAAATGGGGAAAAAATATTTTGCACCATGTCATGATAGCGTCACTGCCTACCTACTGAACAAAACTTCGACTTACCTACTGAACAGATTTTCAGACATCGTGCATGCATAAAATTGTCATTTATACGATTACAAATGGCGCTTGGAATCATCCTAAAGTTTTTATTTTGTATTTAATTGATATTTTTGTGATTTTCGTCCACGTTCAGATAATATTTCAGATAAAAATTCAGAATACCGTCGCCGAAAAAAAGTAAAATACAGAATGAATATAGATCCTGATGCGATGGCTGCAGCTATCAAAGAAGACCACATCGACCCTTAGCCACTCTATCGTTTAAAGTTCAGTGAATCACAAAGAACCATTGAAAAAATAAACTTTTCATAAACGCTCAAAAACTACACTAAGGGAAAAAAATATTAAATTTATCCAAAAACTTTTTTAATTTATCCAAAAAGCGAGTCATTTTTGCACCAATAACGCATTTACTTAAATCGACTACGTAAATATTTAAAATTTATTTCAATACTTTTTAATTAAATAAAATATTAAAATATTTAAACAGAATTTAATAAAAAATATATTAAAACTATGCACGAATATATTTAAATATTTTTCAAATATTTACTATTTGAAAATAAAACTATCGCATTTAAGGAAAATTTATATAAAAATATTGAAATTGAAAAACAATTTATTTGAATATTTCCCAAGAGCTGTGTCCATCGAATGCCATTTGGTGGTATATTTTATTTTCCTTTTTACTTTTTTCGTTCTCTAATTTTTACTATTTTTGACAGTTGGTGCAATAATATGGCATCAAATGTCAAAAATAGTATAAACTATAAACAGAAAAAGTAAGCTAGAGAATAAGAAGGAAATTATGCAGGTAAATGACAACCGGCTCAAGAACTTCTTGAGAAAATACCGCGTTGTCACTCCACCCTACATGATTTCATCATGCATCGCACTCGCAAATCATATTTGCCAAACTTACAGGTTATATTACCCTTGCAACATTAACTAAATGAGAACTATAAGACCTCCAACTGCAAGAAATATACTGCAGGAACAGAGTGCGATGCTGTTGCTGCTTGTCGGAATATGTGTGTTCGTGTGCGATGCTGTTGCTGCTTGCTTGTATGGAATATGTGTGTACGTGTGTGGTATAAATAAAATTCAAATACGGCAAAAACGAGTTGTAAGGAAAACATTTGATTTATCTACGTAAATATTTAAATAAAATTTATACTCAGGCGTGGATAATGCTAATATGCGTTATTTCCCTTAGTGTAGTGTTTTTACTTCATTTTCTAATGTTAACAGCAATTTGGTTTAGGTGTTCAGTAGCTGGGCCGATTTTTTCAGGGGTCGATTTTGGAGACTGCAGTTTTTGGAAAATTGTATTTTTCGGAAATTTAAAAATTCTTGTTAGCCATTGAATTCAGATTTCAAACGAAACTAAGAGCTCAGAAAAATTATGTTTTAAACCGAAGTTATGGCCTCCAAGCGAAACGTGTTCAGTAGGTGGGCATCCTCCCCTACTGTATTGGCAAGATTTCATGATGGTTGTTTATCAACAAGATTCTTGTTCAGTGGAAAATAATTACCTATATACTATTATATAAAAGGGTTCTCCCGGATTTTTATCGTTCAATCACGGGGTAACCGCTGAACCGATTTTAATAATTCTTTCACTATTCAATTGCTATAATAAGCGACCCTGCTACTGGGTACTACGTTTTTGGTAAAAACTTTTTATTTAATTATTTAAGAATTCATGTATTTTAATCCATTAGCTTACGCTCATTGTTGAGAGAGAGAGGTGAAAGTCTACAACTCACCGCGCTGCTATCTTAAGTGGATAGTTGCACTCAGTTAATTCCTGCTGCAGAGTTGCGATAAGTCCAATATATCGTATTTATTTTGATTTTACTATTATAAAACTCTTTTCATTTCAGTAAGAAGTCACTCTTTTTATTTCAATAAGAAATATTCTTAAATAAATAAATTTGGTTCTTGAGTGTTTATTTAAAATATGTTTTTATATCATATTTATACTCCCAAGTAACGCTGGGAACGGGTATGCTAGTATTTTAATAAACCATACTTTTGTTTGGTTTAGCTGATTGTAAGATTGTGTCCCCATGCATTATTTTTCTTTTAATGCATGATTCTAAGAAACTTTTGCACATTTAATATTAATATTAATGTATTTGGTAAGGATCTATTGTAAAATATTTAAAAATATTCCACAAATACATATTTCAAAACTTAAATGTATTTTCATTTGCAAAATATGTACTCCCAATGGCCCAATGTCTTATTTGAAATGAGCGTTATAGATTTTTTAAATGAATTATCATTTTCGGAATCAAAGCAATGAAATATATATTAAAATTTTTCTTTTAAGGCACACTTGTAAAGGGTTAAGTCCTCCTTGTGTAATAAAGCCATTATTAAAGTCATTTTAATCCGCTTTCGCTTTATTTTAAGTACCTTCTCCCGAGCCATAAAAAAAAGGTTGCTGCACGCTGACAATGTGGATTAAGCTCAACTGATAGTCGAATTGATATTTGTCAAGGGGAAATAAAGCATTTTTTTATAATATCGTTCTAGGCCCAATTATAATTAGTTTGTACAGCAGTTTTGGGAAAAATTAATTGATGTCACCGAAATTCTTCACGGTCATTGAAGGAAATATAAAAAAACAAAGTTTGATTCAAACTCACCTCAGGCGTTCGCGCAGTAGTCGATAAACTTCTTTGTCTTTTTCTAGCAACTGCAGAATACGCTTGTAGTCCTTGAGCTTGGACTTCAACTCCATATCGTTTATCTCGACGCAAATGCCGCTGTCGAAGCTACAGTCGAGCAGCGCCGGGCTACAGCTGCTTTTGCCGCTGTCGGTGTCGACGTTCTGCTGAGAGCTGCTGCGACTAATAGCTGAGCAGGGGGTGAGCAGAGGTGTGGGGTGGTGAGTTGAGAAAGGCGTGACAGGTGTTGTGGGCGTATGGGGTGTGTCTGGTGCTGGGCAGTGCAACATGTTGTTGTCTTATGTTTGTATTTGTTTTTATAGACAATTTTTGTAAGTATTTTGTTTGTTGTTTTTTTTTTAAATAATTTATCACTTTGTGCTTTCAATTTTATTTTGTAACTATTGCGAATACATTGACAATGATTTGCTTTGTGTTGCCTATTCATGAAATATTTTTTTTTTTTTATTTTAACGGAATACTGATTATGTATTTTTTGTTTTTTTTTTCGCTTGTGTCACTCAAACGCGGCAGTGTTTTTTGTTGTTTCCTTTGTTGTTAATTACTTAATAATTTTGTGCTATTGTTTGATTTGTTTTTTGTTTTGTTTTTATTTGTTCCAAACTCGTATCTTATCAGCCGCAGATACATTTAAGCTGCATGCTGGTATTGGTAATTGCGCTACACAGGCAGCTGACAGTTTGGTTTAATGAGCGGCTTGAACTGTAAACAAAGAGAGAGAGAGAGAGAGAAAAAAACAAATTATTACAAATTTTAAAAACGTATCTATGAGTTATCAGTTTTTGTTAATAATGTTTATCCCACTAAAATTGTTGAAATAACAGCACGTTTCATAATTGCTACAACAACAGCAACAACAAAAAAAAAAACAAATTTTTATCTAATTCATATTTGCAATATATGCTGGCTGAAGGAAGTTCATTAAATTGCACGTTCACGATTATGTATCTCATAGATATCTCTGAGTTTGTTCTACAATCTAAGCTACTCGTCGCACGACTGCTGGGCTATGAACGTTTTGAACAATCTTAACAGATGCTTTTTTGCGTTTTTGAAAATTTTGTTTTGATTATATCTTTCTTCCTGCCTTATGCTCTTATCTGATGGAGCGCATCTTTAATTTTTGTGCTATCTCGTTTGTTCTGTTTGAAATGCATCTTTTGGGTGTTGTTAAACGTTTTACGTTGCGTAGCCGCCAAAGCGTTTCAGCAGCTGTTATAGATATTCTTTCAGTCCATAATTTATGAAGTTTCATTCAGTATTTTTTTTTTTCTATTCCCTTACTTTTTATCTTATTTGGTGTGTCATTTTATTATGTTCTTTTTTTTTTTTGTCTTTTTGTTTTTGTTTGTTTCCCTCTAGTATTTAGTCATCTTAAATTTCTTATTCATTCATGCTGACTGTTTGTTTGTTTATATGTTTGTTTGGTTGTTATTTTTTCTATTTAAATAATTAGTTGCTGGCTTGCAATAAGTTTTTTTTGCTTGCTGCTGCAGCTGCTTTTCGTTTTCGATATAACCTCAAAATCACGAAGTATTTGGTATAGAAAATTATTTTGTAAGTGTATTTTTTACGAGTATAACTAATTATTTTATTGCATTTTTGCAACTCAATTTAATATTTTTTTAATGACAATTTTTTTGCAAAATTACTTTGTAGCTATTTCTTTTGCAAAACATTTAAAAACTATAGCAATTAGTTTTGGTGGTACCTTATAGCCATGCTTTTATTATTATTTTAAATCTGAAATAATTTACCTCTTTCTACATGTTTTTGTAGTAAAAACTTGCATTATAAATGGAGTTTAAAAAATTTAAAAAAACAAATTTGAAAGTTTTTTATTTTGTGTCATTATTTTTATGTCATTACTAGCCTTTTCCCGGTGCGCGTTGCTGCACCCTGCAACTATATGGGAACATAATAGGAATATTCAAAACTTTACTTAGATTCATAGTTTGACACCAATGTAATTTTTCACTGCCCGTTACAGTTTCGCAGTAGCAGGAGATCACCAAATAGAAACTCCATTTTGAGTTTGTATGTAAGTACTGCAACTTTTACTTTCAAAGCTATTCGATAATACAAATTTTAATTGTATGGGCGGAGTCACACCCCCTTATATAATGCCCATCCCAGTTTTCTAGTAGATGGACATTACTCAGTTTTAGTTCATTTGCCGGCAGTGAGCATACAAACTAAATTACCGAAATGTTACCAAATCGACGAAAACCGTCAGGAATATAGCATTTTTATTGATTTGTGGGCGGTAAAACGGGGTGTGACAGAAATTTAAATCATATCGTGCTTGAAAAAAATATACTGCCAAAATTTCAGCTCTATCGGCTCAGTAATTTTGAAGTTTCCAGCCATCAGACAGATAATTAAGCGAAATTTGACTATCAAATGCCAGAATAAATTAAGTTTTTGCCATAAAGTGTATAGAAATATGCAAAAATTAAACTTTCCATCCATAAAAGGTGATGAAGAAATGTCAGAATTTATTACGATTGCTCATATCAAAGAACCATGTTTTTTGTATTGATTAATAATAAAGAGATTCAGAGGGGCCGAGAAAATATATATATTGCGATAACTTTTGATCGGAAAGATATATTGGTATAATTTTTCACATAACTTATTCTTTGAGCTTAACTATTCTATGAAAAGAATAAAAACAACTTTTGAAAAAATTAATTTCTTTAAAAATCATGGGGTCACTGGTCATGTTTTTTGATGACAGAAACAGTTAATAAATTTTTTTGTAAAATTGGAAGCATTTTTGCTATTAAACGCTATGTCATGTAAAAGGTAGTCGAAAATGCAATTTTGAGTTTTTATTATTTTAACAACAAAAACAACTTTTGTGTCATTTTTTGAGTAAAAAGTCAATATTTTGGACCTTTTTTGAAAGAAATATTAAAAATATATCCGCAAAGATAAAGGTACCCTTTAAATTGTTTTTATTAAGTGATTGAATTGAGTTTATCAACGAAAAAAAATTGAATGAAATATATTCACAAAAAACGGAGTTATTTGCATCGCAAGTAAAATATACGAATTTCTGATAGTTTTTTTGTTATTCTAAGGAAACGATGGTTATTAGAAAAAGACGTTGTAACAGAAGTTTGTGCAATTTTAAAGATATGTAAATGTTTTTGGTGTCAAAATAACAGTATTTTCTTAAAATTAATAAATTGACCATTTTCGCTTGAAAAAAATACGCAAGTAGTTAGATTTGCGTTACTTGTAAAGGGGCGGGAGAGGCGTGGCCAAAACTTAGTATGCCATAACCTAAGTTAGGATTCAAGTAATATGTGAGCCGAAGTTAAAGCCGTTCAGCCGTTAAGATTTGTATTGTAGTCAAACAAACAGAAAATGATTTTTATTAATATAGATTAATGGGATGGGGTTTTGTGTCCGATCAAAATTATGAGAGAGAGAGAGAGAGAGAGAGAGAGAGAGAGAAAAAAGAAATTAATAAAAAGTATCTGTGTGTGGCAAATACTCATTTGATAGAAGTGCAACACAAGAAAAAGAGTTACAAATTAAAAAAACTTCTTACCACGCGCAAACCGGTTCCCAAACTATATTCACCATGCTATACTCAACATACCACACCCGTCATACCACTTTCATCACTAAATACCATCATACCAATCTGATCACAATATGTTCACATACCCTTAAACAATACTCCACACTAGGGCGGCTCGAAGTATATGGAAAAAATGAAGTCAAAAAAAGCACACTCAGTTTCTGAATCTTTGGGATGAAAAACTAAGATATCCTGAATTTGAAGGAAATCGGTTGAGTCTCTAGCCACCGGAAATGACGATGAATTTTCCTCTAAAATCGGTTTTTCTTTATATTTCTTATCATATTCTTTTAAACACGAATAAACTAACCAAAACTGTTTGCGGGAATTGAGTATCTAGTGGAGCCACGTGATTCAATAAAAAAATAATTTTGATTGGCGACCGGAACTAGTGTAAAAAAATTCAAGAATCATGGTTTTTTCCCCAATCTTTTTTACGAAAATCTCTCAAAATTGTGCAAATATTATCCGATTTTGACGAATGAGGGCTCATTGAAAAGACCTTGTGAAGATCTATCTATTAAATATGTAAATTTTTCTTAATTAGTTTGTATCAATTCATTCATGGCCAGGACATATTAAAATATCATGTTTTTAAAGACAAATTTTTATTCAACCTATTTCAACACGCTTTTTCCATTAAAATCGGACAAATTTGCGTGTGACAATATAATTAATTAATTCATTCGTATTAATTGTTAAAATATCGTAAGAACGTGTGCTTATATTTTTTCAACTTTTAAAATACATACATAATTTCAAAATAGTACAAATGACACTTTAAATTAATGTAATTTTATTTTATTGAAAAATTTTAAGCAAATCCTTTCGCGATTCAAGCTTATTACATTTGTGGCATGAATCGACAGTACTGAAAATGTGTCCAATTCGTTGGAATTCTGTTGCCACAAACTCGGCCGAGTGGCTCAAAAGTTATACCTTATGTTCTGTTCCTTGCGAATGGCACATATAATCTGGAACGATAATCATAATTATTATAGGCGCGCTCGACTACCACCCCAGAGGTCCCGGGTACGAGTCCCGGCCAGGGCGTGGTCCTTTGCTTCAACCTTTGTGAATTTTCTTTCGTCATTTTTAATTGAAAATTCATCAATATTTACGACTTAAGGTTGTAGTTGGTGGTAGAGAAGTTTGTGGATGAGTTTGCCTTATAACTTGAATTGACTAAGGTAAAGGCATAACACTACCTTAAGATTGAAATGCCAAATGTTTCTACGGCTTTTAATTGCGCTTACAACATCCTTTACATGTTACACTTGGTTGCCTCTTCCTTCCCACTAAAGTAACACCCCTTTTCGAACCAAGGCAGACTTGAATGAATAGCTATTTGGTTCAGATCTAAAAAAAAAACCCAAGCCTGCTCACAAACATTTAAAATTTGTCTTCATTAGTACTTTCACTCACAAGTTCAGAAAAGCCTCTCGTCTCAACTTTGACTCGGAAATATTTACGAGGCATATACGAGGTTATTCTCTCACGACTTTGATAAATAACTTCGCAAGTTCTTCTTGTGAAGCAAGCAACACAAGCTAACTCACCAAAAATTAAAACTTTCCTAAACACGTAAAGGATTATCCATTTTGGGTTTTTGAAAGAGCAGCCCTGGCATTTGGTACTATAATAAATATATAATGAACTGGCTATTTCAGCCCTTGAAAGGACTTTGACCGAACTTTTTATGACCAAATTGTGTTGTGCGTGTTATTAAATGTTTGTACACAATTGATCGAGAACTGGACCTACTAGTCTTATGCCGACTCCGAACGGCTAATGTGCATGTTCTCAAGAAGCTTTACATGGCAGTATTTACTCTCTGAGGCCTGCGATTGTCTGCAGAGAGGTGACGGCCGCACAGAAAAATTTATTCAATTGAAAAAACTTTCTGTGTCAGATTGAAGTGAACCAAGGTTCTCTGGCTTATGGGTGACTTTGGAATGCTGACTTTTCAAAGCCTGGTGTATGTGTACATTTCATGGTAGGTGTATACGTGAATAAGCAGAATTGCTGTTAAGGGGCTCTAAAAATCATCAAGCGATTGTGAAGAAACCATTCCATCCGAAAAAGTGACTATCTAGTGTGCATTATGGTCTGGTGCTGTCATTGCTCTGGATTTTTTTGAAAACGATCAAGTCAAGAATTGACTGTATCGGTTGCTTTACCGTCAATTCTGAGCGCTATGACCATATGTTAACCGATTTTTTTTTTTGGCCAGAAATTGGAGAAATGGATCTTGGCGATATGGCCACACAATAGCACCAATTAGGCTTTGTTGCAACAGAAATTTCCAGGACGGCTTATTTCGAGATTTGCCGATGTGAATTGGCCACCGAAATCATGGGATTTGACATGCTCTGCCGAGTCCATATAAAAGGTGTACCCACTATTTGCGCCGATTACCGTGGGACAAGTCTTATTAATATCGTATATAAGGTCCTATCGAGCGTATTATTTGAAAGACTGAAGCACATCGTAAGCTAACTGATTGGACGTTATCAGTGTGTCTTTAGACCTAGAAAAACTACCATCGAACAATTATTTACACTACGACATTCTAGAAAAAAATCGACACACACCATCTTTTGTCGATTATAAAGGCGACTGCGACAGTTCAAAAAGGAATCATCTATACTCCATCATATCTGAATTTGATATATGACAAAGGCTCATCCGTATCTGAAGGATGATACTGTGCAAAACGAGCAGCTCAGCTAAGATTGGAAATAACCTCTCTCCTCTTTTCGATATCAAAAGAAGTTACAGACAAGGTAATTCCTTATCGTGCGACTTTTTTGAAAGAGGTCAAATCGCAGCTCAGAGGCGGCCAATTGACATCGCCAAGACGGCTGATAACACGATTTGGGAATTTGGTGGGTAGAAGATCGATTGTAGCATGGTATGTGTGGCATGGCGCACTATCCTGCATGAATCAGAGGTTGTCCAAAATTCATGTCTCCAATTTCAGTAAAAAAATGCGGTTAACATGGCTCTGCAACGCCCACTGTTGACCGAAATGTTGTTCCCAGCCTCATTTTCGAAGAAAACTGGTCCAATGATGCCACCACTCCACAATCCTCACTTAACTATTACTCTCTGTGGATGAATCGGCTTCTCGACAATAACATGTGGATTTTCCGAGCCCCAGATGCTGCAATTTTGTTTGTTAACGTACCCGCCGAAATGAAAATGCACCTCGTCAGAAAAGATGATTTTTTTGCACCAAAATCGTTGTCCAATTCAAGCTGCTCTATGGCCCACTACGAAGCGATAACAAAACGGATGGTCATGTGCCTTAAATTGCTGAGTCAATTGGACCTTGCAAGTGAATAATCCGAGATCTTTGTGCAGAATTCTTATCAGGCTAGTGCGTAAAATGTTGAACTGTTGAAATCGATGCCGAGTTGATGTTCGTGAATTGAGTCTGACACTCTCGGCTACAGCAGCCACATTTTCGTCCGTACGACGACGGGGACCATGAGTGTTGTTCACTAGCATACCAGTCTCACGAACTTTTTGCACAAACTTGCGCACAGCAGGCGCGGTGGATGGTTCATTTTAGTCAAAACTTCTTTTCAAATAAGGCACTGTTTAGACTACACAGCATTCACTTTTGAAATAAGTTTCCAATATTTCCCAAAGTTGTTCAAGCTTAAAGCGAATCATTTCTTTCCGCGGAGATATGATACTGACTTTATCAAGATTTCGACCGGAAAACAACTGTCAGTGCCAAAATAATCTAAGATTTAAAAAGAAACCACAAGATGGCAAACCCTTAACTAGGGATCAAACATAAGTTCCTCGAACATTATGATTTATGATTGAAAATTATGTAAAAATGTTTTTTTTTAATATTTTTAAAAAATTCTAAACTTTGGAGAAAAATAAAAAAAAATAATCATTTTTTTTCAGTCATTTCGCAAAAATGGTTTTTATTATCTGTGGTCCGGAATAAAGCGACATTTTTACTAATTAAGAATGTATATGTTTCTTTTTCAGAGGACTAGAAGGGTTGAAATTATGTCAAAATTAGGGCAACATTTTTTTACCAGCATGTAATTTTTTGCAATTTTTAATTATTTTTGTTTTTAAATTTTTTTTCGTGTATTGAAAAATTAATAAACATATAATAAAAAAATGGATACTAAAAATATTATTAGTTTTTTTATTGAATTTTAACAAACCTCCAAAATTTTCCCTCTAGATTAGAATACTGCCTTAAGCAATGAGAGTAGACCCCGGACAAAGATGTATCTAAATACCGACGAATATACACCTCTTTGGCACACCGAACGATCTTAAGCATTAACATTTAATGTGGGCTAAGATAGTTTCAGGTAACACAAATCATTTCCGATTTTGACAATTGGCAAACATTAAACATTTCAAATTGTTCAAATTGGCACTTAAAACAAAAACATAATTTTTATCAATTTCCTTTTAATACTGAAGCATGTAATCTATATCATTAAATTGGCGTTTTCTATTAACAAAAAAAAATAATTTTTCTATTAATCAAGTGTTAATTCGTGAATAAAAAAATGAAAAAAATAAAATTGCAAATTGGCTTGATTTCGCCAAACAAATGGTTTGATATTCTCTTGCCGATGATAATCGGCGTTAATACAACCGGATGGCAATGTCCATAAATTGTCAGAGATATTAAATGGGTCTCGATCTCCACCAATAAATGTGGATGTTGGCCCAACTAATCATCCATGCGGTATTGTTGCGCTCCAATATTGGTAACTATCCATACAGTCTTAACTATCCATTATTAAGTTAAATATACAACTTAAGTACGGTGTGTATTAGGCCGGGTCGATTTGTGGGGAGGCAAAAAAATCGCCCATTGCTCATTTTTTAAAAGGGTTGAATAAATTTCTAAAGAGAAAAAAACTCCATTTCTCTGATTTTTTCATGTAAAGTGCCAAAACTGGCGATTTTTTTAAATGTTTGTATGGGGAACCCCTCAGGGGGTTCCAGGGGGTGTGCCACTGGCATGGGTGGGTCGGGCCTCCAAAGTTAGTGGGGGTTTGGACTCGATTGGAGCACTCTAAATGGGTCAAAGTGGGATTTTTCAAAATTTGCCCCTACCCAAAAGTTCGACCCAAATTGGGGGACATCAGAATTCGTTTTAGAGGTATGGTTCCTTCGGCGAAGTTTCTTATTTTGATCCCTAGAATACGATTTTCACAGAGCATTGAGCGATTTTTAAATCGACCCTCCCTAGTGTGTATCCAGTGTTGAAACTACTATGCCAGGGCGTTGGTCGCGTCTGGAGTCATGGAAGTGACGCCCAGGAGATGGTTAAATAAACGTTCATGTATTATTATTAGCATCGTACTAACGTCCTGAAGATTTATCTGTTGGGCATCAGTTCTATGAGCCTCGACTCCTTTGCCTCCTCTAAGGGGCAACGTAGAATTAAGTGTATATGGCAGGTGTTCACGGAAACAATTTGGATATCTATTGTATTACAGTCAATTGTTTGTGGTTGGAAATGGAGTATACGGCTCCAGGTGACCTCCTCTTTCAACAGGATGGAGCTACGTGCCACACAAGTCACGAAACCATTGAGTTATTGCGCACGAAATTCCCTGATCGCGTAATTTTACGTTTTGGAAACTCCAATTAGCCCCCAAGATCTTAAGAGTAAGGTCCACACCAACCATCCGCAAACAATTCAAACTCACAGACCGAACTTTGAAGTCGCCATCGCAGTAATAAAGCCCCTATAATGCGAATGAAAAAAAAAATTAATTGCCCCTTACAGCCCTTGAAAACGTTTTGACCGAACTTATTATGATCAGTTGTGTTGTAAGTATTTATTAATGTTTATGCAGAAATGTTCGAGAATTGGACCTACTCTTTTTATGCCGATTCCGAACGGCTTATATGAATGTTCCTAATAACCTTAATATGGAATTATTTTGTCTCTGAGGTTTGCCTTCGTCTGCAGAGAGGGGACAGGCTATCAGAAAAATGAATTAAATGTGAAAGAAAGAATGTTCTCTGTTAACTGGGATTTGAACATCAGACCTCGCGGCTTGAAACAATCCATGCCCTTCAACGCATTCGGCCACGACGACGATTATTTGACAGCCTCGGTAGTCGAGTAGGTAGCGTGCTTGACTGCCATCCCAGAGGACCTGAGTTCGAATCCTGGCCAGGTCAGAGTCATTCGCTTTAACCTTTTTGTATTTCTTCCCTCATTTCTAATCAACTGAAATTGAAAACTCATAAATATTTATGACATGAAGTTTTAGTTGGTAGTAGAGAAGTTTTTGAATAAGATTGCCTTATAAATTGAATCGACTGAGGTAAAGGTACTACACTTGCCTCATATTTCATTTGACATGTTTCTATGGCTTCCTAACACGATTTGAACATCCTACACATGATTCGCTTGATTAACCCTTCCTTCCCACTAATCTATAACACCACATCGAAAGATATTACACCTGAAATCCTTGGTTTAATCTAAAAAAAAAATTTAAAAACTTAAGAGACATTTACCCTATAGAACTGTTAAAGACATCGAACACTTTCCTTGTGCTTATTTCAAAATTGGTTCATATTTTAATCTTGATTTCAATTTGGACACCTTAAATGCGTGATAACGTATAATTTACAAAAGTGATCAATTTAATTGCCTCTAGGTCATGCTTTGAGCTAAATCTTTGATTCAAACAGATCAACGGATAAGATCTTTTCTGATTGTTTTGGGTTTCGATGAAATAGCTCCATTTAATTTTGAGTTTTATTGAAGTAACATTTGTGAAATTTAATTTAGACTTAATAGAAGTAACATTTGTGAAACAAAAAAAAAAAACAAAAAAAACACGAAAATCATTAAAATGTAACACCCGGCGGCTATATCTGCAAAACAAAATTTGACAGATCGTTGACTGATCCACAAAAAGTTGACTGAACTTGAGTTTCATCAGTTTTTATATATTGCTTTTAGCCACAAAAGAATGGGCCTTTAAAAAAACAAGATCGTTAATAAATCTAGGATTTTTTTCTAATTTTTTAAAATTATAATCGTAGTTTTTTTAAATTAGCCATGCATTCTGAGCGCAATAGACTGGTGATCATACAGCTTCACTTTCTCGATCAAATTCGCAGATTGTTGTTAAATTTTCTCTTTAGTGCAAAAAAGAAATAGCCACCGTGGTAGTGGTAATTAATTCGCATTCCATTGTTATGTATTGGTTGGTCAGCCAAAGCAGACTTAAGCCGACGAAGACCTTAGCTGTAGTCAGCGTTTTTTTTTCGGTCTAACAGCTAGGTCTCGGTCAGCTACAGCGACAAGTGTTGCAAATGTTGGCATCTTATCGCTCTTCATGCAGATATGTATAACTAGAGATACATCGACTATTTTTTTTTTTTTTTTTTGTTTATGTTTCATTCATTCATTCATTATTCATTCATTTTTTATAATTTTTTATAACTTGTCAGTTTTTTTTTTGCTTGGTTTGCTTTTTTTACGCTTGGCTGAAACACCCTTCGGTTATTTGGGTTTACAACGCTGTTAGTTGTCTCAGTTATTGATGCTTTTGAGCCGTTTTTTTTCAAGTTTTCTTTGCTATGTTATGAGTTTCTCTAGTGGCTATCGCGTTTCATGGTACATGGTCCTAGATGGTATCAGTTCTTGAAAAGTGTGCCAGAGTTTTGCGATTTTATTAATGATACTTAAGTGGATATCACAGAGAAAAAAGAAAAATTATTCACACATCATTCGCTGTGAACTGTGAAAAAAAGTTTGTTTGTGGAAAATGCTTATCAAACATCTTCGACCTTCACTTGAGCTGCTAAAAGATTAAAGCAAAATTTTGATAAATCTTAGAAAAATATTAAAATGTTGTTTGTTTCCAGTTGAAGCTTATTTTTGTTTATTGTTGCAACATTTTTACAATATTTTTCAAGCCATTATTATTCATGACCAATCAATAATTGCATTAATTGAAGTTTTTCCGATAATCTTTCAGCCAATTATTTGTTAGTTCAACAAAAACAATAAAAAATAATAAAAATGCCTCTAACAAAACGTATGAAGATATCTTTGTACCGGTATTTGCGCCACTTTCATCATTGTTGGCTCATTTTTCTGAGCTCAAATTATAAAATCACCGCTACGTTTACTTGCTCTATGCAGACAGTTTGGAATTTTCACAAGTGAATGAAAGAATATAATTGTATGAATCTACAGACTAGATGTAACCTACTCGCATGTTCAATAATAAGACCTTGAAATTTTTTTGAAAAAGTAAAAGTGCAGCAAGTGCAACAAAAGTGTCGATAACTAAACACCTGCAGGTTTTATGAAAGTTAAGTGGCTTCATATTTGACGTCAAGGAATGCAGTGAATGTGAGGTACATACAGGTTCTTCGGTAATATTCGTAATTCAGATAGAAATGTTGTGGGTTCCATAGTTTTTAAGAAGAACAAAATTGTTCGATCTCTAAACTATGAGCACAATTTTTTGGGACTTTGGTTCTTAATCTTTTTAATGTCGAGGTATTCTGAACTATGACATTTTTCAACGCGGAATACTGATTTCAAAATATAAGCTTAAGTTCAGTTGGAAAACTATAATAAAATTAATGGAGAAATGCAAAACTTTGCGGCGAGAATTATATTGATTTTCACGGACATTTTTATGCAGATTATAGATTAAATACTCCGGCCTCTCTTTAAGCTTCGATAACACCAGTTCCTATGGATATTTTGTAAAATCACAGATAACATGGAGTCATAAGAAGGAATTTATTTTTTTTTTCAGCCATAGATCTGGATTATCATCCGAAGTACGAAAAAAAAATTTTGTGAATGTGGGTCCTCCTTAGCCTCTTTGAATTCCAAACCAGAATAGATAATTTTTAAAGTAAAATTTCTTATATTAGGGTGATAAGTTCGTATAGCATTACAGAAATTGGTTTAAAATGGGTGTAAGTAGGGACCTACATAAACAAGAGGAATGAAACTTCACATGTATGTTAATGGTATCTTAAAAAGATTTCAAAGAAAAAATTCTGTCTAGTAGAATTTTCAAACCGGAAAAGCAAATTAGAAATGTTCAAAGATTTTTATCCATACAAAGAGAATGCAACTTATAATAAAGAGAAGTGGGTAAATAAGAACGATAGTGGACAAAAATTAAAGTTATACGCAAATTCAGGAAAATGTGGGCTTGAGATATTTAAAAAGATATAATTTTGGTTGTATCGCACTAGAAAGAAAAGTTTGGTAGAAAGTTTTCATTAAAAAATGTTTCCAATAATGAGCGAGACACACCGACTGATATGTAACAAATGTGGGCGCGATTAATTTGAATCGTTACAGAGTTGAAATATTGGACTTGAAACTTAGCCAGGAGTCAAACCTAAACACGTTTTAAAGCGAAAATATCAATACTGAATAAGTAAAAAGTTAATTGTGAGCTAATAAAAATCAGCTAAAGGAAAGAAATTATCGTAATGCTCTGAAATGTATGAAAAAGACGTTATTTACGCTTAGTTCCGTTAAATATAGATCCAAGGTATTTGGTCGTTGTTGTCGTCATTGTTTACATATTAAATTTATTTTATTCCCGTCAAGGATATTATCAAGGAATTTAGTCTATGAAGTATGAAAATGAAGAGGAAGATGATGAAGATGAAGATGAAGATGAAATGAAGATGAAGATGAAGATGAAGATGAAGATGAAGATGAAGATGAAGATGAAGATGAAGATGAAGATGAAGATGAAGATGAAGATGAAGATGAAGATGAAGATGAAGATGAAGATGAAGATGAAGATGAAGATGAAGATGAAGATGAAGATGAAGATGAAGATGAAGATGAAGATGAAGATGAAGATGAAGATGAAGATGAAGATGAAGATGAAGATGAAGATGAAGATGAAGATGAAGATGAAGATGAAGACGAAGATGAAGATGATCAGGTTCAAGTTTTGTTTGAATAATTTGAATAATTTTTTTTTAAAATCAACAAGAGTAGGGAGAAGGCAGTCTCGGAAATCGGTATTTGACCTCAAATCACACGTACCATTCCATTGGCAACATTTTATGGGTGTTGAAAGAGGGGCGTTGCCCATTTCAGCATCACAAATTTTCGGTAAATCTTTCGAACTATAAGTTAGAAATCAATGATACTCGGTAGGAACTTCCTATTAAGTTGTGTTCTTCGACTGGATAAATTGAACGAGCACTAGAGAATGGGGTGTGGCACCAGCCATACAATTCAATGTTTTTATATTGAATAGCTTTGAAAGTATATGCCATAGAACAATGAAACTCAATATGGAGTTTCCACTTGGTGATAACCTTCTAGAAGAAAGTAGAATATGGTCAGTAGAGCACTGGGTCGGGCATTGGACAAGGGATGTAGCTCCGAATATATAAGCTAAATTATTGATATCGAATAGCTTTGAAAGTAAAAGTTACAGAAAATGGAAACTCAGAGTGTAGTTAGTATTTTGTGATTTCCTGCTGGTGGTCCGGTATGAGTTCAGTTACGTTTGCACATGAGTGAAGAAAGAAAAAAAATGTTGTGTAAAAATACAAAAAAAAAAAAATCAATTTTAAATGGTCGAATTTCGACCAAAGGCGACACTAGTTATTCTTAAGCAAACTAAAGCAAGAAATCAAACGGAACATGTATGAGACTGTTTGAAGTCCTTAAAGTTCGGACAAGTAAACGATAACTGAGCAACTAAATGAAAGCGATGCTTATGCATAATTTGGTTGGGGATTCAAGCTCAAACCGATTAACCGATTAAGTTTAATTTTTTTAACATTGAAATTTGTCTGTTTTATTGAAGCAAATATAATTGACCCAAATTGAGTTCAATGCTTGCCTCGTTACTGCCCAGTTTTCATGCAAAGTTAAATGCAATCATAACAATTGTGAGAATATTTGCAACATATTCATTTAATTTAATTGTCGTTTTTTTTTTGCATATTCAGTGAAATGTAATTGTAAACAATTATACGAGAACAAAAGAGTAATGCAGGTTCTTTGACAATAATTAAAAAAAAAAAATCGAATATCAAGAAGTAGGAAAACACCAACTCATATCAAATGGATTTGAAAAATATCATTACTACGACACACGGAATGCCAATTAAAAAATAAAGGCAATTCCGGCCATGAAAAGTTGCTATTCCAATAGTTGACTACGATGATAACTGAATATTTGAATTAGCTAAGAATAAGTAACTGTAATTGGAGCATGCAAATTTTTGTGCTACTATATTTAATGTTAACAAAAAAAAACATTTAAATTTAGTTCACACGTTCACACAATCAGAAGTCAGACAGCGAAAGAAACGAAGAGAAAAAAAGTTGGCTTTGAAATGTCTAAACAAGTTGGAAGTATTTCAGACGATTTTAAATTGTCAGCAATGAACTAGAAATAAAAAGCAACACAGATTGAATTTCTAATAGGATTGGGCTGGGTATTTATTTGTTTGGGTTTAATTTGACACACATTTATCAACTACAAATTGGATTTAGAAAAACCCACAAAACGAGTTCAATGAAATTATTCGAATTTTATATTAATGACAAGCTGATATACCCGGTGTCACTCGGGATTTTATTTTGAAAGCAGTAGTAAATTTGCAGTAAAATAATTTTAGATTAATCTGACGGTATATTGACCTTCGAATAGAGGATCTTGTTAATATTCCTTCAAATTAGAGGAGATGTGCTAAATTTTTGTTTTGTTAATTTATAAAAATTTTATTTTCAAATAAGACCAATTTTACTTCAAGATAACTGGTTAGACAGAACAGTGAACCAAGAGGGTTATTGCATTAACCCTACCATCTGATACCGTTTTTCTACAATAGAATCAAAGGGGGCAGCCTTTGTAAATTACTTTTGAGTTAATTTACTTTTGTGACACTCTGACACAATTTAATCTAATGAATGTTATCTCATATGAAAGGGCATTAAAAACGCAATTTTGAATTTAAATTATTTTGCGGTGACAGCAGTACATTTAACCGCGTAGGCTTAAAAAAAAAACTAAAGCACTTTTCCAAAATGTATCAACTTTACATGGAATAGTTTCTCGCCGAGTATTGGTGCTATGATAATAGTTATAGAACGACAGAAAATATTAATCCTTTGACCTTATTAAAAAAATAAAAAAAAAAAGTAAAAAATATGACATCATCGGTACACGGGGGAGCTGCTTAAGCAACAAAACTACAAATTTTTTGCATAGAATTATAACTCGCTGTTTAAAAGTTGTATTGTAAAAAATTGTATACTAGAGTGGAACGAATTTTTAACCTCATGGGCTTCATATATTTTTTAAAACTACGAGTAAAAAAATAAATTTCTGCATCTTTAGTTTTTTTCTGCGACATAACTTTTGACTGCGCTCGAGGGTTTATATATTTCATGCCTAACTTATTATTTTTTTTTTCTGAAATCCAAAGTTTAGTTTATAAATTAGTTCTTATTTTTTTTATGCAAACCTCTTCATTAACGCATAATTGATAACATAGTTCCCTATGATACAATGCATTCGCTAGAAGATACTCAGGATCAAAGATCACCGAAATCGGTAATTCGCTTATATCTCCACTCCTCTTTGTAGGACAGAAAATATGCTCAAAACAAAATTGTAGATCAGATAATTCTCTACAAAAATGCCCTTTACAGTTTTAACATAAAACAAACAGTTTCCACGCTATGCGACT
This sequence comes from Pherbina coryleti, assembly GCA_943735915.1. Taxonomy (NCBI): domain Eukaryota; kingdom Metazoa; phylum Arthropoda; class Insecta; order Diptera; family Sciomyzidae; genus Pherbina; species Pherbina coryleti. The sequence continues at coordinate 17,982,270 of OX030950.1, read as the reverse complement.
AGATATGTTTGAATAACGCAAAGTAGAAATTTCATATTAACTTTGAGCAGAGCGGAGATATAAGCAAATCACCGATTTCGGTGATCTTTGAACCTGAATATTTTCTAGCGCATACATGACAAGTTGTGATTAATGAGTAAATGAAAAGGTTTGCATCAAAAAAATTAGCTCTTAATTTTTTTGGATTTCAGAAAAAAAAGTCTGACAATGAAATATATAAACCCTTGGGCGCAGTCAAAAGTTATGTCGCAGAAAAAAACTAAAGATGCAGAAATTTATATTTTTAAGCGTAGTTTTCAAAAATATATGAAGCCCATGAAGATTTTTTGCTTCCATACATTTCGTTCCACTCTATTGTATACGCCAGCAAAGTCTGGTTCTAAGAACTCACGATAAAAAAGACAAATAAAGGGTGGGTCATCTAGTGGTTTCTTTTTAAAATCATAGGTTATTTTGACACTGACAATTGTTTCTCGTTCGAGAAATCTTGACATAAAGTCAGTATCATACATCGGCGGAAAAAATGAGTCGCTTTATGCTTGAACAACGTTGGGAAATATTGGAAACTTATTTCCAAAGTGCTGTGTGCTGTGTTGTCCAAACAGTGCGTTATTTGAAAAGAAGTTTTGAGCGAAATGAAGCACCCAGCTCGCCTGCTGTGCACAAGTTTGTGCAAAAAGTTCGTGAGACTAGTATACTAGTGGACAACACTCACAGTCCCCGTCGTCGTACGGTGCGCACAGACGAGAAAGTGGCTGCTGTAGCCGAGAGAGTGAAACTCAATTCACGAACATCAACTCGTCATCGATCTCAACAGCTCAACATTTCACGCACTAGCCTGAGGACAATTCTGCACAAAGATCTCGGATTATTCGCTTACAAGGTCCAATTGACTCAACTATTTAAGGAGCACGACCATTCGCTTCGTTATCGCTTTGCAGTTTGGGCCATAGAGCACCTTGAATTGGACAACGATTTTGGGCGAAAAATCATCTTTTCTGACGAGGCGCATTTTCATCTCGGCGGCTACGTTAACAAAAAATTGCAGCATCTGGGGCTCGGAAAACCCACATGTTATTGTCGAGAAGTCAATGCATCCACAGAGAGTAATACTTTAGTGAGGATGTGAAGTGGTGCCATCATTGGACCAGTTTTCTTCGAAAATGAGGCTGGAAACAACATTTCAGGCAATAGTGGGCGTTACAGAGCCATGTTAACCGAATTTTTTTTAACTGAATTTGGAGACATGAATTTGGTCCAGAGAGGTAGTTTATGCAGGATGGCACGCCATGTCACAATGCCCATGCCACAATCGATTTTTTGCGCACCAAATTCCCAAATCGTGTTATCAGCCGTCTTGGCGATGTCAATTGGCGGCCTCGGAGCGGCAATTTGACCCCTTTGGACTTTTTTTTGTGTGGAATCGTGAAAGACCAATGTTATACTAACAATACGGAGACGATTCAAGCACTTAAGGCCAATATTATTCAAGCAATCCGTGAGCTACAGTCCAAAACCATTAAAAAAGTCTTGGAAAATTGAAGTGACAGAATGCGCTACTGCGAAGTCAGTCGAGGCAGCCACTTAACCCACGTTGTGTTCCATAATTAATGGGAATGTTTGCTCTCACTTATAAAGCCATAATAATAATAATAATAAACTGGCCATTTCAGCCCTTGAAAGGACTTTGACTGAACTTCTTATGATCAAATTGTGTTGTTCGTGTTATTAAATATTTGTACACAATTGATCGAGAACTGGACCTACTAATTTTATGCCGACTCCGAATGGCTAATGTGCATGTTCTCAAGAAGCTCTACATGGCATTATTTACTCTCTGAGGTTTGCCACTGTCTGCAGAGAGGTGACGACCGAACAGCAAAATTAATTGAATTGAAAAAACTTTCTGTGTGAGATGGAATTGAACCAGGGTCCTCTGACGTATGGGTCACGCACTCTACCCTCTGCGCCACGGCCGCCACAATAAAGCCATAATACATGGGAAAATTTAATTTTGTTCATTCTATTTCATTAAAAAAAAATTGTATTTGGTCCACCCTGTAGTTTATGACTCAATGAGACTGCAGAGAGAGCCGCTCCAAGACCGAAAATGCAGCTATTATGCAACGGCGTTGCATAGAATTATTACTTCGTGAGTTGATGACCCACAGTAAATGTTATAAAACAAAATTAAATTAATACTTGACAAAAATAAAAAAAAAATAAATTTTAACTTGGATATGAAGATACAAGCTTGTGTAACAAAAATGCAATATTGTTGCACGGACTTATTAATCGCTTAGTTAGGGCGAACAATGAAAAAAAAAGTTGTATGTAATTATAACTCGATGTATAAAAAACCCATATGTATGAAAACAAAATGTATGACTACTTCACTAGGCTCCTTAGGAAACCGCACAATCTAATACACCAGCAAATACAACATCGTTGCATGCATTTATTGCATGGTTCTGAGGTAAATGTGAATGCACTCCAGAATAGCAAAAGCAAAGGTCAAACCAACAAACAAACAGAAAATAGGTTTTATTAACAGAGATTGTTGTACGGCTGTTGGAAAATTTCTGGCAAAGTACAGACTATCAATGAGCTAAGAAAAGTATTGCTAAATGCTTTGAATGAATTTAAAAACAACTCTGAAAAACCAATTGGTATGGAGTAGTATCTACTAAACCTCTGCACAAATGCACTCGTTTTTTCGACAACAGTAGATCCAACAGAAAAGAGCTTGACAGAACTCTGTTAGTCAAGCAGAGCGTATCCAAGTCATTTAATGATAACAAACGAACACTGCAGAGCACTCGTCAGCTTCAAATCAAACCATGTTTTCGGTTTGCTTTAACAGAACAATTACTAACAGCGAAAAATGCACCAATCACACCCAACACAACAGAACCTTGGCGAAGTAAATATTTCTACCATTGGCAAATAGAAATGTTATTTTTACGAATTCGATGTTTGGGCGAACACTAGGTCAAACTAGGTCACTGAATCCGAAATCGTTGTCAGTATTTTAAAATTATAAAATTTTTAACAAAAGGGTTGCCACCTTATAATGTATTTTTTACTAGTTTTAAACATTGTAAAACAGTTTTAGGGGGGTCACTGTTTTCGAATCTGATGTCAGAATTTTAAAATTAAAGATAGCTGAAAGGGTTGCCACCTAATTTTATTTTATTTTTCGAATTCGGTGCTGGGGCGAATACTAAGTAAAAATGGGTCGCTGAATCCGAATCCGTTGTCAGAATTTCGAAATTTTTAGGTGGCAACCCTAAAGGGTTAAAAATTTCATAATTTTGAAATTCTGACAACGGATTCGGATTCAGCGACCCATTTTTACCTAGTGTTCGCCCCAGCATCGAATTCGTAAAAATAAAAAAATTAGGTGGCAACCCTATCAGCCATCTTGAATTTTAAAATTCTGAAATCAGATTCGAAATCAGCGACCCCCTAAAACTGTTAGATAATGTTTAAAACTCTTTGAAAAGCAACATATTATTAGGTGGCAACCCTATTGTTAAAATATCATACTTTTGAACATATGACAACGGATTCGGATTCAGCGACCAATTTTTACCTAGTGTTCACCCCAGCACCGAATTTTTTAAATTACAAAAAATTTAGGTGGCAACCCTATCCACCATCTTTAATTTTAAAATTCTGAAATCAGATTCGAAATCAGCTACCCCCAAAAACGGCTAAACACGAAATCTACAGAACTCTAAACGGTCTTAATACGCTTAAGTTTTTCCTACACTTCATTGAATTATTTGGATCGGAGCCACATCCATTTGTCAAATCCCCATCCCAGTACCCTACTTCCCATATTCTACTTTCTAAGTAGTAGAAGGATATCACCAAGTAAGAACTCCATACATATTGAGTTTCATTGTTATACGGCATTTACTTCCAAAGCTATTCAAAGACAGCATAACTCCAAGCGTTCTGCTGTTGTGTACATAACAACATAACTTTCTAGTCAGTGCACACTTCTTTTTCGAATCGTGCCTAACATTGTTTTGGTTTTAGTTTGTTCTTGTTCTGCTCAAGCGACGAGTGCTCTTTGTAGTGTTAGGCTTGATTTCATTGATGAGAGCAAAACATAGCAAAAGCTTGCACTACAAACGAGTGCTTTGAAACGCATTTCAAGCGCACTCGTGCAGAGGTTTAGTATCTACTCCATAAAACACTTCTTCACATGGAAAATTGCCCGTTTAAAATTCCAAATGAACTTGACATAAGTCAAAATAATAACTCACTGTTTCTAAGTTCACTGAAAAATTCTACCATTTTAAGAACGGCCATGTGTTGACATTTTCCACAAAAAATTTCCAACTTGAAAATTCCTGGGAAATAATTTCACTTTTTTGTCGACTTTGTCATAAAAAGACTGTTAATTAAATAAGTTGAGATTTACATACAAAAAATAAAAGTTTTAATTGCTGACTTCAACTCTGACAACAAATGTTACATTACTGGAAAATCTGTAGAAGCTATAGACATACCCAGACAAAATGACCCAAATTAAGAGTTGAATTATTTTATGACCAGTATTAAGTGCAGTGAAGAATTACTCTGTTAAGCATAAGCTGAGAAATATAAAATTTATGATCTGAAAACTATTATATTTGAGCATTTAAAAACTAAAAACCTATTTGTTCTGTTTTTATCACTCTACAGGTGACAGACTTGATTAGTTAATGAGCATATTTTAGATTTTACCAAATTTTATTACTATTTTTTTTTGCGGTTTTTGTGGAATGAGTTTCTTTTTTATGCTGAAAGTAATAATTTTACTTTATTGGTCAGCTTAGATATTTCAAGTTAATAAAAAATTTTTTATTCTGCTTCGGATTTAAGATAAGTGTTTATTACAAATAATCTTTTTAAATTAGTTTTCATCTCGTATAAGTTGAAGTTAAGTTTGAATTTTTCTTTTTATTTTTTATTTTTTAAAAAGCTTGTTTCATTAATCATTTGACAAAATGATACGACCATCTTTAAATTTTTAATTACTGTAATTTTATTTCTTTATATTTATGTACTTTTATTTCTTAAATCTTACTTAGCTCAACAACAGGTCTGGCATACCTGTTTGCTATGTGGTGGTTGTTGTTGTACTATTTATATTCAGTCAGTCATTGTAGTGTGCTTCATAACTTTAATGCTGTGTTCTTAATTATAGCCTGAGTTTTTGTGTTCTTAAAAAACTTGAAGATCTTGAAGAAAGATTCGAAATGAATTTTGAGTTGAAATTAAAATGAAATGACTAACATTAAATTTTAAAAGCTGATGACTTCAATTAAAAATTAAAAAATTTAACAAGTTTGCCAATTTTTGTCAATTATATGGCAACAAAATTTCTTTGTTTTTTCTGTGGATGTAGTTATTAATTTTTAAGTTTTTTAGGTCAACAGTTATCGTAAGCATTTCGTTAGGAATTTTTTTTTGCTTTCATGAGATTTTCTTATAAAAATTATTTTAAACAACTTAATTTTGGACATTATTTTTAAACGAAGTTTTCACTCTGTTTTAGGGCTGCCAGTGCCAAATAGTTTTTGTACTCCCCGCATTTTGTGAATCGAAAAATTAATTCACGAGATCCCGGAATTTTTGGAACAATCGGAATATTTTTACACTCCAAATAAACAGCGTAAGGGTATAATTACTTTGTCAGTCTGTTTGTTACGCCCAAAAGGAGGCGTGGTAAGTGTAGAAGAGAATGTATATTTTTAATCAACATCACTGAGTCAATGAACCATATCCGTCTATGCCGTCTATTTATGCCCTTGAAAGGACTTTGACCGAGCTTTTTATGATCAAATTGTGTTATTCGTGCTATTTAATATATGCACCATGGCTGCGGAGTCGGTTCGAAAAATCACGATTCCGACTCCGAGACCGTCTCCGCCATATATTGAAGCACCGACTCCGACTCCGACCATAAATTCAAGTTATAAGGCAAACTCATCCACAAACGTCTCTACCATCAACTGCAACTTCAAGTCGTAAATATTGATGATTTTTCAGTTTCAGTTGATTAGAAATGAGGATAGAAAATTCAGAAAGGTTTTTAAATTCTAGCACTATGGCCTGGCCGGGAATCGAACCAGGGACCTTTAGGGTAGCAGTCGAGCACGCTACCTTTTCGACTACCGAGGCTCCACAATTTCAAATCAAAACTTTTTGATGTTTGGTAACTGATTGATAAACTGGTTGAGAAACAAGAAATTATACCTCAAGTACCAACAGATGACTTATTTACAACAACCAGCAACCAGTTTTGCGATAAGTTGTTCGTCTATAGGGCCCTTTACAAATTAATGTTAAAAAGTAATAATTTTTCAACAAAATTTACATTTTTGGGGTGTGATCGGCCAGTCATGGTACAGGTTTTGAACTTATTTGTACAACATCGAATGAGCGGTCCTCGAGTTATTTCAAAAAGAATGGATCCCTTTTCACCCATACGATTACTCATATAAAATCGCAAAAAATCAGTTTTTCGTTCTTTTTGACAGGAATAGTTTGACAGGAATAGTTTGACAGGTCTCATTGGATTGAGTTTGTACTTGCGCGAAAAATATAGACACAGTAAAAATTTGCTACAAACCCTTTTACCGCCCACAAATCAATTAAAAATGCTATATTCAAGACGGTTTTGGTCGTATTAGACTAAAATTTTGTATTTAAATTAGTATGATTACTTTGGACAACTGTAAAAAAATGGGCGTGGTTGAATTTTAGATACGCCCACTTTATAGAAATCATTATAATTTCATCATTAAAGTTTTGATAGTGGAACTTGGTATGTAAATGCTATGGGCCCAGGAGGCGGTTACTATATATTTGAGCAAGCATTAGACAAGGGGGAGTTGCTCTTCAAATTGGTGTGGAACTAAATGTCGTATGACAATGAAACTCAGTATGGAGTTACTAATTGACCAGGTCTTTCTATTGAAAAATTGGCACGGGCATTAAAAACGGGGAGTGGCTCCACCCATATAAGCCAAATTTATGATACAGAATAGCTATGGAAGTAAAAATCATTTCAAGCGAATTATGAATCAATATTATTATTAATATATATTTGATTTTTATTGATATTATCAATATATTATTGAATATTACTAACTTTGCCTGCTTAGATGGTTTCCAGTCTGTAATTGACATGGGTACTTTGTCTTTAACTATGGACGATGTTCTAAAAGGAATTATTAATCTAAAACCCTCAACTCGCATGGATGTTGATGGTATTTGTTCAATTTTTTTGAAAAATTGTGCTGCCAATTTAATCTGCTTTTTAACTTTAATCTTTAACAGTTCTTTATCCTCAGGTTCTTTTATTGATAGTTGGAAAAAGTCTTTCATTACTCCAATCCATAAGGCTGGTTGTAAGAATAATATAGGGAACTATAGACCAATTTCTAAACTTACAACTGTATCAAAGCTCTTGGAGTCGATAATAAAAGATAAATTGTTCTTTATAGTAAAAGATATTATTTCTCCTTACCAACATGGTTTTGTTCCTGGTCAATGAACAATGACAAATTTAGTTTTGTTTTCGGAATATTGTATATCTGCATTTAGTCAAGGGTGTCAAGTTGATACTATTTATTTGGATTTTTCTAAAGCGTTTGATAAAATTTCTCATGCTATTTATTTGGATTTTTCTAAAGCATTTGATAAAATTTCTCATGCATTTTTAATTAAAAAGCTAGAAAGAATGGGTTTTCACTAAATTTTTCTGGAGTGGCTGAAATCCTATTTAGCATATAAACAATGTATAGTTACGTTTGATAATGTTAAGTCTTACTCTTTCCTTGCAACCTCTGGTGTTCCGCAAGGAAGTATCTTAGGGCCATTACTTTTTTTGTTATTTATTAATTACATTACCTTAATTTTATCTCATTGTAGATTTCTACTCTACGCCGATGATCTAAAGATCTTCTTTAAAATAAGTAATAGTAATGACACTTTACTCTTACAGCAAGAAATAGATAAACTTTATATTTGGTCCTGTAACAATGGTCTTTTGGTAAACCTCAGTAAATATGTTGCTATGACTTTTGCTAAATCTGATGCAATTCGACCTTCCGCTTATTATATTGACAATTCCTTATTAGCTTCCGTTTCGCAATTTAAAGACGTAGGTGTAGTTTTTGATAGTAAATTCACTTTTATCTCTCATCTGGACTACGTTATTCCAAAAGCGTATGCTATGCTTGCGTTCATTCGTCGCAATAGTGCATGCTTTCTGGATCCGTACACGGTAAAAGCCCTATTTAATTCTCTTGTACGCTCTAGGATAGAATATGTAGCGATTATCTGGAACCCATTTTACGAGGATCATAGTTTACGGCTTGAAAAAATTCAGAAAGCTTTTACAAGGTTTGCTCTGCGCACTTTTAATAAAGATGGGGTACCTCCCTCATATAATACCCGGTGTCTCTTAATAGGTTTAAAATCCTTGGAGAATAGAAGAAGTATTTTGTCATTGCCTTTTGTGTTTGATGTCATTAATGGTTTCGTTGATTGCCCTGCGCTATTGGAAATGATTGATTTCAATGCTCCTACAAGAGCTCTCAGAAATTATTATCCATTTTACTTGGAAATTTGTCGGTCTAACTATGCAGTTAATGCCCCTATATATCGAGCATTGGATTTATTTAATTCCATAAATTCTAATTATAATTTAGATTTTTCTATGTTCTAAGGAAACATTGTCCATAGATTAAATAAATGAAATGAAAATTTCCTGAATCAATCACAGTAATGTTTCTAAATTTGCTGATTAACGTTTAAGTAAAAAAAAATTGCTTGAACAGTAAAAAATTTGAGGATAAATTTAATCTTTTCTGTATTATAAAGTCTTTTTATAATAATTTGGATTTTTACAAATAGAAAGATCAAGTATTTGTAGGAGAAAAAAAAAATAAAAATATTGGAACTCAGAATGTAGATACCATTTGGTGATTTCCTTCTACTAGAAAAGGGGACAGGCATTGGACAAGGGATTGTGGCTCCGCCCATACTAGCCAAAATTACGATACAGAGTAGCTATGGAAGTAAAAGATACAGAACACTAGAAAGTATGGAGTTACTGCACTAGTATGGAGTTACTGCTACTGGGAAGTAATATTCCGCTACTGGGAAATGAAAAGTGCAACAACTTTACGCTGCTATAGACTCCAAACCTACTGGGCCAATTGAGCTCAAATTTGGGCAGTAAATATGTTGAGTACGAGATGGTTTAGAAATAATAACGCTGAAGGCATTACAACATTTTCCGGTACTTATGTAGATAAGATGCAGAAAGCGTACCGGGAAAAAGCTAGTTCGTTATATTTATGTATTGATTTGTTTTTATATGAGTCGTATTCGGAGTCGGTGCATTTTTTAAGACTCTGACTCCAACTTTTTCATCCAAAAATCCTTACCAATAGCGACTCCAACTTCTCGAGTCGGACTCGACACTCCTGGTTTGCACACAAATGATTGAGACCTGGACCTACTAGTCTTAATGCTGATTATATATGGCTAATATGTATGTTCTTAAGAGGCTTAAAATGGCATTATTTCCTCTCTGAGGTTTGCCTTTGTTTACAGTAAGGTGACGGACGATGAGTAAAATTCATTTCAATTGAAAAAAATTGTCTGTGTGTGGGGTTAGAACCTGCTCTCGAATTGGCATCGAGTATTCCACGCACTATTTAAGCACTTGGCCACGGCCGCCACAATAGTAGTTCCAATGCGTAAAAGTCTTCGTAATCGTGATTTCTGCCACAGAAATTCCACCAAATGGTACTGTGGCAGAAATGAAGACACCGAATCGAATTCACGCCGGATGTTCGACCGAAAACGCCGTGAAGGAAAGTGTTAAAAACTACCCAAGTACCTCAATCGTCATATGTGTTCAAAAACTCGACTTCTCCACGTCCACACTGCAGAAAAGATTGAAGAAAGATTACTCGCTGCATGCGTACAAGGTCCAATTAAACTTAAACAAGACCTTATGACCAGCTCTTCGTACATTCGCTAATTTAACTCTAGAGCAGTTGGAAACGAATAAAAATTTTACAAACTGTTGAATTTGATTTTGGTCAGACATCGTCGTTGGATATTGAATCTTTTGAAACAAGAATGGGATGACCTTGACAGTCAATGGTGTAAAGTACTGTGATAACAGAACTACAAAAAATCCTCAATTGGATAACATCTAGATCTAGATGAAATGTGGTTCCAAAATGAAGGTGCAGCCTGTCACACATCAGGCGTTACATTAGAGTTGTTAGAAAAGTTCTCAGAATGCATTATTGCATTATTGATGAGGAAAAGTGTAGACTTTTTCCTATTGGGCTATGTTAAGTCGCTGGTTTAAGCAAACAAACCAACAACAATTGGCCAACTGGAGAATAACATCATTCAAAATATGGGTGAGATCCATAATATAATTATACAAGGTAGCATTGACAGCTGCTTTTTTTCTCTTCTACAAGAAAACATCTCCTGCCAAAAACAGCTGTTTGTGAAAATGCATCTACATCTGCTGAAGTTGTTTTTTTCACTTCAACGTTTTCAGCATTGTTTGTGTTTTCAATTACCGATTGTGAGACCTCTCTTTTTGAGTATATTTTTTGACAGGAGATGTTTTCCCAAGCAACTGTCAATGCTACCTTGTAATTATTATACCATGGGTGAGATCTAGGTTGACATATGCAACACAGTCATACAAATTTAGACCTCATGAATGAATTCCTGTTAACAAATCCGCGGAGTACATTTGATTGATATTATTTTCTAAATTCACTAGTTCTTGTCCTGGTGTTTTGACGATTAAGCTTGGGAAAAAGTTCCACTGGTTACTCATCTGTGAATAGTATCCTAGCTTGCTGGTTTCGACCGATTTCATCATCTTGTGTGCATTTTTCTATTATCATCCTTTTACAAAAATTTAGGCGGTTTCGGATATTCTTTTCGATTAAAAGTGGTTTCACAGGGCATACATATGCACGCTGTCCCCAAGCAGTTGTTTTTATATAGTCGCGAAACGTGGTTCTACTGACCTTGCTTTCTTCTGGAAGGGACGCATTTGGCTGTTTTGTCACTGTTCGCGTTCCAACGCCGGTCTTTTCTTTTGCGTTTTTTTTTATCTTTCTTTTGATTGGTGTTGTTAATTTTGTTGGATGACCACTTCTCGGGCGATCAGCTTTCGTGTTGAAGTTTGTACGAGTCCACTTCAAAACAGTATTGTAAGACACTTTTAATGGCTTTAGGAACCCCATTGTTATGGAGTGTTTGAATTTGAGTTCTTAAGACCTCTCTTTTCCAGAAAATAATACACACTTTTGCTTATAATTTTCTAACACTTGTACAGAGTAATTAAGAAATGCATCACAATAGTTGTAGAAAAAAAGAACATCACGAAAAGGTGCCGTTAAACACAAAAATTAATTTAGTGTTTTCGCATTGCTCTGTATTTGTAAATAAACATAAATTAAATCCTTAAAGAAACACTAAAAGAAATAACTTACTTAATTGTTACCCAAAATAAAAGAGGTGGTCATAAAAAAATGCTACAAAAAAGCGATACAATTTAACCTCACTTTACACTTAAATAAAAAATGCACGTACAAAAATACAAAAAGTAAACAAACAACAGCTAATAGAGTTGCCAAAATTTAAAAGCGCCACATTATTTGTGGATTTTACTCCATTTTGTTTTCAAATAAAATAAACAATCAGATTTTTTATCTTGCCACGATTGTAACGATGTATGCAGAAACTTTCCGTCCACTCTGTATGTACGAGTTTGAATTTGAAGGTAGAGTCCTTAACCTCTGTCAACTGCAGTTATTGATTTACCCAACTTCTCTACCACCAACTACAACTTTTAAGTCGTAAACATTGATGCATTTTTAATCCCATCCACTAAACTTCTCTACCACCATTTCAATACATTTTCAAATTCGGATGCATTTTCAATTTCTGTTGATTAGAAATGAGGAAAGAAATAAATAAATGAAGTGGGAAGACTTAAATAATTTCATGTCTAGTATGTACTCATACTTTCTTTTATGGGTTTGTTCATGCATTAATTTGATATTTCTTCTTTAATCCAAAATTTTTCACACCCTCACTGTTTTAATTAGATTGCTGCATTGTCGCAAACTTAAATTAATTTTTAACATAAATAATAGATAATTTTTATGTTATCATTCAAGTTTTTTTTCACACTTCGATCTTTTTATTTAGAAAAAAATGTTACTTAAAAAAGACGACATATCTACTCGTATCTTGAACTTAAAGTTGCAATTTGAAATATACAACAAATAATTGACTGTACTTTTTGTTTTGGACAAAATGTCGACTTATCCGGACTAAGCCTTCAAGTTACCACGAGTATAAGGAAGAAGATTTTAATTCAATCAAAGTTGAATAATTTATATAAAGATTGTTCCATTGATTTTAGCATGAGCAAAGTTAATTTTAAATCTGCATTGTTAAGATTGCTGCATTAATGTTTTAGCTTTAAGTTATTTAAGGTATAATATGTTAAGTCGCATTGTTATAGTCTGTAAGGATTTATCCATAGACTCAATAAATAAATAAATAAATAAATAAATAAAATTTAAGGAAGAGATTTTCTTAAGAGGCGAAATTTCCGGAAAACTGTAACTGTGATTATTCTCCATTAATTTTAGCGAAAGAAAAATTCTTTTTCTCTTATATTATACTAGCGATACCCGGCGCGCGTTGCTGCACCCGGCAAGTATATTGGAAATAATAAGTACATTCAAAACTTTTATTAGTCCCTTAGTCTGACACCACGCTCATGTTCCACTGCCTGTTACAGTTTCCCAGTAGCAGAACATCACTCCCAGGTGACAATAACATTATGAGTTTCAATGTCCTGTGATTTTAGCTTCCATAGCTATTCAGTATAGAGAATCAGGCCACCCGCCCTTTTCCAATGAACATACCAGATTTCCAGTAGAAAGACTTTGGCAATTAGTAACTTCATATTAAGTTTTATTGTCATGAGACGTTTAGGTCCAAAGCTATTCAGTATCAAAAATTTGACTTGTGTGGTCCAAGCCATAACCCCTTTTCCTATGCCTGCCCCAGTTCTCTTGTTTATTTATAAAAAACTTATTGAATCACACAATGTCAATTCTATAAAGTAAAAAGTCAGTCCTTTGTTCCTTTTGTTCATTTATAAATTACAGGAAAACCACCGTCAAAACATGTGTAGAAAAGTTACATGCAGCGAAACAAATAAACATACGAAGGTACATACATACATACTTCAAGTCGGATTGAATCTCTCCTGAAAATCCCCTTTTAATAAAACTGTGTTAGATTAATTCTCCACATCAAAACTACTTTGAACATATTAGAATGTACTTCGATTCAATTAGCTTTAAGCGCAGCAAAGTATGTATGTATAATATGTATTTGTTTGTTTGTTTTGTTGTTTTGTGCTTGCTGAGAACAAAAAGAGTATAGTAGAGAGCAACATGCAGTTTATTGAGGCTCTCGCAGCACAAACGCATGAAAAGCTAACGATCAAGCAACGCATGGCATTCTGGATGATTTTTTAAAAAAGTTAACACTTTAATTAAAGATACTTATTATTGAAATTTCGTAAAGAAAATAACCAATGAACCTTTTGTAGCACAAATCTGATATTTTAAAACTTATTTCAAAAAAATCGGACCAGTACTTTTGGAGTTTTGCGGACACAAAAAATTTTCACTTTCATTTTATATAATAGTATAGATATTTTTATTTATTTATATAGCATTTCTTTTTTTTAATATTTCCACATATATAGACTTCTGAAAAAAGCAATAATATTTAAGTTATAATATACGTGTAACAACCAAAAACAGGAGCTGTTTTCAAACATTTTTTTTAGATATAAGACGTTATTATTTTTTTTTTTAAATTTATACAGGTTATTGTACATAAAAAATCTTATGTATAAAAGAGACTGACATCCGTGTGTACGCGCATAACTCAAGAAGGGGTCGTTCAATTTTTATAATTTTGAGCTTGATGGATTTGTATTGGCCCAAGGAAGGACACTATGTAGAAAAAAATTGTGCCACACCCTCTTTTACCGTCCACAAATCAATAAAAATGCTATATTTCCGACGGTTTTGGTAGTATTAGACTACAATTTGGTAATTTAGTTTTTATGCTCGCTGTCGGAAACTGTACTAAAACTGGGTTGCCACACCTCCCTTTTACCGCCCACAAATCAATAAAAATTGTATATATCGGAAGGTTTTGATGGTATTATACTTAAATTTGGTAATTAATTTTGTTTGATTGCCGTCAGAAACTGTACTAAAAATTGGTTACCACACCTCCTTTCATCGCCCACAAATTAATAAAAAATCCATACAGGGTGTTTCAGGAAGTTCTGGCCAAATTTTTCCAGCGTATTCCTTGGCTCATTTCTTGAAGAAAAGTCCACTAGGACCATGTCCGAAAATGCACGGGTGCGAAATGGCAGCGGGTTCAAAATTTTCGGATTGGTGGTCGGAGGGTAATAGGGTAAAATTGCTAACTTCTGAACCAGTGGTCGGATTTGTTTGTTTTTGGGCTTGTTGGAAAGGTCTTTAAAAGACCTTTCAGTATAAAATAAAACAATAATTAGAAAAAGTTGAAATAGCCGAGATACAGAGCTTTCCGAAAAAAAAAATGGAAAAAAATTAACATAACCTAAAAGATAGTAATACCTTTTACCTTTCTAAAAATACCAAAATGAAGCCCGAAGGGGTTACCGTTCCAAAGTTATGACCATTTGACTGAAATGCAAACATTTTTTTGGAAGCAAAATAACCCCCACAATAAGCCCGTAATGCGCTGGAGCACCATCTTGTTGGTAGAAAAAATCATTTCGTACCGCAAAAGCTACTTCCTCGAGGATTTCTGGCATGACTTCTCGCAAAAACTCCAAATAATTTTGCGAATTTAACCTGGGCGGAAGTTGTTTTGGCCCAATCAAGGTGTTGTCGGTGATTCCAGCCCAAACGGAGACGTCAAATCTGCGTTGAAATACGTTTTCTTTCTTGTTGTGGGGATTTTTGTTGGCCCATTCATGCAAATTATAGAAATTAGTTATGCCGTCTCTCGTGAATTGCGCAAAATTGTGATGTTGCAACGTGATGTACGTGGTGTACGTGGTGTTCCCGCATCTATGTTTTTACGTTCGATTGTGTGGACCGACGAAGCGCAATTCACGAGAGACGGCATAATTAATTTCCATAATTCTTCTAATTTCCCAAATCTTTTAAAAGAAAAAAAAAAACACCAGTTACCTGCCATCTGGCTGAGCAAATTGAGGTTATGTTAATTTTTTTTTCCATTTTTTTTTCCATTTTTTTTCGGAAAGCTCTGTATCTCGGCTATTTCATCTTTTTCTAATTATTGTTTTATTTTATACGACAACAAGCCCAAAAACAAACAAATCCGACCACTGGCTCAGAAGTTAGCAATTTTACCCTATTACCCTCCGACCACCAATCCGAAAATTTTGAACCCGCTGCCATTTCGCACCCGTGCATTTTCGGACATGGTCCTAGTGGACTTTTCTTCAAGAAATGAGCCAAGGAATGCGCTGGAAAAATTTGGCCAGAACTTCCTGAAACACCCTGTTTATCGGAAGGTTTTGGTGGTATTAGACTAAAATTTAGTAATTTAGTTTGCATGCTAACTGTTGGCAACTGTGCTAAAAATATGTTGCCACACCCCCTTTTACCACCCACAAATATATGAAAATGCTATATTTCAAACGGCTTTGATCATAATAGACTAACATTTGGTAATTGTATTTATCTTTCAAAACTACATCGTCATCTATTGAAAAAGTAGAAACATTGAATATTAAGTTTGGGCAAAACAACGTTTGCCGGGTCAGCTAGTACTTTATAAAATATTTTTTTTTTTAAAATACAGTTCTGGCATTTATATAGAGGGCGCTGAAAATGGCATTGAAAAAAGACATTCAAAACGGTTCGATGGATATGGCCTTTCCCATGTATCGGAAACAAAATAATCAAATGACATTTTAAAGCTTAGACCATGTATTAAGCATCCCCCACACGCAAGACCACGGGTTTTTTTTTTTTAATTATGGCGGAAGTTGAAGTAAAAACTAAAAAAAAAGATACATTTTCGCGTACTTTTTGTTTATAAAAAAAAACAAAAAAAAAATAGATACTCGAATTTAGGGGGGGATGCTTAAAGGACAAAATAACGAACAAAATGCAAAAAATTATTGAAATTGAACTAAAAGATTTCGAGTTATCTATCGAACCGTTTTGAAAAAATTAGTTTCGAGGACATCGCGTTAAAAGTTTTTTATTTACGTTGTATGGAGTTTAGACATAGGTTAACGAAAACCATTATAACTTCTGTTTTTTTTTTTATATCACGATAAATGGCTTCGCAAGAGCTTTTAACGTGCTAGCAACACAAGCTCAGCTCACTTTCAAGTTGATGAAAATTGTAAACTTGCCAAGATCATTGCTGTTTTTGAAAAATCAAATGACTAGTATTACACTAGCTTTTTCCCGGTGCCCTTTGCTGCACCTTATCTAGATAAGTACCGGAAAATAGTGCAATGCCTTCAGCGTTATTATTTCTAAACCATCTCGTACTCGAAACATAGAGATCGTCCATAAATTACGTGACCGATTTTCAATTTTTTTCTACCCCCTCCGGTACTCTTTGTAGTGTATTTTAAAAACACTCCCCTATCAAAATATTCGAAAATAGAAAAAATAACTGCCGAAAAGCAAGCAAAGAAAAATCATGTCCTTACTACACTTTTCAATAGTTAACAGTCAATTTAGACGGTCAAACATGAAGATGTAAGAATGCAAATGGTTTGAAATGTTGGGTTGTATTAATTTCAATTTTTTCGAGGCTTTTTTATTTTTGGTCACATTACTATATCTGAGACCCCCCTCCCCCATTTGTTACTTATCGTAGTACATTTTAAAACCTCTCGCTCTACTAAATTGGTAACGTAATTTATGAATAACCCCATAGTTACTGCGCAAATTTGAGCTCAATCGGCTTAGTAGTTTTGGAGTATTTAGCAGCGTTCTCTATTGTAAATTTTTTGCATTTTTCATTTCCCAGTAGCAGGATATTACCAAGTAGTAACTTCATTCTGACTTCTATGTTCTATGTCTTTTACTTCCATAGCTTTTCTGTGTCATAAATTTGGCTTATATGGGTTGAGACACACCCCTTTGTCCATGCATGTCACCTTTTCTAGTAGAATGACATCACCAAATGGTATCTACATTCTGAGTTTCAATGTTCTGTGACTTTTACTTCTATAGCTATTCTGTATCGTAAATGTGGCTTATATGGGTGGAGCTACGCCTCGTTTACGAATGCCCGTGCCAGTCTTTCAGTGGAAAGACCTTCATTGTTAATCGACATTTAGTTCCAAAGCAATTCGATATCATAAATTTGGCCTGTGTGGCCAAATTCCCCCTTGTCTAATGTTCGCTCAAATATATAGTAACTGCCTCTTGGGCCCATAGCATCTACATATCAAGTTTCACTATCAAAACATATACAACTCAGAAATAATAATGATTTATAAAAAGTGGGCGTATCTATATATTAATAATAAAAATAAATAAATAACTGGCCATTTCAGCCCTTGAAGGGACTTTGACCTAGCTTCTTATGATCAATTGTGTTGTGCGTGTTATTAAGTTTGTACACAATTGACCGAGAACCGGATCTACATGCTTAACGCCGACTCCGAACGGCGATGAACGGAATGTTCTCGTTCTCAAGAAGCTTTACATGGCATTTTGATTACTCTCTTAGGTTTGCCATTGTCTGCAGAGAGGTGGCGGCCGTACAGAAAAATTATTTTAATTCAAATAATTTTCTGTCACTGCTGGGGTTCGAACCTGGGTCTCCAGGTTCTTTTGACATAGCGGCCACGCACTTTAACCAACTACGCCACGGACGCCACCTATCTATATATTAATACGCAAACAAAAAAGTTTGTGTTCCCTTTTTTTCTGTGTTACCTTCAACATATTCACATAATACTTATATCAATGGATAGGTATTTTCGAGTAGATTTGCACAATATAGTTTTTATTCGAATATGTTGTCATTAAGATAGGTAAAACTGAGCAAACGTAAAATGCTTTTTTTACCAATGGGACATAACTACAAAGCGACAAAGGTCTGTTGAACATCGCTGCTGTAGCTTACAAAAGCGAGAGTAGAATGCGGGAGTGATGCAAACATTTAAAAAGAGCTGAGTAGCATTATTGTTGTTGTTGTTGTGGTTGTTGCTTTAAAAAAACAGTTAAACTGCTGCTTGCTTCTATTATCTTGAGAATTATCATTTATCTTGATTTATTTGTTATACTTTTCTACCGTTTATTTTCTTATTTTACTTTTAATTTATTTATTTACTTTAAATGAATATTATATGTTGAATAAATTTTTGTTATTGACGCATATGCTTCCTTTTTTGTCCTTTACCACTATTTTCCTCATAGCGTCAAGGTAAGCATTAAGAATTTACATGCAAATTAATAACAATTCATTATGTGAAAAACAACTTGAGTTTCGTTACCTTACATAAACAGATGGCCGAATTTCGGCCACAGGCGATACTAGTATATATAGTGTCTAACGCAAAGTTTTAGTATAATTGCCGACAGTAACCATACGAACTTATTTACCAAATTTTAGTCAAATACGACCAAAATCTTCTTAAATATAGCATTTTTATTGATTTGTGGGCGGTAAAAGGGGTATGGAAAAAAAGGGGTATGGAAAATTTAGACTATGCCTGTATTTTTCGCGCAAATGCAAACTAAAGTGAGACTTGCCAAATTATTCCAATATTCCATTCATTACCAATTTTCCTTGCAAATATTTCCCCATGTATACCATATGTGCGTACCTGTATTTGTTTACACCTGTATTTTTGCATAAGTTCACTAAAATGCCTATAATTCATGAACCAATACACATACAAAGACAGTTTGTACATAAAAACCTTCGTATTGACGTCATCTTTCATGGGAAATTTCCAGAAAATAAATCGGTTCACGCATTACAGAGAACATCAATTTCATACACAATGTTACTTATTTTTATATATATAGATTGTTGCTAACGATAGCCAACCATTGAACCCTTTTAGATAAAAATGTATTGCACCTCGGCAACACTTAGCATTGTCAGATGAATTTTTACAGTTCCAATCGAAAATTTTACCTTTACTAGCATAAACGTACTCACAACGTTTTGGTGTATGTATGTGCGTTTATTGTGTTGTTTAAAGAGGTTTTAAAAATTGTATTTTGACAAAGAAGAATGGAATGGAACACGTGAACATTTTCGGGTGATTTTTTATGATTTTCAACGTGGATTGACAAGTTAAGAGTGTATCGGTCAACTTAATTTAACTTTTGGTGATGAAGCATAACATCCAGCGACTGTAAAACGCTGGTTCAATGAGTTCGAGCATGGTCGTTGTTCTCTCCAAGACAAATTGTAAGTTACAAACTCTCTGCAGTAAGCCGACTGATATATTCATGAATCCAAATTTGAAAAATATGTGAATGTCATGGTTTTACTTTGTTATTGAGACATTTTACGTGATTTCGCTTTATCTAGTTTAGCGATATTTCGTTAATTTTAATGGAACGATTTCTAATTTTTAGAGAACTCGGCCTTTTCGTTAACTTCATCTTGGTTAAAGCTAACGTACATGAAGCAGACCGGTAAGCTGAACAAGCATCATACCAAGAGTATCAATACTATGAGCCTTATTACCTTGAGGAAGGTGTGTGTTCCAGCATGAATAAAGGTTGTCTTCTTCTTGCCTTGCCCTTGAATGAACAGCTGATTTCTTGAGCACTGGCTTCTTGTTAGGAATTTGGGTCTGCGCTTCTTAACACGTGATATATGAAAATATAGAGAATTTTAAAGCGGACCGAAAAAGACTACACGCAAAGAAAAAAAACGTTTATCGCCAGTTTGCCGCAAACGAACTTCGTTTGTCGTGCTTGAAATCGTTTATTGCAAACGTTTCAACAGTTGTCATAAACGTTGAACGAAAAATAAACAAAATTTTCAGTTGTGAGAAACGAGTCATTTAGTTGCAGGAAATGAATTTCGTTTGTCATAAACGCGAGTGATTTTTAAATTGCAGCAATTGAAAACTTCGTTTTTCCCAACTGAAAATTTTGTTTATTTTTCCCTTCGTTGTATAAACATAGCACTTATAGTTTAGAGTTACTTTTTGGACAAATTGTTACTATATAAGGAACTTGGTAGTTTGCTTAATACGCGGACGGAGATAGCAACGGAGGTGCAATCCATAAGAAGACAGACGGACATAATGAGAAAAATTGTTAATATAATAAATAATAATGACCGAAATAGCTTGCGGTATTATAAGATATATTTTTAAGTTGTGACAACTGAATATTCGTTTGCGGCAAATACAGCTCGCAAACGAAGTATAGTTGGTGAATTTTTCAGTTGTGGTAAACGAAAAATTTCTTTGCGTGTAGTAGTAGGTCTAAAGATATTCTAACATTGAAAAGCTATTGATAGGTATAAATTTTTTCATAATTTTATGAATACGGCTATTAATGTTTAGAATTAATCAAAGAATCCCTCTAACTGTACTATAAAGCCTTACATATCATATTAATTGGGCGTATTCTGCACAATCTTTTATGAAGAAATTCTGTTATTCTACTATGATTTAATATACAAATTGTTTAGTTGCCAAAAAATCTGTTACGAGCTCAAAATTCGTATTCTGCATGACAAAACCCATAACAGAATAACAGACAGATTTTTGAGTCTTTTATGATAACAAATTATATTAAAGTGACATTAAAATTCTGTTTGAGATATTCGGTAACAATATAATAGGCTTTTGCCTTAAACCACCCTTAACTTACTTTTTAGCTCCGCATTTTGTTTACTATGAATAAATATACATCAATCAGCTGTTTCATAACAGAAGTTAACGGAATTGTAATAGATTTTTATTTTCGAAGATTGATAACAGGGTACCATAAAAGTTCGATATACTGAATACCAATTTTAACAGATCTTTTATGATCGGCATCGTTACGATTGATAACAGAAAATGTGTAACAGAATGACAGATTTCGCCGAATAGACCCAAATTTAAGTTTTATTTAAATACTCTTTGTTTTACTAAACAGAATTTCTTGAATTTTTGAAGATTTAAAAAAATGTTTTTTATAGTATTTTTGTGGTTTTGGTCTATATTAGTGACATTTTAGTGACTTTTAAGCTTAATTTTCTATATGAAACCAATTTGAAGATTATTTCTCTTTGTTACTGAACTAATGAATGTAAGAGAAAATCTCAAATAATGGCTCTGCCTAATAAATTTCTCCAAACCAAGTTGTGACGTATGGATGTGTAATTTTTTAAAGCATTATTGATGGCTATTATTATTTATATAACCTTAAAATAAAAAAAAATATCAAAAAATGTTATTACGCAAGTATTTGAAGACCCAGTTACAATACTGTGAATATTGTTGTTGGAAGAGTTCTGTTCAATTGTAACTTTTTAAATGGTGCTCCCAAAAATTTGATTTAGACTTTTCTTAAAAAAATGTCAACCCTAAATATCAAAGCTTAACAATCACTACGAACAAAAATCGTCAATATTTAACAATTAATGACCTTGAAATAAATAAAAATAAATCTAAAAATTATTTCACGCTTTAATACTTTCACGTAAGCGTTTGATGGTTCAGTAAATAATATTTATAATGATTAGTAGAACTGTTGTTGTTAGAGTTCTTTTGACTGGGATCATTACTTTATCACACAAAACTTAGCAAGATGAAACGTATAGAATATAGAATAAAATTTTCGAATCTCTCCCGTTGTGAAGTAATATTTCATTAAGGTCGTAGCTAATGGAGGTTTTTTATTTATTTATTTCGGTCTACGGATTTTACAATCTTACAGAATAATAAGTAATAACATTTAATTAAAAACAAATCTTAAACTAATTAAAAATAGTGAATAATTGTAATCGAAAATCACTTATGGTAACATTGAATTTGAGAACATGTGCAAAATTATTACTCAAACGAAATGCTTCTAGCAATAGGTTCATTCAAGGAATAATTCGTTCTGTGAATTCTATCATCAAACATACGATGATTTCTTAGAGATCTATCTGAAATATGTAAAATGAACAGACTCCGAATACAATTGATTTTGCCAGATAGAACGTTGTGAACAAACAAAAGGGAACAATAAGATCGTCTATCACTTAAAGATGCAAACCCAAGAAGTTTACGTCTAGCTTCATAAGATGGAAGACCCTCTGGCCACCTCATTTTATGAAGTGCATATTTTGTAAAATGTTTTTGAATTTTATCTATGCGATTAGAGTGTTCAACATAGAATGGAGCCCAGATAGTTGAGCAGTAATCAAGAATACTTCGAACTAGAGAGGTATAAAGAGCTTTAACTGTTAAAGGGTCTTTAAAACTTTGAGAATTTCTCTTAATAAACCCCATCATAGAATATGCTTCAGTGATTACATATTTATAATGAGATTTGAAACAAAACTAGAGTCAAAAATTATACCTAAGTCCTTATACTCCTGTCTGCAGATTAGATTACAATTATTCATAGAGTAATCAAAAACAATTTGGTTGCTACACTTCGTATAAGAAACTATACATACAACATTTATTTATGTTTAAATTCAAATTGTTTATCGAACACCAATGACTAAAAGTATTTAGATCATTTTGCAACAACAAGCAATCCGAAGTAGCGGACATTTTTAGAAATAACTTAACGTCGTCAGCAAACAGCAAACAGTTTGAGACATCAAATAAACGAGGCAAATCTATCTATATATCTTCTATCTATATATATAATAAGTTGCATTGTGTTTGAAATTGATGTTCTCGGTAATGCGTGAACCAATTTTGTTTCTGGAAATTTCCCATGAAAGCTGACATCAATACGAAGGTTTTTTTTTATAAATGGTCCTTTTATGTGTATTGGTTCATGAATTATAGGCATTTTAGTGAACTTATCAACAATACAGGTGTAAAAAAATTCAGGTACGCACTTATGGTGTATATGGGGAAATATTTGCAAGGGTAATTGGAAATAAATGGAATATTGGAATAATTTGGCAAGTCTCACTTTAGTTTGCATTTGCGCGAAAAATATAGGCATAGTAAAAATTTTCCACGCCCCTTTTTTTCCATACCCCCTTTACCGCCTACAAATCAATAAAAATGCTATATTTAAGATTTTTTTGGTCGTATTAGACTAAACTTTGGTAAATAAGTTCGTATGGTTACTGTCGGCAACTATGCTAAAACTGGGCGTGGTTTAACTATATATACGCCCACTTTTTAGAAATCATTATTATTCATGATATGTAGATGCTATGGGCCCAAGAGGCAGTTATTATATATTTGAGCGAACATTAGACAAGGGAATTTGGCCACACAGGCCAAATTTATGATATCGAATTGCTTTGGAACTAAATGTCGTATGTAACTATGCAATAGACTCCTAAACTACTCATCCGATTAGCATGAAAATTTGTGTATACAAGTTTTTTGGTACAGTGAGTGTTTGTGGGCTATCAATTTTTATCCACCTTGAACACCAGAGGGCGGAAATTTTTTACAAAACTGCCTAAAACTCACAAACCGCTAATGCGATTAGAATGAAAAGTGGTATACAGTGGTTTTCAGATAGGTTTTTTGACCTATCTTGAACACCAGAGGGTGCTATAGTACAAATTTTTTGCAAAACCACCTAAAATTCCCAAACCGCTCATGCGATTAGAATAAAAATTAGTATACAGGCGTTTCTCGATTTAACGATCATTCGATTCTACGAATAACGCATTTAACGAACAGTCAAATTCATTCCATTGAGTACCTTATATAACGAACAAACAAAATTCGGCAGTACTCAGTTTAACAAACAACATACAAAATTACTCTGTCTCCATAGAAAATTTATATGTACATACATACTATGTGCTATTAATACATATGTGCGTATTCATGCACAAGTTTGTCTTATTTAAAGAGAAACAGACGAAAAAAAACGTTAATAAACAGTTACATTTGCTACTGAGGGCAAACACCAAAGCTACGAAATTTTACGTATGTATTAAGTATTTCACAGCTGATCAGTTTGGTTTGACGCGTGCGCATGCGCATGCGAAGTTAAAAATGAGTGCAAGAAAGAGGCCTAGTGTTAATGAAAAATTAAAAATTATTCATCAATATAATAAAGGAGCACGTGTTTCCGAACTTTCCAAGACATTCAATTTGAAGTCTTCTACTGTGTCAACAATTTTAAAAGCAAAAGAGAATATTTTGAGGCATGCAGATGGAATCAACTTGCATAAAAACCAAAAGGCGTTTAAAAGTGGGGAATTTCCAAGAATGGAAAAAAAACTATACGACTGGTTTCTTAAACAGCGGCACTGCCATATTCCTATAACAGGATCAATGTTACAACATAAGGCGAAGGCAATTCACAAAAAAATTTATGGAGGAAGTTTTAATGCTAGCCATGGGTGGCTGACACGGTTCAAAAAAAGATTCGGTGTACGGCTCTTGAAGCAATGTGGTGAAAAGCTTTCGTCCGATGTAGCGGCGGTTGGACCATTCAAAAAAAATTTTCAAGAAGTAGTTTTGCAGTTCGGATTATCAAAAGATGCAATTTTTAATGCCGATGAAACCGGACTGTTTTGGAAGAATCTACCCGATAAAACGTATGTACACTGCGGGGAAAGAAATGCTCCAGGGAGGAAAGTGTCAAAGAAAAGAGTAACCGTTCTTTTGTGCAGCAATGCTAGTGGCACAAAGAAAATTAAGCTCTTTTTAATAGGAAAAGCTAAAAGTCCTCGAGCATTTCGCAACAAAACTGTACCTATTGATTACTCTTCTTCATGTAATGCATGGATGACGTCTGTCATATTCAAAAAGTGGTTTTTCGAAAATTTTGTTCCTCAGGTAAGTGCCGCACAAGGTTTTTACATATGAATGCTATTATACATGTGACTATATTTTAGGTGGAACATTTTCTAAATGCGAAAAATTTACCATTGAAAGCATTATTGATTTTGGATAATGCACCATGTCACCCGCCGGCTAGCGAATTGGTTAAAGAAACCGTCGATGGAAAAATTTGGGTCCTTTACATGCCACCAAATGTAACACCACTTCTTCAGCCTATGGACCAAAATGCCATTCGGTTGCTGAAACTTTACTACAAAAACAGCCTTCTATCGAGAATTTTTGCAACTAAGGAACGAGATGTTACTGCTTTTTTGAAATCGTTTACTCTATACGATGCTGCGACAGCTTTAGTTTCAGGATGGAAATCTGTTTCTGAATCAGCGTTAGCCAATTGTTGGAAAAAACTTTTTGGCAGTTTTGATGATTACGATGAAGAAGACAATCTACCTCTATCGGATTTAGTAATTCTAGATGAGGATATTTCAGCAACGAGAAACGGGGTTAGATTGTTAAATTCAATTTTCCCAGATGTAATGAATTCTTAAATTCGTCTTATTCAGAATGTTTTAACTTTTTCTAATAATTTGTAGGTGGAATTGTCAGCATTCGACTTAAATGGATGGGTTCAACAGACTCCCGCGTATGATTTCGACGACGTTGAAGATGAGAGTGAAGACAGTGTACAATACGAAGTTGCGAAAATTAAACACGTAGATGCTATGCACAGTTTTGAAAAGTGCATTCAATGGGCCAGGCAAATGAACATTGATCCTGAAAAGTTGGCGGTGTTGACACAGCTGCAAGAAGTTGCAGTTCAAAATAACATCAGCATGCCAATGAAACAAACATATATAAATACATTTTTTAAATGAAAATCTTGGAATCTATCAATGAATATGAATTGATTTCTTATTTTTTTATGTAAGCTCATTTTTCTTTTTAATAAAAAGTTCAAAAATTCTTCTTATTGCTATTTTCATCGAATTATTCACAATAATTGCCTTATTATCATAGTACTCGATTTAACGAAAAACTCGATTTAACGAAATGTGCTGGCAAAGCTGATGATCGTTAAATCGAGAAACGCCTGTATACACTAAGGGAAAAAAATATTAAATTTATCCAAAAACTTTTTTAATTTATCCAAAAAGCGAGTAATTTTTTCTTCTTCTTCACTTCTTCAAGCGAGTGAAGATAAAATTATCACATTTAAGGAAAATTTATATAAAAATATTGAAATTAAAAACAAATATATTAGAATGTTTCCCACGAGATGCGTCCATCAAATGGCATTTGTTAGTATATTTTATTTTCTTTTTTACTTTTTTTGTTCTCTAATTTATACTATTTTGACAGTAAACTAGAGAAACAAAAATTGAAAAATTAAATACCAAAAATATGCAGGCAAATGACAACTGGTGCAAGACATTTTTGAGAAAATGTCCGGTTGTCACTCAAACCCTATTTACTTTGCGATCATCAATCGCACTTACAAAGAAAATTGGACAAACATGCGGCTATATTTTCCTTGCAACAATAACTAAATGAGAATTATAAGAACTAAGGTTGCAACTGCAAGAAATAAAATGCAGGAACAGAGTGCGATGCTGTTGCTGCTTGTCGGAATATGTGTGTACGTGTGCGATGCTGTTGCTGCTTGCTTGCATGGAATATGTGTGTACGTGTGTGGTATAAATAAAATTCAAATACGGGAAAAAAACGAGTTGTAAGGAAAATATTTGATTTATCCACGTAAATATTTAAATAAAATTGATACTCAGGCGTGGATAATGTTAATATGCATTATTTCCCATAGTGTATAAAAAAAAGCAAAAGGCTGTTTGTGTGATGGCTGGAAACTTCAAAATTACTGAGCCTATAGAGCTGAAATTATGGCAGTACATTTTTTTCAAGTACGAGATGGTTTAAATTTCTGTCACACCCCCTTTTACCGCCCAAAAATCAATAAAAATGCTATTTTTCCTACGGTTTTCGTCGATTTGGCTAAATTTTAATAATTTAGTTTGTATGCTCACTGTCGGCAACTGTACTAAAACTGGGTAATGTCCATCTACTAGAAAACTGGGATGGGCATTATGTAAGTGGGTGTGGCTCCGCCCATACAATTAAAATTTGTATTATCGAATAGCTTTGAAAGTAAAAGTAGCAGTACTTACAACAAACTCAAAATGGAGTTACTATTTGGTGATCTCCTGCTACTGGGAAACTGTAACGGGCAGTGGAAAATGACAGTGGTGTCGAAATTTGAGTCTAAGAACAGTTTTGAATACACCTATTATGTTCCCATATAGTTGCTGGGTGCAGCAATGCACGCCGGGAAAAGGCTCGATTTGAGTTTGCAGTTTTAAAGTACTCTTTGAGAAAATAAGATTCGCCGAAGGATTTATCGATATATCGATTAGTTATCGAGATATCGATTTTTCAAAAAAAATTTCACTCAACGGAACCAATATTTAAATTCGGTTATATCTTTGCTAATATTTGTCTGATCTGAATGATTTAGGTGTCATTCGAAAGATATTTAAAATGTTTTTAATATGAAATGAAAAAAAAATATTTTTTCGTAAATCGGCCACGCATAATATGTTTTATTTTTGCATAAAACCGTTATTTTTGCATAAAACCGATATAATTAATTAAAAGCTGAAATATTAACCTTTTGTTTGGTATATAACATGTTATACTTTTTCTTTTATTTTGACCGATTTTCGCTGTTATGTTATAATTTAGGTTGATCAGTACAATCATATATGTATGTACATAGGAATATATTACATATTTTCATATGTAGCATAAGAAAATGTTTCATAATTAGGCTAAATATATTAAATTTGCGTTATAAATTGTGCATTTATACTGTAAATGGTGCAAGAAAGATCTTCATACAATTTTCGATGCATTTTGAGTTATTGAATAATTTTTTTAAGTGGTTCTGCCTTTTACATAATGTACTTTTCCTGTAAAAGGAGTCAGATAGACTTTTATCAAAGGTTGTTTGTTGTATTTTGAAGTACATATTGATATTTGTACTAATTTTTATAAAAAAGTGGATCTACCTTTTAAAAACTGCACAATTATTCTGTTTTTTTTTTTTTTTTTTTTGTTAAATAAAATGAGAATCCGTATATCTTATTTAAAAAGAATATGATTCGAATATTCTTTTTTATTTAACATAGGTGTGCGACGTGCTTGCGTTTCTTCTGTGCTTCGTGATGAAGATGAAAGTTGTTGATGTTTATCAACAGTACATCAAAATTGTTTAATCTAGTAACTATATTAAAATGAGAATAATGGTAGAAATAGGGGAAACAAGTATAACATATTATACACCAAACGAAAGCTCAATGTTTCAGCTATTACCATATGTTATGTTCTACTTACTTTTATTACGTACTTTTTGAAGAAAATAACGGTTTTATGAAAAAAAAATATATATCATGCCAAAAAATCATCTGTAGTGTAATTAGGTTAAGTACCAAATTTTTGTTTTATTAATTATTTTGAAGATATTTAAGTTTGTTATCGAAAGATACCCAAATTATCCTGATCGGTCAAATATTAGCATAAATATAGTCGAATTTACATTAAGACTTCTTTTAGTAAAATTTTTTTTTAAATCGATAACTCGATAACTAATAGATATATCGATAAATCCTTCAGTGAATCTTATTTTCTTAATGAGTTCTTCAAAACTGCTTATTCAGATCTTGGGGCCACGGAAATCGTAATCGTGCCGGCAGTGAAGAATTTTTATATTGATGTTTTTGCTGTTGTTATTGTTGTTGTTGCTGTTGTTGTTGTTGTATCGTAATCTTGTTCTTACACAACAAAAGCACTTTGACAACATTTTGCAAGCTCTGCAACACGTTTTGCGGTGAGTTCGTGCAAACATGTAAAAAAAACAAACCCAAAAACACACAAACGCAACGTGGTACAAATAAAAAAAAAAAAAAATATATAACAAAAAAAAAAAGAATGCATAAAAGAATGCTGAGAACATCTCGAGGAACTTAACACAGTTTTTTAAGAAAACACAACAAATTCACATAAATTTTCATCGTTATTGTTCATACCTGTTTTTTTCCGTTTGTTTTGTTGTTGTTTTGTCGGTAAACTTCAAGCATGTGATGAACACTGATAAAAAAAAAATATTGATAACCGAATCTTAAGCAACTAGTGGTAGTTTTTTTAATGAAACTCAATGTTATTTAATTAATTAAAAAAGGTATAAATACATCACGACCGCGTCATGGAATAATTATTTTTTTTTATGACAACAAAACAAACTTGTTTTTCTAACTGTAAACAAATTATTTTGTTTTCAAGTTGAATTTTAAATCTGGTTTTCAAACTTTTATTGATATTCTAATATTTTTTTATCACTCTTTTGATCATTTTTATTAATTTATTTATTTATTTGCTTCAATCTCACGCTCTGCTGACCTACCAGCATGTTTTTATTTTTTTTTTTTTTTGTTTTTTACTTATCACTTTCGTGCTCTTTATTCTTGCGCTCTTATTTCGAGTTTAAGTTTACCATTAAAAAAAAAAACACAAATACAACAAGAACTAAGCGCCAAAAGGTATGCGGCGCTATGTGACCGTGTTCGTTGGTGTTATTGTTGTTATGTTATCAAATTAATTCGTTTTGTTTTCGTACGTTTAAATATTAACGCTTCACCGGCTCAACCAGCTGCTGTCGCGACAAATTTTCCGTTGCTTCTGTATGCTGAAACGCATTTACTTTACTATGACTTGTTTTGTTGTTTATGTTTTTGTTATAATTTTATTGTTTTTTTTTTTTTAAGTTTATTTTTAAATTTTAAATTTCACTCTCTTCCGCCATCGACGAAGGTTCAAACGCGAATGATTTGCGCGTGAGTTTGAGTCGGGCTCAAAGCTGCGCGCAGCTGTCGCTGCATCGCGTGCGAGTCCGAACTCGCTGACGAAGTTTGGCGCGAAGAGGAGCAGTAAAACAATGCAAATCAATCAGCTGTGCTTGATGTAAGCTCGCCAGAGAGTGTCAAATTTAAGCTTTGTTTATAATTATAAAAGAAAAACACTCTATTTTTATGCAATTTTTCTTTTGTTTACACTCTTAATAAAAATTTGGTTAATTTAAACATTTTTATAGTTTTTTTGTTTTTATCATTCTCTGGAGTTATGACAATTTTAAAGCATTAAGTAATAAAAAATTTTAAAATATGTTTCATTAAACATTTCATTGTTTGAACCATAAAAAAATCCATTTACAAAATTTATTTGATTTTGTTTTAAAATATTTAGAGCTACGTCATTACATAATTTATTTCTTGGGTAACCTTGGCACTTAATGTGTTAAAAGTTTTGCTACAAATCGTTAGAACATACAGCTTAAGTTATCCACAAAGGATTTTAATTGCCCACAGATTTTTTTTTAATATTCCTTGAAGTAACTGTAATTTTTTTAGAGCTGGAGAACACTAGTTTTACACATTGAGTTTTTCCATCTTCAGTTTTTCCATAAAATGCCCAACTTTTAAGTTTTGGCATATAAGTGACTCTAGTCACTTAAACTAAACTAAACTCATAAAAATACTTCGTTAAACTCAGTTTTTTTCTTGAATTAATAAAAATCAACATAATAGCAAATATTGTCAAACTTAGGTGCGGTAAAAATTGTGTGTTTTTTATTGTTTTATGTAAATCATTTAGCCAAATACGTTAGTACATAAAAAATTCACTGTCGTTTGGCTTAGTAGTAGAAAGGGTGTAAAGTCAAGTCGTAAAATGAAATATTTTTGAAACTTTCAAATCAATAATGGCATGATTTAAAAGAAACATGTTCATGAAGCTGGCCTGTGGCCAAGGGGACGGGGGGAGGCTATGAGGCCTGCCTTTTAAGTCTTACGCACCGGCAGCACTAAGCATTGCCAGATGAATTTTGACAGTTCCATTAAAAAATATGACATTTTCTAGCATATACGCACTCACAACGTTTTGGTGTATGTGCGCTTATTGTGTTGTTGACATTGATTTAAGAATTATATTTAAGGGGGATTATTATATTCAGAGGCCGAAAAAAAGGTCATGCTTGTGAATTTTTTTAAGGAAACCTAAGGAATATTTTTAAATGAAGGTTTTTATACCTAAAAATATACTCATTTAATAGTATGTTGAGTTTTTTTATTAAAAAAAAATGAATATTAAGGTAGATACAGCATTTTTTATAGAGTGCTGTGAAAAAAAGGTGAAAAGCGGTGACCAGGATTTCTCCTCCTAAATTCATCTGAAGCAAAAGCCAAAAAATGAAAAATATTACTAAACAAGAAACTTAAAACTAGTACTCGTCTTAGCCGATTTTGAAAATATTTATTTTTCACAAAATGGCGCACTCCCGAACGTAAAGTAACGGTTTTTGACCAAAAATTCGTTATTATTTTGCTTATAACTAATGAAGAAAGCTACGAAGAAAAAAAAGCCCATGACAAATACGAGATTATTATGAATAAAATCAGCCTGCAAAAAAATCAAAACGATCGTTTCACTGAGTTTCCAGAAATCTTGGTCAGCGACTTTGAAAACATGGTTTCGAGAAAAACGCGTTTGAAAATAAGGGCCAGCACGGCGCGTTCTCGAAGGCGGCTCACTCACTAGGCTATAACTTTGAGATATCGACTTGAAATTTTAAACACATATTCTTGAGACTTGAAACTTTAAGAACATACAAGGTGCGGCTAAAGTTACTATATGATGTAAAACAATTGTAACTTCTTTGCTTGCGAGTATTTAACTTTTTCTTTTTTCCTATTTCAGAAATTAAACTTGGGAGAATATTTAAAATAGAACGCTATACAATTGCGCAAAGAACTAAGATTGTTTTTCTATTCATTGAAAATCATCGTTCGATAATTAATACTCAACGTGCATACAGAAGATTTTATGGTGTAAGAACTGCTCCAACGGGTCCAACCATTCGTTCGTTGGTGAATAATTTTGCTGAATATGGGACTGTCGGAGATTCAAGACGTACGGGCAGACCTCGAACTGGCAGATCGGCCGAAAATATTGATGCTGTGCGACAGAGCGTCGAAGAAAATCCGGAGACATCAACGAGAAGGCGATCTTCCCAGTTGCAGCTTTCTGACCGCACTCTTCGGCGAATTTTAAAACACGATTTGCACCTCTTCCCTTACAAAATCCAAGTAGTCCAAAAATTAAATCCTGTGGACTTCGTATTGCGCTTGGAATATGCTAGAGCAGTTTTAAATCTCGTTGATCAAAATGAAAATTTTTTGTCAAACTTAATGATGACCGACGAAGCGCATTTTCACTTGAACGGTTTCGTAAATAAACAAAACAACAGATTTTGGGGATCCCAAAATCCCAAAAATCTTCATCAGAAATCTTTATACGCAATTCGTGTTACCGTTTGGTGTGGCATTACCGCCCAAAAAGTTTACGGTCCATTTTTTTTTTCCAAAGACAACAATTTCCAAATCGGATAACTTCTAAAAACGGCGATTTGAGATGGCCACCACGATCGCCAGATTTGACTGCATCGGATTTTTTCTTGTGGGGCTATCTCAAAGACAAAGTTTATGTGAATAAGCCCCAAACCTTGCAGCAACTAAAGGACAACATTCAAGAAGAAATTGATCGTATACCACAAGAAACACTCAACAAAGTTATGGAAAATGCCATAAAAAGAGCACATTTTTGCGTTAGAGAAAACGGTTCTCATTTAACTGTTATTATTTTTCATAATTAATGTAAAAAAATAACATAAAATAAACTTTCTTTTTATCATAAATTTTTTTTTTTTTTCATTCCATTCAATAGTTATTTAAAAAACCAATCATATAGTTACTTTAGCCGCGTCTGATCATAGACAGACGGTCAGACATACGGACGGTCAGATGGACATGGCTAAATCAATCAACTCAGGTGGTGATGCTGATCAATAATATATATACTTTTCTACAACTACCACGCTCCCTTATAGACGTTACAAACGGAGTGAAAAAAATTAATATACCCCAGTTTTTATCCAGGTTTTTTTTTTAATCGTAGGGGTATAAAAATGATGGGCTAAAGATAGGTTTAGGTATGCCAGGCCATGCGGAATTGAACTACGTTTACAGATTTGCATTTCGAGGTACTAATTTTAAACCATGAACTATAATGTGTAATCAAATACTGAGGCACATACGCTGTGCCTCAGAGCCTACGTAGACATTTTATTGAGGCACACCGTATGTGCCTCATGGCAGCTAACGTGTTAAATTATGAACAAAACAAAAACAAAAACTCAAATAATGCAAATGTATTTTTCTTACAGCTCGAACGCTCGACCGAATCAAATGGTTATTTTTTAGCCTTCAAACCACACGCGACGAAATTAAACGATGGAACGAATGATCGATACCAATTTTGATTGATGATTTGTGTATGAATTAAACGAGTACTCATTGCGCGTTAAGCTCTCTCTTTCTCTCGCTCTCTATGTCTCTTATTGTTTAAAGCAAAACTTTATTTTTTAGTACTAATTTTTTATTGTTTAAAAAAAAACCTATTTTAAGTAAAAGAAGAAAAAACAAATTTTGAAGTGCAACGATATGGCTACTAGTTCAAGCAACAACAACAAATTGCTTGTTGTCGTTGCTAATGTCTTTGTTGTTTGTTGCATTTTTAAATCATCAAGTAACGTTCAACGATACCCGAGTTCAACAGTATTTTCAACGCCACCGGAATGCGATGGAAGAGGCGACAGTTGTTGGTGCTTTAAGTTGTTTGTAAACAAATGCGCAGTTCAGTGGATCGGTAGGAAATTTATGTACTTGTGTTGGTTACGATTACGTTTAATGTTTTAGTTGTTTATGTTAATGGTAATTGTTAGAGTGAGTAAGGTTAGAGTTTGGGTTATGGTTATGATACAGTTATGGTTATGGTTATGGTTATGGTTATAGTTATGTTTATGGTTATGGTTATGTTTATGGTTATGGTTATGGTTATGGTTATGGTTATGGTTATGGTAATGGTTATCGTTATTGTTATGGTTATGGTTATGGTTATGGTTATGGTTATGGTTATGGTTATGGTTATGGTTATGGTTATGGTTACGGTTATGGTTATGGTTATGGTTATGGTTATGGTTATGGTTATGGTTATGCTTATGGTTATGGTTATGGTTATGGTTATGGTTATGGTTATGGTTATGGCTATGGTTATGGTTATGGTTATGGTTATGGTTATGGTTATGCTTATGGTTATAGTTATCGTTATGGTTATGGTTATGGTTATGGTTATGGTTATGGTTATTGTTATGGATATGGTTAGGGATATGGCTATGGATATGGTTATGGTGATGGTTGTGGTTATGATTATGATAACGGAAACGATGATTGTTATGGTTATAGTTATGTATGTATGTTTAGGTATTGCTACGAATACGAAAAGAGATACGGATGTTACCTTAGACGTTTCCTCTTAGTTCTTGTATCTATGACTTCTATTTGAATGAAAACAATTGGCCATTTAAGTCCTTGAAAGGACTTTGACTGAGTATTTTGTGATCAATGTGTACTGTGCGTGTTAAATGTGTACGTTTGCACACAAATGATCGATAACCGGACCTTTTTGTGCCGACTCCAAACGGCTAATGTGTATGTTTTCAGGACGCTTTACATGGCATTATTTATTCTCTGAGGTTTACCATTTAATGCAGAGAAGTGTCGGCCAATAAGAAATATTATTTTCAGTAAAAAAATGTCTATGTCTGGTGCAGGATTCGAACCAGGGGCCTCGCAGTTCACAAAATTCGAACTGTACATGCACCTTAACGCCACGGTCGCCACCTCGCTTATTGATAATATTTATATTCAGTTTTTTCCTGTTTGTTATGTTGTTGGTATGCATTTTCCTAGTGGGTGCCTGAATATCGTATTACAACTATAGACGTAAGAAGCCGGATTTACGTTAGACCAATCGCTGCTGATGCTCGCAAATGTTCCAGACCTTTGTTGCTCATTCTATTTTTACTTCGCTTGCAGTTCATGCACTTAAGTATTTGATAGTTGGTGGGGTGTAAAATGAGGTCCATGCAGTGGCATGATGGGCGCGATGCTAAAGAAAATATACCGCATGACGTCGACTCTGAAGCAACCGCAAAAAATAAAACCGTAAAGCAACGAAAGCAACCAGATATTAAAAGGAAAACAAAACGATGGGAAACACTAGCAAACGGGAAGTATTTAGCGACGACAACAAAAACAACAAGAAAAAAAACATACAAAGCGGCCAACAACTCTGGTCAAGAGCGAAGTGCTGGTCACCGCAGAAGCTTCTCTGTTGTCTGGGTATTAATTGAAGTTGTTTTTCTCGCTGTTGTTGTGGTATGTGAGGTGTTTTCTGTACAGTGCATGGATAGCCCCGTGCTGTCTCTTTCTAACTTCGCTTAATGCAGCCACCTTCAAACCGGGCTCAGTTTTTTTTTTGTTTGGTTTTGTTGCTGTGGCTGCACTAAGTTTCACTTAATTTTTCCTAAATTGTTGTAATCTCGGTGATTTGCGTTGCTTTTCCGAATCACCCTGAACCACGGCTGCTGTGGGTTTAATTGGTTTCGATCATTATCACCTTTTAGCCCGCAGCCATGATAGCTGTCGGCTTAATGTATGTAGCTGCTGTTGCTTAACATGCTGGGAATTGATTTGGCTGATTGGTCGTTGACCATGTGTCAAGTTCGTTCATTGGCTTTAATTGATGGGAAGCGAAAATGATGAGGATGTATGGTTTGTTAGGTGTTTGCAAAATACACATGTTAATTTTAACATGTAAATATTTTTTATTTTATGTTTTATGTTAGCTCAAAAAAGCTGCTTTTAAAAAAAAATTCAATTTATTTTTTTTTTAGTTTTATTACTCGATTAGGCCATTCTACTCGATTGAGAAAAATGGACTGTCAGCGGAAAAATAAAGAAATTTATGTTTTTCAAGGTGTCAAATGTCAATTTATTTTTATAAATAATACTGTGATAAATAATGAGATGTCAGAGATATCTGAGAACCATGACAAATAATTTGAACCTTTACTTGTAAATATTTTGGTCTTTTATATAACATAAGAATGCATCGAAATTCCACCAGAAAAATTCTGAACATAAATTGGAATTCAACCTGTCTACAAATTTCGGAAGAGCATATTTTGGGTTCTGGGTCCTAATTTTGATGGCCTGAGAACTTTAAAATACTGCAAATATTTGATAATTTGAAATTTTCTTTATAAAAACTTTCTTTACACAGCCAATTATATCTAGCTGGGGAAATTATTCAGAGGATGTTATACGACTTTTAAGCATAATAGACTTATTTTAATTTTCTATTTCGATCTATTTTCAGATTTTTGACATTTATGCCGAATGGTAGCAAAGGGCTCTACAAATTAAAATACCTAGGAACTGGAAAGAGACCTGAAACAACTAGGCGATGATTTTAAGCCAGGACCTCTGCTTCTTTTAAGAAAAACGAGAATAAAAAAAGAAGGAAATGTTATGAAGGAAAAACTTCTCTAAGCTCCTTAATGGGAACTCTGACAACAATTGCAACAATAGAGTTTATATATCCCGGATAATCCAATTACGGCTGACAGCGTTTAGGTCACACGGACCGACGTTTATGAAATTTGTACCCTCAGATGAATGACAGCATGGGATTGCTAAGAAGAATTACAGTGGTTTTGGCAGACCCCATTAATCATTTTGTTTTGGAAGAAGTCCGTGCAATTAGCGGATCTGATGCAAATACTTCATAAAATGTGATGAAGTTTTTGTGATTTGCCAGTTATCATGAGTATATGTGTGTGTGAGGTTTTTACAATAAAATAAAAAACCTATAAATTAATTATTTTATTCAATTCGCGTACCAGTGCATAAAAAACCAAGTTCGCCATTTCTATTGAAATTCTCATATAAAAACGATTGCATAATATCTTGGTTGCATCAGATAAAATTTGCCAGTTCTTATGTGAGAAAATGTTGTTCATGAGAAGACCTGCTATATAAAGCCAATCGTATGAAATCATATCGGTTTTGGATGGTCTGGCCAGACCACTGTACTGCCTTCATAAGGAAGAGTGCGGCATCTAGCATGGAAATCAAAATCAGTTTTATTGCTTTTTCTTAACCATATTTATTTTATCTTCAAGAAAATAAAATAAAAATTACGAATTTTTTACTCAATTGCTAAATATTTCAACCTGAAGTGTCATATCTTCACAAATTAAAGCAATAATTCAAGCAAAAACGTAGTATCTTCATAAATAGAGATAAAAAAGTGGTATCTACAGATAGACAATATCAACAACCTTCAAATCTCTACAGAGGATGGAGCCTTGCTTTACCTTGACGTCACCAAAGGACACCAACTTTCAAAACGCAGTTTTACCAAATAAAACGTAGAATTGAAGTATATACTATTTCAACTATTTGTGATAAAACAATAAAAAAGCGGCATCTACACTGTTTGTTCCACAGTTTTTGCTTCTTTAACAAAATCGGGAAAATATCATTAATGTTGAAAAAAAAATTGGATTTAACTATCCTGAAGAAGCAAATATAACCATCCAAACCCTAGTCAGTGAATTTTTGATAGATTATTGCAAGTAGTTTATCTCAGAATATAGAAATATGTAGATGCCGCACTCTTCCTTATGACGGCAATGTACTGCTAGATACAGAAAACAGATCAAAAATACAAATTTTTGATTATGAGCTACACAAAAAAATCCTAAATTGGTTTTCATTGCGATCGCCACATCTTTAAAGAAGTAATCGTACCGATTCGCTCAAATATGCCAGAAAAAAACAGTACACAGCTTTAAAGTTGAAAATGGTGTGGCCAGACCACAGTCATCTATTTGAGGGTTAACTCTAAACCGAGTTTTCTAAGCTGGGATATGGAAAAAGCTACCAAAACAAATTCCAATAAAGATACATGCAACGAAATTGGAGTCTCAGTGTGCTCTACATAATCCACAGAAAAAAGGTGATTCCTAAAGGTGATTCCTGGAATAAATAGCGCATATATAGTATTTTTGAGTTTATAATATAAAAAAAGAAGTTGGCTTTATCGTGGACATATCGCCAGGTTTTGGAAAAATAAATTGTTTTTGAAGTATTTGAAGTTTTTAAAAGAAAAAAAAAGAGAAAAAAATACCATGAATACTATAGGATTTTTTTAAGGATAACACTTCTTAAATTTAAATTTCAGCATTACTGTCGTTCCATAAAACTGACCGTAGCGCTTATAGTCACGAAGTTATAAATCCATGCAACGTTTTTTTCTTGTTGTTGCATTTTTACTGCATTAAGCGGTAGCCTTCTTATTGTCTTGTCTCCGAAATTTTATTTTTATTTTCGTTACGAAGTCAAAGAACTGTTTTTACTATCGTAAAATAAAATTTTTCGAAGCATTTCTACAAGGTGAGTTATAGTTCCTTGCAACTTTATTGCTTTTTTGTTGTATAAGTTTCTATCTCCGCGACCTGATGACGTCATAATTTTATTTTTTATTTTTGTCATAAAATCAAAGAATTAACTTTAACTGTCGTACCATTATTTTTGTCATAGCACCTTGTCTTAAAAAAAAATGCTTTTTCAACTTTTTCGAAACCTTCACGGTAAAATGTAATGTTGTCACGTCATAACAAAAAAAAATTTAATTTAATATGTGTTTATAACAAAAATTATATTTTAGTGCTTGAAATTATATTTTCGATGGCTTTTTGTAGCAATCTTATATTTTTTATTGGACATTAATTTCCTAACAAAGTTATAGGAGATATATTTAAAATTATGTTTAACATAAACTTCAGATCTTACATATTCATCTGTTAGTTGATTTCGGGATTCAAGTAGGCAAATCTAATTTAGTTCAACCTTGCACATGTTCCTACCATACCTTAATAAATTCCTAGTAGCTTCTATAAAACGATAAAAAATTCACCTTGTGGCTTTTATAGAAGGTGTAGCGACTGCTTGTAGAACTGAAATAGTTTCTTTAAGTGACGTCTTAAAAGATTTTTATAGAAGCAACAGTTTCCATAAGCGTAAACTGTAGCATGTTGAAGTCACTTTTTCTTCTTCTCCTTATTTGTAAATAATTTGGGAACAATCTTACACGAGTTGCTTCTATAGCTTTATAAAAATTCTAAAAACTGAAAAAGAAAAAGAAATGAAAAATTCACCGTTTGAGTCTTTTAGAATTACTAGTGCTTATAGAAGTAACATGCTGCTGTAACTAATTTCTTGAAAGCTTGTTTTAGAAACCACAGTTTCCACAGGAATGCCTATGCCAACTAAACTGTGACTTAAGTCAATTCATCCAATGTTTCTCTCAAATGTTGGTCGATAATTTCTAATAAAAACAATCTAATACAGGTTGCTTCCATAGTTAAATATAATTCCTAATAACTTTAAGAAAAAAATAAAAATATCGTATTTTGGCTCTTATAGAAGACATAAAAAATGCTAATAGAAGTAATATAGGTTCTATAGCTAACTTCTTGAAAACTTGTTATAGAAGCTACCATTTTCATAGGCATAAACTTAATCAGGCATAGATCAATATAATTTTCAAAAACTTTGATAAACACATAAGGCTACCTTTTGGCCCCTATAGAAGGCATAACAAGTGCTTATAGAACACAAAGTTTATATAACTAACTTCTTAAGAGCTGGTTAAAGAAGCCGCAGTTCCCATTAGCTTAAACTCAATCAGGCGTAATTCAGCTTATTTTTAGTTGCTTCTATAAAACAGTAAAAAGTTAATCTTTTGACTCCTAAAGAAGCTTTAATGCCGTTTATAAACGTCACACAGTTTCTATAACTAACTTCTTGAAGGCTTGCCGCAGCTTAATAGAAGTTTGTGTTCTGGTGGGGCACTTTCTTGAAGAAGTAAAGATTTTCTTAAAAAGAACATTTTAAGTGTCAAAAATAAATAATCACCAAGATTTAACGAAATGATAAAACTAAATATTTTATTTAAGTATTCTATTTATACGATACTCGATACTTTATATTTATACTCGCTTCAGCAGCAATGACTTAAAATTTAAATCCTGTGTTGGGTATTCAAACTTTTTTCATTAATAAATATCAAAAAAGATAGATATTAAAGGTGTTATGCAATAAAAATGAACTTGAATCCAAACCGTTATTCGCTTGTATTCTTAAAATGTAGTTATTATTTTAATGAACCATTAGCAGCGCTTCTTATGAATACAACCAGCAAAAGATATGTTTTAGAGACGTTACTAAATTTATGATTAGAACATAACGCTTTTGTTCAAAGTAGCACTTCGGTGAGCCGTCATAGTTTTCACAAATCATCATTTTGTTAAGCATTGTCAAGACGTGTTAACAATTTTATGTTTATTTTTAATGACAGCCATTTATGCTGGGCGGAAATATTGCCAACAGACGCGTGCAACAATCAGTGCAAAGTATTGCATTTAATGGATTTTGTATACCGTTAAACACACCCATATGTAATGAGGTATTTTTTATGTTGTTGGTGTGGCGTTGCTACTTTAGGCGAAGACATGCAAATGTCGGTCGCACTCTTGAACAGAAAGCGTCTGGGCGTTGGGTGGGTCATTTGCACGTTCCAACATTGTCGTTGTTGTTGCACAGTGTTGGTCATTAATTGCAGACGATAACTTGCTGTTGTTTTTGTCAAAACTTAAGATGTTTTTAAGCTATTTTTTCAAATTGTGTGGAAATTGTGGTCAATAAGTAATCACTTAAAGTTTTTTGTTTTGATGAGTGATTTTTCTATTAATCATTTAAGCTAATTTTTTCGATCCAAGCGAAAGCGAAAGCTATTTGTACAGTTAACTTATTGATAGCCGATTTGTGGAGAGAAAAAAACTCGCATTATTTAATAATTTTAATAAATAAACAAAAAAATCACCAAACCTCGCTACTTAACAAAAAAAGTGCCAAGATAAAGCTTCTCACAATACAACAAAGTTAATGAATGAAAGCGATTTTATTCGAACTCGCCAATTTACTTAACTTCCAAAACGTTTTATGTGTAATCATGTTGTTGTTGTTGTTATTGGCTTTGTTTACATATCATTTAATAATTTGTAAGCAGACTAGAGCTATGATTGATTGAATGGGGAAGTTTACTTTAATAGTTTTTGCTAACTTTTGTGTGGGCGCTAATGTGTAAAGATCGAAAGTTTAACATTTCAATTAAACGAGCTCATATTTTTTGAAAGTCATTAATTAGAAAAGAAATTTCATTAAATTGCTTACAAGCATTTTAGTTCAAGCAACGTTATCCTTCCAACACAACTGTTATTAAAACAAGCTTTAATTACATGTAACTTTTTAATACAGTAAATTTCATAAATAATAAAATTTCTTCCGAAATGTACTTCATTAAAAAAAAACAAAAAACGACAAAAACGTGAAAAATGAAACAACAAAAACATTAAATAAATAAAAAACATTAAATAAATAAAAAAGAAAATAAATAAAATAAATAAAATAAATAAAATAAATAAAATAAATAAAATAAATAAAATAAATAAAATAAATAAAATAAATAAAATAAATAAAATAAATAAAATAAATAAAATAAATAAAATAAATAAAATAAATAAAATAAATAAAATAAATAAAATAAATAAAATAAATAAAATAAATAAAATAAATAAAATAAATAAAATAAATAAAATAAATAAAATAAATAAAATAAATAAAATAAATAAAATAAATAAAATAAATAAAATAAATAAAATAAATAAAATAAATAAAATAAATAAAATAAATAAAATAAATAAAATAAATAAAATAAATAAAATAAATAAAATAAATAAAATAAATAAAATAAATAAAATAAATAAAATAAATAAAATAAATAAAATAAATAAAATAAATAAAATAAATAAAATAAATAAAATAAATAAAATAAATAAAATAAATAAAATAAATAAAATAAATAAAATAAATAAAATAAATAAAATAAATAAAATAAATAAAATAAATAAAATAAATAAAATAAATAAAATAAATAAAATAAATAAAATAAATAAAATAAATAAAATAAATAAAATAAATAAAATAAATAAAATAAATAAAATAAATAAAATAAATAAAATAAATAAAATAAATAAAATAAATAAAATAAATAAAATAAAAATAAATAAAATAAATAAAATAAATAAAATAAATAAAATAAAAAATCTGTTGGCTGATTTCACTGCTGCGTTAAAACATTTACATTAGCCCTCACTGTTAACTTATAGAAATTAAAGTAAGTATGCTTTTAGGCTTAAGATTCTATGCATTGTTAACAGCAAAAACATAAAAAGAGAAGACCTCCAAAATGTTATTTTAACAGAATTTCGTGAGCGAACCTGACGGGCCAACGAGAAGTGAAACATGTTGTGTTTTTGATAAAATCGTGAAACATGCTGCGCTACTCAGAAAAACAGGTTTTCTTCATGTTGCGAAGATCACAAATCATTTGAATTTTGTGATTGTGTTTGTAATTGCTATTTTTATCAACAAAAATAGCGAAAATTTGCAACAGCGCACTATTTCGCAATTTTGTTTAATTTCTAGCAAACTGGCATTTTTTCGCAAAATGCAATTTCATTGGAAATGATTGCGGAGGCGCGGGTTCAATTCCGGCGACTGCCATTTTTTTTTTTGTAATTACGGCTGGCATGATTTTTTTTTTGTTTTTTCTTAAAATATACATTTTTTTATTTATTTTTTTAATCAATTTTTAGTAAATAATTTGTAATTTTTGTAAATTTCAAGCGAAGAACTTATTTGTTTTCAGTCATTTTGTTTTTGTTTTTTTATTATTTAAGCTTAGGTAATATCGCGGAGGCGCGGGTTCAATTCCGGCGGCTGGCATGATTTTTTTTTCAATTTCGCATTATTTATTATTTTTTTTTTAACAATTTTTTAATACATAATTATATAAAAAAAATTTTGAGCAGTCATTTTATTTTGTTTTATTATTTAAGCTTAGGAAGTTAAAATGTATTGTATGTGCATATGTTAAGAGTACATTTTATTTTAATTTTTTACCATTTCTTGCAAATAATTTAATTAATTTTATACATTTTGTCAGGTTTTTTTAATAATACTTACTTTTAAATGAAACAATTTTTTTCAAATAATACAACCATTTGAGGAAAAAAAAAATTAGAATTCAATTTAACATCAATGCAAAATCATCATAATAGTTTTATTAAAATCAATCAATCAATCAATCATTTTATCACAATTTTTTTTATCGAAATATTTTCGATCACAAATAAAAAGTACCTTTTTAATCGATATTTTTTTCAATCAGAAATAAAAGTTATTATATGATCGTATTTTTTCAAAAAGAAATAGAAGTTATTCTTTAATCGTTATTTTTTCGATCAGAAATAGAAATGAAGCATTGATCTACATTTTTCTAATCAGAAATAAAAATTATTTTTTCATTAAAAAATATCGATTAAAATTTAATTCAAATCAATATTACAAATAACGATCGGAAAAGGATTTGAAATAGGACTAGAACAATGATTTGAATAAGGACTAAGACAAGGACTAGGAGAAGGGTTTGGATATTTTTTTGGATACAAGAAAATATTTTGGATATTTTGGAAAAGATATTAGCAATATTAATATATATAGCAATATTTTGTTGAGTTATTTAGAGAAATTAGTTACAAAATTACCAGAAAATTACTAAAAATTTTCGCTTATAACTTTTAAACTCAAGTTGGTACTTAATATTCACACTCTTACTGAGAAAAGTCAAAACCACAATTTTTTTTTATATCTTCCTTCGTTTTTGAGATATTTTGTAACTTTTTAAGTTTTAATTATATTATAATTTATATCTTAATACATATGTTCCTTTTTGTGATCGATATAATTTCGATCAAAAATATTTTTTTTTAATCTGATCGAAAAAATACGATCATATAATAACTTTTATTTCTGATTGAAAAAATATCGATTAAAAAAGTAATTTCATTTCTGATTGAAAATATTACGATAAAAATCTATCGTTATAAAATGATTGATACATTGATATCGATAATCGTTATTTGTAGTCTCTGATACGAAATCATGAAGGTTTCATTCAAAAGATAACTTAAATTTACTAAAACGTTTCAAATATAAGCTTTTTCCTCACTTGTTTTCCCAATTCTTTGATATTTGTAAGTTTTTTTTTAATTGGTATTATTTAAAAATTCATAAAATTCAATAAATTTAACATATAAAAATGAAAATTTCTCTAAAGTTCATTGATTGATTTGAATAAAATACACACTTAAAAGTAAGTACTATTAAAAAAAACCTGACAAAATGTCTATAGTTTATTAAGTTATTTGTAAGAAATAGTCAAAAATTTAAATAAAATGTAATACGTAAACATAATTACACATATATTAACTACCTTAGCTTAAATAATAAAACAAAATAATATGACTGCTCAAAATTTTTTTTATATAATTATGTATTAAAAAATTGTTAAAAAAAAAAATAATAAATAATGCGAAATTGAAAAAAAAAAATCATGCCAGCCGCCAGAATTGAACCCGCGCCTCCGCGATATTACCTAAGCTTAAATAATAAAAAAACAAAAACAAAATGACTGAAAACAAATAAGTTCTTCGCTTGAAATTTACAAAAATTACAAATTATTTACTAAAAATTGATTAAAAAAATAAATAAAAAAATGTATATTTTAAGAAAAAACAAAAAAAAAATCATGCCAGCCGTAATTACAAAAAAAAAAAATGGCAGTCGCCGGAATTGAACCCGCGCCTCCGCAATCATTTCC
Source organism: Pherbina coryleti (assembly GCA_943735915.1). NCBI lineage: Eukaryota > Metazoa > Arthropoda > Insecta > Diptera > Sciomyzidae > Pherbina > Pherbina coryleti. The sequence continues at coordinate 17,937,290 of OX030950.1, read as the reverse complement.
AATGAAATTGCATTTTGCGAAAAAATGCCAGTTTGCTAGAAATTAAACAAAATTGCGAAATAGTGCGCTGTTGCAAATTTTCGCTATTTTTGTTGATAAAAATAGCAATTACAAACACAATCACAAAATTCAAATGATTTGTGATCTTCGCAACATGAAGAAAACCTGTTTTTCTGAGTAGCGCAGCATGTTTCACGATTTTATCAAAAACACAACATGTTTCACTTCTCGTTGGCCCGTCAGGTTCGCTCACGAAATTCTGTTAAAATAACATTTTGGAGGTCTTCTCTTTTTATGTTTTTGAGTCTTTCTTACAAAATTAACATAATATAATAAAAGTGATTAAAATAATAATAAGAAACAAAAATAAAAATGCAAATACTTTTAAAATATCAACAACAAATTAAAAATACAATTTCAAGTGAAAATATAGTGCTTGTCGTAAGACAAAAATTTTATGCATTTTTGGCCTGACAACGTTGCGTTTTACCGAGCAGGTTCGCGTCTTCAGGACGCGTAGGGAGCTGCTTAAGCAATGCAACTGAAATTTTGTTACATGGAATTATAATACGCTGTGCTACCGTAAAAAGTATTATATACCAGTAAAGGCTGCTCCTCAGGCCTCATTTCAAAAATACAGTGAGTGGAAGCATTATGAAAAATTGTATTTTACCACAACAAAAAAATTGTTCTTTGACCTCATAACAAAAATGAAAAAATTTTTTTTTGTAGCCGGCACCACAGAGAACAGATCAATGTAGTAAAGGTACAACAACAATGAAAAAACGTTGCATGGAATTATTACTCCGTGCCTATTTGCGCTACGGTAAATTTAATAGAACGACAGTAAAGCTTAGGTTTTTGGTCACATGATAAAAATAAAAAAATAATGCTTTCATGAGCATCTCAGGGTATTCTTTAAAGTAACCGGAACCCTTTCGATACAGGTGTACAATATTCAAAAACTTTTGGCTTAAATTACTGTTCGTATTTAAATATTGTGATTTTCCTAATTCGTTAGAAATCTCTTCTTTATATTCTATTTTTTTTTTGCAGCTTTTAAGAAAGTGAGAATCAGTTAAATTTGTATTTTCGTGGAGTCAGGTATACAAAATTGATTTCCTTCTGACATATACATACGTTAACAATATTAAAAAAAACAACTTAAAAATAAGTTTGTAGAGTCTACAAATAATTTTTTTATAAAAACAGCATATAGATTAATAATTTTATTAATTGAAATAAAAAAAACTTAGGTGTCCCATATGAGATTAAACCAGAGTACAAGATATTGTACGTGAGGACTATCGTTGTATCGTTGATATAAATTTAATTATTTCTTTTGTATATCTTTAAATTTTTTGTGCCATTCTTTGGCTTTTAGCTCCAGAAAACGAATTTAAAGTTGGAGCGGAAGATCGACGACATAACCCTGAAGTGAATGTAGTTTCAGAGGAGGAAGATTCATTTGCAACAGGCGAGGAAACGGATCAGTCATTTGTCGACTATTATATCAAGAACGCAATAAATGGCTGTCACTATTCGGAAAAGGTTATAAGAAAAAGAGTTATTCCTTCTGACCCTACTGCTTCATCTAATTCCATGTCTACACATAGAGTTCAGTTTGAGTTCAATCATAGGTGTTCACACAGGGATGCGCAGGCAGAATTATGTTTAGTGTGACACAGTGATGTGATTTGGTGGGATTTCGGGCTCATTTTGGGATATTTGGCCTATTTGAGAACGTGTGGGATTTGGGATGCTTAGGTGGGATATTGTACTGTGTCATAATTTTTACAAGTTTAAATTCTTTACAAAACTGGTTGGCATCACTTTTTTGTAATCTTTTACAATTGTTCCTTCAATTAGTGTTTCATTGATTCTATATATCTAAGAAAGAGATATGTATATTCAACAAGCCCATAACTTGATTCCGATTGAATGCATCTGCCATTCATCTCCACTGGTTTTAAAAGAAGGAAAAAATTGTTTGCCTGATGAATGTCTTAAGAGTCTTAAGAGATATAGGAATATAAGAATATATAAGAAAGTCCAAAAAGCTCAGCCCAATTAATAGAGTTCCAGCAATCTTTTTAACTTTTCCACTAAAAAATATTAAATCTCCGGCAGCTACAAGATGGCTTACTATGCAGCCTTGCAATGTATATAGTTTGCTAGCAAATTGGAGTGAAACTTAAGAGGTTTTGGACCCTAAAGTTGCTTTAGAGCAATTCCCTCTCGAATTTGTAGAGGTATATAAGTATTCCCTGGAGGATGAATGCAATAACTCGCCTTTTTTTCTTTTTTGTAATGACCAAATCGATTATTCTGTTGTAAATTTTTAGAAAACTATTTCAAGCAAAAAATTCAGATTTCAATATAAAAATTTTCTGATGATTATTTCTTTTCATTAATTGGATAAATTGGATGTGGCGTCCGTGGTGTAGTTGGTTAAAGTGCGTGGCCGCTATGTCAAAGAACTTTGGAAACCCAGGTTCGAACCCCAGCAGCGACAGAAAATTATTTGAATTAAAATAATTTTTCTGTACGGCCGCCACCTCTCTGCAGACAATGGCAAACCTCAGAGAGTAATCAAAATGCCATGTAAAGCTTCTTGAGAACGAGAACTTTCCGTTCATCGCCGTTCGGAGTCGGCGTTAAGCATGTAGGTCCGGTTCTCGGTCAATTGTGTACAAACTTAATAACACGCACAACACAATTGATCATAAGAAGCTAGGTCAAAGTCCTTTCAAGGGCTGAAATGGCCAGTTATTTATTTATTTATTTAATTGGATAAAAACGTTATTGGTATATATTTTGGGTGGGATTTTTTGTGAGTTTTTTGTATCATTTTAGTGGGATAAACAGGTTTAAATCGGGATGCGATCCGGATTTTTTACTAAATCCGAATCACATCACTGGTGTGACATATCTTTGTTTTCTTCTGTGTTCTCATATTTTCCATTTCAGGTGTCTCAGTGTCTGAACGTGACATCAATTCCATTTCAGGACAAGGCTGCAGCCATCTCTGCTTACACATGCGAGTTCTTCCTTGCGGAATTCCTTCCTTGCGGAATCGGAATTTGTATCGGCCCATACTGGTATGAGGGCCTCGTCTTCAATCATTACCCAACTTATTTTTCTTGTCTTGTTCGTAATTTTTTGCAAAAAATAAATTGCACAATTTTAGAACAGCTGTTTTTGACATTTTTCAACACAAAAAGTTGCATCTGAACGTGTATTATTATAGGAACATTATCATACTTTTAGGGATTTCTCAATTTGAGTTTTGATACACACAGAAATAAAGTTGAGTTTAGTTGAGTTTTATCCTGCAAAATTGTACTGGAGAACTGAAGAGTTTATTTTGCGTGGAAAAATGGAAAAACTCAACATTGGACTGGAAACTCAAACTAAACTCTCTGTGTAGACATGGCATAAGTCTACATTGAGAAGTTCCATTTCAAATGAAAATCTCGCTTCATCTACCGTTGAGCAACTGTCCTCGTCAACCTCGTTTGTCACATCGCAATGGGCAAGTGTTGATAAAAACTCATCGGGTCTTTCCAAAGAACACTTCGATCAAGGCGTCAGGCACAAGAACCTACACTAGAACTTGAAGAGCCGCAAACAGAAGAATATGTTGAGTATACGAAAAAGAAGGAAAAATCAATGGCGCATTGTTAGAAATAACATTACAACTAACAATTCAGTGTCATTTGTGACCCCTGACTTTACTATCCAAGTGATTAAAACACCGTACGAATATTTCTCAATATAATTTCGTTTGATTCCTTTAAAATGGTAGCTCAATTCACATGCTAGTACAAATAAAAAAAATAAATAACTGGCCATTTCAGCCCTTGAAAGGACTTTGACCTAGCTTCTTATGATCAATTGTGTTGTTGTGCGTGTTATTAAGTTTGTACACAACTGACCGAGAAACGGACCTACAGGTTTAACGCCGACTCCGAACGGCGATGAACGGAATGTTCTTATTCTCAAGAAGCTTTACATGGCATTTTGATCACTCTCTGAGGTTTGCCATTGTCTGCAGAGTGATGGCGGCCGTACAGAAATTTTATTTTAATTCAAATAAATTTCTGTCGCTGCTGGGGTTCGAACCTGGGCTTCAAGGTTCGTTGACATAGCGGCCACGCACTTTAACCAACTACGCCACGGACGCCACATGCTTGTACTCAGCTCAAAATCATAAAGTCCACTTTAAACCAACTGATGGTCAGGAGATTAAAATTTTATTTGGTATTCATGCCGAAATGAGCATTTTGAAGTACCGAAGTGTTCGTATGCTTTGGAAGGATGCTACAGCATTTCCATTAACTACAAAGAGATCGCTTTTTTCAATTGAGAATGATGTTTCACTTGGTTGATAACATCGCTAAGCCTACTAACAATGTGGACGAATTGCATAAAATCAGACCTTTTATGGGAGCTGTGCGTGAATCATTATGGAAACATGATTTAGAAGAAAATCTTTGTATTGGCGAACAAATGATTCCGTTCAAAGGGGCGCTGTCACTCCATGGGGAGGCACTCTATGGGGCATAAAACAAACTTGATTTTTTAAAGAATATTGAATAAAGTCGAAAAAAAAGTTCAAATGATATTAACCACAAAAACATTGGCATAGCACGACCAAGAAAATTTAAAAAATGTACCTAATATATATTCGTTTTTATTTTCACCAATAACCTGCTTCATATCACAAATGCATAAATAATTTATAACCCTTCTTTTTATCCTAAAAAGTTGAAAAAGTTTTTGGCTGGCAACCCTTTTTTCAAAGTGAAGCGTCAATTCAATAAATAAAGCTATGCGTTCTATGACGTTCTTCATGAATAATAAGCTTTCCAAAGCTGTCACATAATCTGTTAAGACACCCACATCCACCCACGAATTCCATGTCTCTCTCTATCTTTCTCTCTTTGTGTGGCAAACTCGCTTTTTAAATCCTTCTGACCATAACACAACCAAGAGAGGATAACATGAATTCAAACAACAAACTTTGGATAAGGTTTGTTAATTTACCGGCCGGCTTTATGATTAGAGAGAGTCACCGGAAGTAGGTTCCATGAAGTTGAACAAAAAGGAAACAAATTTTGAGCAATATTAGTGCAGAGCCTGGAGTGAGTGGAAAAAATTGAGAACAATGCAGTTTCTCATTCTCAGTTGTTCTCAATTAATTACTCGCATGGAACAAAAAATGAAAAACAATGTTTAATATTTGACAGTGGGAACGATAGAATAAGAAAAGGAACAAATTATTTTCAATTCCAAACTGAAGTCTTTTCAAAGAGTTAAAGATTTATTTTTGATTAAAAAAAAAAAAAAAACAAAATTTCTTGTGATCATAAATGAGTTGAAAAAGACACATAAACGATCCTTTTTTTCGATTTTAATTCAAAGTCGTTGAGTTCTTCAAATTTGCATAAGATGGTTATGAAAAATCTTTTTGAAAACATAGTTGGAAGTATTTATAAATCACGAAGAATTTTTTGGTTTCGTTTTGAAGATTTCTTAACTCCTATACATCTTTAAATAAGCAAAGTCGTCTCGTGGGTGAAAATCCTACCGCATATTGAGACGAATCTGTCAAATTCAGTTCAAATAATTTTCTGCTTCTTTTTTTTTTTTGCCAATCCTCACTCTTGGCTATTGGTTTTGCAGCTGCTACTTTGTTCATTATACTTTTCTCCAATATAAATAATTAAAAAAGATAATTAAAAATCTTCTATAAATCAACTTTGGTTCGTTTTTGATAGGTCGATGTGAGAAAAATGTTTTAAAAATGGATTGTTTCCGAAAATGAACAGTAATGATTCTATCCAGTACGAAAGATTTATAAATAAATTTACTTTTGAGACTCTTGGTATAATCTGTCTTTTTAAAATCACTGGGTTATTTAAAGGGTGTTTTTTTTTAGAAGTACAACTTTTCTTTAAAAAAAAATTACAGAAAAATTAATAAAATGGCCAATACTTTGGCTCTATTAGCTCGCAAATTTTATGGGATTTAGTGTTTGAATACAATTTCGGGCGTATGACTACTGCATCTTATGAAGACCATCCTTTCGGTCTAATTTTGCACCACTTTTTCGAGTATAGCCTTGTCTCCACAATAACGCTCCGAATGTTGGTTTCCAACTGGTCAGTCGTAGCTAGTTTATGAGCATAGGCCAGTAACTTGACGTACCCCCACAAAATGTAGTCTAACGTAGTCAAATCAAATGACCTAAGTGTCGAATTGACAGACCCATTTCTTGATATGATTCGATCACCAAAAGTTCGTCCCAAGAAAAGGATGACATAGAGGTATAGAACTTTTCTTTCAAACAAAACACTGAAAAAAATTGAGGAAATGGCCAATGTTTTGGCTTTATTAGTTCGCAAATTTTATGGGATTTAGTGTTTGAACACAATGTCGTGCATATGGCCACCGTGACTACGGCTTATGGAGACCATCCTTCGGTCCGATGTTGCACCACATTTTCCAGCATAGCCCGCCTTATCTCGGCAATAACGCTCCGAGTGTTGGTTTTCAACTAGCCAGTCGTAGCTGGTTTATTAGCAAAGGCCAGTGACTTGACGTACACCCACAAAACATAGTGTAACGTAGTCAAATCACACGACCTAGGTGGCCAATTGACAGACCCATTTTTTTATATCACCAAAAGTTCGTTCTAAAAGTTCCCAATTGAGGGATGGTTTCACGCGATGTATGGCTTGTTGCACTATTGGAACCATTTAGCACTTAGACGATTAATATTGATGTGAGGAACCAAGAAGTCACAAATCATTTTCCTATAGCGCCAACAATTGACGATAACGTTGGCTTCATGTTCAGATTTGAAAAAGTATGACCTAAGGATGCCTTTGACATGCAAACCACACCAGACAGCTACTTTTTCTGGATGTAAGGAAGCCTCGAGAGTCTCTTCAGGATTGTTCTCACTCCAAATACGACAATTTTGCTTATTTATGTACCCGTTAAGCTAGAAATGTAATATGTGCTCTGTAATTTTGCCGCGCAGAACGCTAATTTTAAAAATAAATTTCCACATTTGTACACGTTGGTCCAGCATACATCTTTGCATGGTAATTTGCCAAGCAAACATTAAAACATTAAAACATTAAACCTTAACATAGTAATATGTTAGGTATACTGAACATAAATTCATAAGTCAAACACATGTGTTTATTTTGACAACTGGCTTGACAGCTATCTCCCTAAAAAACACCCATTTTATGTCAGATATACAGCATATACAGCAGTTTACAAAGTTGTGGATTCTTATAAACCAATCAGTTAGGTTAGAAATGAGGTGCGTTCCTCGATCCTTCATTGGAACTTTTCCAGCAGTCCAGCCACTTTAGCAAGCTTCTCTCTCTGGTGAATTTTTTACAAGCTGTTATGCTTTATTGACTGTAAATTGTGTTTCATCTATGAGTAGAATCGGGATTGCTAAAAATAGCGGTGTGTCCGTCGGAGAGCACACTAAGTTTATAAACCGATCCAATGTTACGTCGGTAAAATCGTCGCTGTGGCCCATACAGAAGAGCTGTACATCATTAAGGACCGTATTACATGAAGGACTAGTAGGCCCTTGAGTGTTCGCATGGGGCCTCTTGTATTTGGCATTACTACCGATACCGCCATGCGAGTAGATGTTTTGGCTGCTTCTAAGTGGGCATACTGAAGTGGCTGCTTGAATGCTAATCTCACGTTGATCACTACACCGAGACAAGAAATCTTTACATACGAGGGTTGCCTTTTAAGTCCTGCCCCTAGCAATGAAAAAACAGTGGTTTGTAAATGAAAATGCTTCTATTGATTTTCAAAGTCTTCTCCAAGATGATCGATACACTTTGCATTCGTTGGAACCAATGTTTTAAACAGTTTTACTTCTTTGAAGTTGGTACCTCCGAAGCCATATTCTTGAAGGCCTCAACGGCCTGTTCGGGCGTAGAAAAACGCTCGCCACGCATTTTTGCCTGAATGTGAGGTAACAAGAAGAAGTCATTGGGTGCCAAGTCGGAACTGTAAGGTGGATGTCCCATCAATTCCGCGTTTTGAGCTCTCAAACACTCTTTTGTTTGAGCTGATGATCTTCCTTCGGTGATTGGTTTCCTCAATTCTTCGAAGATTTTCGGAAACATATGGTTGTGTACCATTCAGCATTAACTAGTCCTTTTATTGCTGAAATAGTACAGTTTTTAATATGACAAGTTTTTCTGAAAACACTGGCAACCATTTACTTAGATGTGCTCCGACCGCGTTTGGGTCAGTTTAAAAGACGCAAACTGTGGATTGCTACTTTGTTTCTGGCTCATAAGCGTAGATTCGTTACCTGTGGTGATGTCGTAGACACGTTTAAAAGTACCCCCGATGTATTTTTTCAGCATTTCTTTTCACCAATCGACACAAGCAAGGCTTTTTTGAGCAACCGTCAAATTATGGAGTATCCAACAGGAAAAAATCTTTTTGACGCATAAATTCTCATGTATTAAACCGAATGTCTGTTGGTCCCTCTAATGACTAATGATAACTGCATCCCACGGTATGTCACATGCCGGTTTGCTTCCAATAGTTCACGCACTGCATAGATATTTTCAGTCACATGAGTCTTTCTCGGACTACCTTAACCAATTTTGTTTTGGAGAGAACCACAACCACGCTCGAATTTACTGAATCAGCTTTTTACAGTCTTCGAAAAATCGAAGAAAGTATCAAACCACGTTGAAAATCGTAAAATATCATCACCCGAAAATGTTCACGTTCTCAATTCCATTTTTTTGTCAAAATACAATTTTCAAACGTCTGTAAACAACACAATAAACGCACATACACCAAAAAGTTGTGAGCACGTTTATGCTAAAAAATGTAAAATTTTCTAATGGAACTGTCAAAATTCATCTGGCAATCCTAAGTGTTGCTTAGGCGCAAGACTTAAAAGACAGCCCTTCTACTTAACATGAAGTTCTTCTAAAATTTTTCAACCAAGTCTGAATTCTTCCAACCTTTGTTACAATAAAAGTGGTCTTATCTGATTTAAGGCACATATAAAATGAAAAATTTTAGTCGTTAGTCTCCGATTAAGGAATTGTTGTTGTTGTTATTTTATTTCTATCACAGACTGCATATTCAATATTTACAAGTAATACAATGTTTGAGATTTTATCTAGAGATATTACAACAAATAAGTTCAAGGTATATCATTTTTAAAATACTCACTTAAAATAATCTTGAATTATAGGAAAAAGATAGTAAAAAACCTATATTAATATCACAAGTTATAAATATGAGGTCGTTTTGAGATCAGTCTTTTCGACTCCTCTATAAGAATAGAGAAAGAAACCACTGACTATGACAAACTCCTCAAGAGGGCATGGGCTGAAGTCCTGCATCTATGAGAAAATGACAGGGTCAAATCGTTTAAAGTATAAGATATCAATTTTATTTGAGTCATAGAGTGCAATTCTGATGTAGGAAATCTATTTGGCAAGTTAAAGATAGTCTTTAGATTCCTGTTTTGGATAACTTGAAGGCGCTTTAGGTGAGAATTTGCACAATCCTTCCAAACGGGACAGGCATAAGTCAAAATAGGTCTGATACACATTTTATAAAGCAACATTTTATTCTTTATATTTAACTTCGACTTTTTATTTAAGAGAAAATAGAGAGCTTTGCTACACCAAGTAGCTTTGACGCAGATGTCATCAATATACGGTTTAAATAACAATTTATAGTCAAGGGTAACTCCTAAATACTTGACCGATTTTGATAGCGGTATCACATTGTTTTGAATGGTGAATGGTCTAGTGGGAGCACGCTTTGGAGACTTATTGAAAGGAAATATGATTGCTTGGGTTTTTTCTTCATTAACCTTTATTTTCCATTTGTCAAAATATTTTGTAGCCGAAGATAAGGCACCCTGCATTTTTTTGACAATTGCGTTTGAGACTTTTCCGGAGGCGATTAGCGCGCTATCATCAGCATAAAAGGCTAAATCTATATTCGCGGACGACTTAAAATCAGATATATATATGGAATATAAAAATGGTGACAACGCGGAACCTTGCGGTACTCCGGCAGTAATTACTTTTTCTGTGGAGTTAAAACCTTCAACTTGAACAACAAAGACACGATTAGTCAGGAAACTTTGAATTATCTTTATTAGATACAAGGGACATCGTAACGTGCTTAATTTGTACAGAAGACCATTGTGCCATAGGGAGTCAAAAGCTTTCTCAATATCTAAAAATACCACACCGGTGGAAAGCCTATTGATTTTATTTGCCTTAATGATATTAACTACTCTTTTGATCTGATGTGTTGTACTATGTCCGGGTTTGAACCCAAATTGAAACTGGCTTATAACATTGGTATTATCAGTAAAACTTTTAAGTCTTACGAGAATTATTTTTTCAAAAATTTTGCCAAGACAGCTCAACAAACTTATAGGCCGATAGCTGGAAGGTATTTTCGGATCTTTGTTCTGTTTTAAGATCGGTACAACTTTGGCTTTTTTAAAACACATCGGAAAATAGCCAAAACGCAGACAAACATTAAAGATTCCAACTAAAAGGTGTATAGCAGAATCTGGAATATTTTTAAGAATAATATTGTTAATTCCATCGAAACCGGGAGCTTTCCGATTTTTTTGGTTATTTATTAAACACCTTATTAAGGAATTAAGATCTCCAAAAAATCTCGAATTTTTAACGGACTTCAAAAACGGAGGAGGTGTTCAAGTTCGTTGGTTAATCTTTTTTTTTTTTTAAATGAATGTACATCGTTAACTCCTAAAGCGCTTGTGCGATTTTCCTAATTTTTTGTCAACAGGTAGATACCATTAACGCGGAGGTCATTTTTAAAAAAGTGGGCGATATTCGACAAAGGGGCGTGTCACTATTAGAAAAAAACTGTATTTCAGTTAATATTGACACTAGGGTAATGAAATTTAGTACATGGGAAGGCAGAGTTATTAAAAATTACGGTCAAGAAAGTGGGCGTTATTCACCAATGAAGTATGGCAATATTAGAAAAACTCTGTATATCGAATAATATTGACACTAGGGTACTGAAATTTAGTACATGGGTAGCACAGTTACTACAAACTACGGTAAAAAAGTGGGCGTCGTTCAACAAAGGGGTGTGGCAATATTATAAATATACTATTTATCAGTTAATATTGACACTAGCGTACTAATATTTTGTATGCACGTAGGTGGGTAGATAGAATCATTGCAAAAGTGGACGAATGGTACAAAGAATTTGCCATTTTAAGGAAAGTAGTATATATCGGTTAATATTGATACTTGGAAACTGAAATTTGGCACAGGGTTAGGTAGAATCATTATAAAGTACGATCAATAAAGTGGGTGGGATTAGAAAAAGGGCATGGCACTTTAATAAAAATTGTAAAGAGAAAGAAATGGAAAATACCCAACAAACTTTCAGGAATAAATAAAACAAACAAAACCAAAGTTTCATGTTTGAAATTTTCCTCAAAAATACTATGACATAGATATTCTCTAGAAAGGAAGAAATAAAAACTTTTCAACAAAAACAAAAAACAAAAAAAAAATCGGACTTCAAAATCACTACAAAGTAAAAAATAATTTTAAATAACTTTTCCCATTAATTTCATGCTAAAATTTTAAAAGTTATTTATATGAATTATAATATTAGAAATCTTATCATTTTCATTTTTTATATTTTGTTTTATTATAATCAATATATTTATTAATTGCTTTATGAACATAAAAGCTTTGAAGTCGGCGCTAATCTTTGACACACAATCATGATCTTTTACCATCCCTGCATTATTTCAAACTTTTTTATTTATGCTATGCTGCTTTGGTGACACTGTACCATGGCATAATAATACAAGGCAGTTGCTTGAGAAAACATCTCCTGTCAAAAAATATACTCAAAAAAAGAGCGCTCACAATCCGCCATTGAAAACACAAACAATGTTGAAAACGTAGAAGTAAAAAATATACTCAAAAAAAAAGCGCTCACAATCCGCCATTGAAAACACAAATAATGTTGAAAACGTTGAAGTGAAAAAAAACAACAACCACAGCAGCTACAGAAGCATTTTCACAAAAAGCTGTTTTTGACAGGAGATGTTTTCATGTAGAAGAGAAAATAAGCAGTTGTCAATGCTACCTTGTATAATTATACCATGACACTGTACTAGTTTTAAAAGCTTTGTGCACATAAACATTCTCACTATACGGGTTTGGGTGAGCTTGTAAAGCTCATATTGAATATGACATAGTGTGTAACAGCTGCACAAATAATGCATGGAACACATTGGCTACGTTCAGCGTACTCAACAATTGCCAACTGAAAGAAATAAAAATCGCTAAAAAGCTTTTATATACATAAAGTTAGTAATATTTTTATGATAATAAAACAAATTAGAAAAAATAAAAATAAAAAGATTTCGACTTAGTAAGATTAGCACCGACTTCAAAGCTTTTATGTTCATAAAGCAATGAATATATTGATGATAATAAAACAAAATTGAAAAAATGAAAATGATAAGATTTCTAATATTATAATACATATAAAAAAATTTTAAAATTTTATCATGAAATTAATGGGAAAAGTTATTTAAATTATTTTTTACTTTGTAGTGATTTTGAAGTCGGATTTTTGTTTTTGTTAAAAAGTTTTTATTCGGGTATACATTTGTATTTTACCATCCATGGCGGCCAAGTTCACATTTTTTAATTTGAAATAGGATAACTTATATTCACACTTCTTTGATCGATCAATTAACATTATCTTTCGGTTCAAAGTATGAATCCTTAGACAGACTCATCCTAATAAATCTAACAAAATTTCTGTATTAAGTTTCCTAAATAAAACTATAGACAAGGCATAAAAATTCTCTGAATCTTTTGACAGCATACAATGGCTATAAAAATAATGGCGGACACTGTATTTAATTAAAATATGTTTTTTAAAAGTTTTTATTCTTCTGATAGATATTCTTAAAAAAATAGAAAAGATACAATATGAGTGTCGCACATGCTTCTCCTTTTTCAAAGGACAAAAAGCGAAGGGCATACTATGTATTTTTCTTCAAATTTATTTATGACTTTATTTATAGTGTCCATTGTGCCGGTTGCCAATTGTTTGTACCTGCGCACTCGACATCACCCACTTTGGTTAGTTTTTCAAATAACCCACCGCCATAGAATATGAGCGTGCATTATTAACGTTAAGCTTGCCAAGGACCTGAATACGAGAACCTCAAGAGAAAACCAAAACTATTTTCAAACCACAGTGCAAGAAACTGGTTTCCAACTCAAAATATAAGGCATGGCACAGTGGACCACATAATGTCACCCCATCATTGCATGTCACCACATTACATGCCACCACGACTCATGCCTCAGATGCGAATATAGAGCAACAACAAGGAAGATTGTAGAGCATCTTGCCGTAAGATGGCGCGCGTTCAAAGGATAAAAAAGCCACGCATCCATGGCAGCTGGCCTCAGTTCGTGCGAGAAACTCACAGCTAACGGTGCTCGAGTAGGATACAGCAAGGACGCTTTTTGACTAAAAATACACGCTGCAAGCGCTACAACGTGTCTGCAGCAGAGCACATGCTTGCATGTTTGTAAGTGTGAGTGGTTGCGTGAGTGTGAACGTGAAACTGAAAGTGTGAAATAGTAAAAAAAAAAAAAAATCAACATTTTGTGATTTTATGAGCTACAAAAAACTAAGCCTGTGATTGTTTTAAAAGATTTACGTTTGTAGTTCATGTGATTTGAACCTTGCTGCTGCATTGAATTCAATTCACTGTCGCAATTATTCAATTCAATTTAATACAATTTTGTTGTGCTGACCAACTTTTGTTGGTGGGGTAATTTTTACTCGTATTTTTTCTTCTTCCAAATCAACACGCATTAAAATATGACGATGCTTTAAAGCTCGAAGCGCTTAAATTTCAAGCATAAAAACTATGTGAGCGTATGTGTGTGTGTGTGTGTGTTCGTGAGTGGTGTGTCTGTGTGTGTGTTGTGTGTACTGACAGCTGACTAGACAGCGGCTGCTGTGTTCAGTTGACAGCTGCGTCCGACATTCTGACGTTGTGTTCGGTTTGTGGTTCAGCAATGCAAGGAAGCTGCGAAGCATCGGTTGCTCCTCTTTCATGTGCTGATTTCTGAAGCCTTTTTTTAATATTTTTTTTTTTTTTTGTCGTGACACAAAATAAAAAGAAATATCTTGCAATAATCGTAAAATCGCTTTCTTTGTTGTGCTCTGTTCATTGCACATTTTTAGAACGGAAAAATATTCAGTGTTAAAAGTTTACTGTTTAAGTTAAACGTTTAAAGCAGCTACGTAACGCTGCTTGTGTGTCGCTCTCTCTCTCGCTCGTTTTATAGTTGAACTTTGGAGTCAGCAAATAACGTCAGAAAAATAAGGAGTGAGCCTGTAATTGAAGGTGTTTGAACTTGCAACAGTGGGTAAGTTCTTACTTAAATACGACTTAATTCAAAATTCAGAGAATTTAATAGTTGGTCTAAATTAAATTTCTTGCAATCAGTTTGAAATGTTTTTTGTCTCTTCATTTTAAATTTCCTTGCTATATATCCTTGTTCAATATGTGATCGTAATACTTCGATAAAACTTGGTTCATTTGGTGAAAGAACGTCTTCTAGGGGTTATACTGCATTTTACAAAAAAAAAAAAAAACAAAAACAAAAAAAGAATGAAACTTGTCAATCGTTGCCATCACTTCAAGCAAAAATTTCGATTAATATCCTTTTCGTCCTTGGTATTTTTGACTCAGAAAAATTGTTTTTCCCCAATTGTGGTAGTTCAACTAGAAGACCCGAAAATACACAAAATAAGCCAAGATTTATCAAAATCTGATCAACCTTCTGATCAAACAATACCCGGAATTCTTTAATAAAACAAAAAAGAAAAAAAAATAAATAAAACGAAAACGGTTCAATTATTCGTCAATATTAATTTTATTTCTTTCAAAGTAATCTTTTTAATACACAAATTCCAATACGTCTTCCAATCTTGAAAACACTTTTAAGGGGGGTAAGGTTTTAAAGGCGTCAAAAGTTATATTCTCATGATTTTTTTTTGGAGATATGAATAATGTTGGTTTATTTATTTCGTATACACGTTAAAGTATAACATCTGATGTATCTTTAGAAAAATTTTCAATTCCAAATATCAATAAATAAATCCGCGACAGCGAATTTCCGGAGGCGACTCGACAGAATTTGTTATGCTGTCAACTTCATAACTCGTCACCGGATCATCTGAAACAAGAAAATCGAAATGTGTTTAAAAGGTGATATATTTTCCTAGGGAGGGAGTTTTTTTTTCGATTTTCTTTAATTTTCGGCAGCAGTTTTTGAAGTAAAAAAAAAATCGGGTTTCGGTAAAAAATTTCTGTGAATTTGTTTTTATAAAAAAAAAACAAAAAAAAACGGAAAAAAACTTCCACTGATTACCTGTTGATTTATGTGTAGAAATAGTGTTCAAATATTCCAAGGATCGGTCCAGTACATTTTGAGTTATAATAATGTTTACGAACTTCAAAAATTACGTTTGCGAAAAATTCGATTCAAAGTTTTTTATACTCGAACATTCAAAAATAAGCTTCAATAAAAGGGTATCATTTTTTATACTTTACATACATACATACATACATTACGTACTTACAAAGACCTAAAAAAGAAGAAAGTGTCTGATCTGTTACTTTACTTGGAAACATGCAAGCATCTGCAAGATATATTTAGTATATTCGAGTAGTTTTTTATGATCGGTTATCCTACATCCCACATTTTTGCTGAAGGATTTTCATTACAATAAGAAAATAGTACTAAGAAAATTTTTTACTTGAATCAAGCAAATTATTCTAGTTTTCAGTAAATTTTTTACTTGAATCAAGCAAGTTGTTCTCAATTCAAGGAAAATCAATTTCTCAAATCAAGCAAATTACTCTTGATTTCAACAAAGTGTTACTTGAATCAAGCAAATATTAGTCTTGAATATGGAAAAAAATATTCTTGAGTTTTAAGCAAATGTTTTTTCAATTAAGCATTTTTTTTCTTAAAATCATGTGTTTCAAATTTGCTCAATTCTAGCAAAATGCATGGGGCTTACGTAAGGTGCTTTTCATATTTATAATCCATCTAACATAACTACATATAATGTTGATATATTTCACTCCTACGTTTCAGAATTGTTTTATTCTGATTGAAAAAGATATAGAAAAAGATAAATTCGGCATTCAGATTATAATAACTGAATATATTTAAAATCGAGACCCGTTAAATTTAAATATTTTATTATGAAGTATTTCATATTTATAACACTGACTTCATTTCTTTGTATTTTAATACTTTTCAAAATAAAAAACCAGCATTTACAAGTTAATATGGCTCCCTTTAGCCTTTATTACTTCAAAAATTCTTCAACGTATTGAAGAAATTAAGTTCTGTAAAATATCGACGTCCAAATTCTCCCAGGCATTAATGATGGCATTTTGTAACTCACCAACGTTATTGTATTGGTGATTGTCAGCATAAATGTGACGAACCAGTATTCCCCATAAGTTTTCTATTGCTTTTAGGTCTAGGGAGCAAGCTGGCCACTTTAAAGTTTTAATTTTTTTTACGCGCGAGCCAAGCATTTGTTTCCGCGCTAGTGTATATTCGGGCATTGTCATGCTGGAAAACCCAGTTTTGGTGATGATGTTGTCGTAAAAATTGTAGGATACTCCTTTGTAACACAGTGATGTATTCTGCACTATTCATCATATATGACTTAAACTGAATTGCCAGAGTCCCTTGCGCTGAAAACACTCCCCAGACCATTACTGACCCACCACCAAAGTTCCGCTTTGAGAAGTAGTGAGTCGTAGTGAGTAGTGAGTAGTGAGTAGTCTTTTCGCTAATCTCGCCAATAAAAGTGTGAGCCGTCTGGTCCATCAAGGTTCCATCTTTTTCATCAAAGAATATGAAAATATTCAAACCTGAAAGCAGAAACTTAAATTTTATGAAAATTACAATTCTGTAATTCATTTCACTTTCAGAGGACCAATCAATATCCTTATTTTGATTGAAATAATAACTAACTAGATTTTTGTTGTTGTTGTTTGTTGTTGTTGTTTGTTGTTGTAGTTGTCGTTGTTATTGTTGTTGTTCTTCTTCTTGTTGTTGATGTTAATGACAATGTTAATGTTAATGTTGATGTTGATGTTGATGTTGATATTGATGTTGATTTTGATGTTGATGTTGATGTTGATATTGATGTTGATGTTGATGTTGATGTTGATGTTAATGTTGATGTTGATGTTGATGTTGATGTTGATGTTGATGTTGATGTTGATGTTGATGTTGATGTTGATGTTGATGTTGATGTTGATGTTGATGTTGATGTTGATGTTGATGTTGATGTTGATGTTGATGTTGATGTTGATGTTGATGTTGATGTTGATGTTGATGTTGATGTTGATGTTGATGTTGATGTTGATGTTGATGTTGATGTTGATGTTGATGTTGATGTTGATGTTGATGTTGATGTTGATGTTGATGTTGATGTTGATGTTGATGTTGATGTTGATGTTGATGTTGATGTTGATGTTGATGTTGATGTTGATGTGGATGTTGATGTTGATGTTGATGTTGATGTTGATGTTGATGTTGATGTTGATGTTGATGTTGATGTTGATGTTGATGTTGATGTTGATGTTGATGTTGATGTTGATGTTGATGTTGATGTTGGTGTCGATGTTGGCCTCATGGCGCCGTCAATTCCTTTTTATATTTTTGCCATGTGCCCGAAGAACTCATCTTCATTTTCTTTACTTACAATTTACCGTTACTCCAGTAGTCATAGAGTTACAATTCCATGCAACGTTTTTTAATGGTTGTAGCATTTTTACTACATTATGTGGTTGTCATCCTGAAATCATAACGATAAGAATTTTTTTGTAATTTAGCTGTGAGGCGTAATAGCACACCTATGCTGTCGTAAAACAAAATTTACCGCAGACTTCTCCTGATTGGGTAATAATTCACTGCAACGTTATTACATTTCTGTTACATATGCTGCTATATTAACAACCTGGTGACGTCAGAATGTTTTTTTTATTTTTGCCTTGAGGTCAAGTACAAATCCTTCATTTTCCTTTTTAAACATTAATCATAGCTTATATACTCACCGAGTAAAAATTCAATGCATCGCCGCTGCATGAATGTTGTATTGTCGATCTTTGAGCGGCTCTCTCTGTGTCCCCATGCCGTCAGAAATTTTTTGTCTAATTTTGTTGTGAGGACTTAGAAGAGGTCTTTATTGGTGTATCATATTTTTAATCCTGGCGCTAATACTCAGCGAGTAATAATTCCATGTAACAAATTTTCAGTTGCGTTGCTTAAGCAGCTTCCACCGAATTTTTGTTTTGTTTTTGTAATGAAGTCAAAGAACTAACCTTTACGATCGTACGATTTTTTTAACCATAGCTCATATTCTCAGCGAGTAACAATTCAATGCAACGCCGGGGAATTTTGAAAAAGATGCATTTTTCAACTTTTTTGGAAACCTGCGCGATAAAACGAAACTTCGTTACGTCAAACTGCGAATGGGTTATAATTATGAAACGATAATTGTAACACCTTAAAATGACAATTCACACGTTTTGTTTAAACTTAAGGGGAATTCGAAGAGCATGGAAAACAGAGCTGCCATCGTAATCTACTAGCCTTGCAGTGCTTACTATTTTGTTCCTTATTAATCGGAAAGTAATTTTAATTTTTATAAAAGCAATCACAAAAATGTACTTATTGGGTATGTTATAAATATGAAACGTACCTTCATACCTTATTAATGATCTTTCGATTGATAGCTTTCAGCTAGGCAGTTCAATTACGGACGATTTTCACAACCTCAGGATTATCGGGATTGAAAATTGGAATCATTACCATTTTAGTATGATTTATTTAAAAAAATATACCCATTTTAAACAAAAATTGACCTATTAGCTTTCTGCCGTCACTGAACAGCTAATTTACATGTTCTCAAGAAGCCTCACATGAAATTATTAACTGACTCATTTATAGGTATGCTATTATCTGCAGAGAGATGACAGCCGATCAGAAAAATGCATTTCAAATGAAAAAAATTGTCTCCTGGAAGATTCAAACTACGGACCTCGAGGTTCGGAAAATTGACATCGCAAGGTCCAAGAACGTTAACGCGTTCAGCCACAGCCGTCATTACTATGATTTTAAGGGACTGAAATTATACTGGATCCCAGGTTCCTGGGATTCACGATTCAGGGATTGAACTTCCTACTTTCTACGTATTCTCTGCACCACAAGTTATTTTGAAATTGAATTGGCAAAGTGAGAACAGATTTTTTTTTCTTGTGTGTGCAAATTATTCAATTGGAATTATAAAGAAGGATTCTTCAATTGAAGGAAATATCGTTCCTGCTTAACTACTACGCCATTAGTTATTTCGAGATTTAAGTTACAAAAGTTTTTATCTAGAAAAACAAAAAATCTTGCTTTTTTACAATAAATGTATAATGAATAGAGGACTCACCTATTTGAAAATTTTGTGTATTTATTGTTCCAAATGAAGTCTTTCGCCTTTTGCTCGCTAATTGCTCTACTCCAAGCTTGAACTATTGATAAGGATTTTTTTTTTCTTTTTAAATTTTGAAGTACTAAGTATATGCAGAGTCTTATTTTTAAAAGTTTAAAAAGTCACTTTTTAAAATAAAATTTTTTCTTATGAATTTAAAAATGAGCAAATTGTCCTTTGTTCATAGCTTAGGAAAAAAAAAAAATGCTAAGCATTAAGTTGATATTAGCTTTAAAAGCAACAAAAACAAAGAAAAGAAAATCACACAAAGAGGCACTTTGTTGCTCGAGTATCTGTTACTTGATTCCCTATGGAGTTTATTTCCTTAGCCATTGACACATCTTTGAGTGGATTTTCTTTTGATGGCGTAAAATTTGGGAAATGTTTTCCGTTGGTTTGTGTACGTTTGGCAGCTGTTGTTGGTCGAAAAACTTTCAAGGCTTTTGTTAGCTGACATTTATACTCTTAAGTAAATTTCTGAACACAATTGGTCATATATATTAATATGCCATAGTAAAGGTTATGACATGAATGTATAGACATGAATGTATAGACATGAATGTAAAGATGTATAAAACAGATCTACTGCCCTGTATTATGAGCTTTAAATTTTATTTCAAAATATTGGATCCACTTAAATTAATTTGCTTTGTCCATAAAAGCTTTATTAAAACAAATACAAAAAAACAATAACAAAACACTTGTGTTTTTGCATGACCGCCAAACAATAAAATATTTGAACTATTCATAAGGATGCTGCTGTCATTCACATTAGAAAAGTGACAACGGTTCAAAGCAAATTTGATCGGAATTTTCTAATGGTCATCATGTTTTCGAGCTTGAATCAAATGAAGAATTATTTGGTTTAGATAGGAAAAAAATAATGATAATGATTATCATAAATTTATTACAATTGGAGAGCTGAAACATTAACCTCCTTTTAAATACAGTGAACAAACAAACCGAGCTTGAGATAATGTCAAATAAAATTTTTTTTCTGGTTTGGTACATTTGTCATCTGGTACTCAAATATCTGAATAAACGCCATTTGTCGACAGTTTGCGCGTGATACAAGCGTTTGTAAACAAGCCAGTGTTTGTTGTGTTCTGCGAATTTCGGAAGGTCGAATTTAGTTGAGCAAAGAGATTGTCAGAAATAATGTGTTTCTAACAGAATATCATGTGTGGTAGCTTTGAATGTGTTAACGGTAGCGTACAGCGACTCGGCAATGTCGAAAACATAAGCGTACAAGTGGTACAAAGAGTTTAAAGCGGGACGTACTGTGGTTGATGATTTGCCTCATTCCGGCCTATCCACCAGTGTGCCTGACGAAAAAATCGTTGAAACGCGGCACATCTCATCTTGTACGCGACTATTTGACCAAAAACAACGTTCATGCCGTTCATGACAAGGACCGTTCATACAAGGTAGGAGTGCCAGTTTTTTCGTCTTGCACCAACTGTCAAAAATAGAATAAATTATAGAACGAAAAAACTAAATAAGAAAATAGAAAGTAACATATACCGGAAAATGACATATGCTGGACGCAGTTCGTGAGAAAATAGTCAGTTGTCAAGGCTACCTTGTAATTATTGTAGCATGGTACCGTTCATATCGCAAGCTCCGTATTGACTCGACATTTCTCGTTCTCGCTTATTTTGCTTGATCGTCCTTTATACGCTGCAATACCGGCCATAAAATTGCGATAAAACTTTCTCAACATATTGCTTGCTCTTTCGTGAGGTTTTAGGTTTAGAGGGGCGAGCATTGGACACCTTCCATGCAACCTTAATTTGCGACATTGAATATCTTTGGAATTATAGGTCGCACAACCACGGAATTCGGTATTCAACCTCAATTTACACGTAAAATTTAATGAGGGTTGGACGATGGGCATGGTTCTTTTTCATCAGCACAAATTTTCGGTATAACTTACGAACTATAAGTCGCACATCAATGAAACTCGATAGGAACTTACTATTTAGTCGTGCCCTTTAACTGGAAATGTAGTGAATATTGGACAAGGAGACGTGGCACCAGCCATACAATTGAAATTTTTGATATCGAATAGCTTTGGAATCAAATGTCTCAGAACATTTAAACTCAGCATTAAGTTACAACTTGTTAATGTCCACCTCCTAAAAAAGTGGGTCGAGCCTTGGGCAAGGGGCTCTAGCTCCCATTGTAAATTTTATAAAACAAAAAGGTAGGGTTTTTGTTTTTATTTGACATCATGATAAAAAAACTATTTCTTCGTCAAACCCCGGAGGAAGCAGGAATAATAACGTACTATACAGAAGTGGTCTGTTAATTTTTTTTTTAATTTTAAATTTTAATTTAAAAAAAACATAAAAACAGAAAAGACAGCTTTATTGATCACATACGAAAAACTAAAAAAAAATTGGCGTTAGTTTTTGAGTGTCAAAAACGTACATAACAGCCATTCCAAATTAAACGCATCAAAAAAACGTAAATTACAGGTTGACCACCTCCGATTTTGCTCAAACTTTCAGGATTGAATCTTCGCATGAATTAAAAACACAAATTTGAGTAAAAAAATTTTTACATTTTTTTTCAAGTTTTTACGCAACATTAAAATTTCGCCAAAATGAGAGAAAAAGTGAAATTGCCTTACTCTTGAAAAATCATATATTCAACAAAACTAACTCGATTTTCACGTTTGAGTTATTTTCGATAAGACAATAAATAGTTGTTTTTTATAAAAATATAAAAAAAAACAAAATTACTTTTTAAGTTTCTTAACTTCAAGGTCGAATTTTGCAAGTCATTAAAAAAGGATTTTTCCCACTTTAAAAATTGATAAAAAATATTTTTAGAAAGTTCATTTTATTACCTTTCCATCTGCCAAAAATTATGAGGGTGTTATTTTTCTTTCTTTTTTAATAATTTATTTAATATTTTTTAAACGACCACCTACCATACTACTTCCATAAAACCATACTATGTACATTACACTGAACCTCAAAAAAAAAGTGCGCCGTATACCAGCGAATATGACGCATTTTTGAAAGACAATTACGAAAAATAATTTTTTTGACCGAACGTAGGGGTCGCGCTTTGACATATTTCTTCATATCTCTGGTGTTTACAGTCGGCTTTTAAAGTTTGGTACATCGATGTTTTTGTCTCAAGGAGATCAATATGACATCTATAGAAGTCATTGACCTCAGGTGCACGGTTCTAGCACTTACCCTCCAGATCTCAGTTCCTAATGCACCACCCTAATATCAAAAAAATAAAGCTCTTAAAATATCATTAATCTTTTGTTCAGTAAGTATATTGATATTTCAAGCAGAACTACTTTTAAAAAATTTTTGAATATTTTTTGCCGAACGTATATCGATGTTTTTATTTGAAAGAGACCAATTATTTTTTTTCCAAATTAAAAAAAAATATCTGGAGGGTAAGAACTAGAATGGTGCACCTGAGGTCAATGACTTCTATAGATGTCATATTGGTCTCCTTGAGACAAAAACATTGATATACCAAACTTTTAAAGCCGACTGTAAACACCAGAGATATGAAGAACTATATCAAAGCGCGACCCCTACGTTCGATCAAAAAAAAAATTTTTTTTCGTAATTGTCTTCCAAAAATGCATCATATTCGCTGGTATACGGCGCACTTTTTTTTGAGGTACAGTGTAATGTACATAGTATAATATATTTTCATAGGTGTTTTAAATTCTATTACTATTGCATTAGTATTATACCGCGACTAATGCAATAGAAAGCCTTGGTTTGTAGAGCGAGGCTTTAAAACTCGGCAGACGAGCAATTAATGCCCTTTTTGAGTTCAGTAAAATGACAAGACAGGAAAGTTCTAGTATCAAACTGAGACTGATTTTTTATTTCAAATTTTCCAACTTATATACTAATTTACAAATTATCTGACACATCTTGCATTTCATTCGTATATCCAAAATGCCCAATGTAACATGGTGTTCAACCTTTTGTTCATGTTACAAATGCATTTAGTCATCAATTTTAAACAAATTGCATTTCCCCATTTATGATATTTGACATATCAAAAATAGAAAGAAATAAAAGAAATTTGATTTGCCATTGTCACCAATAAGTACGGTCAAGCACCTGAGCAATGAACTGCATGTGCAGCAAGTGAAATACTCATGTTTCACTTCGCTGTAGGTATTTGGGTATACGTATGAAATGTTAGCATTTCTTTACCATACGTGTGTGTCATAATGTTCATGTGTGTCATTGACATGAAAAACAATATTGGAAGAATTTCTTTTCTTGGTCATACATATTTTCGGTTATTTTTCTTACAAAAGTATTGTGTGATGTTTTTGTGGAAAAGTAAAATGATTGTACAATGAGTGTACACCACACCCTTACCCTTAAGATAAAATTTATGAGATTTTGAATAAATTTAAATCTGAATACAAATTAAGAGTATTGAATTTTTTTTTTTTTTTTTTTTTTTTTTTTTTTTTTTTTTTTTTTTATGTATATAGTTAATGCATATAATATGTATTGTAAATGAGAATGTGTCTGATACGTTCTTATTTTATTTATATTAAGAATATATATATCTATTTTATTTTACAATTTTTTTTTTTTATACAATTTTAATGAGTTATTATGGAATACTCTTTCTTTATTATTTATTTCTAATATTGAATTACAATTTTGTCTTTCCAGTATTCTATATGGACCAATGTAGGGACTCTGATTTTTCTTTCTACTTTCTAGTTTTACTAGTACTAAGTCTCCTATATCAAAAGAACTTTTTATAATATTTTTATCATATTCTAATTTCGATTTTTCTTTTGCTATATTTATTAAATTTTTAGCGTTATCTAATGCTCTCTTAATCCTAGTCCTAAGTTCGTTAGCATAATTTTCTAAATTATAAACTTTAGTATTAGTGCAAAGTGCGTCCGATGGCAGAGTTGGTAATTTGCCAAAAATCAACTGGTATGGAGAATAATTGTTGTTAACATGAGGTGTGGTATTATACGCAAATGTATAATAAGGTATCCACTTGTCCCATTCTAAATCTTCTGCAAAATTTAACATGTATTCATTTAGTACCCTGTGATTTCTTTCTAGCGTTCCTATAGATTGATGGTGATATGGTGCTGAGAATTTTTGATCTATATTTAATAATTTGCATACTTCATTCATTAAATCGTTTTTGAATTCAGTGCCTCTATCTGATTTTAATACTTTAAAACAACCATATTTCAAAATAAACTGTTCTACTAGAGTTTTAGCTATATTCTTTGCTTCCTTTGTTTCTATAGGGTATGCTACAACATATTTTGTTAGTTCGCACTGCATTGTTAATATATACCTATAATTGTTTGAAATTCTTAATGGTCCTACTGTATCTATTTCTATTATTTCAAAACTAGTACTTGGGGTTTCAGTGATATTCATTTCTTCCTTAATATGTTTCGTTTGCTTATTTCTTAAGCATTTATCGCAATTCACAACGTAATCTCTAACCATTTTTCTCATATTTTTCCAAACATATCTTTGTTTGAGTCTTAGTACAGTTTTTCGAATGCCTAAGTGTCCTGACAATGGTGAGCTATGGAATTCTTCGATCAATTTATTTTGTAATTTCTTACTTTTAATGTACTGCAAAGGTTTATACAAGATGATATTCAAGTTAAGGTTCTTATATTTTTTAGATTTTATCAATCTTTGGTATACCTCATCATAAATTCTTTTCATATATTCTATTGATATCAGTTTGAAAATTTCATCGTCGCTAGCTAATGCGAGATCTTTAATATTCTGCTTATGCATATAGATTATCAGCTTCTCTAGAAACAAAACGTATTTTGCAAGATCATCACTAATATTCATATGATAGCTATTATTTATACATTCAATGGTACCATTGCTTTTCTTATTTATACTGGTATTAATTATAAATTTCAATTTGTGCACATTTTTAATATCTTGTAATGAAGTACATTCCCATATATTCGTATATTTTTCGTTTTGAGATATGTCTTTCTTATCTGAGTTGTTTTCAGTTGTTTTACCCTTTGCATTCATTCCACGTGTAATTGCTAAGATTTTTGTTGGTTTGGTATAATAGTCTTCTATTGGAATCATGTTTTTCAGCATATCGGAATCTATCTTAATTCTAGACAATGCATCAGCATTTGTATTAATTTTTCCTTTTTTATATACAATTTCAAAGTCGTAGTCTGATAAATCAATCCGTACTCTAGTTAGTTTGGAAGAGGGGTTTTTATGTGTGAAGAGTGAAACGAGAGGTCTGTGGTCAGTTACTACTATAAATCTTCTACCATATAAATATGGTCTAAAGAATTCAATGCCCCAATGTATAGCAAGTAATTCTTTTTCTATTACGGGTTTATTAATTTCGTGTTTATTCAAAGTTCTGCTTGCATAGGTTATTGGCAAATCTGTTCCCATTTCCCCCTGTGATAAGATTGCACCTAAAGCATAATTTGAAGCATCTGTCGTTAAAATGAATGGTTTTTGAAAATCTGGATATTGCAATATTGGAGAACTAATTAATTTTTGTCTTAATATGTCAAAAGTTTGCTGACATTCGTCTGTCCATTCAAATATTTTCCCTTTTTTTGTTTGATCATTAAGACATTTTGTAATTTTAGCGAAATCTTTTATGAAACGTCTATAGTAATTACAGAAAGCTACAAATCGTTTTACTTCGTCCGAATCTTTAGGTATCGGATAATTTTGAATTGCTTTGTGTTTTGCTGGGTCCGTTTTAATACCCTCTTTTGTTATTAGATGACCTAAATAAACAACTTCTGACCTTAGAAATACACATTTTTTTGCGTTTAATTTTAAATTGAATTTTGATAAACGTTCAAAGACTTGTCTCAGATTGTCATTGTGATGTTTCAAACTACATCCAAAAATTATGATGTCATCTACATATAAAAATGCTTTACTATCGAGATCTGAAAGTGCTATTGTTAGCATACGTTGGAAACTATTTGATGAAATTTTTAGACCAAAAGGTAGTCGTTTAAACTGATAGTGACCGTTGGATGTAGAAAATGCTGTTGGTTTTCTTGATTCTTTATCTAAGTTAATTTGATGAAATGAGCTTGTCATGTCTAGAGTTGAAAAATATTTTGCTCTTCCTAATTTATCTAATACATCTTCAATTCTCGTTAGAGGAAATTTGTCATTGACTATTTTCTTATTTAATTGTCTAAAATCTACTACAAGTCGCCATTTATCTTTGTCTCCATCGTTTTTCTTAGGTACAACAAGTAATGGTGAGTTGTATGGACTGGTTGAATGTTCAATTATATCGTCATCAAGTAGTTTTTGAACTTGTTGATTGATTTCCTCTATTTGAGTTTGAGGAAGTCTATAGTTTTTAATGTAAACTGGTGTTTTATCGGTTAAATTAAGATGTTGTGTATAAAAGTTGTTTGCTGTTAAAACTTCGTCTTCTAGGTGAAATATGTCTTGATAGTCTTTAAAAATTTTTATCAACTCATCTGTTGCTCTAGTGTCATTATTGTCAATTTTGAACAATTGTAATAGTTTGCTAAATCGGTCTTTATTGTTTTGTTTATTGTGATTTTCCGATTTAGTGAGAAAAACGTAGTTCCTTAATGGTTCTATTTCAAAATTAATATTTTTTAATATTACATCTTTATCTGTTGTGTTTAGAAATTTAACATGACTAATGCCTTTTCCTGGAACTATTGTATTTCCTACAAAAATTCCTGGCTCCAATTCTTTACTTAGAATAATGCTATCTTCTGTTATATTTAATTGTATCGGATATATTAGCTCGGATCGTTTTTCTATTTTAATGTAGTAGTCTCTATGTATTTTAGATTTCATGGGAATTGTAATCTCTGTTTCTTGTAAAGTTAATGAGATCGTGAATGTTTCATAATCAATTTTGCATAAAAATCTTGTGAAAAAATCTCTCCCTAAGATTCCGTCCGTTGGTATTGGAAAATTATCATTGACTATGTGAAAATTGTGTTTTGATTCGAATTCATATAAATTAAAATTTAATTCTGCGATTCCAATAGATTTTACACTTTCATTTGTTATACCAGAAAATGAACACGATTGTTCTTTTTCAATAAAAAGGTCTTCATTTAATTCACCTAATTTACATAATGAAATATCAGCCCCTGTATCTATTAAAAATGTTAAGCTAGTTTTTGTGCCTATGTCTAATTGTATATAATTAGTAGTGTTTTTAGAAATAGAAAAAATTTTACTCAATTCTGCTCCGGAGGATGAAAGTTTTAAATTTGATTTTTCATCTCCGGGCCTTCGGAGTTTTCCTGAACTATATGTACGCTATTTCTATTATAATTATTATTGTTGTTATTACCATTATTATTTCGGTTTCGTCTACCATTATTATTGTTGTTTTGTCCATTGTTGTAACGGTTATTATTCTGGTAATTATCATTCCAGTTATTATTATTTCTATTATTATTATTTCTATGATTATTTCTGTTATTGTTATTGTTATAATTCGAATTTCTATTATTGCGATTCGAAATGCTGTTTCTGTTATAATTATTATTTCTATAGTTATTGTTTTTATTATTGTTATTATTATTCCGCTTATTTGAATTGTTTCCATTACGAAAATATAATACTTGATTTTCATTACTAGCAAAGTCTTTTTCTAGTTCTATTGCAAGTTGTACGGCTTCATTCAAATCTTTAGGCTTAGACGCAAATATTGTGGGTTTAATGTCTGCATTAAGACCATTTTTGAATATGTTTAATGCATAGGTGTTATTGAGCGAAATTATGGTGTTTTTCTGTATCGCGTTGCATTGAGGAATTTCATTTATTTGCAACTCATTTAGTTCCGCGATTAATTCTAAGAGTTTTTCATTGTACGTTTGTACCTTCATATTCTTTTGTATGAATTTGCTCAATGTTAGCTGTACTTGAGCTATTGTTTTTGTGGGCTTGTATCTTGACTGTAGGGAATTTTTAAGAGCGTTGAAATCATTTGTTTCACTAGCACTTATTGCTGTTCTTACACTTGGTGATAATTTCACGTGAACAACAAAATCTATTAGCTGAGTTTTTGCATCAGATGTTAATGAGTTATATACTATTTCGACTATCTTTAAAAATGAAGTGAGATCTTTGAAATTTCCAGAAAATTCTGGTATACTTTTTAACGATAGCTCTAAGTTAAATGATGCCATTGTGACAGAATTAGGAGTTGATCTTGAAACTTGGGGAGTTGGGTTTGCGTTAGAATTTTCCGTCTCTGACATGCTGTGAGTTGGGATCGTTTCTAATGTGTCTAGTTTTTGCTGTAATAGTGTTTTCGCTTTTTCAAAATACTTATAAAATGTTTTTGTATGTCCTTCTTTTATTTCCCTGGTTATGCTAAATTCTATGAATTGTTTGTTGATGAGTTCTACTTCTTCTAATTTTAAAATTAGTGTTCTGCTAGTGTATCCTTTACTACCCGATTTTCTAAGATTCGTTATAATTTTGGCTAAACTATCTATTAGTTGGTCCATTTACAATTCATATTGATTTTTTTTTTTTTTATTATTCAAGCAATAGTGTTATTCACTTTTTTATTGACATAATTTTTGTAATATGCGTTTAATTTTTTAATACCTATAATTAGGATTAGTAGGAAGATGATTATTATTAGTGTAGTCCAATATTCTCCTCTAATTTCTTTTGGTTTATTGGTGTTGGCGCCCACTTCGTATCCTGCAATCGCTATCAGAATTGCGTTGCTGACTTTGCTCCACCATCCCATTATAATATTATTTTTGTGTAGGTTTTTCTAATTCTTTTAGTTTTTCGAAAAATAGCTTCTTTTGCGGTCCGCTGCTGAGTCCTATTAGTCGTCTTAATTCGGCCTTTTCTCTGTTCAGGCGTTTCTTTTTTCCGCCTTTTGATTTCTTCTTGATGATTGCCGGTTTTGGTTCCACAGGACGTTGTAGTTTTCTTTTATTCCTCTCCAAGTATTGCTCTATTGTTATCGGCTTGGGTACGCAATGGTTTGGTGTAGGAACGTACGGTGGTGCTTGAATTTCTATACCTTCAGCGGGGTTATATTCCTCTTCTGCTATCTTGTCTACCAAGCTGTTAAAAATCTTGTGGAATTCCTTGTCCATTAAAAAGATTTGTTAAAAATAAAAATTTTATTTTTCTTTAAAAACAGGAAGATTTCAGTTAAGTTATGGGGCAGGATCGCAATATAATATATTTTCATAGGTGTTTTAAATTCTATTACTATTGCATTAGTATTATACCGCGACTAATGCAATAGAAAGCCTTGGTTTGTAGAGCGAGGCTTTAAAACTCGGCAGACGAGCAATTAATGCCCTTTTTGAGTTCAGTAAAATGACAAGACAGGAAAGTTCTAGTATCAAACTGAGACTGATTTTTTATTTCAAATTTTCCAACTTATATACTAATTTACAAATTATCTGACACATCTTGCATTTCATTCGTATATCCAAAATGCCCAATGTAACATGGTGTTCAACCTTTTGTTCATGTTACAAATGCATTTAGTCATCAATTTTAAACAAATTGCATTTCCCCATTTATGATATTTGACATATCAAAAATAGAAAGAAATAAAAGAAATTTGATTTGCCATTGTCACCAATAAGTACGGTCAAGCACCTGAGCAATGAACTGCATGTGCAGCAAGTGAAATACTCATGTTTCACTTCGCTGTAGGTATTTGGGTATACGTATGAAATGTTAGCATTTCTTTACCATACGTGTGTGTCATAATGTTCATGTGTGTCATTGACATGAAAAACAATATTGGAAGAATTTCTTTTCTTGGTCATACATATTTTCGGTTATTTTTCTTACAAAAGTATTGTGTGATGTTTTTGTGGAAAAGTAAAATGATTGTACAATGAGTGTACACCACAATAGTATGGTTTTATGGAAGTAGTATGGTAGGTGGTCGTTTAAAAAATATTAAATAAATTATTAAAAAAGAACGAACAGTAACACCCTCATGATTTTTGGCAGATGGAAAGGTAATAAAATGAACTTTCTGAAAATATTTCTTTTCAATTTTTAAAGTGGGGAAAAATCCTATTTTTATGACTTGCAAAATTTGACCTTGAAGTTAAGAAACTTAAAAAAGTAATTTTGTTTTTTTATATTTTTATAAAAAACAACTATTTATTGTCTTTTCGATAATACCTCAAACGTGAAAATCGAGTTAGTTTTGTTGAATTTATGATTTTTCAAGAGTAAGGCAATTTCACTTTTTCTCCCATTTTGACGAAATTTTAATGTTACGTAGAAACTTGAAAAAAATGTAAAAATTTGTTTACTCAAATTTGTGTTTTTAATTCATGAGAAGATTCAATTCTGAATGTTTGAGCAAAATCGGAGGTGGTCAACCCGTATGAGTGATACGTTCAAAATGGCATGGCTGATAATGAATATTTCTTCCCAAAATGTTGAAAAATTAATCAAATAAAGATACTTGAGGTTCACAGGGATAACTCCGTGACTATTGATTCTACCGAAAATTTTATGAACTGACTGTAAATGTGAAGTTTTCGGAGCAAAATCAAAAGCAAAATCAAAAGCAAAAGCAAAAATAAAAGTAAAAGCAAAAGCAAAAGCAAAAGCAAAAGCAAAAGCAAAAGCAAAAGCAAAAGCAAAAGCAAAAGCAAAATCAAAAGCAAAAGCAAAATCAAAAGCAAAAGCAAAAGCAAAAGCAAAAGCAAAAGCAAAAGCAAAAGCAAAAGCAAAAGCAAAAGCAAAAGCAAAAGCAAAAGCAAAATCAAAAGCAAAAGCAAAAGCAAAATCAAAAGCAAAAGCAAAAGCAAAAACAAAAGTAAAAGCAAACGCAAAATCAAAAGCAAAAGCAAAGGCAAAAGCTAAAGCAAAAGCAAAAACAAAGTAAAAGCAAAACCAAAAGCAAAACCAAAACTAAAACCAAAAGCAAGAGCAAAAGTTGAGAAAATAGAAAAAGTAAAAGTAAATACAAAAGTAAAAAAAAAACATAAACAAAAACCAGAAGAAAAAGCAAAAGTAAAAACAAAAACAAAACATAAAAATATAGATATACATACACTAAGGGAAAAAAATATTAAATTTATCCAAAAACTTTTTTAATTTATCCAAAAAGCGAGTCATTTTTGCACCAATAACGCATTTGAATAAATCGACTACGTAAATATTTAAAATTTATTTGAATACTTTTTTAATTAAATTAAATATTTAAATATTTAAACAGAATTAATAAAGAATATATTAAAATTATGCACGAATTTTTTTAAAATATCTTTCAAATATTGACTATTTGAAAATAAACTATCGAATTTAAAGAAAATTTATGTAAAAATATTGAATTTAAAAAAAACATATTTAAATTGAATATGTTATTAGTGGTTTTATGGTATTATTTTCTTTATATTGCGTTCATCAAATGCCATTGCCTGTATAATTTATTATCGCTTCACTTTTTTCGTTCTCTAATTTATACTATTTTTGACAGTTGTTGCACTAATATTGCACCAACTGTCAAACATAGTATAATAGAGAACGAAAAAGTAATCTACAAAATACATCAAATAGATGCACCTAAGAAGCAAATTATGCAGGTAAATGACAACCGGTACAAGATGTTCTTGATAAAACATCGAGTTGCCACTCCACCCTACATAATTTTATTTCGTTGCCAAACATGCATACTATATTACTCTTGAAACAATAACTAAATGAGAACTATAAGAACTGCAAATGCAAGAAATATACTGCAGAAACAAAGTGCGATGCTGTTGCTGCTTGTCGGAGTATGTGTGTACGTGTGCGATGCTGTTGCTGCTTGCTTGTATGGAATATGTGTGTACGTGTGTGGTATAAATAAAATTCAAATACGCGAAAAAAACGAGTTGTAAGGAAAACATTAGATTTATCCACGTAAATATTTGAGTAAAATTTATACTCAGGCGTGGATAATACTAATATGCGTTATTTCTCTTAGTGTAGATACGATATAAATATATATATAAGTAAAAAAGTCAGGTGTGTCTTTGGACACACGAGAGAAGTTTCATAGATTTGACAATTTATTGGGGTTATTTTTTGCTACTTTTGTTGTTTGAATTGCCAACACCCAATACTTTTAATATATATTTTACGATATGAACGATATGTCTTCTTTCGTTTTCAATATTAAATAAAAAACGTCAATCAGTTCTTAAAGATAACGGTATTTAAGGGGGGGGGGGGGGGGGGTAAGGTTTGACACCTTTTTTTAATGTTTTTAATTTTGTTTCTGAAAGTACAACATCTGAGGAATTTTGTATCGAATTTTTAGGTTATTCGGAGCAAAACTAACGAAGTTACAGTAGGTTGAATGACCGTTCCTCCAACTAGTATTGCTTAGTGTACAAAACTTTAAATTGATTTTCCCAAACATGTAATTTTTAAAGTCGGTGACCAGCCTACAAAAAAAACTACTGAACTGATCATTTTGAAATTTTTTTTACACATATTTTACATATAAGTAGCTCTCAAGTGACGTCGAGTTTTTTAAATTTTTTAATTACTAACAATTTTACAATAACACATAGGAAGATTTTTTTGTCGAAAATCGTCATTTTGGCTTCGAAATGGTGCCAAAAATTGAAAAATTGAAAAATTAAAAAAAACTTGACGTCATTATAGAGATAAAATAATAAACTAAAGAAAGCATTTTGACTTTTTGGTTTCAGATGATCCAGTGATGCTGTAGGCTGGTCACCGCACAAAGACTTTTTTTCGAGGCACCTGCGGAGATCTTCAATCAATCCGTTATTTCTCTCTATTTTTTAACAAAAATTTTTTTAAATATTCTTAAAATGTTGTACTTTTATATTATAATATCTTAAACAAACCTACTGTTATAGTTTTTTCTAAAAAAATTCATGAAAAAAGGTATTTCTTAGACAAAACAACACTTACCCCCCCCCCCCCCCCCCTTAAAGTAAAAGCAGCGGTTCTTCTTTTGTTTTTCTTTTGTATTTGCATCATTTGCTTGAGTTTGCTTGGTCAAGTTAAAGGAAATATTTAGTACCGCGCCCGCGCATCGCGACGCGGCGGATTACGCGTCGCACGCGCCACCAGTCACCCCGCCCTGCTCCCCTCCACCACCACCACCGTCATTTTTTCTTATTGAAATTTTTTGATAACCAAAGAAACTTGTTGTTTTGAAAAAGAACCAGTATTTTTCCCTTGAACGAAATGTTTTTATAGATTTTTAAGTATAAGATTATATAAAATTAAAATTAATTAAATTTTTAAATTTAACGCATTTCCTACACAATCAGTGGCGGATCTACATACGGGCTGAAAGGGCTTTAGCCCTCCCTTGGAGAATTTTTTGTATGGAAAGTCCAAAAAAAGTCCAAAAAGACGTTTCAGCCCCCCTTTGGCATACAAAAGTGTAATGTCAGCCACCCCTTTCGCGAATCCTAGATCCGCCACTGTACACAATTAAGATTGATTAGTAACGTTGTAGTGCAATTTAAAAATCAGCTTACCCAGTACCTTTTATCGTTGCAATAATAGTTCTAATAATAGTTTTCGTGCTAATAACAGTGGTTAATAAATAACTATATTTATAAAAAATAAATAAATAGTTTTTATCTCATCAAATGATTGAATTAAAATAGACTTTAAAAAAAAAATACTGGCCTTGAAAATGCTCATTTTGTACAAGGGAATTTCGTATCTCGTGTGGGAACACAATGTAAAATATTGTGCGATTTTTCATTTTTTTGGGTGAATTTTCGGCTCTCCGAAAAATCGCAAAAAAAAAAAAAAAGAAAAATCACCCAAATGAAAAATGACCCAAAAATTTATGAAAAATCGCCCAAAACGAAAAAACGAAATTGTACCCAAGAAAACGAAAAAAAGCCCAAAAATTTTTGGAAAAATTACCCAAAAACAATGCACCCAAAAAAAGAAAAATCGCCCAATATTTTACATCGTGTTCCCCACACGAGATACGAAATTGCCTTTTACGAAACAACATAAGTTGTAAGACATGAGTTCAATTCCCACTGTAAACAAAAAAATATTTTTAATTTTTACATCTTCTTGTTGTTATAGACGCAAGCAAAAAGCAACATCCAATTATAAGAAAAAAGTGTCAAAAAAGTGTGGTTTTTCAGATTTCACTCAAGAAAATCACAAAACGAGGCGTAAAAAGCTTCGCTTCAAAAAAGAATTTGAACAAGAATTAAAAAAATAAAAACTATTTGGACAAGGATTAGGACCAAGAACAAGATACGTATGGAGAGAGCAAAGGATCAAGGAAACACAAAACAAGCATTGGGACAAGACGGGGAACAAGGATAAGGAAAGGGATTCGGACAAGGATTAGAATCCTTTTAGAATCCTAATCCAAAGATTAGAAGGATTAGAAAGAAGAATTATTAAAAAATTCATTATTTAGTTGATATCTCATCTATTGGCATCAATTTAAATTTAAAAGTTTTTGAACACTTTGTGGTCGTGCGTTTTGAGCTGTTGCATTACAGCTGAAGCAGACAGTTTATTGAAAAACGTGCGTGAATTTCAAATTTTTTTTTCATTTATAAAGATCCGTATTCATCCGGCTTCATTTCACTCTTTCTATCACCCATCTATAAAAAATGAATAACTACGTGACCCGCGCCCTACCCACAGTTTTCGAAAAACGTATTTTTACGTGTCCCGCCAATAATGTGCTAAAAAAGTTTAGCTAAGTTAATTATTTCAGTTTGAATTTTCTCAACCTCTATCATTCGTCCATGTCTGTCTGGTCGCTTTAATCAAATGTTAGTAGAACAATAAAAATGTCAATAATTAATTTTTTTCTTTATTAAAATTATAGATGTTTCTTTTGCAATAATTCCGCGGAACCCATGAATTGTATTCGCGGAACAGCAGTGTTTTGCGGTGCATGGTTTGATACTCCACTAATTATAGCCCATTTCATTAAATTGGGTATTTAATTCTAATGCGCCAAGGGGCGCCTCTAACCTATATTCGGCACTGTATACAGTCCCTCACTCTCGAGGAAGGGAATAGCGATAAATTTTACAAACGATAATCGCTGTAACTTTATGATTTCTAAGAAAAATTAAAATACGAAGAAACACCTGACTGACGAGGTGCTTTTTTGTATTGATTTAATTTTAACTAGCTGCTATACCCGGTTTTACTCGGGTGAAAAAATGTGAAAATTTGATATTTAGTCCTTATTTTAATATTTTTAAAAATCCAAATAATAAAAAATAAGCTGCAATAAATTAATTATTGAATTATTTTATGAATCAGTTGAAAATAAAGAGATACCGAGGGGCCGAGAAAATAGATTTATAGCAATAACTTTTGATCGGAAAAAGATGTTGGCATACTTTTTTCACATAAATTATTCTTGGAGCTTCAAAACTATTCTATGAACAGAATGGTCGTGCGTTTTGAAAAAACAACTTTTGAAAAAATTAATTTCTTTAAAAAATCACTGGAGTAGGTCTCGTTTTTTGATGACGGAAACATTTAATAAATTTTATAGTCAAACTGAAACCACTTTTGCTATTAAATGCTATGTCATGTTAAAGGTAGTCAAAAATGCAATTTTGAGTTTTTATTATTTTAACAACAAAAACTGATTTTGTGCCATTTTTGGGTAAAAAGTCATATTTTGGACCTTTTTTTTTAAAAAGATGAAAAATATATATGCTAAGCTAACGGTATTATTCAAATGGTTTTTATTAAGTGCTTGAACTGAATTTATCAACGAAAAGAAATTGAATGAAATATATTGCAAAAAAACGGAGTTATTTGCATCGAAAGTAAAACATACGAATTTCTAATAGTTTTTTGTTATTCTTAGGAATCGATTATATTAGAAAAAGTTGTACTTTGTACTAAAAGTTTGTAAGTAATATACCAATTTTGAAAGTATAATAACATATGTGAATGTTTTTGGTGTCAAAATAACACAATTTTTTTTTTAAATTAATTAGACAAACATTTTCGACCAAATAAAGTATGGTAGTAGGTAGATTTGTATTTCTTGTAATGGGGTAAAAGAGGCGTGATCAAACGTAAGTATACCATAACTTAATCTAGGATCCAAGTAATATGTGTGCCGAATTTGAGTTCAATTCGTTTAGCCGTTAACATTTGTATTCGGGTCAAACAAACAAAAAATTACTTTTATTAATATAGATAGATAGATAGATAGATAGATAGAACCTACATTGCTTCGAATCTATTACACGTGAGATACGCTGGAATTGTTGTTATTTGCAATTTTCTCGCAACAGAAGCAATTTCAAGAGATATTTTGTTTTACGATATTTTTATCTTTTTTAATTCAAGTTTTTCGCTACGAGAGGCTTGGATTTTGATGCAGTCCTACACAAGATGTGTAAAATATTTGAAATGATGATCAAAACAATACGAGTAGTATTTTAGAATTTTTTGAATTCCTTAGTAAAAATTTTTAGCCATAATTTTACGCAATTTGCTCCACTGCCTCACTTGGCGGCATGCCAAAGCACAACGACTTCCTTGTTACTCATTTATTATGCAGCCACATGTTTTGTTCGACTTTTTTTCTCTCACAGAAACTTGGAAGCCTGCTAATATAAAAATGTTTCTGAGTGCCCAGTACAATTGAGCGCCATTTCCTGTTTTATACAACTTGTATATCCTGTGTGATTTTCACACACTCACCCACAAACACACACAAGTGATGAGTAGACTATGTTTAGCATGCAAGACAAGCTAGTCGCAAATAATACTTAAATCAATGACATAAAAAATATTACCGTTAAGTTAACCAACCAAAAGCGTTTGACTTGACTTTGATTATGGAATAAAATTTCATATTTATAAATGGAGGAAGGACTTTTTGCAAAATCGGTAATAAATTAGGTGAAAGCAATACAACGCACGCGACATTTCTGCGTTTCCGGTTGCTTTATTTTACTCAAAAGAGCAGAGCAAGTACAAAATTGTAAGGGAAATCAATAAAATTGTGATTACACAGTGGTGACCATAATAATAAACGAGAAATTTATTGTTTGAATATTGATTGCATCTATATGCTTTCCTTTTATTGGTTGTTAAAATATTTATAACTTGCAGCTCATTTCACTTCACCATCCTCCCAGCCTTATCACTACTTGGTTCATAAGCTATGTATTTTAGGCCAAGTTGAATCCTTTTTTGCTCACTAAAATATAAGAGTCAAGAACTCTTTGAGTGCTCTGACATAAAAATCCGCTCCATTGACTCTTCACTCTTATATTACTTGTTTACTTTATTCATTTTATTGATTTTTTTCTGTTTATTTTGTGTAAGGTTTTTCTATACCAGGCATGTTATATTTTTGCCCCCGAACTTTCCCACGTTTATTTGATATGCATGCAAAAACAAAAAAGCAAAAGAGCTATGTTCTATATTTAGAATACTGTTGAAAATTGTTGTTTTTGTTATTGATTTAATACAAGCGCTCGCTGTCTTAAGCTCTGTCAGGAACTGCATACTTCTAAATGTGTGCAACTAATTTTCAACGGAAACGGATCTGACGCCAATGTTACTCAAAATAAAACATGTACGCCATGGATGCCATTTTTCAAAAATTATCGTTGGTCAGAGTTAAACTGCTATTTCCGCTTCCGTCGTCACGTTTAACCCGAATTGTCCCAGCGGCTCCATATGGAGCCACAAAAGATGCTCGTAAACTTTGTATTGTTTAAAGTCTGGAGAATGTTATTTTATTACTTTAAAGACGTCAATATCTTACTAAAATATATATTATTTAGATTTAGTAACTTTTTTCTTCCTAGGTTGCATAACTTTTTCACCACACTCGTACTAAAAACCATTAAAAAAAAAAATTGCTGAAAATTGCTGTTTTTGCAAACATGGTAATGAAAAATGATTTTTTTTATTTATTACGAAAGTTTTTTCCCATAAATATTTATATATTTCGAATCAAAAAAAATGACATATTCTGCCAAAATAAACTTTTTTTATATTTTTTTTCTTTTAGTTTAAAAAATTCAAAGATTTTCTTAGCTGGTCCCATATGGAGCCGCT
The DNA here is from genome assembly GCA_943735915.1 of Pherbina coryleti. NCBI lineage: Eukaryota > Metazoa > Arthropoda > Insecta > Diptera > Sciomyzidae > Pherbina > Pherbina coryleti. The sequence goes on along the minus strand of OX030950.1, from coordinate 17,898,525 downwards.
GGGCACAACTGCGTATTTGACTTTGAAAAATGAAATATGCAGTTGTGCCCAGCGGCTCCATATGGTACCGCAATAGCAGAGTGCATATTTTAAAAAAAAAATTTTAAAAAAACTGTATTTAAATATTTAAACTGAAATTAAAAAATTATTCATATTAAATAGTTATTTATACTTTTTTTACTTAATTTTAATAAAAAATATAAAAATACCCAAACCTTATTATGTTTTGCTCTTGAAAAGTAAAATGCACAGTTTTGCCCAGCGGTCCCATATGGGACCATGCTTTTCCAAAAAAACTGAGAACAGAATATTGAAAATTAAAACAAATTTATTCTTTCTAAGGCCAATTGACCTTAATTTATGCAAAAAAATCGAAAAAATCCACAAAAATAATTGTGGGACAAATAGGGTTAAACCATTGCTCAAGTTTTAACATTAAATCCTTTCGAAGCTTCTAATACGTCATTGCATTAGAGGTTGTTTGAAAAAAGTTTCTGAGGCCAAACTTAAGAGTCGTTAAGATTAACAACACTTTGTAGATTTATTTATTTAGTGTGGTGTTGTTTTTTTTTTATTTTATGTTCTATTACTTAACGACCTCTTAAATTTAATTTATTAAAAATTTACTTTTTGCATTCGCTGCACGTTGTTGACTACGTTTTTGTGCTACGTTATAACGTAATTGAATGTAATTCAATGTTTTTATTTTTTCCATTCAAGAGGGGAATTTTTTGTATAGTTGTTGTGCTGAATTTGTGGAGTGCTGTTGTTGTTGTTGTTGTTTTTTATAGTTGCTACCTTCAGAATTTCGTTGGAACTACGTGTTGTAGCGGTACATATGCTACATGCATTCATTATTTTTCTACTCCTCATAGAGCTATTATATATTTGTGTTATTATTTTTTAGAATTTTTTATGACATCATAAAAGCTTGTGTAGGTAAAATATACGGTATCATTAGAAGTTGTGAGGAACTATGTTTTATTTAAAGATTTTTAATAATCTTTTGTAATATTTGAGTCTTATTTAAAATGATATCGAAAAGATTCTTAAAATATTTTTCTAAGTTTTAGGTAGTATTCATTGAAATTTCTGAAATTATATAATTCAAAGATAGTGTAAATAAATATTAAAAGTAATAAAATTCTTAAATCTTAAAAATAATTTAGATATTGATAACCATCATAATCATCATAGCCATAAGCATAAGTACAACCATACCCATAACCATTAACCATAACCATAACCATAAACATGACCATAACCATAACCATAACCATAACCATAACCATAACCATAATCATAACCATCATAAAAACTACAACCAAAACCATTATTATAATCATAACCATAACCTCAACTAAAACCATAACTATAATCATAACCATAACCATAACCATAACCATAACCATAACCATAACCATAACCACAACCATAACCATAACTATAACCATAACCATAACAATAACCATAACCATAACCATAACCATAACCATAACCATAACCATAACCATAAGCATAACCATAACCATAACCATAACCATAACCATAACCATAACCATAACCATAACCATAACCATAACCATAACCATAACTATAGCGATAACAATAACCATAAACAAAACCATAACCATAACCATAACCATAACCATAACCATAACCATAACCATAACCATAACCATCACCATAACCATAGCCATAACGATAACCATAACCATAATCATAACCATAACCATAACCATAATCACAACCATAACCATCATAAAAACTACAACCAAAACCATTATTATAATCATAACCATAACCTCAACTAAAACCATAGATTTAACCAAAATTATAACTTTAACGAAAACTTTAACTATTACCATAACCATCACCAAAACCATAACCACAACCATAACCATAGCTATAACCATTACCATAACTATAACTATAACTATAGCCATAACCATAAACACAATCATAACCATGACCATAATTATGACTATTATCAAAATCACAACCATAACCATAATTATAACCATGACCATAACCATAACCATAACCATAACCATAACCATAACCATAACCATAACCATAACCATAACCATAACCATAACCATAACCATAACCATAACCATAACCATAACCATAACCATAACCATAACCATAACCATAACCATAACCATAACCATAACCATAACCATAACGATAACCATAACCATAATCATAACCATAACTATAACCATAACCATAACCATAACCATAACCATAACCATAACCATAACCATAACCATAACCATAACGATAACCATAACCATAACCATAAACATAACCATAACCATAACCATAACCATAACCATAACCATAACCATAACCATAACCATAACCATAACCATAACCATAATCATAACCATAACCATCATAAAAACTACAACCAAAACCATTATTATAATCATAACCATAACCTCAACTAAAACCATAGATTTAACCAAAATTATAACTTTAACGAAAACTTTAACTATTGTCATAACCATCACCATAACCATAACATAACCATAACCATAATAGCAGAGCCTGTTGGCAAGGGTGTAGCCAGGGGCCAGGGAGGAGGGGGAGTGGCAACTGCCCCCCTAAATCTGAGATTTTTTATTTAATCGATGGCTTTGAAAGTAATTTCTATATGTAATTCCTTTTTAATCCTTTTTAATATGTGGTTTTTCCTTTTTCTTTGAAACTAGACATGGTAAAGATATGAAAGGTATGGTAGAAAGAAAATTATAAGGTCTTGTCCCCCCCTAATTTTCATCCTGCCTACGCCCTTGCCTGTAGAAAATGGATTAATTTTGAAATAGTTGTCTGCGATGCGTAATTAGGCTCCAATGAAATATGGTCCCAACAAAGAAATTAAAAAAACCCCCGACAATTTGTACTGGTTAAAAATGGAACCTGATTTAAGTTTTTGGAGTCATACTTTTTTCTGTGGGCTATTTTCATAGTTTATTTATTTATTACATCATACATATGAATGTGGAATGGAATATACATTTGTGTTAAGACCATCTTACTTCAATTCGAGAAAAATTTCAGGCGCTCTCAAGTGGTTTAGAAGTTATAGGGGTTGGAAGGTGGGAAAATCGACCTGAAAAACTTGTGATTTTTTTCAAAATTTTCCTGATGCAGCACATTTCTGCACATTTCAATTGCTCCGGAGAAGTTATTTTGTAACAATTCTAATTTTTCTTAAAGGTTTCAAGAAGCAACGTAAAACTTTTATTTTCCAAAGATAGAAAGGAGCCTTCAATATTTGGCTTGCAAGTCCTTTGTAATGTCGCCTAAGATACCTGTTTAGGTAATTGAGCCTTCCAACTAGGGTCAGTGGGGACAATATTTGGAATATCGAAAGACGATGAAAATCTTAGACCTTTGTTTACAGGGCAATTGTGAAGGAGTCCGTGCAGACATTTATCTTAATTTTTTGGGGCAATTTTTCATATTTACAAATAAAAGGTAAAATTAAAAAATTGTGGGGTGTCATTGTATTTTTTTTGGGGTCATTCTTCAAAATTTTGGGGTGCTATTGCCTTAATATTGCGGTATTTTTCACAATGAAATTATAGCCCATTGTTGAGGCCGGTCCCCAAGTGACGGCACCACCATTCTTCATATGCATGACATTTTCGACGGGTGGCATAACTTTTTGCATAACAAAAGTGCGAAGGAAACAAAAGAAATTCTCGGTAAATACTACAATGAATCTGCTCCATCGTATTCAACCGTAAATTATTAGATTGCAGAGTTCAAAAGAGGTCAAATCAGCACAAAAGATGAACACGTCGGGGCAGCACCAAAAATAGTGACCATTCATGTAGTGAAAAAAATCCACTATTTCGTATTGGACAATTCGAAAGTGAAAGTGCTTAAGATAGCTACAGCCATAGGCAGATCAAGTGGGCCGATGGTTTCAATTTTACATAACCATTTGGTATGAGAAAGTTGACAGCAAGATGGGTGACTCGATCGTCAACAATCAATAATATACATGTTAATACTTCCCAACAATTTTTGGACATATTTACACAAAATCCGACTGATTTTTTGCGTAAAATAGTGATCACGGATGAAATATGGATGCACCACTATCGACTAGAATCGAAGGAATTATTAAAAGAGTTGGTTTTTATCATTTATCGAAGAAAAAAATAAATGATCTTTTACTTTTTTTGGGATTCAAGTGGTATATTGTTCATCGACATTTTAGAAAAGGAAAAACAATCAACGGCACACAGTGCACTTTTTGAGCATGCAATTTGATATTAAATAAGTAAAATCAAAAAAATTTTTGATCGGAAATCTAAAATTTTTACTATTTTATTGCTTATACTAAATGTCCATATTTTATAAATCTAATTTTTGTTTTTAGCTTTCTTCAACACCTGAAAAGATATATGCTTCAAACTTTGGAAGTTTTTTCAACTTTTTCAAGAAATGAAAATTTTGATATTTTCTTCAACTTTAGAACAACGTCATGAAGAAACCATTTGAGATTTTTGAATGCGTTTTTTTTTATAAAATTTGTGTGTTTAATATCTATGGTTTTTATGTATCAATAATATTGTATTTGTTGTAAGTAGTTTCCAATAAACTATAACCTAAAACCATTTTTTTAAACTATTTTTCTACTTTCGGTAAACTTTTAATCAAAAGAATCCATAAGAATCCAGAATAACATACATCACAGTATGCGCTGATGTATTGGCTTTTATGCCAAATATGTATTTTTCCCCGGAAGTTCGCGATGTAGAACAAACTGTTAAATTTTATAAAAAAACTCATTGAATTTTTAGATAATTCCGGACATATGAAGGCTTCCAGATCGTGTACTGTTTGCCATGCTACGCAAAAGCAGTTCAACCAAGTCGATAACAAGGCTTTTAACGATATCAAAGAAATGTATGAACTAGGGCTTTCACCACTTCATGCAAGAATCCGTGTTATGGAACATTTCTTAAAGATAGCGTATGAATTAAAATCTCAAGAGTTCAGGCAAAATAACAAACAAGTTTAAAGCCTAAGTGCAAAAGAAAAACAAGAAACTAGAAATAACTTTATAGCTGAAGAAAAGAAAAGAGTTAAAGATGAGTTTCGAGAAGAAGCTGGACTACGCATTGATTTCCCTAAACAAGGCTTTGGAAATAGTAACGATGGCAACACTGCGAGGCGTTTTTTTGAAGATGTTGCAGTGACAGCATCAATAACAAAAAGCAATGTGGAGCTTTTAAGAAATTTTAAAAAAATTTTGATTGCCATCAATTCTCGTCAACACATTGACGCAGAAACGCAGAACTTGCACTAAAATTTATATGGAAGTTGGGAGGACATTTTGGAAATTTTGTGCCATGGAAAAGATATAATAAAATATCATTATTTCCCAATTGGTGAGCTGTCCCGACTAGTAAAGGCACACATTTTATATGGAAACCCTACTAATTATTAGCTTTTATGATAATTTATCTATATATCCAAAAAGATCGTTAAAAAACAAAAATTTTGATACCCATATTATGTACCTTATCTGTAAAAACAAACAAAGTGCTAAGTTATTAGTAAATTTTAGAAAAAAAAAAATACAATTAAATTAATATGGAATAATTGCGTTTACGTGCTACCTATGATATCGACTAAAAACTGTTGAAAATTGCAATTGAGTACATATAAAAAAATATGTCAACCTTAGAATTTTATCTTCTAACACATATCCGAAAATCATTCAAATCGGCGTCTGACACTTGGGGACCTTTCCTTGTAAGTCACACAGGAAAAAATAGTAGGGAGAACCAAAATACTGACTTAATTACAAAGCTAATTATATCGTCGGACCCATTAATAACATCACTGTGACACAAAAATGTGCAAATAAAAGTTTTTCTGAAGATAATTTTGATGAAATCAGAGATCTTTTAATAAAACAATAAAAAACCCGGTAAAACTTTCTTTATATATGAATTTCAAAACGTGTTAAAAGTTATACTTTTAGTAAGGTATGTTTTCAGACAATACTGATATTTTTATTAAGCACAATAAAAAACGTGTCTCTTATTTTTCATAAAATTGTGTAAATTTGACAAGAAAAATAAATTAAGCGTTATGAACTGAATTTTAGTTTAAAAAAATACCTTTAAAATCATATAAAAAAAAAAAATAAAAAAAAAATCATGTCTTGAACCACCCTGTTAAAAAACTAAAATATTTTTGCAAATTTTTTTGTGATTACTATAAAGCGCAATCAATTTTCTTAAATATAAAAAAACCGGGATGAAAATCTCAAGTGGTTCAAAAGTTATAGATTTAATATCAAAAAAATTGCTAAAAAATTGCTGTACAGCGGCTACCAAACGATAAATTGGGCCTATTGAAGAAAAAAAAAATCATCTTTGCAAGTCAATCCTCCAGCTCACAAATCGATCACAAACACCTCGAATTGCTTCCTCATCTCCCATACTTTCCAGATTTGCCCCACAGGGATTATTATCTGTTCCCATACTTAAAAAGGTGGCTCCAGGGAAGGAGATTTGCTGCAAATGAACGGATCGAATTGGAAAGTGAAGCGTATTTCGGAAATTTGAGAAATCTTACTATTCAAGGCATTGTAATGTTAGAAAATTGTTTTAAAAAGTATATAAAACTGAAAAGGGACTATGGACTGGAAGAATTAACAATTATTTTCGCAAAAATAGTGTGTGTTCTTTGTTATGGCCGGCAGCATCTTGAACGGCCTAGTAAAATATATTTATAGTTATAATATTTTCTGACATCATGTAATATGGCTAAAAAATATATTGACATCTTTAACTCAATTTCGCAAGAACTGTTAGTTACGTCAGTATGTTATAATTTATTTTGAATTGGGGTAGGTTTGGTGTTGTTTTTTTTTTCAAGAAGTGAAGGTTTTGTGTGAACATTGAATATAAACTCACAGTATTATAAAAGACATAATTTTGACCCAGTTTGTCTTAATTGTTCACCTCTCCACTATGATATAATTATGTCCCCTATAATGAAGATATTAAATATTCAGAAGGTAGGTCATTTAAACTCTCAAACGAGACTACCTTGTGTTTGTTTAATTTCTTTTTGTTCTTCTTGTTTCTTGATAGATGTTATCAAAACGAAAACCCCACAAATTAAATAAAATACTAGTGTACCCGGCGAACTTCGTCATTCGCGATCGATAACAGATGACGCTACTCGCATTTCAAATATTGATTGAATGAAACATTTCGAATTCTATTGAATTCAAAAACCTTTATTTTCACGGAATGTAAAGGGGATGAGGGAGTCACATGTCAGGTTAATTTGATGCTTTGGGGTAGAATACGTTCTTCGTTTTGTTGTCCGGTGCGTAAATAAACACAGAAGAAGGTTTTCCAACACGCGAATATGCCACATATAATTGGCCACGCGACAAGCATGGAAATTCGAGATTAATCCCATACATTTCCAAAGATTGGCCTTAAGGTTTATTGATTGTCATGGTGAAGTCCAGGAGAACCGGCAATTGAATGCATTTGAATTCGAATAGTAAATTGGTTGTAATCAATAGAATTCTTGGAATGAGCATCTCCTCGCCCTTGAATTTGACTTTGAGTATCGTTGCTTAAATGACATTATTCTTGAGTTGCTTTACGACCAATTTTGTTATATTGCGCAATTTCGGTTGATTGAGGTTACGGAGCATGATGATAACAGATTCAACTTTCAGCTGTACATTATGCGGTGCTAATCCTAGCAAATGCAATGAATTCAGCTTCGTGATTAGTCACACAATCAACTGATTTTAACGAATGTATAAAATTCAAATCATCGATATCCTTATTTTTCGCTGTCAAGACCGCACGTGACTCAACCAATCCGTGGTTCACGTAATTCGCGAGATGTTTGGGTACACATTGGTAATTAATAACTTTTTCGTCGTTGAGAAATGAAAACAGCTTAAAAAAAGATACAGTAGTTTCGACTATGTCGTAACACAAGACGTAGAATTATCGTCTTTTCTAACATCTTTTTTAAAAACTATTTAGCAAAATATTTATTCCATACACCTGAGCATATGACTTTTAAAAGAGTGCCAGAGAGGGTTAATATGTATGACCGACCCCCATTACTTTTGTAAAAGGAACATTTTGCCTTAGACACCTATTCCCTCCGACCACTCCTTAGGGGGGCTCCCTTACAAATATTATGGTTTTTGTATATTTATTCCATACACCTGAGCATATGACCTTTCAGAGAGTGCCGGAAAGGGTTAATGTGTATGACTGACCCCCATTACTTTTGCAAAAGGAACATTTTTGCATTTCACACCTTATTCCTCCGACCACTCCTTAGGGGGGCTCCTATACAAATTTTATGGTTTTTGTTTATTTATCCCATACACCTGAGCATATGACCTTCAAGATAGTGCCGGAGAGGGTTAATATGTATTACCGACCTCCATTATTTTTGCAAAAGGAATATTTTTGCCCTTGACACCTATTCTCTCCGACCACTCCTTAGGGGGTTCCCATACAAATTTTATGGTTTTTTGTATATTTATGCCATACAACTGAGCATATGACCTTCAAGAGAGTGCCGGAGAGGGTTAATATGTATTACCGACCTCCATTACTTTTGTAAAAGCAACATTTTTGCGTTTGACACCTTTTCCCTCCGACTACTCCGTAGGGGGGCTCCCATACAAATTTTATGGTTTTTGTGCCGGAAAGGGTTAATATGTATGACTGACCCCCATTACTTTTGCAAAAGGAGCATTTTTGCCTTTGACACCTATTCCCTTCGACCACTCCTTAGGGGGGCTCCCATACAAATTTTATGGTTTTTGTTTATTTATCCCATACACCTGAGCATATGACCTTTAAGAGAGTGCCGGAAAGGGTTAATATGTATCACCAACCCCCATTATTTTTGCAAAAGGAACATTTTTGCCTTTGACACCTATTCCTTCCGACCACTCCTTAGGGGACTCCTATACAAATTTTATTGTGTTTGTACCGGAAAGGGTTAATATGTATGACCGACCCCTATCACTTTTGCAAAAGGAGCATTTTTGCCTTTGACACCTATTCACTCTGACCACTCCTTAGGGGGGCTCCCATACAAATCTTATGGTTTTTGTTTATTTATTCCATACACCTGAGCATATGACCTTTAAGAGAGTGCCGGAGAGGGTTAATATGTATGACCGACCCCCATTACTTTTCCAAAAGGAACATGTTTACCTTTCACACCTATTCCCTCCGACCACTCCTTAGGGAGGCTCCCATACAAATTTTATGGTTTTTTCGATAAAACCGGAAACTGTCGATAAATAGGTAGCAAGTTTAAGCAAACAAAAACATCAAATGTTGGCATTATATTTCATGTAATTGTGTAAAATTTATATAAGTTAGAGAGTTCTAACATGAATTTTTGTCGCATTGAGGATCAAACAGACCAACAAGTGCTAACATCAACATTGTACGATCAGTACTTTAGGCCCACCAAAGGCTCAAAAAGTTATATAAATACCGACACCTGATCACTATCAACCACCCTACTTACCTCCGAGAATGACGTATTCTACGTCAAAAAATTATTAGTTCCAATGAAAAAACAAAAGAAATTTCAACAAAAAATATACTTTTTTTTCATTAGATTAGCACTTCCAGCTACAATATCAAAACATGACATTGTTATAAAAAATCGCGCTGTTTCCACACAACTTCAATTGTTCCTTTTTTTTCATATATTCTCTAAGGGGGTTTTTGCACTTTGCGTATTTTTTGCATTTCAAAAGCACACTGCGTTGACAACAGTTTTTTCACGGTTTCGTTTCTGCGTACCGTTATTTTTCTCCCGTAACACCATTAACACCATAAAAGCCTTTCAAATACAAAATATTTACATATGTAAATAGTGTCAAACTACGTAATAAAAATGAAAAATTTTCAAAAAGTATCAGAAAGTTCTAAAATTTGCAAAATAACACGCAATTTTCTTTCAGTGAAAGCTTAAAAGCTCGCTTGTTTTAAAGCAAAATGAGAATGTATTTGTGGGGCAAAGCTGTTTAACACTGCATCAAAGTAAAGGTAAGGGACAAAAATAAGAACAGAATAACGATATGCTGTCACTTCAAAACCTACGGGTATGTCCACGTGCACCCATCTTATTTTTTTTATTTATTTAAATGTTTATTTTTTTTCAATGTTTATAGAAATAGTTTATTGCTAAGTTAATTATCGCAATAATTAATCTGCTTATTTCAGCTTTATGTATTATAGAAATGTGTTGATCTCGATATTTTTTGATAGAACTCGTAATTTCCGGATTTGTTAAACTGTTTATTTCCGAATCAATTCGTAGGTTTTAGTATGCCACTGGCCTTAATGAACCTTTATTTGAAAAATAATATATTAAATAATAAATCAGTTAATATATTAACACTAATAAAATAAACGTTACAAAGATAACGTTTAAAGATTAAAGTTGCTTGCATTTTTTGTCTGAAGTTAACTATTGCTTCGTTTTTTCAAAAGTCAATGACATCTTCACGTACAAAACGAAACATAAAGTGATTCACTTCAATAAACAGCAGCTTAAACAGCGTTTATTTTAATTGAATTGCTTACAAAATAGCATTCATTTTTGCATATTCCCATTATTATTTGTGTTGCTACTTATTTTTAGCGTTTTGCACCATTTAGTAAGAAATAAAAGTTCAGAAAAAAATTTAAACAGAGAAACGCTATAAATAATGCAAAATTCATGAAAGAAACGTGTTTCTTACACAAAGTTGTTGTTGAATAGCTGATGTTATTTTTGCATTTGAACTTCCCAATATATAGGGACTTTTTACGGTAATGCCTTTGGGATTTATCCGTTAGACATTTATTATGAACACACGATATATGCCGAGGTTTTTAATCCGATGAATTTTAGTGATTAATATAAATTAAATACATATTAGGTACTTTTTACGACTAAGAAAAAAATTACTTATTAACGCTCAAATGGCACACCTAACGTCAGTATACATAAGTGACAAATTGGGGAGAAATGATGTTTTCCGTTTCAATTGCATACCTTAGTAGGTACCACCAACCAATAATTATCGAAATATAATATGATATAATAATTTAACATCTATCCAAAATATATTTTGCATAAAGATCTTGTGGGCTTCTAAATTCCAACTGTCACAAGAATTAACTAAAACTTCAAGATCTCGTACAACAGCGTACATTCGCTGATTAGGTGTTGGAAATGCATGCACAAGATCATGAGCTTACAAAAAGAAAATTCTGAGTAATGAAACCCATTTTTATCTGTCTGGGTGTTTCAACAAGCAATATTGATGCAATTGGGGCTCCGTAATAATGCCACACCACTCCATCAACAATGGCGACTGGTGGAATAATGGGCCATTATAGTGACTGGATTTCGTTACCGAACGATATTAACTGATTTTTTTGGCTTAAAATTGATGCTATGGATGTGAACGAAGTTCATTTACAGTAGAATGGTCGTGTAAATTTTCTGGTCGTGTCATTTCTCCAAATGGAGTTCCCAATTCCCCCAGAGATCAATGACTTTTTGACGTGACAACGTTACAAAATGAGTAGATGTACTTCGGTAAATTTTAAAAAACAGAAATAAGAGATTTATTATAGGCCTTACTATAAAAATAAAATTTTTTTTTATGATTTTGTATGATATGATAGTTCTTATGATATTTTTTTAAAGTATCTTCTAGTCACATCTCGTTATTTGAGTAACTTCCTTCGCATCCAGACTGTTTTTTATTTTTGTTATGAGGTCAATAAATGTTTTTACTGTATTGTTATAACTTTTATCATAGCATCTATACTTAGCTGCTAACAATACCGTATCGCCGATATGTTTGGAAAAATTATTTTTTAAATGTTTTTGGAAATCTGCGGATACGTTCTCGCCTACGGGTATATTCATGACATAGCCAATTGCATAAATTTTTCTTAAAGAAATAAATAGTTTAATATTGTGTGTACACACTAAGGGAAAAAAATATTAAATTTATCCAAAAACTTTTTTAATTTATCCAAAAAGCGAGTCATTTTTGCACCAATAACGCATTTATTTAAATTGAGTACGTAAATATTTAAAATTTATTTAAATACTTTTTTAATTAAATCAAATATTAAAATATTTAAACAGAATTATTAAAAAATATATTAAAATTATGCACGATTATATTTAAATATCATTCAAGTATTTACTATTTGAAAATAAAACTATCGCATTTAAGGAAAATTTATATAAAAATATTGAAATTGAAAAACAATTTATTTGAATATTTCCCACGAGCTGCGTCCATATCAAACGCCATTTAGTGGTATATTTTATTTTCTTTTTGAGAAAATATGATTTGTGAGTCCGGTGGTGAGTGCGATGCATGATGAAATCATGTAGAGTGGAGTGACATTCTTGACAAAATACAGAGTTGTCACTCCACCTTACATGAATTTATCATGCATCACACTCACCACCGCACTCACAAATTATATTTGCCAAATATCCATGATATATTACCCTTGAAACATTCACCCCTATCCTGAGTTCCGCCGCAATGTATTTTTCGCCCGAAAATACTCAGTCGTACTTTTCGCTTATTATGAGTTTCACACGGAAAATTTCGTATGTTCGAAAAAAATCCGCCTATCGGAAACACTGATTTATAGCGGAATTTTTCGCCTAAACATATATTTTTTTTCACTTTTATTTTTTTAGCGGAAAGATTCGGGAAAAATGTAAGCTCCTTTTATTTTTGCAAAAAAACAAATGGAAATTCTTTTATTTTCGTTTAATTTTAGGAGCAAAACAATAAACAGTGCAAAGCAACATCCTTCTCAGCAAAATGCAGGAGTTTTTGAGTTAAACAGTGCTGGACCACCAGTTAAAGGCGAAAGTTATTGGAAGAAGGTGCGGATTTCTGCTTATGTGTATGCTTCTTAAAAAATTGACTTTAAATTTGTAGGCATGGAATGACCAGAAGAGATACGTCCGGCGGAAAGCTGAAAGGATTTGGAATGGACTCAAAGGATTGGATTCACCCCTTAAGCGCCTTCGAACAGCGCGCTCTTCATTTCGTTCCTCCTCTTCCAGCAACAGTCGCAGCGCTATGCTTATCATTTTAATATTACACTTTAATTTGTTTATTTAATCAATTTGTTTAATTTAGTGCACTTTTATGTTTTCTATTCAATTTCAGAAATTTTTGTTGTTTTAAGCTGTTCACACAATTCACAATAGTATGTTCGAAACTGCACAGCTGATTGAAAGCAAACTGTGATTCGTGTGAAACTCACAATAGGTCTTCAAATTTTCGGGCGAACAGCTTTTCGCTGGTCAAAATATTTTTCGGGCGAAACTCATGATAGGGGTGATTAACTAAATGAGAACTATAAGACCTGCAACTGCTGGTGTGAAGAAACTGCAGCAGCATCGCACTCTGTTCCTGTGCGATGCTGCTGCTGCTTGGCGGCTGCTTGGCAGCTGTATGGAATATGTGTGTCAGTGTGTGGCAAATAAATAAAATTTAAATACGGGAAAAAAACGAGTTGTAAGGAAAATATTTGATTTATCCACGTAAATATTTAAATGAAATATATACTCAGGCGTGGATAATGTTAATATGCGTTATTTTCCTTAGTGCAGTATCCGACATAACTACGCGTAATCTTAAATAAAATATCTCTTCTCATATTTCTTTTTAAGAATAACGCATCACGCCGTAACATAAGTCCCGTTAGGCTTAGATTGTTTTGCTGTATAGAATTATTTCTGATCAGTCAAGCTTATCACGCGACAAAAGTATGCTACTGTGCAGTTGCAGAGTGATAAGTGTTTTGCGTGCTAAAAATTTTAAAAAATTCTTGGGGTAAAGTATTGATCTTTCAAATTAATTTGAATATCATTATATAGCTATTTGCCATGTTTGATTTAGAATAATGCCGAAATCAAAGGAGATAAGCATTGATCTAAGAAAACTTATTATAGCGGATCATAATAATAGTCTGGGATATCGCGCAATTGGTCAAAAAAGATTGTAGGAGTCCACTATCCAAAGAGTCAAAAGCTACTTTAAGAAAGATGGTGGCTTCAAGAGTGCACGAAAACAGGCCTGCTATGGGTAACTACTGAGCGTGATGACAACCAAATATTAAGAGATATAAAGAAGAAGCGATATACTTTAGTCAGAACAATAAAAGAAACTCGTAAAATTTAAATTTCCAAAAAAAAAAACGATTCCACGTACAATGCATGACCAGAATTCTTTTGGTTGCCATTTGAAGGTAATTTCATTATGCCTCTCTCATAAAAACCCTCATCGCTATTGGCAAAGAACTGGGAGAGTCGATTTTCACATGCTTTCCTTGAGGCAAAGATCTCACCAGCAAAATTATTCGCCATGCACAAGAACAGGTGGTAATCACTTGGTGCCAGGTCCGGACTATAAGGTGGATGCATAAGAACCTCCCAACCAAGCTCGCTTAGCTCTTGGCGAGTCACTATCGATGTGTGTGGCCTGGCGTTGTCCTGGTGGAACACAATTCCTCTCCTATTGGTCAAAGCTGGCCGCTTCTAGGCGATTGCTTCCTTCAGACGGTCAAATTGTTGACAGTACAGGTCCGAATTAAGAGATTGGCCTTAAGGGGACAGCTCATAGTAGATGACTCTCTGCCAATCCCACCAAACACACATCAAAACCTTCCTGGCCGTCAATCCGGCCTTGGCCACCGTTTGCGCCGGCTCACCGCGATTCGACCACGATCTTTTTCGCTTGACGTTGTCGTAAGTGAGCCACTTCCCATCACCAGTCACCATCTGCTACAGAAATGGGTCGATGTTGTTGTGATTCCGCAGCGATTCGCAGATGGAAATTCGATCTATGAGGTTTTTTGCGATAACTCGTGTGGTACTCATACATCGAGCTTCTTCTTGTAAAAGAATGGATTTCTTTTTACTACACCTTATCTTAGTTTGGGGCTGATTTAGTTACAAAGGCTTATCAGAGTTGGTTCAAATAGAGGTTTGAATGACGGGAGAATCGTATGTTTTGCTTTTACTTCATGTCTACTTACTTCATCTTCAAAAATGGGTCTGCAAGATAATTTTATTTATTAGTAGGAGATGACCTTAAACATACTAGTCGTGTGGCTAAGGACTATTTTGATCAAAACTCAAAAGAGGTATTAGAATGACCCGCCCAAACCTCAGACTTGAACCATATTGAGCTTTTATGGTAATATCAGGATGATAAGCTGGACAGGACATCTTGACAGTCAAACAAAAGAGAAATTCTTACTAAATTGCTAATGGCCCGGAATTGCATACGAGAAACGTACATTCAAATCTTAGTTCATAGTATGCCTCTTACTATCTTAGTTCTAGAAGTATCTTAGTTCATAGAATTATGGTTGTAATTAACCCAAAAACTTGAAACACGAAGTACTGAGGCTATAAATGACAGGTAAGTTGTGAAAAAGGAGTAGCACGCACATTTTTGTCATTGTAAAATATGACGTCCTTTCAGATAAATTTTCCTATTAGACTGATATAATTGGAGCTGCATTTTTTATTTTGTATTTTTAACATATTAAATCTTAATGTTAAAATAAAATTTAATTTTATAATTCTTAAAAACATGCTAGAATTATAGAATTATATTTTGAACTTTATGCCAAAGAACACTGTGCGACAGTCCAAAATACCTTGGATGATACCTTTTCTTGTAGGTCTTATCGAGTTAAAGAAAGTTCTATACTTGAAATTGGCCGGACACCCCCAAAATCTGGACTTATGGTCAAAAAACCGATTTTGATTAAAAATTGTACATCCACGCAACATACCAGATTATTATCACGAGTTTTAAAACACATGAATATATACTGGTTTAAGTATCGTCTTTCAGGATCCGGTTAAATTTTTAAAATCGGTTTGCAATCAGGTAAGTTATTAGCCAATAAGTGGGCAAAGGTAGGCAAAATCGGTTTTTCAACCATAAGTCCAGATTTTGGGGGTGTCCAGCAAATTTCAAGTATAGAACATTCTTTAACTCAAGAAGACCTACCAGAAAAATTGCATTATCTCCCAGGTATTTCAATTTCGTTCCATTTTGTCGCACTGTGTAATGCACGAAGCAACAGGTTGCTACAGCAACAAAAGTTCTTTGCAGAACAAACCGAGCAGACTAGACCATGGTTTCGTCGGACGCTACTTCGACTCATCAGTAGTCTCTGTGGTTATTATTTGGCATAAAGCTCAAAATATAATTCTTAAAAAATATGTTTTTTAAGAATTATAAAATTAAATAAACATATTAAAATGCCTCAATTTTATAACTCACGGTAAAATAAAACCAACACCAACAACAACGGCTCTGTATAGAGCAAATCACACAGCTTGACTATACAGACTGGTTCGTTGGCCGCTACACCAACTCATCAGTAGTCTTGTATGACTTTTCATTGTGATCCACTCAAGCTAATTAGGTTCTACTTATACTGCCAATTATGCCGAGAAAGTTACCCGGAATTTATTTGACAGAGAGAAACAGTCTGTATAGTCAATCTGTGTGATTTGCTCTACACACAGAGCCGCTGTTGTTGTTGTTGGTTGTTGCCTTCTTTGTCTTCATATTGTCTTGTTGTCAACATGCTTGGCCTAAAGCTGAAATTTGTTTTCAATATAAACAATATAAATTTTAAATAGTAAGCTCATGGCTACTTCCTCATTTGATATTTTTGCAAAAAAATACTACTGCAATGCAACCCTTAGTTGCTCAAAAGCTAAACCTTGTAGACCTGTGTCACAATTATAATAAAGGGTGTCCCATAAGACACTGACATTTTGATTCCGGCATTACATTTTTTTGTAATAAGCATAACTAGAGTACTTTATCTATAACAGCTGCCAACAAAAAGTATGCAGGCTTAGTCATGGAGAAATTCACGGTTGAGTAACGCGTACAAATTTTTGAAATTCATTACAAAAATAGTGAACATTTTGCGCCCACAACGGTGCACTATTTGGTGTGCACTATTGGGCCATTCTTTTTTGAAAATGCAGCTGGAACCGCAGTTACTGTGAATGGTGCCCGATATAGCGACATGATGACCAATTATGCCAGAATGTTATGGAATATTTCATGAAAAGGGCTCTCGTCTGCAAACATGGTCGAGGCGGCCGGCGATATTATAAATTTGAGCGATATTGTGTTCCAAAAATAACCTCCATGTCCAAGGGCGTCCACAGCGCGGAGAAAGGGACGGGACACTTGCCCCCCTGGACTGGAACAATTTTATATATTTTTATTTCTTATGTGTATATGATATACATTTTCATATCATCATTTTGATATATGTGCACACCAATGCATACCTTGGCCCCCCTTGAAAAATTCCTGCGGACGCCTATAACCATGTCTCTACTTTATAATTCAATAAAAACTCACAGACATTTCAACATATAGTTAAATGCAGTAACAGTTTAAAAAAAACCTTGAATTGTAATTCTTACAGCTGTAAATAACTGATGACTATACAGAGCATACTTTTAATTATTATTTTAATTTTAATCTCTTAATCACTTAATACAACAATAACAAAAAAAAAAAAAGAAAAACGTGGCAAATTAATCTTTTTTTTTATATAAGCCACATCAATGCAGCTGTTGCCAAGCCAACAGAGCTAGCTGACTTCCGGTGCAAACAATTGTATAAAAGCGGATTTGCATTTTTATAGCCGTCTATGTGGGGACATCTGATGGTGTGTTTGTATGAATGTAGATATGTGCAAGTGTGCACAGATGGACGCGTTTAAATTGTCGTTCATTCATTTGGTGGACGTTTTGCCTCATTTGCCTCACTTTGAACGCCATATTAACTATTTTTAATTTTTAATATCACACCGGCAACAACAAAAACAACAGACTAGTAAGAATTTTAATAAATTGCAACTTTGTTTAAGAGCATAATTAAAACACATGCATGACGATGCATGTGGGTTGGTGTTAGTTTTGTAAGGACTTTAGCACACGTACGAAGCTTATCATTAATTTATGATTTTGAAAATTCCTGACTAACTGGGCTTTACGCTGCAGTTTAAGTTATTCTCTTTTATCGAAAATAGTTGAGATATTTTCATTATTCTTGCTCCTTCAGGTTAGTCAAAGTTCTGCAAGTAAAAACTTTAATTTTTTGTTGTTTTCATATTAAACTATATCTTTATTATCTGAATTTTTCATAAGATTTAATGTTTTTCTTGGTACAAGTTTCGAGATAAATTTACTGTTAATTGTCCCTAATGGCTTCAAGTGTTGTTTGGATTTATTTTGCATTCCATTCTCCTTTACTCTGCTTACTTTTGCTCTTCTCTAGATATGCAAAATATTTAGTTCAAGTAGCCTTGAACTTATTTATTGGATTAATATTTGCTCTGTCGGAAAATGTTTTCTGGTTTTAATTAATGTCGATTGAGTTGCAACATTTAAATATAAAGCACACACGACTTAAAAACCGAGAAATTATTTTTAATTGACAAAATGTCTACTCTTCTTAACATGAAATCAAGTATTTATTCATTATAAATCTAAAAAAAAGTGCTTTACAGTATGCTCTCAAAAATTTTTCATGAATAAGCTGGGTTTTCTGAATAATTTACAGTATTGGTCATAAAAATAATACAAACTGTATAACTTAAAAGTGTAGAATATTTCATAAACTAGCCGTTTCAGCCCTGGAAAGAACTTTGATCGAACTTCTTTTGATCAAATTCAAAGAATCTTTCATATTTAACTTGAAATTTTAAAATTAACCTACAGGTTGCCGCTGCTTTCTTAGAAAATCGAAGGCCACTGATAAGCCTTAAAGTCTTAATAAACTAGTAAGGAATTATTCTAACTTCTACTAGATCTAAGTTGAAATATCCCCACACTCGTGTGTACTTTGAAGCATTTGAAGTTATAAAAGTTTTAATTGATGACGTCAGCTTGTATGGGAGATATTCTCAGTTTTTATTCAATTTATTCAAACTTATGGAAAAAATCAAGTCAATACATTAATATTTGTGGAATTTATGAGGGTTATGATATTTTGATGACGTCACTTTGTATGGGAAGTCGAAGTTGTTTGCATTCGATTTTGACAAATTTCAAACTAAGATAATTGATATCAAAGCTTACCTGCAGAAGTTCAAGTGCTTAAGTGATTAATTTTTGTGGAATTATTAGTGATTTTACTATTTTGATGACGTCACTTTGCATACGGGATGGTGGAGTTTTCATCCAATTTTGACAAATTTCAAACGAAAAGTGCTTAGTTGTATTAAAAACTTATTTGTAAAATTTCAAGCATTTTAGAGATAATTTTTGTGGAATTATTAGAGATTTTACCATTTTGATGACATCACTTTGTATGTGAGGTAGATGTGGTTTTCATCCGATTTTAACAAATTCAAACGTAGAGTACGTATCAAAGCTTATGTGGAAAAGTTAAAAGTTTAAGATTAATTTTTGTGTAATTTTTATAAGGTTTTCCCATTTTGATGACGTCACTTTGTATGGAAAGTTTGTGGGATTTTCATCCAATTTGGCTCATTTTCAACAACTTATCTTGATTTTTTAAACATAAACGCATATATTAAATTTTACCGACCATTTCAAAATCGATTTTCTCTTGTTTTTTTTAATAGCGTTTTCGTTTCTCGCTATAATGTTGCATTTATTCTGCACTGCGACAGGGCAGTGAAATGTTGGGAAAATGTTGCACTCTGATCCGGCAAAAGTGCGCCATTTTCTACCCTAGTGAAATCGTAAGTGCGGAATGCAACATTATCAAGAGAAAAGAAAACTATAAGAGTGGACGTTGCCCAGCGGATTCTTATATATCGTTTACAATTCATAAATAGAGATTTCGTTATAATGGATATAATGGATGTTTTCAATTGTTTGCTGCTCCATTTTAATATTGCTTAAATTTACTTATAATATTTGTGCGTCACAATCAAATAAATTCCAGCAGTAAACGAAAACAGTCGAACAGCTGATTTGTGACAGGGTGGCATTTTTCTTGTTCTTTTCTCATATGAAAAATGCAACATTTTCGCAGGGACTATGGCAATATTTTCGTAATGTTGCCATCCAACGAGGTGACATTTTGATCGAGAAACGAAAACGCCATGAGATAATAAGAAGTTGGCTGTATTGTGGAAACATCCGTAGATTTTGACGTGACGTGATAATGTATCTTTGTGCTTGTCCTATTGTCCTACTATTTTACTACTTCCTGTCCAAACTCTTGTTTTAGTCCATGTCTAAATTCCTGACCTTATCCTTGTTCAAATCCTTTCCTAATCCTTGTCCCACTGCCTTTCTAAATCTTTGTCCTAAGTGCATCTTAATCCTTGTTATGTTTCTTGTCCTCATCCTTTTCTAAATAATGTTTTAAATATTAATTTAGGTGTGTCTTAATCTTTGTTCAAATCCTTGTCAACGAGCTTTATCCTATCCATGCCTGCCTGAATTCTTGTCCTTATCCTTCTCAATTCCATGAAATCTTTGTCCAAAACTTTGTCCTGCGTCTTATCTTAAGCTTGGTCCTAATCTTTGTCCATATCCTTGTCTCCTTTTTTTTCTAATCCTTGTCAAAATACGTGTCCGCACTAAAATTTTAATTTAATTCATTTGTTTTGTTTGTATTTTTGCTTTTGCTTTTGCATTTGGTTCATTAAGGGGGACTATATACCCAGAGGCCGAAAAAAAAGGTAATGTTTGTGAATTTTTTTAAGGAAACCTAAGGGATATTTTTAAATTAGGGTTTTTATACCTTACAATATACACATTTAAGAGAATATTTAGTTTTTCTTAAAAAGAAAAAATTTTATATTAATTAAGGTGCGCTCTGAAAAGAAGGTTAAATGCGGTGACCAAGATTACTCCTCCTAAATTCATCTGAAACAAAAAATGAAAAATATTATTAAACTAGATACTTAAAACTCGTACTTGTCATAGACGATTTTGAAAATATTGAAAATATTAAAATATTGATTTTTCATAAAATGGCGGACTTCCGAACGTAAATTAACGATTTTTGACCAAAAATTCGTCATTATTTTGCCTATAAAAAATTAACGATGCTACGAAAAAAAAATTCTATGACAAGTACGAGATTATTATAAATAAAATAAACCTGCAAAAAATCAAAATGATCGGTTCACTGAGTTTCGAGAAATCTTGATCACCGACTTTGAAAACATGGTTTCGAGTAAAATGCGTTTGAAAATAAGGGCCAGCACTGCGCGCTCTAGAAAGCGATTCACTCACTAGGCTATAACTTTGTTATTTTTTGAGACATCGACTTAAAATTTTCACCACATATTCTTGAGACTTAAAGCTTTAAGAAAATGCTTTTTTTCATTAATTATGAAATTTTACCTCCTTTAACCTTACCTTTTACTTTAACCCCCTTAAAGTTTATTTAAGTGGTTCCTTGAGAGACCTCATGACGCCATTCATATTCGTTTTTATTTTTATCATAAAATCGAAAAACTCAGCTTTACTGTCGTTTCATAAAATTTACCGTTGCACCAATAGTCATGGAGTTATAATTCCATGCAACGTTTTTTCATTCTTGTTGCATTTTTATTGCAATAAGCGGTTGCCTCCATTGTGTCGATATAATTCCATGTAACGCCGTTGCATGATAAATGCATTTTCGACCTTGTAGCAGTATCTTCGCGGCTTCATACATTTTTTATCTATTTTGTCAAAAGGGCTGAGAACTAGTTTGAGAATTGGACGGCACTTCAAAACATATCTCCATTCCGCGAAAGAGAGTCGAACTCTGACTTTTTTAAATTTTGGAGTCGATCTAATATATTCTTCAATTAGTATTCCAGCTTGTTTGATTTTATTTTAGTACGTATTTGTATCGCAGTGTAAATTTTTCATTTTGATTACATGCAAATTTCAAAACAATTCCTTGTTTTGCTTTCCCTACACAAAATTGACCAAAGGATTTATTAACCGCAAGTAAATTCAATCAAATGCCAGATGTTAACTAACCAAGCATTACACACACAATAAGTGATCAACAAGTGACAGCTTTTGGCTACGAGTGTCAGCTACACAGAAGCAAAAGCTTTAGGTGTAGAAATTCATGTTTGGTTACAGCGAAATTGACAAGAATAGAATTTGTTGTTAGTTGCATAGAGTGCTAATAGTAAAGTCATTAAATATTCTCTATGATGACAATGTTGAACAGGGCACAGAAGTAATTTTCCTCGAACTTAACGTCTCACAAATGAAGCTTTTATCCTAACAGGGTGGAGTGCGGGGTGATATATATATAAAGTACTTGTGTGCAAATAATTATAATTACAATCGATTTGATGAAGTTTTTGTAAACAATTAAATATATATGTGTGTGTGTGTTGCTGAATTTTGAGATACTCGCAAAAGTTCAGTAGCAAGTAGGAACTAGAGAGCTGCACAAGCCTAAGAAAAATGACTTGCAAGCCATTTACCATCATTCAAGTATTTCGTCTCTTGCGTCATTACATTTCAAAACATGTATTTTTGAACGAGGATTTTTATGATATGCACTTAAATACACTAAAATAGAATATAGAAAAATATTATGCACTATACCATGTACTACACCATTTTCCATGTTTTGAGATTTTTTTTATTCATTTAATATCGGCCGTCACCAATACGCGTACGTTGCCAAAAATCGATCTTTATACCCCCACGTTTAAAAAACGTAAAAAGGGTATGTATATTAATGTTGTCACTCCGTTTGTAACGCCCATAAGGAGGCGTGGAAGGTATCGAAAAGTGTATATATTCTTGATCAGCATCACAACCCAAGTCGATTTAGCCATGTCCGTCTGTCTGTCCGTCTGTCTGTCTGTAATCCGTAATTTTCAAGCTATCATCACGAAATTCGATATTTAAGCTTGTATCTAAAGGTCGAAAATAAAAGTCAAGTTTGAATGAACTAAATCGGATGAAAACCACGCCTACCTCCCATTAAAAGTGACTTTATCAAAACGGTTAAATCTCTTAGAATTCCACAAAAATTAATATATGGATTTGGACTAATGTACATTGTACTCAGTCCATAGGTTTTTCCCTCTGTGTATAGTCCTGAAATTTTGCACATGTGCTTTGCTATTTAATATAGACTCTTAGTATGAAATTCAAACAAATCAGATGAAAACCACGCCTACCCCCATACAAAGTGACTTTATAAAAAATGTGAAATCTCGTTAAATTCCACAAAAATCAATATATGGATTTGTAATTTTGCATATGAACTTTGATATATAACATGTACTCTGTGTATGAAATTCAACAAAATCGAGTGAAAATCACACCCACCCATACACTTTATAAATCACACCCACCCGTGACTTTATTAAAAACCAAAAGCGAATATTTTCTGATTAAGACTTTGAATATATTTTGATTCGGCCATGGGGATATTTTAATTTCAGCCCAATCGAAGATTATTGCTTACTAGTTTTGGCTCATCTTGGTTCGTTTTCAAGATATGGCGTTAATCCTCATTTTTTAGGGTTATCATATCGACCGAACTCTCTACCTGTGCTTCTCGAGTTAGAGAACCCCCTTAGAAAATCTAAAACCATTGTTATTTTTTGATCTTTCTGGCTTCATGTTCGAGACGTTATTGATATGTTATATCTTACCGATCGGTTTTCAGCATGTGGGAGTGATGTCATGAAATGCGACGGAAATACGTAACAGGAAGTCGGGGAAGCACGCGCCATTTAATTTATCACACAATTAATTACAGAGCTTCCAACATTGTTCACACAGTGCCTTTTAGGCTCGAATAGCTGCTACACAAACCACAAACATGTGTTTTAAACACAAACCACATTGAAATCTGTTTTAAATCCCAGTAAACTGAACGAAGCCACAATTTCCTTTAAATTTTATTTAACTACAGCGCATGCTACTATTTAGTTCAGACACAAACCTGTGTAGCCTTCATGTAAAAGAAAAATAATAACCTTATTTTTTCCAACATCCAAAGTAAAAGATAACAAGACCAAACAGCTGTTTTTGGTATACACGGTTAATATCTTAAATATATATAAATCTAATTTGATTATAGTAATTTTGTGATTTGCAGGGATGGGTTAATCCAGAGCAGAGTATATGCGAGATTACCGGCAGAAAAATGTGAGGAAAAATTTGAAGTTGGAAAGGTAAAGCAAAAAAAATTGAGAATAATTCAAAACTTTTCAGATGATTTTAATCACTATAAATGTTTTTTTTTACCCGGGTTATTGCCAAGGCAGACAATGGCAAAACTCAGAGAGCAAAAAACTGTCATGAAAAGCTTCTTGAGAACATAAGTCATTCGGAGTCAGCATAAAGCTTGTAGGTCTCAATCTCGATCATTTGTGTTCAAACATTTCGCAAAAAGCACAACACAATTGATCATAAGAAGTTCGGTCAAAGTCCTTTCAAGGGCTGAAACGGCCATTACATTTTTTTTTTTTTTTATTACCAAGGTGAGGTGTCAGATGTTACATATCATATGCGACTACTGTAAGGCTCGCTCGTTTTTTTTTTTATATATTTTCAAGGCTATTATATCGTCTGATCCATCTACCTGTGCATTTCGAGGTCGAGGCCTTCTTTAGAAAATACAAAACCGCTGTTATTTTTGGATTTATTTCGTGTAATGTTATTTTACTTTCTTTAATATTTAAGTTTAAATTTGATCATCGACTGATCCTCTTAACTTGTGAGCCCCTTAGAAAACTCAAAACGATCGCTGAAAATTTTTTGATGAACTCGGTGTGGTCGCTATGATTTTCCGTTACTTTTAGTTCAGTGTCGTTCTATGGTTTGTTATTTTATGTCATTATTATTTAACCTTAAAAAATTAAGAAGCGCCATATCTCGAAAAAGACGCATTTTAGGCCGAAAATAACAGTTTTTTTGCTATTTCCTTTAAAAGAACCCAAATTTCAGACAATTTTCGATATGATAACATAACCTTAAAAAATTAGAAAAAAACATATCGTGTTTTTTCGTGAAAACGAAGTAAGTCAGGCCCAAATTAATGGGTTTTACAGCACACACGCAGAGAGTAAAGTAGCGGCGATCAATTAACAATGGTACACGACCATTTATTTGCCACAAATCATCGAATAAATGCAACCCTGGTACTTAAAAGCATTGCAGATGACTTGCAACTCATTTCTCTTGTTTATATCTTTAGCTCCTTATAATCGAGTCTTGAAATAGTGTTAGTTAGTTGGGGATTCCTAGGGAGTGTCTAAATAATATGTTTAGATTTTCCTACAGGGCATTTTTCTTCATTAGTAGCCTACGTATTTGTTTAGCTTATGTTGAATATTGCCTCACAATAGTGTGCAGCATTGTATGCACACATACATTTATACGAACATAAATACATTTACAGTCTGTTTATTTGTCTGTGTAGCTTTATAGCTCAAACTGCATTGTAGAACATATTCATGTGCATTTAATGTGAAATACGATAAATCGCAGGAAATATGCTCTGTGTCCTTTGCCTGGATATTGCAGGTAATTTATAAGATATATGATGGCTCTGGTAATTTTGTTATGGAAATCACTGTCACAAATATTTACTTCTGAGCTTAAGTGTTGAAGATTTAAGATAATTAAGTAGGACATAGTTTTCAGAGCATCAAATGAAGAAAGTAAATTAACTTTTAATCTATCTAACACCCGGATACATCCCTTGATCTTAAAATTGGATCACACAATACATTCTACGAAACTTTCAAGGATTACAAGCTACGTAGAAGATGCTGGGAAATTAATCTAAGTCACGCTAAAGTCATTTCTAAGCACTCAGTTAAAATATTCTTGCCATCAATTAGGATTAATTCCATTCTGCAAGGTAAAAACTTACAAATCGTTTTACTTTCGATTGTCCAGGAGATAATTTTTAAATGCTACAAGTTTCTTGAAAAGTTTTTTCTTTGTTTTTTTCGTTTTTTTTTTTGTTTCTACATGACGTTATTTATATAATCAGCCCAGCAATTAGGTCAGCTAGACAGCTAGGCAGCAATTGTTTGACGTGATAAAAGTTTACTATTCCTTTCTATCTGCATTTAATTAGTGGAATAGAGTGAGTAGCTTTGCCATCATCACTAGCTGCTTATGAAGGTCAAAGCCAGAAAGTAGGAAGAGTGTAAAGAATGAAAAAAAAAATGGACAAGCTAATTACATTGAAAGAGTGATCTACAAAACTGTTGTTATCTGAAAAATCTTAAACAGTTTATAATACAATATATTTTGCATGAATTTTTGATCAAAAGTCAAAGTTCGATTTGAAAGTTGCAAATTCAAAAAAGCGGATAAACAATATTTTAAAAACTCTTCTTATTTACATTTTCGAGGCATGTTCAAAATATAATGGAAATATTTTTGACGTAGAATACGTCATTCTCGGAGGTAAGTAGGGTGGTTGATAGTGATCAGGTGTCGGTATTTATTTCACAATTTGAGCCTTTGGTGTGCCTAAAGTACTGATCGTATAGTGTTGATGTTAGCACTTGTTGGTCTGCTTGATCCTCACTGGGAGAAAAATTCATGTTTGAACTCTCTAACTTATATAAATTTTACACAATTACATGAAATTTATAGTCAACATTTGATGTTTTTGTTTGCTTAAGTTTGCTACCTATTTATCGACAGTGTCCGGTTTTATCGACAAAACCATAAAATTTCTATGGGAGCCCCCCTAAGGAGTGGTCGGAGGAAATAGGTGTCAAAGGCAAAAATGTTCCTTTTTCAAAAGTAATGGGGGTTGATGATACATATTAACCCTTTCCGGCACTTTTTTAAAGGTGATATGGTCAGGTGTATCGAATAAATATTTTGCTAAATATTTTTTAAAAAGGATGTCATCAAAAGCGAATTGAATAATTCTACGTCTTGTGTTATGACAAAGTCGAAACTACTGTATCTTTTTTTGCAAATCATTGCATTTATTCATCGACATTAATGTTATCCCCTTCAAAGTAGTTCCCATTAGATATAATGCACTTCTTTCATAGCTTCTTACAATCCCCAAAACAAATTTGTAAATTCATTTTTAGTTTCATCTATGCTTAGAAAAGGACGGTCATTCAAGATTATTTTTATTTTTGGAAACAGGAAAAAGTCGCACGTGGTCATGTCTAGCGAATATAAAGGCTGGGACATGATTACAGTGTTGTTTTTTGCCAAAAATGCACGATATCTTGGGAAGAAATTAACCATTTTTGGAACACATTTTGCTGTAATCCATTTCATACCCAAGTCATCCGGCAAAATTTCATGTCATAAGCCAATTGATATGCCAAGATCATCAACAATTTCTGGAATTCAAAATTCCAGTCACTTTTTGAACTCACTTCCTATACTCAGATGAATTAATAATTGTATGAAGTCAGATGATTTAACCATTCGAATGATATTTTCTTCTAATCTTACGAACCTTTCCTGTTAAAGGAAAATTACAATTTGTTTTTTCCTGCTTTTAATAATTATCTGAAGCTTACAACCATCCATCAATTTTGACTTCGTCAAAGTATACGTGTCAGCCATTTCTGTTATGCGCTTGCTGGTGCCAGATGGAAATACCAAGAATCGTCAGGTTTTCCAACATTTGGTCCTTCTAACGGAGATGTGGGGGTTCTTCTCTACGATGACTGCCACTGGGTACCGAATCGAATTTTTTTTTCGCAGAATCTTCCTTTTTCATTCGCTCAAACATGGCAGAATTTTTCCAATTTTAAAATAGTTTATAGTTTAATAGGATACACTCCTAGGTTTTGACATGACAGAGTATCTTTATCCTTGTCCTTATTCTTGTTCCTATACTTTCCTTTGTTTCCAAACTTATCCTCGTGCTTACACTTATTTTTAAATATGTCATAATAACTGTCCTACTTCTTGTGCCAACTCTTGATTTAAATAATGCTAAAATTCCCAACCTTATACTTTTTCGAATCCCTTTTCTAATTTTTTGTTCCATTTATTTTTCCAATCTTTGTTATAAATCCTGCCTTTAGTGTGTTGAAATCCGTTTTATATTCCTTGCCCCGTTTCTTGAACTTATATTTTTCCTAATCTTATCCTAAATTTTGTCTTAGGCGTGTCCAAATTCTTGTATTTATCCTTGTCACAATCCTTGTCGTAGTCATGTTCAGAATCCCCATCTAGAATCTGGTCCTAATCCTGGTCCAAGTCCATACTCTAATCTTTGTCAAAAAATCTTTATCCTACTCCTTATCTTATCCCTGGTCTTAATATTTGTCCTTAACTTTTTTCTAATCCTTGTCCTAATCCGCATCCGAATCCTTGACACAATACTTGTCCGTATTTTTATTTTAATTTAATTTAATTCTTTTTTTATTTTTTATTTTTGCTTTTACTATTATATGTATATGGTGAATTTATTTCACTTTAAGGGGTTCCGTAAAATTACTTATGACGCTTTACTTTTAAACCTCAGCTTTACTGTTGTTTGATAAAATTTACCGTTGCGCCAATAGTTACTAAGTCATAAGGCCATGCAACTTTTTTCATTGCTGTTATATTTTCAATGCATTAAGCGGTTGCCTACGTGGTGTCATGACGCCCAAAATTGTTTGTGTTATTTTCATTATTTATGTTTCACTAAACTGACCTTTACTGAGATAAAACAAAATTTACCGAAATATAACTACAGGATGAGTAATAATTCTATGCAACAAAATTGCATTCGTTTTGCATAAGCTGCTACGTGACCTGATAACGTCATAATTTTTATTTTTGTCTTAACACCACGTATCAATCTTAAATTTCTGTTTTATAACATTTACCGTTACGCATATACTCATCTAGTAATAATTCCATGCAACGTAGTTGCATAATTAATCCACTTTCCATCTTGTAGCGGCTCTCTCTGCTGCTGCATGACGTCATGAATTTTTTTGTCCATTTTTGTCATGAGGGCAAAAAACTAGATTTTACTTGCGTGTAATATTTTTTACCGAACCATCCATTTCGTTGCTCAGACAGCTCACTCCGCGTTCCTATGACAGCTTATTTTTTTATATTTCTGTTATAAAAAATTTACCTTTCTTGTATGTCTTTACTTTTATCATAACACTAACACTCATTGAGTACAATTCCATGCAACGCCGATGTATTTTCGAAAAATCACCAACGGTACCAAAATATGTGTTGCTTTTTCAACAGCTGACAAAAAATATACAAGGAGATACAATCGGACTAGAACGCCCGTGAAATTTTTGAAATTTCCATTTCTTTTTGAACACGCCTCGTATAATAATGGATCAGAGTTTGAATAATTTATTTAATTTGATAATGGATCAAACAATATATTATTTTCTTGATCAGCATCCACTTGAATCGATTTAGCACTATCTGTTCGTCTATCTGACTGTCAACACCGTAATTGTGAAGCTGTCGTTATAAAATCTGAAAAGTTCTTCTTTTTATACCGGATGAAACCAGGCCTACCACCCATACAAACTGAATGTATCAATGTGGTAAAATCACAAATAGTTCAATCAAATAAATCACAAAATATTAATCGAAATTTTGCTCTTAAATACCCAAGCTAAGTTTGAAATTTATCAAAATTTAATGAAAACTTCGCCTATCTTCCAAAAAGTGATGTCATTACAATAGTTACTTTACAAATCGTCGTTCGCAAATTATTGTGTTCTATATGACAAAAATGTTTTTTTGGTAAATCAAGTTTAAAGTTTAGTAAAAAACTGAACCGAAAAATCTGCCGCGATTTTTTTACCAAGGAAAGTTCAAGAGTTTGTGGTTTTATCTGTCAAAAAAAATTGTCATCTTTGGAAGCGTTTTTTAGAGTAAGATGCGTTTAAAAAAAAATAATTTGTTCTATATGCACTTATTTACGAAACTCTTCTTGTTTTATAGCATATAGAACAAAATGTAATATGTATTGGAGAAATGAAAAGCAATGTTATTTCACTCTACAAAAACTTTATTTGATATATTATAATATTAACTTAATTTTAAACTTAATCTTATACATATGTTCTTATGAGTCCACTTAAATCAATACCTGTTAATTTCTTAAAAGGTAAGTTTCGACTACAAAATCAAGTAAAAAATTAACTAAATTCATTTGACATCGATTACACGAAGTTCATGCTTGATTTACGGAGATTTTTTAATTGAAGCAAATTGTATTAATCAAATTATTAGGGGTATTCACGGGTTGATGCGAAACACAGTTACGACGATGCGAATATGCAAAATTGCGAATTTTTGCTTCATTCCAACAACAAACACATTAGAAGCAATTTTGCAACTCTTCTTGAATTACGCACTGCTCAAACCTATTGCGAAAGCGCACAAACAGTGATGCGAAACAGATGATTCATGTTATTGGTGTTTTCAAGCATAGTTGCCATCTGGGTAAAACTTTAAAAAGGCTGAGTTTGTACGTTGATTTAAATATGTTTTTGTTATTTTGAAATAAGGTAGCAATATATTTCTTTCAGCTATCGTAAAGTTACAATATTAGGGGTATTCACGGGTTGATGCGAATTGCAAGAATGCGAAAATGCAACATATTTTTCGCACTAACGCGTGAACATCAATATTGTAACTTTACGATAACTGAAAGAAATATATTGCCACCTTATTTCAAAATAACAAAAACTTATTAAAATCAAAGTACAAAATTAGCCTTTTTAAAGTATTACCCAGATGGCAACTATGCTTGATAACAACCATAACATGAATCAGCTGTTTCGCATCACTGTTTGTGCGTTTTCGCAATAGGTTTGAGCAGTGCGTAATTCAAGAAGAGTTGAAAAATGGCTTCTAATGTGTTTATTGTTGGAATGATGCGAAATTTCGCAATCTTGCATTTTCGCATCGTCGCAACTGCGTTTCGCACCAACCCGGGAATACCCCTATTTATGTTCACGCGTTAGTGCGAAAAATATGTTGCATTTTCGCATTCTTGCAATTCGCATCAACCCGTGAATACCTCTATTGTAGTATGCCACTACATCAAGTGATAAAAAGTTGTATAAACTGTCCACATAATTTACTTTCTCCGATGATATATTCTTATCTATTGCTTATCCATTCTTATTCTTAGTATTAAGCTTTTTTTAAACGTTGTTGTAAAATTTAACTTCTAACCTTATGTTATATATGATGGGTTTTTTCTTTTCTTTTTTGTTTCATTTAATTTTCCAACTGCAATCTAAAGCGGGAGCTTTTTGTTTTTTGTTTCATTTCATTTGCCAAGTGCAATGTGAAGCTAAAAAAAAAACCAGAAAAAAAACTAAAAAAAAGATACAGTATACCGTGTATACAGTAAAGAAGTGAAACTTCTTCTTTGTATACACTCTTTCTATTCTAGAATAAGAACCATTTTAGTGTATAGGCTCGATTATGCAATCGTAAAGCTACGCAACGTAACGTGGCGTAGATTTCTATTTGGAATAGAACCCATCGCTGCGCTAGGTTACGTTACGATTTCACTAACCACTTACACTTATTTTTCATAAGATAGAACAGCTTTACGATTGCATAATCGAACCTTAAAGGCAAAGAGAGAACTTTTTAAGCAAAAGAAATACAATAAAAAGTTTTTATAAAAAAAATATTCTGTTTATTTAATATTCATTGGTATGGACCTATGGCCGAAAAGCAATTAATTTGATAACCAATTTGCGTCGTATTTACATATAGATGTGAATACAGAATATGTACAACTTGATATATTTTTAATTCAACATATGTACGTATTAATATTACTCATATCAAATCATACTTTCTATTATTAATAATATTTCGATATAAAATTATATAACTACAATATGTTTAAAATAGTTATCTATTAAAAGAACTTATTCCAACTTTTCTTGCGCACAGTGTCAAGTTAGCATCATGGGCGACAGCATATGCTTCATGAATTTAGGTTTTTATATAATTTTATATCGCAATATTATGAATAAAAATATAATATGTGTAATATGAGCAAAATTCATAGAGGTTATATTAATATATTGAATTAGAGATATACCAACGTTGGTATTCTAAAAAAATATTGGCATGGCAGCCCTAGTATGAGAATCTACTTTGCGAAAATCATAATGCGCTCAGGGCAACTCTCTTATTCACTTTTGCTTCGCTGAATCTTTCTCTCTTCTACTTGAGTCATGGCAACCCCCCTGTCTACCACACATAGAACGCAATCAGCACACAATCTGCGGCTTTTGCCACCCAGCGGTAATCGAAGCGCTTCAAAAGCACTAAACAAGCGCTTCTGCCATAGCGCTTCTGCCATAGCGCTTCACACATCTGAAGCGGTTTTTAAGTAAACCAAATTCATATTAAAATTTACTAGTAAACCCGTATGACGTTAAAACGCCAAAATGCGCTCGCGATATCTTCGTTGTGAGGCTTAATAGCACATCTATTCTGTCGTTAACTAAAATTTACCGTAGCACGTCTCCTGAGCGAGTTATAATTCAACGATACTAAATTTCTGTTGGATAAGCTGCTATCTTCACGACCTGACCTTCCGTGCGTAGAATTGGGCTTATCACCCAATACAGATGTCTTAAGAAGAGGTATAGGATGTTTGAATTAGCTGTGCAAAGTATGCTCTCCTTCAAATGAGCTGGCGGCGATGCCAGTAAAGGCTCCTGGAATAGCGATTTTGCATGAACTTGCTATTTTGTGGCTAGTGTATCAATATAAAATATATTTGTACGTTTTTCGCTTCGCTCAACTGCTTTAATAATACAATAGTATGAAATTGAAAATTTGAGAAAAAATTGATCACATAGTTTTAGGCATTAAATAGAAAGCTGGCTTTCTTCGTAGAAGATTGTTTTGGTTTTCTTGTTTAAATACAAAATTTTTAAAAAAAAGTAAGACCTTATTGCACATCTACAGAGCAAGACCTTTCTATTGATACCCTCTTTATAAAAATCGCATTTACGGTATGGATTTGATGGTCATCACAAAAAAAGCGCTTGCGTAATAATAATATAGAATAGATATTGGATATCCTAGGATGAAAGCGCTTCTTTACAAACAAATAGTTAAAAAGCTCTTTAAAAAAAAACAAAAAAAGCTAGAAAATTTTAAAAGATGCGGGGATTGAACCCGGACCACTGGCATTGCTATCAAACGTCTTACCACTCTGCTATTACCACGCTGTTTTGAATGCGAACAAAATGTGTATAAAAATCTGAAAAGCACATCCTCAAAGCATATCAAAACTACACATAAAAAGCGCTGTTTCTAGGAACGCTTTTTATTTTGCCGCTGGGCATCTACAGCAAAAGTAGTTTGATTAATTGGTACATAGAGCAAATTTTTGTATAAAGAGTTTAGCTCATTGGATAGAGCGCCGCCTTTGTAGTCTTGAGTTCGCAGGTTCGATCCTCAGCGGTAACAAGCATATTTTTTAAGTCTTTTATATAATGTATATCCATCTCATTCTCTCTACTGTAAAGCATATCTTTCTTCTCTATCGTGTAACGAAATGAAGTAAATTGACCTTGAAATTTCACTCCTCAATATTCTCGTTCAAATTTCGAAGCGCCGCCTAAGAAGTTTCACTTCAAAAAGCAAAATACAAAGACCTCCAAATAATAACTTTAATAACTATATTTAGACTTGCATATAGAACAAAATAAAAAAATATTTTTTTTACTTAGTATTTTTGCTTCGTTTTTGTTCTATATGCACGATTTTTTGCATATAGAACACAATAGGTTACGAAGCTTGTCACAACAGTGTTGTATAGTACAAATTCGATGTCTCATATTTCGAAAACTATAAAAGATAAAAGCAAACTGATGACACAGATCGATAGATCTCGAAAAATTTGCCTATATATCAGTCTTATCTCAATTTTTTCAATTTTGTGTTATAGAACACAATAATTTACGAACGACGAAATGTATTGACTTGGTATTGTACACATAACCTTTAATATTTTAACGTACTCTGAGTTTCTAAATTAAAAAATTGTATAAAAACCAAAACCTTCTCCCAATACAAAGTGACGCCATCAAAATAAGAAAACCATTTTAAGTGCGAAAATACTTAAATCTCATTTTAAACTTTTCGAATGTAAATGATACACATTTTTTCAAGAAGAGTCGAGTATGAAAATGCTGTCGAAATTTAAATCTTCTGTTGACTTTATTTTTGATCGATTTTTGAATTTTCACATCCACCACATTGTACCTATCTATCTTCTTGAATTTATGAATCTTTTGAATCTTTTGAATTTCTAAATTTTTAAGATTCAAGATCAACGATCCTGAAAACCCACGGGATACCTTTTTGAGTGGATTTGCAATATTTTTGATAAAATTATTTTGAGTTAATTCAATTAAATACTTCGAAGACATTTTTTGAATTTTCGCCTGACATTAGTGAAATTCAAATTCACTCAAATAAAAAATTCAAATAATTTAAATTTTCGTCCAGCTTGTGTGAAAGCCCAACGATAAGCTTTCAATTGTGTGACTTGGAGAAAATTATTAAATTCAATCACGAACTTGTTAAGCGAGTGCATTTATGGATCTTTCTCTACAAATTTTAAAAGCTATTCTGCAAATATGAAAGAAACTGTCTCATTCCTATTGAATTTCTTTTGAATAAGAAAAAAAAAATATGTATGTAGGTTATGTATGACAGGGGCGGTTCCAGGAATATATTTCGGGGGGGGTTTCAAAAATATTTATGTACATTATATATATAAAGGGTAGTTGAATTTCAAAGGCCGATGTTGCTTTTGAATAAAACACAAATTATTAAGGAAATTATTGTCATTTCTTTTTATTATGATAATATTGGTATGGTTCAATTATGCATGGAACAAAATATCGGCCAAATGGCCGCCGCGACCTCGGCGGCACACCTCTATCCGATGGTCCAAATTTTCGATGAGGCCGAGGCATAAGTGAGGTTCTATGCCGTCAATGTGCCGAATTATCTCATCCTTTAGCTTTTGAATTGTTGCTGGCTTATCGACGTACACCTTTTCTTTCAAATAACCCCAAAGAAAGAAGTCCAACGGTGTCAAATCACATGATTGGCGGCCAATTGACATCGCCACCACGTGAGATAACACGTCCATCGAATTTGTCGCGTAAAAGAGCCATTGTTTTGTTAGCTGTGTGGCATATCGTCCACATCCATATCTTCCAATTCGGGCCATAAAAAGTTCGTTATCATCTCACGATACCGAACACTATTCACAGTAACTGACCAGCCTCATTTTGGACAAAAATACGGCCCGATGATGCCGCCAGCCCATAAACCGCAACAAACAGTCACTCTTTGTGGGTGCATTGGTTTTTCGGCAATCACTCTCGGATTATCATTCGCCCAAATGCGGTAATTCTGCTTATTGACGCATCCACTGAGGTGAAAATGTGCCTTGTCCATGTATGTAATACTTCTATATTGGCAGTACACTCAAGGTACATTCGCCAACATTAGAGTACAGATATATTGTTATATGAGCGAGAAAATATATAAACGAATGTACCCGAAATTTAATTTTATAATAAAAAAATTCAGGAGCGGTGCTTTCATTGTCAAAAATTTAATTTAAAATTTTTGTTGTTTGAATTTTTATGGTTTAAATTTTGCTTGCTTGAATTTTTCTTTTTAAAATTTAATCATATTTCATGAGTTGGTGTTATAATTGTTTTATAACGATGCGTAACTATGATTTATGCAAAACAAATATGTATGTTTTGCTTTGTTTTAAGTTTGGGAAACATATTTTTCTTAACTACCGCCCCTGTTACGATTTGACATATTCTTGAGTGTAGTAATTTTCATATATTCAAATATACTAATACTAACAACAAAATCTTATGTAGGCTATCTCTCTTTGATTTCGTAGTTGATATTCATTGAAAATGTAGGTTGCTGCCAATATAGAAGTATTACATATATGGCCTTGTCACTGAAGATGATTTTCTTCGAAAATTGATCATCCACTGTTGCCATTTCTTGCCACCATTCTGACCATTGACGACGCTTGAAATGGTCAAGAGGCTTTAGTTCTTGAGTCAATTACACCTTGTAAGCGTGTAAATGCAAGTCTTTATGTATAGTGTTCATCAACGACGAGCGTGAGTAGAGGTGGACGGCTCTTCAACCACACTATCGCGAACAGCAGCAATATTTTTTGCAGTACGAGCTGTACGAGCATGCACTGATGTTTTCACATCTCCTACAGACCTGGTTTGTTCAAATTTTTCCACGATTTTTCCGATTTTACGCACATTTGGACGATTAAATTGACCGAAAAATCACGAAGTGCTCGATATGCATTTTGATTTGAAAGTCCATTTTCATAATAAGCCTGAATAACTTTAACGGTTCAAATTGAGTTAGTCTGAAATTGAGAAATGTCAAATGAAATGTAAAAAAAACTTAACATTTAGGTGTGGTTTATATTCAACATCGGCCCTTAAAATTTAACCATCCTTTATATACATTAGAGCGGGATAATTTTTTTTTCAAAAAATCGTAGGCGTGGGAAGAAACCGTTAGTCTAAAATCTATTTCAAGCTTTTGGTTTTTCAAAAGAAGGTTATAATTTGTGTTTTGCAGCAATATGTGAAAAAATAATTCCACTTATTGGAAAAAACTTTGCTACGAAAAAAATAGCCATCCACATTTCACTCCATATTCACTCCATATTCACTCCATATGATTGTGTGGTGCTCAGGATTATTTTTTTGTGTTAAATACTACAAGCTGACGCTGGGGTGAAGATAATTATAATAATAAATGTTACTAGTAAACCCGTATGGCGTTAAAACTATGATAAAAAAATGTAGTTTAAGATTGTTTTCTTTTTATTATTAGAACTGTTATAATTTTTAACTTATTTCTGTGTAAACTACCATTTGATGTTGCGAAACTTTCACTGTTGCGTAAGATGAGCTGCATACTCTTTTATTTACTTACAATTTTCACGACATCAAAAGAGCGGATTCGACTTAATGTCAAATATTATTAGCCGCTTGCGAATTCTGGGGCTTGCAACTTTGCAATTTTTCTCAACGACTGTCTTAGGCTCTTATTAATAGTCATAGAAAATAACAGGGACCGGAACTTGAAAACGTTGCATTTTAAATGGAAAAAAAATGTTTCCGATGGGCCGAGCTTGATTTGTGGTATAAGAATTGTCTGACCAATGCTTGCACCGGTTAGTAAAATGTTTTCGACAGTATTATTGTAAGGATAAATGTAAGGATTCATTTCACTGCATTAAGATTCCTCATCAGCATAACAATTGCATCTGTTTTGAGCGTTAAGTGGTGTCACGAAAGACCACTTTCCTACTTTAGTGCTATTTAGGAACTCCGTTGGGAAGTTTATTTGTGCGCCACTTCATCAAAACGGTTGTGCAAATGCTTTTATACAAAACTTCAAGATAAGATAATAGCAGAATTACTAACAAATTCATTTTGAAACCATAATTCGTCCGTTGGTGCAAGAATAGCGTTTTCTTGAATGGTATCACTGTTTATGTCGTTTTGTAGATCGTCATTAATAAAATCAATTCACAATCCGTAATCTAAAAGGAGCTGATCAAGAATTAACTAGTCGCAAATAACTTAAAATATCCTTTTTGCCTTTGTCTAATCGCATGTTTTTTTCAAGCTTCATTGTTTTTACGTAACATCACAATTTTCTATTGTTACAACGTGTCCAGAATAAGAGATTTCTGGAAGTGTTTCCTTAAAATCACCAGAAAATACAACTTTTCAAAAAACAATTTACGAATGTCTG
Source organism: Pherbina coryleti (assembly GCA_943735915.1). Lineage (NCBI taxonomy): Eukaryota > Metazoa > Arthropoda > Insecta > Diptera > Sciomyzidae > Pherbina > Pherbina coryleti. The sequence continues at coordinate 17,860,599 of OX030950.1, read as the reverse complement.
GTAATATCGCGAAACACACAATCAATTACTGTCAGTGCTACTGCAGGAATCATACTTGCTTCATCAATAATGATAAGATGGGCATAATCAAAGTAGATTCCGTGCTCAAAATTGGGCTTCAGGCGTTAAGCTGATACAGATGTATCTCAAGCAGAGGTCTAGGAAGTTTGAATTGTCTGTGCAAGGTACGTCCTCATTCAACGAAGCTAGCGGCGATGCCAGTAAAGGCTACTGGAATAGCGATTTTGCATGAACTTCCTATTTTGCGACTGGAATATAAATATAACATTTATTTGAATGTTTTTCGCTTTGCTCAACTGCTTTAATTTCAGAATTAAAATATTCAGAAAAAAAAATATCACATACTTTTAGGCATCCCATAGAAAACTTACTTTCTTTGCAGAAGATTGTTTTGCTTTATTTGTTTAAATACACAATAATTTAGAAAAAGTAAGACCCTATTGCACATCTGCAGACCAAGACCTTTCTATTGATACCTCATTTATGAAAATCGCATTTACGGTATAGATTTGATGGTCATCACAAAAAAGACGCTTGCGTAATAATAATATAGATTTCTCTGCTTATTTGACCCGAATACAAATCTAAAAGGCCAACATAAAACCAACGTCAAAATAATTAAAAACTACAAAAACCGGAATTTTTCTCCATTACTGTATAAAAAGGAATTTTACTTCAAACTACAAAAACCGGAATTTTTCTCCATTACTGTATAAAAAGGAATTTTACGTCTACACTTCCGATACTATCGAAACTGTGGGTTTTTAAATTAAAACTATGCGGTGTTTGGATATATTTTATCCAAAAAATGCGGTGTTTTTGTGATTTCAGGTTAAGATTGTATGTGTGACTGTTTACAGCTACAGGCGCAATATCGCAAAAACAAACAAAAACTGGAACAGAATTCAGTATTTTAGCAATACGTGTAGAAACAGCTACAAACGTTTACAGCATAGGGGTGTGAATATTAAAAGTAAATTATAAAAAACCAATTTTTTTCCTTTTGGTACTCTTAGCCCACATAATAAGCATCAGTACATAACATTTAAATACAGGTTCTTTTAGAATTTCGGGGGGGGGGGGTTTGAACCCCCAAAACCCCCCCTGGATCCGCGCCTGATGTATGATACATAAAACCGGTAGACATGAAAATAATAAACATCTTAAAATGTCACCAAGTTTTATTTTTATTATAAGAACTATGAACGGTTTTATGAAAATGCTTTGCAGAGGACTGTCTTTTACCAGGGAAATTCTTACTTTTGCCAAGGGACTGTAAGAAATATCATATTTTCTGAATTTATTCGTCAAATTTTTATAAATCTTGAAAAAACTTCAAATTTTTTTTTTTCTTATCTAACAAGTTTTGGATATTTTTATTATAATCCTTGGATAGGTCTGTTCTTTTTTTTTCTTGAAATTGAAGCTTTTATTGAAGGAAAAACCTCTTTTATAGAATTTTATTAATAAAATGACATTGTTTTAATTGTAAAAACTTGTACAGAGCTTGTTACTCATGAATTAAAGTAATTTATTTTTAAAGCAACAGCCGATTTATAATGCAGTTAAATGTTTTAAGTATTGACTCACTTTCACTTTAGAGTTCTCGTTGATATCATTGATTTTAAGTTTTTGTACCTTATTGTTTCCTACTTGAAATACTGTCATTCGGCTTTGCGAAATTAAGCTGGGACCAGAGGATTATTTATTGTATAGAAAGTTTTGAAACACTGAGTAAATATTTTATAAAATAGTTCTATTTATAATCAAATAATAACATTAAAAATTATACTTATTTTAATTTTACAATAGTTATTATATAGAAATACCTAAAATAAGAGAGAATATTAATACCAAGAGACTATTCCATCAAATGAACTTGGCATGTGATTCAGCACAAACTTAGCATTGACCAAAAACTAAATGGCTAAACCTCTTGAGCTCCTATAACCTCTTAAGCTCTAATAAATCAATTGCATTTCATTCAACATCATAATTGATGCCATCAATACATTAGATGAATGAATGCGAGCATGGATATGACGGCAATAATTCAGTTTCATTCCAAGTTTTTTTTTATAGAAACTACTATTCGTTATTATCCGAGTCCTAAAACTAGTAACATCATTGGCATAAGTGCTTATCTTTGTACCTTCGCTATTCTTTGATTGTTACATACATTTTTGTATTGGCAAAGTCAAAAACAAGATAAACTTTGTCCAAAGAATAACAAATATATAACTCACGTGTTTTCAAAAGTTATTCTGGCTGTACGTATAAAAATTGCGCAGCTCTGAAAATGAAAATATAAAATATGTAAAAGAAAAAATGTTCCATTGATTTCTTATGTCTATTTTTAAACTGCGTATGACGCATATAAATCAATATAATTTATATCGCAGTAAAACATAAATGCTACACGACGTATGAGTAACAAATAATTCCTCCACGCCACAAGAAAACTTTTTATGTTGCCCAACACTTTAAAAGCTCTTCATGCTGCGTACTAAACGTTTTACGTTGCAGTTTCGTAACGTGCTAGTCATGAAAAATACGCTCTTATATAAGCGCATACGTGACATTTAACCTCAAACCAAAACGAAGAAAACAACAACAACAACAACTACAACAGGCGCAATAAGCGCACGTAGTAAACGGAGCAAAGGACAAAACTTTTCCCAAAAGTATTTATCTGCAAAAAACATGTCGAGTGAGACCAAAACAAGAGTCAGCATAAATTATGTGGTTAAAAGTTTAAGTCACGATTATGTAGAATGACCAATATGCAAAGACAACAACAACAGCAACAACAACTGCAGTAACACAAGAAATAATGAAGAAGTACAAAAAGCTCTGCAGCTAGATGATAAAAACTTGAGTTAATTATTTCCACAAACTTTCGCTTCATTAGCTCGCTGCCAAGTTCTGTTTGTTTGTCTTTTATTTGACATACATACTTATTGTTTTTTTTTTTTTGTTTAGTAAGCATTAAATGCAAATTCATCAAATCTTACACTAAATCTTAGCTTGTGGGTAGTTTACTGGATGTCAGCTATTAATGAAGGCGCCACGCCTACTTAGAAGCTTGTTATTGTGTCTGTGGTCAGTCAGTCAGTCAGTAATGTAAATAACTGCTGAGTACAACTAGAATTAATTTGGTGTGTTAAAATAAACGCGGAAATAATAAATAATGCCAGCAACAACAGTCATGGCGAAATTATTTATTAATGTCAGAAAATAATTATTTTTGTGAAGTTAGCAAAATTCAAATTGTTTATTTTAATGTGATAAATTACACACATTGACTGCTCTGTCAAAATCAGGGCCGTAGTCAAAGGGAGGATTTGCAGGGCCAATCTGAAGGGCTGCTATTCTGGGGCTTGTACTAAATAGGTGTCAAGAAATTTTGATCAAAAAATTTTTTACTTCAGGCTGCTTAAGGGGGGAAATAGGTTTTGGGCCAAATTTTCTTTAGTTAATTTCATGAATTTTTTTTTTTAATAAATAATATATACGAGCTCTGATGTATTTAGCCTAATAATGAAAAAACAAGTATTTATGAACGAAAGGGGTTTTATTCTCTTTCAAAATATTCTCCATGAAGATCATTACACTTTTACATGTCTTTAAAACAACTTTGGAAGCACTCCACTCCGCTTGAGGTAACTCCAAAAGAAATGTTTTGAATGCAACAACCGCGAATTTTCATCGGGTGTCGAAAGTCGTTGATCATGTATTTGTTTTTTTTTTTTTAATTTTCGGAAATAAAAAAGTCATTGCGTGCCAACTCAGGGCTGTATGGCGGATAACATATCAATTCTATTTTTGGTCTGGTAAAAAAGGTTTTTGCTTGAGCAGATGTTTAAGAGCTCGCATTGTCATGATATAAAGAGTTTTCCATTAAGGACTTGACAACTTTTTTTTTAAATAAAATGCACACCATTTAAGATATTTCAAAAATGTTATTATCGGTTTGTAGTACAATGAAAACATTTATTAATGAAACTCGACTTTGGTCATATGGCTACCGCGAACACGTATGTAGCGGTCGATTCGTTGGACTCAATTTTCGATGACTCGGCCACACATTTCGGCCGAAACGGCCGCTATTTCGCGTTCAATGTTGGCTCTGAGCTCTTCCAACATCGTCGGCTTGTTGGCATAGACTAATGACTTGACGTAGCCCCAAAATAGTAAAATAGTCTACAGGCGGTAAATCGCACGAACGAGGCGGCCAATCGACTGGCCCATTTCTTGAGATAACACGCTCATCAAACTTACTCTTCAATGAATCGATTGTTACGTGTGCTGTGTGGCTTGTGGCACCGTCCTGTTGGAACCACATGTCGTCCAAGTCCATATCTTCCAATTCGGGCCAAAAATAATCGGTAATCATGGCGCGATAACGATGGCCACAGTAACGTTACGATCATAATCGTCGACGAAAAAATATGGTCCAATGACGCCGCCGGCATGCAAACCGCACCAAATCAGTGATTCATTTAGCACAAATAAAGCATATTTTGCATATTGAATAACCCATTGAGCCAAAAATGAGCTTCGTCACTGAAGATGATTAACGCTCTTAGAGTTGCGATCACCGACTCCGAATTTCGATAGTAAATTTTTTTAATTTGCAGACGTTGTCCGTCCGTTTACTTACCATGATAAAAGTGATGAGTTTGCTGAATAGATTGACAGTGACAGTTCGATGATAACTGAAAGGGTGCGTTCAGAAATTTAATTCAAAGTTGTCAAGTCCCTATTGGAAAACCCTGTAGAATAAATCGACTATTTTTTGGCATATCCGAATTTCTCCGATGACTTGTGACAAAAAATGGTTAAGTACCATTCAGAATTGACCGTCCTATGTTGCTCTTATGCCTCTGTCGTCACATGACCGGTAATGCCGTAGAAACAGGCAACTATTTGCTTCGTTGTGCTTATTCCGTGATTACCTTTTGTAGCTTAAGCTCGTTTTGGAAGATCCATAAAACCGAATGCTGTCTTTTTCGGTCTCATATGCATACACCCATCATAAGTCACCTGTGTTGATATTAGACACAGCCTTTGATGACCACCTTAATTGTTTTTTTTAACATTTCCTTGCAACAATCGACACGAGCTTTTTTTTAATCGTTTGTCGGATTATGTGAAATCTAACACTAACAAATGTTTTCAAATGTTTTTACGGCCAAATGGTCACGCAATGTATTATTGATGATTATGATACTAACACCCAAAGATGCCTCAGTCTCACGGTATGTCACTTGGCGATCTTGCTTTATCAGTTCACATACATCTTCAATGTTTCCCGGTATCGCAACTGATTTTAGAAGACCGGACCTACATATATGGACTTAACTTTATCCGAACAAAATTGAAAACTGAATTTTTTAAAATAAAATAATACTTTAAACAACGTTATTCAAAATTGTAGTTCATATGTAGTTAATAATAGCGGGTGCTGTTTTCTTAGAAGTATCGAATTTCCGGCGGCGGTGGTGCAGTGGATAGAATGCGTGCCCCATACGCCAGAGAACCCTAGTTCCATTCCATCTAACACAGAAAGTTTTTTCAATTGAATTAATTTTTCTGTTTGGCCGTCACCCCTCTGTGCAGACAATGGCGAGCCTCAGACAGTAAATAATGCCATGTGAAACTTCTTGAGCACATGCCCATTAGTCGTATGGAGTCGGCATAAAACTAGTAGGTCCAGTTCTCGATACATTTTTCAAACATTTAATAAAACGCACAACACAATTTGATCATAAGAAGTCCGGTCAAAGGCCTTTCAAGGACTGAAATGGCCAGTTTATTATTATTATTATTATTTATAGAATTTCCTAGAGGAATATTTGTCAAAGTAAACAAATGTATTTGATATTTATACTATGTATATTTTGGTAAACTATCCAAAGTCTAACACTGGAACAACGTTTACAAATCATGAAAATTTTTTTCCAAAATTTGCGTCCTATGTGGCAAACTTAACAGAGCACTTCGCTCACTTTACAGTGCGCATAATCGTTCATCTGAGCAGGTTATGCGCAATCGATTTATTTCTGCATTTACTCTTGTCGACAATGTTCATTCAATACGAACTCATACTGTACTTACCGAAGAAATCACCACCGCTTTAGAGATGAGTGTGACCGAGTACCCAAGTTTATCGATTCGACGCCGTTCTCAACAAAGTGGCCTTTGTCCGTATACTAGGTGGAATATTTTGAGGAAAGATCTCGGCCTACATTCGTGAAAAGTCCAACTTGTGCAGGAATTAAAGCCATCAGACGCAAAAAGTTGGGGGACGATATCGTCATAGTGGGCACAGGGAGGGGAGGACCACTTATGGCTAACGATAATATTTAATAAAATATAGTACAACAACAAAAATACAAGTTAAACTATTTTCAATATAAAAACAAACTATTTCCATATACTTACTTATGTAGCGCTTACAACCGTTGGTCGGTTTTGGCCTCGTATAAGAAATTGCGCCAGCCATTTGGTCGATTTTGGCTTCGTATAAGAAATTGCGCCAGCCATTTCTGTTTTGCGCTTGCTGGCGCCAGTTGGAAACATCAAGCGTGGTCCGGTTATCCGACACCTGATTCTTCCAACGAAGATGTGGGCGTCCTCTTCTGCGATGACCTAGCCAGCGGAGCTCGATTTTAATGCGCTTAACTATGTCGATGTCAGCGTACAGCTCATACAGCTCGTGGTTCCATCGAATTTGGTACTCGCCATTGACGCAGATTGGATCGAAGATCTTACGAAGGATCTTTCTCTCGAAGGCTCCCAAAGTATTTTTATCAGAACTGCTCAACATCCAGGTTTGTGTTGCATATAATAGGACGGGCATGATTAGTGACTTATAGAGCGTGAGTTTTGTTCGTCAAGAGAGGGCTCTGCTTCTCAATTGCCTACTCAGCCCAAAGTAACACCTGTTCGCAAGAGTTAACCTTCGTTTTATCTCAATACTGACATCGTTGAAGTAGTTTATGCTGGATCCCAGGTACACAAAGTCCTTAACAACCTCGAAGGAGATATTGTCAACAGTGACGTGGTTTCCAAGACGCTGGGACTGTTTATTTGTTGACACTAGGTATTTCGTCTTATCTGCTTTCACTGCAAGACCCATTCGACTCGACTCTTTCGCTAACCTGGAGAATGCTGCGCTGACTTCGCGCGTATTATGGCCAATGATATCGATATCATCAGCATACGCCAGCAGCATAATACTTTTGTAGAATATCGTGCCACTGCGTCTCAAATCAGCAGCTCGGATGAACTTCTCCATCATTAGGTTGAAAAAGTCGCACGATAATCACCTTGTCTGAAACCTCGATTGGTATCGAATAGAGAAGTAAGATCCTTCTCGATTTTAACTGTGCTGCAGGTGTTGCTCAGTGTCATTCTGCAAAGACGGATGAGCTTTGCAGAAATACCAAATTCAGACATGGTGGAGTAAAGATGATTCCTTATTGGACTGTCGAAGGCGGCTTTGTAATCGGCAAAAAGATGGTGTGTGTCGATTTGTTTTTCTAGGGTCTTCTCCAAGATTTGTCGTAGCGTAAATATCTGGTCTATGGTGGATTTGCCAGGTCTGAAGCCTCACTGATAAGGTCCAATCAGTCTTTTACATAATACGCTCGACAGGACCTTATATGCGATATTAAGAAGGTTTTCCCACGGTAATTGGCGCAAATTGTGGGATCGCCTTTCTTGTGGATTGGGCAGAGCACACTGAGGTTCCATTCGTTTGGAATACATTCTTCGACAATATTCTGCATAGAAGCTCATGAATGCATTTAAATAGAGCTTCGCCTCCATTCTTGAAGAGCTCAGTAGCTAAGCCATCGGCTCCTGCGGCTTTGTTGTTTTTAAGCCGAGCTATAGCTTTCAAGACTTCACTATGGTCGGGCAGCGGAACTTCAATGCTGTCGTCCAAACTTGGGGATTCCGGGATATCATCTTTATTGGCGGGATTGTTGTCGTCGTCGCAATTCAGAAGCCTAGAGAAGTGGTACCTCCACATCATCAGTGTACTCTGGATATCTGTCACTAGATTCCCATTTTCATCCCTGCAGGAAGAGGTCCCGGTCTTGAAAGCATCGGCCAGGCGTCTTATTTTTTCGAAAAACCTTCGGAACTCATTCCTGTCACCATGCATCTCAATTTTCTAGCACTCACGCCTTTCCGCTTCCCTTTTCGTCTCTCTTCCCTCCTCTTCTCTTTGTATCGCTTTTAGCAGCACGCGTTACAACCGACTGTAGGGTGGCTTTGTAGGCGGCGTCTTTTTCTGCAGTGGCGTTGCGATACTCCTGATCGTGCCACTGGTTTCAACGAGGGCGGTGATGGCCAATCACCTCTTCGGCAGCTGTACGCATAGAGTGGGAAATGTGATTCCACTAGGCGCATATATAGTCGATCGGAGGAGTGCTTTCTTGAAGCAGCAGTGAGAGTCGAGTAGCGAAGTCTTCGGCTGTTTGTTTTGATTGCAACTTTTCGACATCTAGCTTTCTCTGTGCTGGATTGCGCGCATTCTTTGTTGCGCACAGACGTGTACGGATCTTGGCTGCGACAAGATAATGATCCGAGTCTTTATTGGCACCACGGATCGTGCGTACATCTAAAACACTGGAAGAGTGCCTTCCGTCAATCAAAACGTGATCGATTTGGTTGCGCGTTTTTTGATCAGGAGACAGCCAAGTTGCTTTATGAATATTGAGATGCTTGAATCTAGTGCTACTAATGACCATGTTTCGCGCTGCGGCAGTTTGGAATAGTTTTACCAACAATTTATGGAATAAAAATAAAATAAATTTTTTAAGTTATATAAACGTTATTCCCACTTGAAGAGAAAAGCAATCCATGATACGTATTACAATCAGCACAATTTTCCGTATCAACTGATTGCGTTGGCATCAATACTATACGTCCGTTCAACTTCCATGCAATATTTGAAGCGTTCTCAATGCTTTCGATCCTTTTATTTGCAGTTAAAGATAAAATATTTCAAATCAAATAGAACCCGAAGGAATATTTTCGTTCGAGAAGGGTCACAACAAAACATATGCGTTCCTTTTTTTTTTTGAATACTCAAACCATTAATTCGCCACTACTGTCTAATTTGAGAACTGCTAATCTGTGCAGGATGTCAAAAAGAAAATTAACAGTACCCAAGCAGAAAATATCAAGACCTAGAAATAAGTCAACTACAACTACAACAATAAGAAAACGAAAAAGATTCAAGTACTTGATAAATGAGCATTACGAAAGCTTAAGAGAAAACGTGAACGACTTCTTGGGCGCAACAATGGAATTTAAAAATTAAGCTAAAAACAAAACCGGAAAAGGAAACGGAAACAGAAATAAAAAGTCTGCAGTATAAATAAAAATATACGAGTACAATGCCAAGAAAGGTAAGTTAGAAACTTACAGCTATTGAAGGCTGTATAAAGTAGAGGAAAGAAGTAAAAAAAAAGAATGTTTAGGTGACACAGTTAAACGATGTTATTTATTTTGCTTTGCGTACAAAAACTTTTGTTTCGTATGTTTAACTGCATTTTTTTTCCAAAGCATTAAAGACGCGTTTCTTAACAAATGAGCTTACAAGGAAAGGATGGGGGGGGCTTATTGTGTTTTGTGTGTGCCAGAAGTTGTACGATGATTTCTTGTAATGAAAAAAAGAAGGCTAAAAGAATTTAAATTAACAACAAGTGATTATTTTAACAGCACTTTGTCTTACTTTGAATAAATTTAAGTGTTTCAGCAACATTTTTCTAGCCACAATCAAAGAAATGAGAAATGGGCTTTAAAATTAGTTACACTTAGACGACGGGAATTGTTACCATCTATAACCCATGTAAATGGAGAAGTAAGAAAGATATATGTTGAAAATTGGAAATGAAGAATGTAAAAAGTAAAAATAAGCGAAATAAAATGAGAATATATATGAAATCATCTTTAGTTGACATCTCAGAGGAGTGACAGATTTTATTTTACTTAAGATTTATTAAGTGGTTAAATAAATAATTTAAACGTTATGTACATTAATTTTAAAACTTGGACGTAAAATTTAAAGTGAAATAAATAAAATTATCTTAAATTCGATTAATAGATAATAAATTCGGTATTATGCTTAGCTCTGATCAGGGCCGTAGTCAAGATTTTCCTATGGGTTGATAACGAAAAATGGGGAGCGAGTTGAAATTCCCTTTTCCAAAATTCATCCTATTCAAACTTTTCCTTTTTATAAAATTTTCCTTTAGAAAATTACAATTTTTTTAAATTCTTCTTTACAATATTCCCCTTGATAAAATTCCCCCTTTACGAAATTCTCCCTTCGTAAATTATTGCATTTCAGAAGTCTACGCTCTCAAAACAAAACCTTAAAAAAACCAAAAATTCTTACAAATCGCGCGCTTTATCGCTCGATATCAACATATCAGCCATTCCATTTTGAACGTATCACTCATACGGGTTGACCACCTCCGATGTTGCTCAAACTTTCTGAATTGAATCTTCTCGTGAAATGAAACACTAATTTGAGTAAAAAAATTTTTACATTTTTTTTAAAGTTTTTACGTAACATTCAAATTTCGTCAAAATGGGAGAAAAAGTGAAATTGCCTTACTCTTGAAAAATCATATATTCAACAAAACTAACTCGATTTTCACGTTTGAGGTATTTTCGAAAAGACAATAAATAGTGGTTTTTTATAAAAATATAAAAAAATAAAATTATTTTTTTTAAGTTTCTTCACTTCAAGGTCAAATTTTGGAAGTCATAAAAATAGGATTTTTCCCCACTTTAAAAATTAAAAAAAAATATTTTTAGAAAGTCCATTTTATTACCTTTCCATCTGCCAAAAATCACGAGGGTGTTATTTTTCATTCTATTTTAATAATTTATTTAATATTTTTTAAACGTCCACCTACCATACTACTTCCATACAACCATACTATGTACATTAGACTGTACCTCAAAAAAAAAGTGCGCCGTATACCAGCGAATTTGACGCGTTTTTGCAAGACAATTACGAAAAAAAAAATTTTTTTTTTACCGAACGTAGGGGTCGCGATTGACATATTTCTTCATATCTCTGGTGTTTACAGTCAGATTTTAACGTTTGGTATATCAATGTTTTTGTCTCAAGGAGAGCAATATGACTTCTATAGAGATCATTGACCTCAGGCGCACGGTTCTAGTACTTACCTTCCAGATCTCAGTTCCTACTATCCTAATGTGCCACCCTAATATAAAAAAATAAAGCTCTTAAAATAACATAAATCTTTTTGTCAGAAAGTATATCGATATTTCCAGCAGATCTTTAAAATCTTTTGAAAATTTTTTGCAGAACGCAGGGCTGCCTTTTTTCATTTTCATCATATCATCGGTATTAAAAGTCTGATCATATTGAATGACATATCGATGTTTTTATCTGAAAGAGACCAATTATTTTTTCTCCAAAATAAAAAAAAAATATCTGGAGGGTAAGAACTATAACGGTGCACCTAGAAGTCATATTGGTTTCCTTGAGACAAAAACATTGATATACCAAACTTTAAAATCCGACTGTAAACACCAGAGATATGAAGAAATATGTCAATCGCGACCCCTACGTTCGGTCAAAAATTTTTTTTCGTAATTGTCTTGCAAAAACGCGTCAAATTCGCTGGTATACGGCGCACTTTTTTTTTGAGGCACAGTCTAATGTACATAGTATGGTTGTATGGAAGTAGTATGGTAGGTGGACGTTTAAAAAATATTAAATAAATTATTAAAATAGAATGAAAAGTAACACCCTCGTGATTTTTGGCAGATGGAAAGGTAATTAAATGAACTTTCTGAAAATATTTTTTTTCAATTTTTAAAGTGCGGAAAAAAATCCTATTTTTATGACTTCCAAAATTTGACCTTGAAGTGAAGAAACTTAAAAAAAATAATTTTGTTTTTTTATATTTTTATAAAAACCACTATTTATTGTCTTTTCGAAAATACCTCAAACGTGAAAATCGAGTTAGTTTTGTTGAATATATGATTTTTCAAGAGTAAGGCAATTTTACTTTTCTCCCATTTTGACGAAATTTGAATGTTACGTAAAAACTTTAAAAAAATGAAAAAATTTTTTTACTCAAATTAGTGTTTCATTTCACGAGAAGATTCAATTCTGAAAGTTTGAGCTAAATCGGAGGTGGTCAACCCGTAATTTACTTTTTTTGATGCATTTAATTTGGAATGGCTGATATCCTTTTTCAATATTTTTTGTTTTTGTAAAGGAAATTTTGTAAAGGGGAATTTTGTAAAGGAGAATTTCGTTAAGGCGAATTTTGTAAAGGAGAATTTTGTTTAGGAGCATTTTGTTAAGGAAAATTTTACTAAGGAAAATTCTGTGAAGTAGGATTTTAGTGAAGGGGGAATTTTAAAGAGGGGAGGAAATTTTGACCCCATCCCCGAAAAAAGATATCTATATATAAATAGGCGTAGTCAGAACAGTTAAGAACAAGTTTCTCCCGTGTTTCTCAACCGGTTTTGACTATTTTTGTTTTTAATTAATAAGAGTTGGGAGAAGGAGTGCACCGAATATCTATGGTGGGCGTGGCACGTCCTATACAACCCAAATTTGCAATATCGAACAGCTTTAGAGTTATAGGTCGCACAGTTTCGGAAATCGGTATTCGGTCTCAAATCTCACGTACCATTCATTCCACTGGTTTTATTTATGGGTGTTGAAATAGGGGCGTGGCAGTTTTAAGCAGCTCAAATTTTCGGTAGAACTTCTGAACTATAAGTCATAAATCAATGCAACTAGGTAGGAACTTCCTTTTTATTCGTGTTATTTGACTGTTAAAATTTAACGACCATTAAACAAGGGGGCGTGACACCACCTATACAATTCAAAGTTTTTGTATCAAAAAGCTTTGGAAGTAAATGCCGTATAACAATTAAACTCAATATGGAGTTTCCACTTGATGATATCCTTCTACGTGAAAGAAGAATATGGGAAGTAGGGTACTGGGACGGGTATTGGACAAACGGGTATAGCTCTGCATATATAAGCCAAATTTTTAATTTCGAATAGCTTTGAAAGTAAAAGTCACAGAACATGGAAGCTCAGAATGGAGTTACAATTTTGTGATTTCCTGCTGGTGGTGCGTATGGTGAGGTATGACTTTGGTTATGTTTGCACATGAGTGAAGAAAGAAAACAAAATGTTTTCAATAAAAATGCAAAAAAAAAAATCAATCTCTAAATGGTCGAATTTCGACCAAAGGCGACACTATTAAAGGGTTATCCATTAAGGACTTGACAACTTTTTTTATAATAAAACGCAAACCATTTAAGATATTTCAAAAACTTTATTATCGGCTTGAAGTACAATCAAAACATTTATGAATGGAACTTGACTTCGTTGAGTGGCCAAATCGACCATTTTCGTTTGTTTTTTTATATGTCAATTTTGTTATTTGGTGTACAAAAAAGTTTTAAAGGATTTTTTTCAAGTTTGACGCTTTATTGCGAAAAATTTGTTACAAATAAATTTTTATAAAGTTTTTTCCATAGCTGTCCACTACTTTTTCCTGTCTTTCTGGTAATTTTCGGATACACGCATTGACATTTTTCGATCACTGCAACTGAGACATTAGCTACCTACACTTCGTATTTGCTACAAACGAATATTCAGTTGTCAACTTAAAAATATATCTTATATATATATACAGCAAGCTATTTCGCTCATTATTATTTATTATATTAATTGTCTGTCCCCTTATGTCCGTCGTCTTCTTATGGATTATACTCATCGCACCTTTGTTGCTATCTCCGTCCGCGTATTATGCAAATTACCAATTTACTTATATAGTAATAATTTGTTCAAAAAGTAACTCTGAACTATAAGCGTTGCGTTTATATAACGAACGGAAAAACAAAGGAAGTTTTCAGTTGGGAAAAACAAATTTTTCAATTGCTGCAATTTAAAAATCACTTGCGCTTATAACAAACGAAATTTATTTCCTGCAACTAAATGACGCGTTTCTCGGAACTGACTATTATTATGACAACTGTTGAAACGTTTTCAAATAATGATTTCAAGCACGGCAAACGAAGTTCGTTTGCGACAAGCTGGCAATAAACGTTTTTTTTTATTTTTCTTTGCACGTGATTCTTTTTTTGTTCACACATGAGTTAAAATAGAATAATTTTTATAAAAGTTTTTTGATAATGCTTTATGTTAACTTCCAGAATGGAAATTTTTGAGAAGTAGTAAAGTTTGTCGGATGAAAGTGAGTGAGAAAGCATACTTGATAGGAATTTATAAAAAGTGCTCTTAATTGCATATTGACTAAAAATTTGAACATGAGAAAACCGTCCGCTAGATGGGTGCCGCAATTACTCATAATGGAATAAAAACAGCGTTGTGAGGATATGAAAGTGGAGAATCGGTTCCAAAGATGGCGAAGACAGTTCCATATGTAGGCAAGGTCATGGCGTCAGTATTTTGGGATATGCGTGGGATAATTTTTATTGATTACACTGTTCAACACAAAAAAAAAAATAACAAGGTTCTGACAACGGATTCTGGTAGAGGGAACAAAAAAACAATAAACGTGTATCGGCGTTTTGAAAGTTTACGTCTGAGTCTTATTTTGGGGTGGATTAAATTTTCCCCGTTTTTGAGCATTCTTATAGTGAATCGGCATAGGAAATCATGTTATCCTTACATTTTGGGTATAGGTTGTGTTCTTAGAATTTATGTAGAATACATACTACGAGGAGTATTTTTGTGGAACATTTTAACCCCCTAACTTTTCAATTTATGGGTCTTTTGTGACCCTTTTATGACGAAAGGCAAAAATACCCATTAAACAAGGATATAACGGGTTAAAATATTCCACAAAAAATTTGTCATAAAATTCTACTATAAGTCTCTGAATACATTAAAGCTGAAAATTCAACCTAAATGCCAGAAATAACTCAAAACTTAAAATGTGTTAAAGGGTTAATTTTTACACAATTGATGTAAAATGTCGCACAAAACTTGGTTTAAGGGGATTAGTTTTTATGAAAAAAGTGATTAACTATTTGGTGCATCATACTTAGCAATAGCAACGAACCTTATCAGATGCACTTTGACTGATAAGATCCATTAGGTTCAAACAAAAAACTATGAAAAGCAAAATCAATACAAAAGTTAATTTAAATCCCCTCCTCCGGTTCCCATTATTTTATTTTACCAAAACTTGTTACCATATACGCCATATACTTGTTGTTGTGTTCAGAATGGTCAGAATTACATAAATTCTGAGAACACATCCTATACCCAAAATGTAAGGATGATATGATTTTTGATGCCGATTTACTATAAGAATGTTCGAAAAGGGGGAAAATCAAATTCCTCCTAAAATAAGACTCAGACGTAAACTTTGAAAACGCCGATACACGTATATTGTTTTTTTGTTCCCTCTACCAGAATCCATTGTCGGAACCTTGTTATTTTGAAAAAAAATTGATTTTGTTGTTCAGTGTTATCTGCAGAAAGGAAAAAACTATGAACAGCGAGAATTTAACGAACTTATTGCAGTGTTTGTGTGATAAATTCAAGAAAAAAACGGTCGCATATGGCTAAAAGGAAAGTTTTGGTGCATCACGACAATGCACCAGTTCAAAGATCCGTTTTCCCGATGGCCAAAATAAATGAGTTAAGGTTCGAATTGAGTCCTCATGCACCCCATTCACAAGATTTAGCCCCACTGGTTTATTTTCTGTGTTCAAACTTGAAAAAATAGCTCGGTGGTAAAAGATTTGCCAACAATGAAAGGGTGGAGACTGCGGTTGGTTGTCATTTTAAGGAGCTCGACCGTTCTTACTATAAACAGGGTATCGAATCTATTGAACATAGCTAGGAAAAGTGCATCGAGGACCAAGGAGATTATGTAAAGAAATAAAGATTTTATTCCGAAATTTTTATGATTTCTTTGCTAGGTTAGGAACTTCTAGAACGACCCTCGTATCTTAAATTTCTATTGATCTTATATATTTATAATTGTCTAAAGCTTTTGACGTAGAATAACGTCATTCTCGGAAATATGTAGGATGATTGATTGCGATCAGCAAACGATGTTTATGTCACACTTTGAGCCTTTGGTGTGTTCAAAGTACCGACCGTAGAATTTTTATTTAACCACTTGTTGGTCTCTTTGATTTAAATTGTATACAATAACATGAAACATACTTAAGCTCAAAATTGTTTGTTTCTGTTTGCTATTCGCATAGTTTTGTGTATGAACTAGGGACCAACTAAATGCTAATATCTAAGAGAGAATCGCAAGAGGTGAAATACTATCTAGCCCAATGGTTTGTATGTGTACTATTATTAGTGTGCTGAGTGCTGCTACTTAACACAAGAGGCATCGCAAGTTGAAAAAATAACTGATATCGACAAGTCAGTGAACTCAAACTTTCAAACTTAATGAAATAGACTTATCCCCGTTTTACACGGTACTCGTTCAGCACGGTTCCGAAAGTGACTTTTTACTATTCAGACGTCACGAAAAAGAAGACTGATGGTTATAAGTGACAGTGACAGCAATAAAGAAATCTGAATATTTGAGTCTTACTGATAATAATTTTTCTCTAATTGTTTTTGGTTGGTACTTGTTGTTTTTTAATTTCTATGTAATACAAAGACCTTTATTAAGTTACACAAATATACGTTTTTAGTGCATATACTTACGTTTATTATTTACGTATTACGTATGTTTAGCGTTTTAAATAAATTAATGTTTTATATTTCCTGTAACCAAACTGTTATTTTTATGATTTATTTAATACATTACTCTAAGCTTACGTTCAATACATCATAAAATAAATAAACTTATATGCACTGTTATGTCTTTTTTTTTCTTTTTACATGATGTTTCATACAAAAATTTCATTTTCGCTTTACACGGATTTCTCAGAAACCTGTCTACCGTGTAAAACGGGAGATGGGTGTAATCTAAAGGATTTGCCGTTATTTCTTTTTGGTTGCTTTAGTTATTATCTTTGCTTAAAATTTTTGAAAAATATTTCATCCAAAAACCCCTCTCGGCTACAGACCTGGCCATTTTTACCCAAATATTTTCACATCAGTTCAATATAGTTTAAAGCATCTTAAAGATAAATTTTAAGTAAATGTAAATTATTACTCCAATTTTATCATTAGTTCGGATGATAATAAATCATTTTAAGATGTGAAAATTTAATTTTGCTGATGTATATTCTATGCTTCATTATTTTTTTTCCAAACTGATATAAACATAAGGAGACTAAGGAGCTTCTGCACTACTACCTACCTACTACCTACTGCCAAAACTTCTGCACTATGCTCATCAAGAATATCTGCCCCTCTCATACCCACACCCACACCACACCACATAATCTTTTATAATTCTCTCGGATTGACATTTACCAACATCAGCAGAAACCAAAAATGCAGAAACCACGCAGCCATAACTTAGCACAGATATTTTGGTTATGTTGCAAAAGTAACCACAAACAACAACAACAATAATAAATAAAACACTCAGCAATGTAACAACAACAACTACAACTACAAATTTGTATTTATGCAACGCATTTCCAATGTTGTAAAATTTCAGAAATTTATTTAATGTATTTAAATTAACCACAAAATTTCAGTTCCATTTCCATTTCCGTTTCCGACCTACCGTGAAGTGAATACTTTTTAATTTTCAGGAAACTCATTTTGGCTGCTCGTCCTCAAAGTTATTCGAAACTTTTATTATTATTATTGTTATTGTTATGATGAAGCATTAAGCAACAAGTTTTCAGATAAGCTGTTGAATGAATGAATAAATTTGCCTTGTAGCGTCCATGCCTTGTTCCCATGTAGCGTCAGCAAAATGCCAAAAAGTTTGCGGTATTTTGAGAAACTTCAAGATAAACACCAACAAATACGCGTCCACAAGCATTGCTCAACTTTTTGAATGTACAGTACATTGTCACAAATTAGAACACTCACAAATTCGAATTGTCCAAAAATTAGAATTTCAATATTGAACGCTCTGAAATTAGAACCTGGTTCTAATTTCTGGACATTTCTTTATTTATTAAATTCATAAGTGATCTTTGCTCATTGATATAAATATAAAAAGTGGGAATTATATGAGTTTTATGTTTAAAAAAAACATTAAATATTAATAAACGAAAAATTCTTTTGTGTTAACATACTTTTCTTTAACCAGTGTCATTCTTTTCTTTTAAATTTCTGTGAAAATAAAAATATCTAGAAATTAGAACATTTCAGAAATTAGAACCACCCTTGGAACAAAGTGGTTCTAATTTGTGAGAGTCTACTGTATTGTAGTTGTCTATTTAGTGTTTTTATATAGTATATAGTGTATAGAGTATAAAGTGTTTTTTTGACTCAAAATATATGAGAAATTGACTTTGAAACCTTTTCATAACTATTAAGATTTTAAATAGCTTTTATTGAACTGTTACCATTGAATGCTCTTTAGATACAATAAGTAACTATAAGTTAATATTTTTTGCAAATATATGCTGTTTGTATAGATTTTTTTTTTTTTAATTTTGCTAACTGCAATTTTTCATCAATTTAAAATGATTTTACTCTCAATTAAGAGTCAATACAGTGGAACATTTTAGTTCACTTCGTCGCTCTGCCAGTAAAAAAGTTACTTATTTTAAAGTCCACTTTTTTAAAACAATACTTTACGTTATTCAAGGCATCCTTGCGTTGTTGCATTAAAAGCTTTTTAGGCTTTCAACGCCCACAAAACAGTTCAGTGTTTTTTTTTTATTCTCCCAAACTGTATACAAATAAGTTGATGTGACGTTTATACGACATGACATATTTTCAATAAGCTCTTAACCCATTAAAGACGGTACAACTTTTTTTTTGGAATACCGTGACGAAAATTCAAACATTGGCTAATTTTGAACTCTTGATGACGAATATGGAAGAAATTAAATTGGTCTTCTAAGTAATACTAACGGCATGTGAACTGTCCCGTGCTCAGAAAAATTCGACACCAAACAAGAATAATGTTGTCAGACGGTTTTTGTTGGCTACGATATTTTCAATGGTATGCACGTTGAGTGCATAATACAGCTGAAAGACCATTAACAATGTTCGGCGTGTTGTTTCGGTGTTAAACGATTCATGGTTAAAATTGTACTGAATTGAGGTTTTAAAAAACCGTTCACTAAAGTCGATCAGCCCATAAATGTCAAAGTTATTCAATGTAGACATAGTATATATAGTATACATAGTATGTATATAGTATATACAATAGGGCGTATCGAATTACAATTTTTTTTCGAATTTCACATTCTAAGAGGTCTCAAAAGTTGCATGGGGTTGTCAAGATCACCCCAAAAAAATTTTAAGGAAATCAAAGGATGTCTTCCTGTCCCGCAAGGACAAAGTTGTTTTTTGAGGAAAACAGTAAAAAATAACGATCTTAAAATGCTTTGACTTTTAAAAAAACAACGTATATCTTAAAGCAAAAGTAAGTATAGGCTTAAACTAACAATATATTGGTAAACACGATGCCACTCACGATTCTTATCCACAGTGTCCTGTGTGAAGGATATTCGAAGCAAAAGTTGTAATCGAGATAGCACAGAACTTTTGATTGTTACCCAATAGTCTAAATTTTGGTGGTATTGATTATACTGTTTACGTATTCCTTAAATTTGGCGAATTAATAATTATCATCATTTTTGCATATGCATTTTCCTATTTTTGAGAAATGTATACTTGAGTGCAATTTTTTAACTTTTTCAAAAAAATGAATATAAGATTTTATATCTCGGGTACCAGAAATAGTACCGAAGAAACTTTGCTCAATTTGGATTCTTCAAATATTCCTGAACAACACTGGCCTTAAGCTGGTATTTTAAATTAAAACTTTTAGACAGGGTGTCTAAAAACTAAATTAAAACAGACAACGCTGCTGCATGAATGTTGCATTTTCAATCTTTGAGCGACTCTCTCTGTGTCCCCATGACATCAGAAATTTTTTTGTATAATTTTTTTGTGAGGGCTTAGAGTAGACCTTTTTTGGTGTGTCAAATTTTTAATCCTGGCACTAATACTCGGTGAGTTATAATTCCATGCAACAAATTTTCAGTTGCGTTGCTTAAGGAGCTCCCATCGCGTCCCGATGACGTTATGCATTTTTGTTTTGTTTTTGTAATGAAGTCAACGAACCAATCTTTACGGTCGTACTATTTTTTTAGTCATAGCTTTTATACACAGCGAGTAACAATTCAATGCAACGCCGATGAATTTTGGAAAAATGCCTTTTTCAATTTTTTTGGAAATCTGCGCGGTAAAACGTAACTTCGTCACGTCAAAAAATATTAGCAAGCAATGCAGTTATGATTTTTTTACATCGGTAAGTTACATTTGCCGCAATTTTTGTATTTATTAGCAGCATCATCACCTAAGATATTATCTATATATTATCGATGTATTATAAGCTTCTTCCTAAAAAATAAATATCTAGATCGAAAATGTGATCAAAAGGATGAAAACATACCTTCTTAGCGAAGTGAATATATCAAATCCCACAAAATTTAATCTAGTGGGTCGAAATTTTACAAATTCCATTTAATCGGATAATCTCTACTGTCATACCAGAGAACCATTCTTAGCATTTATGTGTTAAAGATTATTTCTTTCAGGAGCATTGCTCATTCTGAAGTTCAAATGGACATTGAAACATTTTCAATTCTAAAGTTCGATGACGCATGCGAGTGTTTGATTGGTTAATGACGCAAGTAACGTTGACTTCCAATTCCGCCTAATCGAAGTCAGCTTATCCATGTAGACTTTAGACTTCACTTACCCCCAAATGAAAAAAGTCAAGAGGTGTGATATCACATGATCTAGAAAACCATTTCACTGGCACCAATGGTGAAGTTCACTGTTCAACGAATTGTTCTCGCTACAAAGCCATGATTTCACGTGATATGCGGCACGTAGCGCCGTCTTCTAGGAACCAAATGTTCTCAAAATCACGGTCTTCAGTTTCAGGTTTTACTCGTAAATAGCCCGTAATCATGGTCACCATTCATAGTTATGTTCTAGCGGGCCTTTTTTTTACTCTCAGCTACCGCCGCTATATTTTCTACACATCGAACTGGATGTGTACTTTTTGGTCACTTGTCCTAAATATCTCTTACCAGTTAAAAGTCACCATTTGTTAATCTAACCCTTCTTAAATTTAAGTTCTTCCTTGCTCCTTCAATGCAAAGAGCAGACATTAATAAATTAACATTCCTTGTTTTATGTGAAAGTTGTTAAAACAAATCATTAAACTTTAAACATTGCAGATGAAGCCGTTGACAACAGTTGGTTAAAATATAAAGATTATTTTGTTCTGTGTAACTCTTAAATGGAAATATTATCAAACAATTTTGAATACCAGAGAGAAGAGAATTTTTTCAATGTAGAATGTTGTGACGTATGTTTGTTGAAAACTCACAACAACGATTACCGAAGCGATTTCCTACAATTGCTAAGTCTAATCACAATATGTATGTTTCCGATATAAAATTATAACAATAATAATCAAATTGATTGCGGCTGATTGCTGTTGGTAATTTGTTTTTTTTTTTTGTTGTTGTTGACAAATGATAATGTGATTGTGCCACACAGGTTTATAGAACAGCTGTTAAAACAAAAAAAAAAAAAAAACTGCAACGACAACTACACAAAAACAATAACAACAGCCAAAACATAAATACAAAAGAGCGATTTTATAAGCATTGAATTCTCGTTTGATTTAATTTATACTATACCCAGTTGGAAAATCGAAGAAATTTGAGATAGTTAAAGTTGAAGGGAAATAATTTCAGTAACGGTTGTTTCAGTAACAAAAGACATCTGGGTATTCTATGACACCCAATAGGAAAAAGAATCAAGCTGCAGATTGTATATTTTATTGGTCTAAAAAATAAAGTGCTTTAATTGAAACAGCGTAAGAAATGACAGCCGTAAAACAATTATTTTCAAAATAGTTCCTAAACAAAACAAAGTCAACCTAAATTAAAGTTATCAAATACTTCCAGGCCTTCCTTTGGTTAGTATGGACGTTAGTTTTCTATACATATTTTTTCCATGCAGCAAAATATATCAGTGCTTCATCTGGAACAAACTAAAACATTTTGGCTTAAGGGAGCAGCATACGACTTGGTTTGCTGGGCTTATGAAAAACTTTGTAAAATGACTTGCCACACTTTATCACAATCTTTGTTGCCTTTAAATCGAGTATCATGCCAAAAATATGATAAAACATAAGAATCAGAAAGGGTATTTCTGAAGTTTTTTTTCAGATTGTAGATGTATGGACATGACATGTTATATTCTACTTTAGACCTTAATTGAAAAAAAATAAATAAATAAATAACTGGTCATTTCAGCCCTTGAAAAGACTTTGACCTAGCTTCTTATGATCAATTGTGTTATTAAGTTTGTACACAATTGAGCGAGAACCGGACCTACAGGATTAACGCCGACTCCGAACGGCGATGAGCGGAATTTTCTTGTTTTCAAGAAGCTTTACATGGCATTTTGGTTACTCTCTGAGGTTTGCCATTGTCTGCAGAGAGGTTTTAATTCAAATAATTTTCTGTCGCTGCTGGGATTCGCACACGGGTTTTCAGGTTCGTTGACATAGAGGTCACGCACTTTAACCAACTACGCCACGGACGCCATAAGGCCTTAATTGTATATTATGAAAAAAGGCCCAACATAATATCTATATAATAAAAAGCTTAAAAATGTTTCAAACAAATTTTGGGGGTTGTTTTCGATTGCTTCTATTTGGGCGTTATTTCATTATTTTTGGGCTTTATTACGTTTTTAATTTTTGGCATTACTTGATTTTTTTCCATATTTCATTGAACGTTATTTTGCCAAAAATGTTTTGATATATTTAAGTGGTTATTTTTTAAGTGGTTATACCTATTAGTGGGTTTTGTAATGTGCTGATGACATTAAAATTTGTTTATATGGTAAAACAAAACTTATTGAAGACACAGACACAGTATAGGCCTGTGAAAAATGTTTTTCTTGTAAATATATTTAAGTCGTATGTGTTGCATATTTCTAAAGAGAAAGTGCACTTTGGGTCCATTCCTGGAGTAGTTATGGATTATAAAATCTTAGAACATATTAACAGTGTTATTAGTCTCAGATTTAATATGCGTCTCTCACATACATAAATAAAAAATAAATAACTGGCCATTTCAGCCCTTGAAAGGACTTTGACCTAGCTTCTTATAATCAACTGTGTTGTGCGTGTTATTAAGTTTGCACACAATTGACCGAGAAATGGACATACAGGCTTAACGCCGACTCCGAACGGCGTTGAACGGAATGTTCTTATTCTCAAGAAGCTTTACATGGCATTTTGATTACTCTCTGAGATTTGCCATTGTCTACAGAGAGGTCGCGGCCGTACAGAAAAATTATTTTAATTCAAATCATTTTCTGTTGCTGCTGGGGTTCGAACCCGGATCTCCAGGTTCGTTAACATAGCGGCCACACACTTTAACCAACTACGCCACGAACGCCACGGACGTCTCTCACATACACTCATCATTTTAACAGTGTAGTTCAAGGAATCTATTACATCTTACGTAATATTAGAATGTCGGCCGAGTATACACCAATACTTAAGGGGGATTATATACCCAGAAGCCGAAAAAAAGTTTATGTTTGTGTAAGTTTATGTAAGGAAACCTAAAGGATATTTTTAAATTAGGGTTTTTATACCTTAAAATATAGACATTAAAGAGTATATTTAGTTTTTTATAAAAAAAAGTAATATAAAGGTAGATACAGCATTTTTTATGGAGCGATATGAAAAAAGGTGAAAATTGGTGACCAAGGTTGCTTCTACTAAATTCATCTAAAACAAAAAAACGCAAAAGATTATTAAATGCCAAAATATAAGTGCAGATTAAAAAAAAAGCATTTTGACATTAATAGATTAATAAGTTTGGCCATTTTGGCCAAATTCAAAAATATCAGTAATGTTTTTTTTAATTTGTACCTATATTTTGACAAATTTTAAGCACTTTTATAAAATTTTTCCCTAAAGTGCTAAAACTAAAACTAACCTAAGCCCATTTTTTAACGTTTTCTTTTTTTTTGCGTAGTCATCTTTGTCCAAAAAAGTGGCCAAAACACCTCTAAATTATAAAAAATTTCCAGAACGTCAAACGGCGAAAAAAAAAGATACTTCAAGCAAAATTTTAAGGCGGGGTGAAACTTTTTATCTCAAAAATCGAGACGTTTATGGGGGGGGGTATCGCCCCCATGGTGGGGATGATAAAGAACGGCCCATATATTTGTTTTAATTCTTATTCATATAAATTTATTTCCATTTTATTTATTTCCTGAGCAGTTGTCATTTTTTTATTATCACCTCCGTTTGTATAAATACACAGAAAACTTTTTTAAAAAGAAAAACTTGGACTTAAAACAAATGTATATATTTTTTAAGGTCGACTTTTGTTTTTGCTTTTTTGTGCTCATGATATCAATTAGGGTATTCACAAGGTGTGCTATCATGTCATATTATCATATTGTAATAAAATTTTATACTAGTTTAAAATGTAGTTGTTGCCTTCTATATAAAAATAGTACTAAATTATTACACCCCTAAAAGCTATGTTTATTGAGTGTCGTATTCAATAACGTCCAAAATATGCTTTTTGCACAAACCGGCTATTATTTTCTTTTTCGCTTTCTTTTGATATTGTGATAACAAATATTTATTTTAATTTGTTTTGCATCAGTTGATTGAGAGTTGAAATATCACAATAAGTTATGATAGGTTGTTCACACCAGTTGTAAATTTTTATGTTTTCAACTTAAGACATTTGTCTTTATGAGACCTCGTGAATATCTTTAATATACGTACGCAATTTTGTATTATTTGAAGGTTTGTTATTATTTAAAATTATATAGCTTGGTCAAAAGTGAACGAACAATCTACATATTACAAATTCATTCAGTGATATGTTATATTCTTAATCAACATTACCACCAGAGTCGATTTAGCTTTGTCCGACATTTTGTCTGTCTGTTCTAGGGTGATTACGATTAAAACCGTGTTTGAGCAAACATAATTAAATCCTATACTGAAGTTTCTGTCTAAAAAAATAAATAATCAAGTTTTTCAAACAATTTTTGATTTTTTGGTCACTTTATTCAACCTTCAATACAAAGTGACGTCATCAAAAAAGGAAAACTTTCATAATTTCCAGATAAATTTATAGGGACATTCACAAAGTGGTGATTTGGTCTTGTATTTTGTCTTGTGATATAATTGTTATTTGTAGTAAATTGATGATATTTTAAAAACAAAATACATTGCCTTATAGTCAAAGTAAAAAATAAAAGTCGATTTAAAAAAAAAAAATAATTTTTGTCTTAGGCTCGAGTTTATTTTTCCGCTTGCCATGTACAAAAACAAACCATTTCCAAGGAAAAATCGACTCTGACAAATAATTTATTACAAAATCAATAGAAATTGATTAATTTTTGATATTTTCTTTTCTTTTTGAAACATTCCATTTTTTCACACGGAATTGCTTGCTAGTTAATTCCATTTTTTGACGAAAAATAAACACAAATCACGCGCATCTGGCAAAATTTTCTCAAGAAGAGTATGTTCAATAATGTCAAGTTTTCAATGGAAACGTCAGATATTAAGTGTTGCCATTTACTGTTACCAAGGTAACAGTCTATATATATAGATATGATACAAAGTACTAATAGTCGCATGAAAACTTAAGTATTTAAGTAATACTACCACTAGTACTACTTTCGGCAATGCTGGGTGTGATGTTGCCGAAAAGTTTTCGTATAAAATTTTTTTGAACGAATTGTAGATATTGTCAAAATTGTACAAAAGAAAATATAAAAAATAAGGTCAAAGTCTCTCAATATCCGAACTACCTTGTTATTGTATCAGAACTACACGATTATTTTGATTCCTTTGACTATAATTCAGAAAACCGGTTTCCGAAGAGCACTTTTTCCTAATGGGTTATGCTGTTTATTGTTATTGTTGTATTTCAACTTGACAAAATAAAAATGTAACAAGAGATTAAAATTCAGTTTAGTTCAAAGCTGCACGTCTTGGCAAACGTGTGATATACGCGCGGTTTTTGTTGTTATTCGATATTTTTTTACGCTTTTACGTTTTTTCGCTTTTTCGTTATTCTTTTGCACATGCTTTATTGATGTTTATAATTTTTGTGTTAATTTAAGTCAAATTTTATTGAAAGCCAGCTTAAAGTGTTTGCTTATTATTTTGTTTTTTTTTAATTAAGTTGAAATAAATAAAAAAAAAAGTGCGGAACACTGTCTACTGATTATCGCCTTCAACGCGCCTTTTCTTCTTTTTCTTCTTCTGCTTCTGCTTCCCATGGTAATCATTCAATGTTCAACAATGCCTCTTACCATGCAATAATTTTTAATTGTTTTAATTTCATTACAACAACAAGTGTCAATGTTTCTTCCTACATTTTTATAGTCAATGTTATCGCGAGACGTTGATAAGCTGCGGCGATAAAGTGTCTGTTCCTCGCTTAAGCGTCGGTGTCGCGTGCGACTGTTGCACTCTGTGTGGATTGCGTGCCATTCGTAAAGAAATGACAACAAATAATTTTATTCACTCAATTAGAATGCGTTGTTTCTTTGTTGTTATTATTATTGTTGTTTTATAATTAAATGTTCATGATCTTAACAAAGTTAAGTTTAAGTTGAAATTTGATTGAATTTAATTAAAAATTAATTATATTTTGACACAAATCTGGTGTCATAAATCAAAATTCTAGCTGGATGAACATTTAACAAGAGAGCCATAAAAAAGTCAACTTTCTTGCCGCAAGTAAGTTAAGACATTCAATGACGTTTTCACAAAATTTCTTAAAATTTGTTTTTTCCCCACCCCATGTTATGCCATCCGAATTGACTGACTGAAAAATGAGTAAGAAGCCATAAATACGAGGGCAATTTGAGAAGTTAGTGACTTGCTGAATTTCCACCGTTGTAACTTCATATGAAATAGTGGTCCTGTTAACTACGGGTACCATGTGTTATAGACCGTTAACTGTCAAATTTTGAATTAGTTGCGTCATTTAGTTTGCGTTTGACAGCCATTGAAAGCAGATAACTTCTTGAATTTCGACTAAAATAGAATAAAGTGAATTTTGTGTTCTCATCAAGCATTATGTTTTGTATAAAAAACCATCACCAAAATCAAGGAAGGGATTGATAACTTCTGTGAGGACCATCAATTTCAATGGTAAAAAAATTCATATCCGATAAAATCAATGGAATGATATTGTACGATTGGATAATGAAAGTGCGTGCGGTGGCTGAAGATGTAGACATTTGAACTGAGCGGGTATATCACGTTTAGCATGAATATTTGGACACTAAAAAGCTATTCGCGCGATTAAAAAAAAAATAAATAAATAACTGGCCATTTCAGCCCTTGAAAGGACTTTGACCTAGCTTCTTATGATCAATTGTGTTGTGCGTGTTATTAAGTTTGTACACAATTGACCGAGAACCGGACCTACATGCTTAACGCCGACTCCGAACGGCGATGAACGGAAAGTTCTCATTCTCAAGAAGCTTTACATGGCATTTTGATTACTCTCTGAGGTTTGCCATTGTCTGCAGAGAGGTGGCGGCCGTACAGAAAAATTATTTTAATTCAAATAATTTTCTGTCGCTGCTGGGGTTCGAACCTGGGTTTCCAAAGTTCTTTGACATAGCGGCCAAGCACTTTAACCAACTACGCCACGGACGCCACTATTCGCGTGATTAGTGCAGCGATAACTCACTCACGTCTAAAGGGTGGGCCACCTAGTGGTTTCTTTTTAAATTATAGGTTATTTTGACACTGCCAGATGTTTCCCGCTCGAAATCTTGACATAACGTTAGTACCATGACTTCGCGGAAAGAAATGAGTCGCTTTACGCTTGAACAACGTTGGAAAATATTGGAAACATATTTCCAAAGTGAGTGCTGTGTAGCCCAAACAGTGCGTTATTTGAAAAGGGCGAAAAAGCATCTTTTCTGACGAGGCGCATTTTCATCTCGGCAGCTACGTTAACAAACAAAATTGCCGCATCTGGGGCTCGGACAAGAATGATTGAAACCAGATTAGGCGTTCCGCAAATGAGAGAGAGAGAGCATGACGTCACAAGCGATATTGTCAGCCTTTGGAATAATTTTACTTTCACACCCACGCCTTAATATTTCTTTTTTCTTATTTTTATAATATGCATATGGACCTCCTTAACCCATTGGTACAATAAAATTTTGTCAGTCTCGAATAGTTTAGAAGATAAAAATCTTAAAAATTTAAAAAAATTCATATTTTTCGTAAACGAAAATATTCATATTTTTATACAGAAGAGTAGATATTTTTACTTTACTTTTTTGAAAGAATTTATTTTCAATTTCGTCAATTTGCATAAGAAATCGCACATTTGCATACGTTTTTGTTAAGCAAAAGTACTGTGTGTCGTCATGCACTCAGGTGAAGAAGAGAGCATTAGATAACGGGACTGCGGAACGCGTAATCTTGTTCCTATCATTCTTGGGGCTCGGAAAACCCGGATGTTCGACAAGCTGTCGAGAAGCCGATGCATCAACAGAGAGTGACAGTTACACTCAGGGAAAAAAATCGTAAAACCAAATAAAATACACTTTGACACAAAGACTTTTATTGGTTAGATTGTGCCCAAAGATAAAACATCCTTACGGCAAAGGCACAAAGATTGTTAAATTCCCATGAAAAAATACTTTTATATCAAAGACTTAAATTCTTGTGACAAAGATGTACGTCTTTAAAAAAGTCGATTTCCTTAATACTATCTTCGTATGTCCGCCTTTTTTTTCTATTACTCACCCCTTCTCCACTCTCCTTCCCACCCCTTCCCTTCCCCTTGACCCTTAACCTATACGATTTAATCTAGTGCTAATTACAACTAATGCATATTAATACATCAATTGCCTTATATAGTACATATTGCCCACAAAGTAACTGCGAACTATAAGCGTGTGTATTTTTAAGAAAAATATGATTTGTAGAAAAAATTCTTTAAAGTTATAGACGTTGTCTTTGAAACAACGATGCTTAGCTTCAAGAAAACAAAGAAAATTTGTTGATTTTGCGTACTTTTTTCTTTGTTAACAAATTCTTGTTAACAAAGAATTAAATCGTTATAGTAAATAATTTATCTTTACGGCAAATATTTTGATGTATGATATTATTGATGTAGCTTCAAAGAACTTCAGTCTTTTGTTTCAAAGATGCAGCAGTTGCTTAGTTAGAGAATAAATCATTAGTGCAACGATCTTTTCTTTGTAGCAAAGATATTTTGGTTACAGTCTTTTAACAACTTTCTTTGATTTTAAGGCGTTCAATTTTCTCAGTGTAGGTGCGGATTGTCGAGTGGTGGCATCATTGGACCATTTTTCTTCGAAAATGAGGCTGGAAACAACGTTTCGGTCAATGGTGGGCGTTACAGAGCCATGTTAACCGAATTTTCTTTACTAAAATTGGAGACATGAATTGGGACAACCTGTGGTTCATGCTGGATGGCTCGTCATGCCACACAGCCCATGCCACAATCGATCATTTGCGCACCAAATTATTAAATCGTGTTATCAGCCGTCTTGGCGATGTCAATTGACCGCATCGAAGCTGCGATTTGACCCCTTTGGACTTTTTTTTTTGTGGGGAACCGTGAAGGATCGACGTTATGCCAACAATCTGATAACGATTCAAGCACTTAGGGCATCAACAAGGTCTTGGAAAATTGGAGTGACCGAATGCGCTACCGAGGCAGCCACTTGAACGACAATGTGTTCCATAATTAATGCGAATGTTTGCTCTTACTAATAAAGTCATAATACATGGAAAAAATTTAATTGTGGTCATTTTATTGCATTAAAAAAAACTTGTATTCGGCCCACCCTATATAATCGCAGCCGTGTGACCACTTCAAAGGAGTGTTTAGCGATATTCAATCACAATCCGAAGGAGTTTTTACGCCGGTTTGTACTCGTAGACGAAACATGGATACATCACAACACACCAAAGACAAAGAAACAGTCAAAGCAGTGGAGATTCTCCGGATGAATGTGCTCGAAAGAAGTCTAAGGTGGGTCTGTTGGTCATTTACATCGATCGAAAAGGAAGGAATCTATTATACATTTTTTTATACATTTTTATAAATTTGGAATGAATAAGAAAATTGGGAAAACGCTTGATTGAATGTTTCGATCTAAAAGAAGACTTGTTGAGAAATAAAATGCTTTTTTGCCGAAAAAATTACGTTCTATTCAAAAAGTCACTGACCCATCAAATTGCTCTCATCTGTGCCAATATCTATCATTCATTGAAGTTTTAAGACATAAACAAACAAACATGTTGATTGTAATCAAAGCATGCACTTAACGCTTTTTGAAAACCTGTTCTTATACTCATATCAATAGGCTGGCTGTTTTTAATTTTATGTTGTTATTTGTTCCAAAACTAATGAAATAGAAACCATTTAAATAACCAGATTTTGTAGTTATCTTCCATCGCAATCTAATTCTATTGAAATTTGTGTTTTAATTAATGCTCTTCATTTGAAGTGAAATTGTTGAAAAAAATTGTTGACAAAAATAAAACTATTCATTATAAGTTGATAGCTGAAAGAAGAAATCACAAGAAATTAAACTATTCATTAAATATTGAAGCTGAATTTATACGATAAGCAACATTGAAACTAGATAACGATTACTTAATAATAGCCTTTTTAATTATTGGCCAAATAGTTTTCAATTAAAAAAAAAACTTTAAATTATCATGACATGAAGTTTTCTTGAAGTGTTGAAGTGGAACAGTCACAGTGTTGGTCAAAAAAATAGCATAAATTGTCTAACCTGACAAAAGTACCGCATATTTCACAATTTGCAAAAAATGATTTTTGTTTATGAAATGGTGTTTAGCCCTCTAACCCGCAAGGCTGCAGGTTAACTGCTAAGCACGCATCGATTTAATGACTGTAGGGTGCGGTGGAGTGAAGGGTTTCGCCTTTTTTTTTTTGGGTTCCCCCCAATGTTGGAAAATTTTTGGATAAAATCAAAAGAATGGACATTTTTCTTAATTTCTATACACTCGGCTTTGAACATTTTCGATTTCGGCAAAATATTATGGGGATACTTCAAAAATGTTCGTTTTTCGATTTTTGAAAAATTGTGGGGTGAACCTATTCACCAAAAGAATCTTTCCGTTTTCATGTATAAACATCAACATAAATCAGTTTAATGGCCTGACGCAGGCTTCTAAGTCAGCAAGAAACAAAAATACTGAATAAGTCATTGAATCCAAATTTATTATTCATCGATATGATAAATTCACTCGATCAAAAAAACTTTTGGAAAAATATTTTTACCACTGTTTTGGTAGAGGAACACAATGTACGTCTGAACAGTTCGCTGTATTATAAAAAAACAGTGTGTCAATGAAAGCAACGCGTGACGATGTGACACTTGGTTATATGTAACCGCCATGGTAGAATAACAGAGGAAGACGCATTTCGGACTCATAGCCAAAATTGTCTTTCTTACTATTGAAAATGAAAAAAAAAAAAAATAAAAAAATAATCATTTTCAGATTTTCTTTGGGCAGTCAATTGCGTTTTGACAGTTGCGGCAGTCTACCTCTCTGAAATGCTTCTACCTTGTTTTCATTGTACCATGGTAAGCGCGCTGTCAAAATTTCATAGTTGAAAGGCTTCACCCCACCGCACATTGGTTGAAGAGTGGCCGAAATTAATTTTTTTCATGTTCGCCGATTTGGATAATTTTTTGATATTTTGTTGTCAGATATCGGAATATTATGATTCCTTAATATTAGGCTGATATATTCATTATTTGTTTGGACAGACATGCTCGAAGTTCATATATGTTCGCTTGTTTAAAATGGCATGCAAATTTACTGTATATTCAATCTTTTGGTACAGTCACAGTAATCTTATCATTTGACTTTGTTGTATATTTTCGTAAGTGACAATTGTCATAGATGACATTTGCATTAAAAAAAGTTTGAAAAAGTGCCATATAAAAAATTTCGTAGAACGAAATATAAACAACATCACAATTTCTATGTTCATCAATTTCAGTGTACTGCATCTTTTTAGCCCTGTGGAGCCCTGTTTAACGAAAGATGTCAAGTTACAGCTTGAAGTCTCAGCTAAAAGTAAAAAAAAAATGCAGCTGCTCAAATCTGCAAATCAAAAAATTGGAGTACGATAATGATGTTAAAAAATTATTAAAAGACTATGCTTAAATTACTTATTCATGTTTGTTCTATTTGTTTTTTTCTATGGGAGGTGGGCGTAAAAGTGAGCGGATCAGGTATATATTTTTAGGACCCCATTCACAATTATAATATATATTTTTTGTGAAAATTGAATTGATGCAGTAAAAATCAAGGGAGTTATGCCACTTTTTCAATACAAGTTGTATGGGAAGTGGGCGGATATTTTTAAAATTTCACACAAATGATTCTGAGTGTTTAAAAATGATATGTGCCAAAAACCAATGCCGTAGGTCAAAATTTAATTTTCTCTTTGTATGGGAGGTGGGCGTAAAAGTGGGCGGAACATTTTGATTTTTCCATTTTTTTCTTGATTCAAACAAAAAATGCCTATGTACCAAGTTTCATTGTCCTTCAACAACTTCTTCTATTTTTAGCCGTTCGTTCTATGAACTTCAACCAATGTGCACCGCACCCTACATAATTTAGACATTTAATTTTTTTTTCAGTGCTAATATTTTTAAAATTTATGAATTTCAATTATCTCGTTCAAAAGTTTATTTATTTCTTGTTTACAGCTTTTGAAATTTGATTTTAACCCATTTCTTGCCATGGTTGCGCATACGCAACACCATCTTTAATTTGAAATACTAATGTGTTATAGGATAAAACCTATGTCGCTATTGTAGTAGGCCTAAAGGTTGACATGTTGCTAATATAAAAATGGAAGGTTATTTTAATTCAAATAATTTTCTGTCGCTGCTGCGGTTCGAACCCGGGTCTCCAAGGTTCGTTGACATAGAGGCCACGTACTTTAACCAACTACGCCACGGACGCCACCTTTTTTTTCGGTCAATTGTGTACAAACTTAATAACACGCACAACACAATTGATCATAAGAAGGTAGGTCAAAGTCCTTTCAAGGGCTGAAATGGCCAGTTATTTATTTTTTTATTTTTTTTTATAATATTGACATTTGTCTAAAATATTACAGCCAATAGACCAACCTAACAGACGCACTCCATAATGACCGCGCAAATGTGTACCTTACCTGTCTTGGTGGCCACTTATGTGATGGCGTTGCGTTCACGCAACATTGGCCGTTAACTGACATATAGTTTTTTTTCAAATTTTGAATTTATTTGTTTTGCGAGTTAGGTTGTCCATATTATGATACAATAATGACTTCCGGAATATAGTTCCAAGATGGGATCTTTATTGGTCTGTTCAACCGCAAGTTGGTGTGAAAATAGTTAAGATATCAACAGATTCCGTGACATAAAAAAATATTTTCATTTGACAGACAACGACATCATTGATGCGGCTGATCGAGTTGCAAAAGTTATGCTCCTTTTGGCAATGCTAAATGAGAGATATATGCAATGGGGCTTATTTGCGACTTACTCAAGTATCGATAAGCAAATAATCCCATATTCTGGAAGGCATTCATGTAAAATGTTCATCCATCGATATTCTATCAGATTCAGGTTCAAATAATGGTGTTTGTGTCACAGGATGGCTATCTGTTTTGTTTGATGCCATATGGAGGTGGTTTGGTAGTGCATAACAAGAATATTGGTCTTGGAGCATCGGTTATATTGAATTTGCTGTAAAATTTTGAGATGCCTGAGCACCATTCAGTTCATTGTGATAAGTTCTTTACATCTTACTATCTGATGTGCTTTCTAAGCGAGCGACGTTTTCGTGAGACGGGGACAATCCGAAAAAATAGCATGTGTGATGCGGATGCCAAATTGAAAGGTGGAAAGAGTTTGAAAAACACGAGTTCGACTATATATTCGATGAAACGAATAAAATCTTTGTTGCTCGTTGGCAGGACAGTGGGGAGATTACCATTGCTACCACGTTTCTCACGAGCCATTAGCAATGGCTGAACGATATGATAGAAATAAGAAGACAAAAATGTCCATACTAATGCCTAACGTTATGGCAGAATATAATAAATATATGGACGGCGTTGACCTCCACGATAATGGAGTTTCTAACTGTAGAGTTGTGGTTCGTGGAAAGAAGTGGTGGTGGCCACTTTGGACGTATACTATTAACTGCACGGTAGTGAATGCCTGGAAAATACACGTCGTGGTGTGCAAAATAGAAAAAAAAACATTTATCTTAACTGAATTTTAAAGCGGAAATTGCTCTTCATCTAAAGTTCACTCAACAGTGTGATAACAACTCTGATTCCGATGAACTTTCCGACAATGAAGACCTAGATCCCAACCTACCTAATTTCAATCAGCTGCATAATATTGTCGTTAGAGACAAAAACAAAAGGAGAATGCGTTGCAAGGTGTGCAAAAGTAATCCTCCACCAAAAATATGATTAAATAAATAAAAAAATGTTAATAAATATGGATAAAAATAATAAATATGGATGAAATTATATCTAAAATTTTCAAAGTAAGATTAGCAAAAAAAACAAAAAAAATAAAAATGTTGTTTAATTTCTGCTGCTTAACTGCCAATGTTGCGTATACGCAACAAATTTTTTTAACGGGAAAACCAATTTTAATTTTTTCCCTTGAAAAATCTAATTCGACCTCAAAATGCCACATCTTTTAAAGGATTTAAAAAAAATGTTCAGTATTTCGGGTACCGGTCAGAAATGGGTTAAGTGTTTTTGGTTAGAAATTATTGAGCGTATTTCGTCAAAAATAAATAAATAAAAAAAAGATGTTATCTGCATTGTGGACATACCCGTAGGTTTTAACGTGACAGCGTATCTTTATACATAGTCCTCATTCTTTTTCCTATCTTTTCCTTTGTTCCCAAACATGTCTTCATCCTTATCCTTATTCTTATATTTGTCCGAACAATTGTCCTACTTCTTGTCCAAATTCTTATTTGAATTCATGTCCAAATACCTGACCTTATCCCTTGTTAAAACACCTTCATTAATTTTTGTTCTACTTCTTTACCCAATCTCCGCCCTTAATCTTGTCCTAAGTGTGGTCCAATCCTTGTTTTATTCCTGGTTCCATTTCTTGTAATTGTATTTTTCCAAATTTAGTACTAAATATTGTTTCGGATATGTCTAAAACCTTGTCCTTATTCTTGTCCCAATCCTTTCGCAATACCCGCTTGAATTATTGTCCTTATCCTTTTCCAATTCCATGCTCTAATCTTTGTCCAAATCTATGTTCTACTCCTTATGTTATTTCTAGTCCTAGTCAATGTTTAAATCGTTGCCCTTATCCTTTTTCTAATCCTTGTATTTATCCTTATCCAAATCCTTGTTCTTATACTTGTCCTTATTTTTATTTATTTATTTCTTTCATTTTGATTTTTATTCTGGCTTTTGCTGTGGTGTCCGTGGCGTAGTTGGTTGAAGTGCGTGGCCTCTATGTCAACGAACTCGGAGACCCGGGTTCGAACCCCAGCAGCGACAGAAAATTATTTGAATTAAAATAATTTTTCTGTACGGCCGCCACCTCTCTGCAGACAATGGCAAGCCTCAGAGAGTAACCAAACTGCTATGTAAAGCTTCTTGAGAACAAGAACATTCCGTTCATCGCCGTTCGGAGTCGGCGTTAAACCTGTAGGTCCGGTTCTCGTTCAATTGTGTACAAACTTAATAACATGAACAATACAATTGATCATAAGAAGCTAGGTCAAAGTCCTTTCAAGGGCTGAAATGGCCAGTTATTTATTTTTGTTTTTTTTTTCTATTGCATTTGATTTATTTAGGCGACTTTTTGGGGGTAAGTTTGTTTTATACCCCCACGTTTAAAGAACGTAAAAGGGGTATATTAATTTTGTCACTCCGTTTGTAACGCCCATAAGGAGGCGAAATTCGATATTTAAGCTTTTATCTAAAAAATAAAGGTCAAGTTCGAAAATAAGCCAAATCGTATGAAAACCACACCTACCTCCCATACAAAGTGACTTTATCAAAACGGTAAAATCTCTTTAAATTCCACAAAATTTGACAAATTTAATATATAGACTTGTAATGTTGCATATGAACTTTGATATATAACATGTACCCTGTGTATGAAATTCAACCAAATCGAGGGAAAACCACACCACCTCCCATACAAAGTACTTTATCAAAAAACAAAAGCGAATATTTTCTGTTAAATAAACATTTTATTGACTGCTTAAGACTTTGGTTCGGCCGTGGAGGTATTTTAAATTCGGCCCAGTCTAAGATCATTTCTTACTTGTTTATTTTTATCATGTGACCGCAAGCCTTAGCTTTAGTGTTGTGCCATTAAATTAATCGTAGTGGCAATGCTCACGGAATTATTTATGTTTTTTCATTGTGTTTGCATTTTTACTGTATTGCTCTTGTTTAGAGGTTAAAGAACCTTTTACTGCAGTTGTAAAACTCAATTTTTGTAGCACTTCTACTCAGCGAGTAATAGTTCCATGCAACAATATTGCATTATGTTGCATAAGGTGCTACCTACGCGACCAGACGACGTCATAACTAAGATAAGTATAAATCCTTAATTTCTGCTTTATAATATTTACCATGTCACATATGCTCACCGAAAATTAATTTAATTTAATTAACGCCGTTGCATGATTGTTGTGTTTTCGATCTCTTCGCGACTTCATGACGTAATGATTTTTATACCCCCACGTTTAAAAAACGTAAAAGGGGTACATTAATTTTGTTACTCCGTTTGTAACGCCCATAAGGTAGGTATAGAAAAGTGTATATATTCTTGATCAGCATCATCACCGGAGTCGATTTAGCCATGTCCGTCTGTCTGTCTGTCTGTCTGTTTGTCTGTGATCACGATTATAGCCGTAATTTTCAAGCTATCATCACGAAATTCAATATTTATACTTTTATCTAAAAAATAAAGGTCAAGTTCAAAAATTAAAACGGTAAAATCTCTTAGAATTCCACAAAACTTAATATATGGACGTGAAATTCATGTCTTTACTATTTAAATAGTTATAGTAGGAAAAAGCATATGGTATTTACTATTTAATATACACTCTTAGTATAAATTTTAACCAAATCGGACGAAAACCACGCCTACCTCCCATACAAAGTGACTATCAGAAAGGTAAAATATCTGTTACTTCCACTAAAATTATATAATCATATGAACTTTGATATATAACATGTACTCTGTGTATGTAATTCAACCAAATCTAGTGAAAACCACACCTACCTCCAATACAAAGTGACTTTATCAAAAAACAAAAGCGAATATTTTCTTTAGACTTTGAATATACTTTGGTTCGGCCGTGGGGGTATTTTAACTTCGGCCCAGTCTAAGATCATTTCTTACTTGTTTATTTTTATTATGTGACTGCAACCCTCAGCTTTAGTGTTATGCCATTAAATTAACCGTAGCGGCAATTCTCACGGAATTATTTATGTTTTTTCATTGTGTTTGCATTTTTACTGTATTGCGGTTGCTTTAAAGAGGTCAAAGAACCTTTTCCTGCAGTTGTAAAACTCAATTTTTGTAGCACTTCTACTTAGCGACTAATTATAACATGCAAAAATATTGCATTTATGTTGTATAAGCTGTTGCCTACGCGTCCAGACGACGTCATAAATAGGCTCAGTATAAATCCTTCATTTCTGTTTTATAATAGTAACCGTATCACATACTCTCACCGAAAATTATTTCTATGCAACGATGGGGCATGATTGTTGCAGTTTCGATCTCTTCGCGACCTCAAGACATTATGATTTTTATACCCCCACGTTTAGAAACGTAAAAGGGGGTATATTAATTTTGTCACTCCCTTTGTAACGCCTATAAGGAGGCGTGGTAGGCATAGAAAAGTATATATATTCTTAATCAGCACCACCACCCGAGTCGATTTAGCCATTTAAATCTGTCTGTGATCATGATTATAGCCGTAATTTTCAAGCTATCATCACGAAATTCGATATTTAAACCTTTATCTAAAGATCAAGTTCGAAAATGAGCCTAATCGGATAAAAACAAAGTCCCATACAAAGTGACTTTATCAAAACGGGAATATATTTTTGAATTTCACAAAAATTAATAAATGGACTTACAAAAAAGCTTTAATACTTAATATGCACTCTGATTATGAATTGCAATCAATTCGAATGAGAACCACGCCTACCTTCCATACAAAACATTTTATTGGCTGCTTAAAACTTTGAATATACTTTGGTTCGGCCGTGCGGTTATTTATAATTATATGCTCCGTGCGAATTTTTTCTTTTTATTCTTTTCATAAAGTCCAAAACTTAACCTTATTGTTGTGTCATTATTTTTATTGTAACACCTTTACTCATTGAGTAATGATTCCATGCAACGCTCATGCTTTTTTCAACTTCTTTGGAAATCTGTGTGATACGGAGGTTGCTACATATATTTCGGGATATATGTAGCAACCTGTAGGCTTGTAGCATCAACGGCTTTTTCTGGCGTCGAAAATAATGTTCCACGCAGTTTGTCTTTGATGTGCGGAAATAAAACGAATCCATTGGACGCGAAATCAAGACTGTTTGGCACACGACCCAATAATTCAATGTTTTGAGTGCTCAAAAACGCATCTATTTGATCTAATGCGCGGGAACTCGCGTTGTCTCAATGAAAAATAATTCTTTGGTGTTTGTTTGTTTTCCTTATTTCATAAAACACTTCTGCCACAAATGGTTGTATACCATTCCGAATTGACTGTTCTATGCGTCATAAGTGGTACCGTGGCCACATGACCAATTTTTTGGAAAAAATTGGTGACCATTTACTTTGTACTCCATTTGGGATGTGCTCCGTCCACGGACAACTTTTGTCGGATATTGCTCACTTTGAAAGACCCAAACAGTGGATTGCTTCTTTGTTTCGGGCTTATAAGTGTAGATCAATGATTGGTCAATCTGTTGTGTTATCGTAGACGTTTTTTGAACCACTTCTGCTGTATTTTTTCAGAATTTCCTTGCACTAATCGATTCGAGCCTTTTTTAGCAACTGTGGGGTATTCAATGAGAAAAAAATCTTCCTTACGCCTAAATGCTCATGTAGAATCGAATTTATGCGAGTCCCACTAATGCCCAATAATGACTTCATCTCTCGGTATGTCACATGCCGGTCTGCTTCCAGCAGCTCAAGTACAGCATCGACGTTTTCTGCCACAACAGCCGTTTTTGACGGACCTTCACGAAGTTCGCCTTGGAGAGAGCGACGTCCACGCTCGAACTCATTAAACTAGTCTTTTACAGTCGTTGGGTGTGGTGCTTCATCACCAAAAGTCAAACTAAGTTGATCGATGCATTATTGTCTTGTCAATCCACACCGTTTTAATTCCATTTTTTTACTGAAATACACTTTTCAAACCACTGTAAACACACATCACTGCAAGAGCACATGCACCAAAATATTGTGACTGATTTTATGCTAGAAAATATAAAATTTTCGAAGGGAACTGTCAAAATTTATGTGGTAATGTTAGTGTTGCCGAGGCGCAAGACTTAAAAGGTAGCCTCGTATAATTCCATGCAACAATTTGCCAAATACTTATCCCTTATTTTTGTCTTATAACATTTACCGAAGTGCATTACTCACCACGTAATAATTCCATGCAACGCGATTACATGATGTTTGCATTTTCGATCTGAGATGGCGTTCTCCTTGTCTTCATGACGTCATTAATTTTTGCGTCAAAGTCTTCATCTAAGCGCAATAGAATATCTTTTAACGTTTTTTAAAATGGTTATAACTTTCCAAGGAGCACATTCGCAATTTGGTTAGGGCTTAAGCCTGCAATAAAAAAATCATTGTTACTCTTACCATCATGGCAGTTGCATAAAAAAAATTATATTAGGGTGTTTTTTTAGCAGCATGAGAAGTTTCGATGGTTGTTGTCTATGGTTTGACAGTTGAGAATGTCAAACTGTGTTGATATTTCTGTTCAGTAAGGTTTGGCAATTCATCATGAATCGTTTAACGTAGAACAACGCTTCCAAATTGTGGAAATTTAATTTGAAAAAAATAAATCTGTTCGCGAAGTTCATAGAGTTCATTGTATTTAGTGATGAAGCTCATTTCTGGTTAAATGCCTTAGTCAATAAGCAAAACCGTCGTATATGGAGCGGAGACAATCTTCAAGACATTAACGAATCACCATTACATCCATTCAAATTGACTGTTTGGTGCGGTTTACTCGCTTGCGGCATCATCGATCCTTATTTCTTTCGAAATGAGGAAGGAGCTAAGTTAGGGTGAATGGCGAACGCTATCGAGTCCCTCGTTCGTGCGACTTAACGTTTTTCATTTTTTTTATGGGCCTATGTTAAGGCATTGGCTTATGCCGACAAACCAGCAACTCTTGAAGCATTGGAAGCCAATATTCAAGCTACTATTGCCCATACGTCCAGATTTATTGGAAAAAGTAGTGAAAAATTGGACAGTACATCGAATGGACTATGTAACTTGTAGCCGCGGCGGACATATGCTCGAAATCATGTTTAAAAATTAAATGCCATGAAATTATCTACCAAATTCCCACCACGCTTAGAACATTCTACACATGTTTCACTTGATTGCCCTCCTTTCCTTCCCACTAATCTATCACCCCATTTCGAACAAAGGCAGACTTGACTGAATAAGTATTCCACCTGAAATCCTTGGTTCAAAGCTAAAAAAAAAAAAAAAACAATTGAATTTTCGATTTAATACCCTAGGTTTTTTTTTTTGTACAATATGAAACTATCTAAACTTAAAATGATAATTCGCTGTCCACTTATTATTTACGCACAATTTGCTCATTTTTGTTTTATTTTTTTGGCAAAAAAAGTGATCTTTCAAGTTGAGACAGTTGTCAAAATACTCAATGGCAACTAAAATTTTTTACTTTGCCAATTTGAGAAAAATGCATGAGTAGATAGTGTCAATAGTTTATAATTAATTACTCCAGTCTATAAAAACTTAAAAAATATCTGTCGATACGATCACTTGTTTATTAGGCCTCTCTCATAAATCATATCAAGTATTTAGAGACGTTATCTATTTGTTTTTATCTATGCGTTTTATTCTTCTATGTATAAATAAATTTAACTTGATGATTGGGTTTATAATTTTTGCAACAGTTCAAGAGCCTCTGCACAGGTTCTAAGTAAACTTTCACTATTCAAAAAGTTCTTCATCATTTTCTGAAAAGTTCTTGCATACTTTGAATTTTGAATTCTTTATTGGCCGATTACCGAGTTAATATTTAATTTTTTTCCAAATAGAACGCTAAATTGCTGAATAAACTGTAAATATACATAACATAAGTATAAATGTTAGTGCGGATCAAATGTTTGAAGAAATTACATATCTTTCAATGGTTTTTTTTAAGTCAGCTTTGAAATTTATCTTAGAGTAATATTTTTTTTTGTAAAATTGATATTTAAGTAAGGATTTAAATATTTTCATTAACCGACACCGTTGTTTGAAGCGTAAATACGAGGACCGATTTGTAAGTCAGTGACTTTTTGATTTACCCATATAGTAACTTTAAATGCAACACTGGTCCTATTAACTACCATTTGTTAATAGACTTCTGTAGTTTGTGAAGAGTCAAGGATAAAACGATCAGCGGCATATTAAAAATTTACAGCTGTTGTACAGATTTCACATTCATTTGAAGCAAAAACGATCGTATTTGGTGAAAAAGTGCTCTTTCATCTTGACAGCGCACATGTCTGTAGTTGTCATGACGAAAATTCATAAATTGGACTACGAACTGTTACGCCACCACCATATTCTCCAGA
Source organism: Pherbina coryleti (assembly GCA_943735915.1). Taxonomy (NCBI): domain Eukaryota; kingdom Metazoa; phylum Arthropoda; class Insecta; order Diptera; family Sciomyzidae; genus Pherbina; species Pherbina coryleti. The sequence continues at coordinate 17,818,461 of OX030950.1, read as the reverse complement.
TTTTGTTCTAGCACTGAGACTATTTCCTATTTCCAAACCTGAAAAAATTGCTCGGCGGTAAACAAACGTCTATTTTAATCTTAACAAAACCAATTATTTGGAAGTGCAAAAAAATTGAAAAAAAAATCCGGACTAAATGTATCGATCTAAAAAAAAGACGACTATGTTGAGAAATAAAACCCCTTTTTTGTCGAAAAAATACTTTTTATTCAAAAAGTTGCTGACTTATCAAAATGCCCTCGTATACTTTATTAATTAATAACACTGTGTGACACCAAAAAATAACTGAAAAAACTCCAATGGTTTCTGATAGCCAGTGGTTCATAGAACATATCGTCTAATGGATTTTTTTGTGTTGGCTCAAATAACCGATTTTTTCAAGGTCACATTTTATGCTATGGGGCCGTAGTTAATTTCCTTTAACTCCTAAACTAAGTAAAATTTTGATTGAAGACCTTTAGTAAAATTCTTGCAAATTTAATATTCCTTGAAATTGACAAACATTATTTCCCACTAATATTCACACAGTGAGGTCAAAAACCTCAAATCATAATATTTCTAAGGGTACAATTTATATATTTAATATATTGAGTCTTATTTCAAAACCAAATAAACCCAAATTGCCACGCAAATAAAAAAATTGTGTTATATTATTTTTCCTTTTTCCTTTTATAGACTATATTATAGAACAGTGCCTTACCCTTTTTTGTTAATTTATCAGTTTTATTTAACAAATATAAATGGTTTTAAAAAGATGACGATATTTATTTGATACTCTTTGAATAAAAAAGGTGCTGATTACATATAATAAATTTCTTGTGAAAATAAATATTAAAAATCTCAAAGAGTAAATATTTGAGACACATTCTTGCGAAACACGAGCAATTAACTCTTAAATGTTTATAAAATTTTTTTTTATTACTACTAGTTGTTATCTTACATTGATAATAAAGCCGGCTATAAAAATAGACTCATAAGATATATTTAATCACGTAAATACTTACAGTATTAGTAATAGTCAGTGGTGGATCTAGGATTCATCAGAGGGGGGATTGAAATAACAGTTTGAAGCCCAAGGGGGGCTGAAATGGATTTTTGGGCTTATTTTCATTTTTTTCCCTTCAAAAAAAATCACCAAAGGGGAGGGGAGATAAAGTCCTTTTAGCGCGTATGTAGATCCGCACTGATATTAACTTAAGTCAATCAAGTACCTGTGCGGGAGGGTAACTTAAGTTACATAAAATTCCAGGTATTTAATTAGTTGATGTTTTTTTGAACTGCTTGCTACATTCTTAAAAAATTTTTTTGTTTTTTTTTAAGGATTTTTTAAATTGACAATTTTATTCTTTTCTAATAGAAGATAATAGAAATGTATAACAGAAAAAGTGAAGATCTTTAACCCTTACTTGACACACTGGGGTGCAAACCTCCCCAGGCACTTTATTTCTCTATTTAACGTACGTAAACTTTGTATGTAGCTTAATTGTCATCCTTACTGACATTTATTAATATTAATTTAGACTAGTATCGCCTGTGGTCAAAATTCGACCATATCGAAATAGATTTTTCTCTTGTTTTTTTTTATATTTATTGAAAAAAGCTTGGCAAAGTTAAAAAGAAGTTGGCTGTATCATGGACCCATCCATGGATTTTGACAGTGTATCTTTGTCCTTATCCTTGTCTTTATTCTTGTCCCTATCCTTTTAATTTGTTCCCAAACTTGTCTTCATTCTTATCCTTATCCTTATAAAGGGTGTCCCAACAAGAACGCAATTTTTAAATGTGGCAACACTGGAAGTGTCATTGTTTGACATTTGAACAATTGTTACTGTTTGCTAGTAGAAGGTACGAGGTTAGTAAAAATGGAGCGCTACACGAATGAACAACGCATTCTCATTGTGAAATTGTTTTTCCAAAATAGTGAAAGTTTTGCGGCTACAGTTCGCAAATTGCGATCAATTTGGGGTCACAATAATGCTCCAAAAGAGTCAACTGTAAAGAGATTAATGGATAAATTTGCCGAAACTGGGTCTGTTAGTGATGTAAAGACAACAACGCGCCTTCGACCAGGTCGATCGACCAAAAATATCGCAGCTGTACGTGATGATGTCGCTCAAACTCCATCCACCTCAATTCGACACCGAGCTCAACAAATTGGTATCTCCAAATCCACTATGCAGCGAATTTTGACGAAAGATTTGCATCTTCATGCATATAAAGTTCAATTGACTCAGGAACTGAAGCCAGCTGACCATGGACAGCGAAGGGAGTTCGTTAATTGGGTATTGGAGAGACAACATGAAAATGCTGATTTTGCCGCTTAAATCATCTTCAGTGACGAGGCCCATTTCCATCTTGATGGCTTCGTCAATAGGCAGAATTGTCGCATTTGGGGTGAGGAAAATCCTCGAGTGATTCACGAGAAGCAAATGCATCCTCAACGTGTCACTGTGTGGTGTGGTTTTTGGGCTGGAGGAATCATTGGACCTTTTTTTTATGAAAATGAGGCAGGTCAAGCGCAAACAGTCAATGGTGTTCGGTATCGTGAAATGATAACCAGTTTTTTCTTGCCTAGAATTGAAGAAATGAATGTGGAGGGCATGTGGTTCCAACAAGACGGCGCCACATGTCATACAGCCAGAGAAACAATTTAATTGCTGCATCAGTCATTTCCCGGTCGTGTTATTTCGCGTTTTGGAAATCAGAATTGGCCGCCTAGATCGTGCGATTTAACACCATTAGATTTTTTTTCTTTGGGGTTTTTTGAAGTCGATGGTTTACGCGAATGAGCCGACGACGACTCGAGCCTTAAAAGAGGAAATTGGACGCTGAATTAATGAAATACCGCAGCATTTATGCAAAACGGTCATTGAAAATTTCATTAAAAGATCGCGTGCATGCCAGCAAAGCCGCGGTGGCCATCTGCACGATATATTGTTCCATACATAACCTCATTCTGTCTACTTTACGATATAATAAAGTTTCACGATTTTTTTTTTAAATATCTGTGTTTTATATAAAATTTAAAAATTGCGTTCTTGTTGGGACACCCTTTATATGTTTTAATAATTGGAGAATCGACGCGAATAACGTTGGAAGCGACATATTAATCAAAAATATTATTTTTTCATACTAATGTTAAAAATGCTCTAGCCGATTATAAAAGCACATAGTTTCTCAAATGCCATACAATTTTGGACATTGACATCGAAATCAAATGGCTCAAGTCCACCATTAAAAACGTTTTTTTCAATTCCTGAAAACCTATAATTTTGTCGCTTATAACGTTATTCCCGTCGACTCTTCAATTGTCCTAGTTCCTGTTCAAACTCTTCTTTTAATCCACATCCAGATTCCTGACCTCCACCTTGTTCGAATCCTTTCCTAATCCTTGTCCAACTTTATTTCTAAATCTTTGTTCTTAATTTTATCCTAAGTGTGTTCAAATCCTTGTTCAATTCCTTGTCCCTTTTCTTGACCCTTATACTTTTCTCAATCTTGTCCCAAATATTGTTTTAGGTATGTCTCAATTTGTATCCTTACCCTTGTCCCAGTCCTTGTCGAATTCCTCTTCTCAATTCCTGTCTGAATTCTCGTCCTTATCCTTTTCCAATTCTATGCTTTAATCTTTATCCAAAATTTGTTCCTACCCTTATATTTTTCAGGTCCTAATCTTTGCTCTTATCACTTGTGGAATCATTGCCCTAATGCCTACCCAAATTCTTGTCGTAATACTTGTCCCTATTTTAATTTTAATTTATTTTTTTTTTTTATAAATAAATAAAGATTACTATAAAGAGTTCCGTAAGAGAGGTCTCTTACGCCATTAACTTATTTATTTTTTTTTCTATAATTTGACCGAAAACCTCAGCTTTACTGTCCTTCTATAAAATTGACCGTAGCGCCAATAATCAAGGAGTAATAATTCCATGCAACATTTTTTTATTATTGCTAAATTTTTACAAAATCTTTCGTTAATATTTTTATTTACAAACAAACTTTGGTAAAAATCACTGCAGTACACTAAAATCAACATTTATTCAGAACTTTAAAAAATTAGTATCATTCCAAATATGCACATTTTTTCAAATAAAAACACTCCATTTGCATGTCTCTATTAGTTGCAGCAATTTTCGTTTGGCAAAATAATGTGGAATGTTCTTTATATAAACAAAGAGAGACAGAGAGAGAGAGAGAGAAAGAGAGAACAGCAACATTATTTGCTTGCAAAACTTATTTGCATAACTTTTTTTTTTGTAATTTCTATCAAGCAAGAAAAGCAGAGACTCAAGCCACAGCCATGAGAGTGAGAGTGCATACATTTCTTTTAAACTGCAATAACCACATAATATATTTAATTTTTTTTGTATTTTTTATTTAATATCTGTGCCTCATTACCTTTCGAATGATATAAGAATAATGCCCTTTTTCGTATTATAAATATTAAAAAAGTGTACCACAAGATTTTTGTTTACGTATTACTATACGGGTCAATTGCATACAAAACGCTATTTTTTTGTCCTCACTCTTTTAACTCTGTTTTTAGGTAAAAACAAAAAGAAAAAAAAAAAACAAATAAAAAATGAGAAAGTGACCACTGAAGACTATTTATTGACAAAACATATTTTTCAGAATCCTAAAATTGTTTGCATATTTGTTTTGAAGAATATTATATTGCTCTCTCGTACTCGCTTAATACAAAAACTAATGTCCCCAGTAACACTTTTTGATGAAAAACGTGAAAAAAAGTTGAAAACAATACAAAAATATAACAACTAATAACTGTTTTCTAATGATCGCATTTATTTCTTATGTTTTATTTTGTTGTTATTCTCAAAACATTGTAATCGTGAATTTGGATTTCGATTTACATTTAGTCCCCGCACATTGTATTGAACTTCACTTTTTTTTTTACACTTCGTTAGCTTTAATTTAGGAGTGGTATAGATGACAAGTAAGTTATATTAAGGAAGTGCAGAGATTAGTTCTCATGAAATTCTAAAAAATAAGACGATTAAATAATATTAAAGTACATTTTTTTGTGTTTTCTCAGTTCATCATGATAAGTACGTGTAAAAATGTATTGAACGTTACGTTTAACGTGGAGTTTTATTAAAACAAAAATAGTAAATCAAAAAAATTCAAGTTTAAGATCATTGTTTCATAGGTTTTGATTAATTTCTTTGTTTTCCTATATTTGCAAAATAAAATTCCTAAGAAAAAAAAAACTAAAAAGTGACAAATGTATTGAACTTCACATTTAAGATATGTCACACCACCGGCTGAAGTATTAATTTTTTTTTTTTTTTGTATGTTTAAAAGTAAAATAGCAAAATTAACGCCTGTTGAAAGAGCACGAAGATACCGGGAAAAAAATAAAGTTAAATAAGGAACGAAATGAAGAATATAAACGAAAGCAAACAAAATGGTACCTATGTTTGACTTTGACCTGATTTTTGTTTTTACTAACTTATATCGCCCATTTCACATTGAAGTGATCAGTTGCGCTGACCATCTCCGATTTGGCTCAAATATTTTTCTTGTATTGGTTTATTGGTTTGAAAACCAAATTCGAAGGTATAAACTCAAAAAACGCAAAATCGCCCAAAAAAAATAATGAAAAATCACCCAATTTTTTTCCATACGAATTTGGGTGATTTTTCATATAAAAAAAAACACCCAAAAAAATTAGGCGATTTTGCATCTTTGTTGGGTAAAATTTCGTTTTTTGCTTTTGGGTGAAATTTCACCCAAATATATTGGGCGAAATTTCACTTTTCGGTTTTGGGTGATTTTTCGTTTTCTTTGGGTGATCTTTCGTTTTCAATATTAAACCTTAAATGCACAAGGACCCCGATTTTTACCGAAAAAATATATTTTATGTAAAATTGAGTAAAAATAAAAACTGCGTTTTTAGTTTTGAAAATTTTTTTTAGTTTTGATCTATAAAGATACAATGTGAATTTACCCACATTTAAAATCCCTATTAAAATATATCAAAATAAAAGAAATGTGTTATGAAATTTTTATTAATTCTTTTATTTTAAAAAGTTAAAATTATCAAAAGCTGCAGGAAGTGCACACTGTATCTTTAAAGATACAACCAACTAAAGTGACCCAGTGAGGCGCCAAATGATGGAAATTTTTTCGATCACTAAAGGACATGTTTTGAAAGCAGTCAGTATTTTTTCCTAATCAAAATTATTTATCTGTTCCTAGAAGTTAAACTGTTAAAAATAGTGTTTATTTAGTTAACAAAAAATTTTTTTTGACTTTGTACATAATTTTTTAAAAGAGTATGACAAATAGAAGTAAAAACTATATTTTTATTTAAGGCTTATAATATTCTTAATAATATAGAACCGATTTGAAAAAAATCGAACCAAAAATATAGCCGTAAACCAAAGATACACGGTGCATTTAAGGGTCAAATAAGAAACGTCAATCAGTTCTTAAAGATAACGGTATTTAAAGTAAAAGCAGCGGTTCTTCTTTTGTTTTTCTTTTGTATTTGCATCATTTGCTTGAGTTTGCTTGGTCAAGTCAAAGGAAATATTTAGTACCGCGCCCGCGCATCGCGGCGCGGCGGATTACGCGTAGTGCGACGTATCGCACGCGCCACCCGTCGCCCCGCCCTGCTCCCCCCCACCACCTCCGCCGTAATTTTATCTTTTTGAAATTTTTTGATAACCAAAGAAACTTGTTGTTTTGAAAAAGAATCAGTATTTTTCCCTTGTACGAAATGTTTTTATAGATTTTTAAGTATGAGATTATATAAAATTAAAATGAATTAAATTTTTAAATTTAACGCACTTCCTACATAAATAGTATTATAATATAATATCCATATAAATAGTATTTATACCCTCAAATGATTGAATTAAAATAGACTTAAAAAAAAAAATACTGGCCTTGAAAATGCTCATTTCGTACAAGGGAATTTCGTATCTCGTGTGGGAACACAATGTAAAATATTGGGCGATTTTTCATTTTTTTGGGTGAATTTTCGTTTTTGTTTTTGGGTAATTTTTCCAAAAATTTTTGGGCTTTTTTTTCGTTGTCTTGGGTAAAATTTCGTTTTTTCGTTTTGGGCGATTTTTCATAAATTTTTGGGTCATTTTTCATTTGGGTGATTTTTCTTTTTTTTTTGGGCGATTTTGCGGAGAGCCAATTTTTAGAATAATTTTTCGCGGCCAAAATAGGGTCTATTTTGACACAACGTAGCTCAATCAACTTAAGACCGATTACCGGTAAGATAGTATCATTGGAAAAGCTATTTTGAGGAAAAGTACAAAATTTTTGAAAATATTGCAATAAGTTGACTCATTCTTAATTTGTTTAAGTTTAATATCATGCCAGCAACACGTGCTATAATATTTTTTTTTTTTTACAATTTTCATTTTTTTAACGTTTTTACGTTAGGTTATACCTTTCCAATGATATAAAATGAAGATGTGGTTTTAAAGCGTTCAGAAGTTATATTGTAAAACGTGAAGTCTAAATAAAGTTTCAATACAAATTCAGCTAGTTATTGACTTTTTTAATTTTTTGTAAAAAAATAAAGAAAAAAAATTGGATGAAATTTTTATGTATAGCTGAAATATATACTTTATATTTACTTTTTGTTTTGTTTTTCTTTTTGTAAAAGAATAAACCTGTTTTTTATTAAACTCCCAATTTTATTTACATTATTTGGTTGAGCGGAACAAAATGTATTGAACGTCACAAAATGTATTGAACGTCACCCTATTGTTTTTTCTGAAAGTGCTTATTATTTAACAGTTTTTTAATATTTATTGCTGCAAGTCTGCTACTTTGAAAATAACCTCTATGTTGATGTCTTTTTGGAGAAAAATTTTAATTTTTTCCCGTTAAAATTGTAAAATATGTAGATATTATTGGTAAAAAATTATTATTTCTGCAATTGAAGTGGCGATTTTTGCAAACGCTGATTTAACATATTAAATAACTTAACAAGCATCACAGTAAGCTTTAATTTACAACATTTTTCAATTTTTTTGTGATTTTTCCCGTATATCTGCTGTGTGACGTTCAATACAGAACTCGTATAAAAACCATAGAAAAAATCATTTTTTGCAGGGCCTAAAAAAAACTTCGAATTCTCCATTATTTTTCACTTAATTTGACTACTCTAACGGGAAAATTTAAAAAACTTTAAAAACAAAACATGAAAACCTCTTTGTGTACTTTTTTTTGCAATTGATCCATATAAATTATAATCTTACTATATAAATATACATAAAAAACAGCTCTTCAAAAAATTCAATAGTTTATTAGTTACAACAGTTGCTTTCGCTTAGTCCACCCAACCAATCCACCATAGTGCATCATTAACGTCACTCCGCGAATGCATGTGAAGTAAGAGTTAAGTATTTAAAAAATTCACTTATTAAAAGAAAGTTGGACGAATTAAAATTACGATTTATTTATAATTTTGATTCATTCTATCTTTTTTATTTAAGTGGGTAAAAAATATGATAACAGCTTAACCATTTTGACCTGAATGTTGAATTGCAAGGTTTAAATGAAATTTAAGTCCCTTTTTTTTATATAAACTATTTTTTAGTGTTTTTAGTGAGGAAAATACATCGATACCATCATTGGGCAGTGGTGCACCATTGTGCCATTAGGGATATGAATATTTTAGGGAAATTGTGTGCCAAGTGTCACACACAACTTTTTTTTTGCTCTTGCTTTCGCTGTCAAAAAGGGACAATATGGCAACAAAAACACAAACTAAATTAAACATGAAAAATTTGGAAATGAAACGCTACCCTTCTAAAGCATATTAGACAGGAATTAAAGCTTTCTGGATGTTTTAACTTTTGTTGATGCATACGTTGTTTCAAGCAGGAAATTTTTAAACAGATATTGAAAAGGTTAAGTGACCTCTGAGATCTATTTCAGAGGTAGGTTTCAAGTTCAGATGCTCAGTCAATGAAAGCCGGATGTTACAATTAATTGAGACAATTATACCTTCTATTAATTAAGAAAAAGACAATAAGTTCCAGTAAAAAATATGAGAAAATAATTAATATATAGTTAATAATAATAGTAGTATAAAGAGGAAAACTTGAAACTGAGACAACTGCATTTATAATTATAATTTCAAAGGGTTTTTCTGTTTAACCTACAGGAAATCAACCAATTATATTTAGTTTGTAAAAAAAAAATAACATATTAAATAAGTTTTTGTTTAATTGTGAACTATAAACAATTAGTCACAATTATTCCCAGCTCTTATTAGCATAAAATTGTTGTCACAAATAGTGCAGAAGTAAACAGCAAAATATTGGTGTTAAGACAACCAACTTAAGTTTGTAATTAAGTTGAATGTCTGTTATAACAAAAGATATAGTTATTTATAACTAAATGTTCAACCATAACTAATGATAAAAGCTTGACAACAATATAATTGTAGGTGTTGCTTACTTACTTCAAGCACTTAAATGAGTGAATGAAGCGTGCTTAATTATCCGAGATAACGTGACATGCAGTCAATTTCAAGCGACAGTTGTTAAATAAATACTTTGTAATGCATTTAGAGCCAGCGTAAATATGAATTCACTTTGGGCACACAATATTTTTAGAAACTAATGATGTAATTTTAATTTCATTTAAAATTCATGTAAACTGTACTAAGTATACAAAATCTGCTCTTCAAGTTCTTCTTCCGTATTACCTCTGAATTCAAATAAAAATAAGGAATTGTGTGCATTGCAAATTGAAAACTTTTAAAGGAAAAATACAAATATTGAAATTCGGCGAAAAATTTACTTTTTGCTATAGCGGGGGGTTAAAATTTTTATTCACAGATAATTTCCAAACAAATTGTAGTTAAAGTCACGTTCGGACCCTAAGACCGGTTTGCTCATATTTCATGATAATTCGTTGGTTTCATCGCTCAATTGGAAACGCTCTATTTCGGACATAATATTTCGTAGCTCGCGAAAAATTAACCGAACATTAAACGAATTTTTAAAATTTCTACGCGTTGTTCAATGGTTTACCACTGCTTGGTAAAATGGTGACTATCCCAGAATACAAACGTCAAAGAATGTAGTGTTATCACCTCAAAGGTTAAAGCAATAATCGATCAAAGGTCGATCAGACCTATTGGAAAACCCTCAATGTAATTAGACCAAAGCTAAAATTCACATGTTTCTACGGACCCCATTTTGAAACAAGGCTGATTTGACTGAATAGGTTTAACACAAGAAATACTTAGCTCAAAGCTAAAAATAAAAAAATGTGTCAAATACCCTGATAAAATTTTCACGTAATGTGTGTTAGTAAATTAAGGAAATGTTTTCGAAAATTTCGCGTTGTGCACCGAACTTATAGAAAACTTCACCCAATTTGAAGTGCACATAGACAACTCTTACGGTAGCTCGGCCTCGAAAGTTGAGTGATACCTCTCTTTATAGTTAGCTCAGAGGTCCCGGGTTCGAATCACAGTCAGGCTAATGTCCTACGCATTTACCTTTTTTAATTTCTTTTCTTATTTCAATACAAATGAAAATTCAAAATTCCTCCATACTTACGACGCAAAAGTTGTAGTTGATTGTAGAACATGTTTGTGGAGGGGATCGCTTACTAACTGGAATTGACTGAGGTGAGCGCATAATACTTGCCTCAGATACTAATTCAGATATTTCTACGGTTTTCTGCCACACTTAGAACATCCTACACATGTCTCACTTGGTTGCCACTTTTTTCCCACTAATCTATCTGCCCATTTTCGAACCAAGGCAGACTGGGCTAAATAGGTTTGAGACCTAAAATCCTTGGTTTAAAGCTAAAAAAAAGAAAAAAAATTATAAGCCGAGCACCCAAATCTGTCGACTCAATGTTTTTCTCAGCAACTCGTGCTCTGCCCGTCCACTAGATGAAAGATTTTGAGAAGAAGAAGAAGCATATATTGGTCTACCCCCTTGTATGATTAATTGGGTGAAGCAATTGAAGGCAATGGCTCGTAGTTTACGTCGTGCGTTCGGTGAATGTTTTGAAAATCAACTGGCTATTGAACTGAATTTTTACCGTCAAAATATCTTGAACGATGAGGCTATATTGGCTACAGGTAAAATTGTAAAGAAAATTATAAACAGGTAAACAAGTAAAATTGCTGCTTTTGGGGTGAGAATAATTCCCACGAGACTCTCGAGACGCCATTTTATCCTTAAAGTCTCTGTTTAGTGCAGTTTGTATGGCATACTTGGCCCATTCTTTTTCAAAATCGAAGACGTAGACCCAATATTGACTACAAAGGTGAACGCGACAAGCAAATTTTTAGTGATTTTTTGTTCCCTACGTAAATACTAACCGTTTGAAAGAAAAATGTTTACAGTAGGACGACGCAAAATGCCATACAACGGGTCAAACTATCACCCTATTGTGAAAAGTTGGTAGGTCAACAAGACCTACCAGAAAAATAGCATTATCTCCCAGGTATTTCAACTTCGTTCCATTTTGTCGCACTGTGTTATACTTGAGTTGGGGACAAAATAGTCTGTGTTGTTTCGTAAAAATATACAGTTGTTTTTTCGTTTTATTAAAAAAAAAAATATTTTATAAATCCAAAAAATGCCCATTTCTTTCAACCACCTTTTGCCATTTTTCGGCTTCAACCATGTTTCCATTATTTTAGAATTCCCGGAATTTATTTGTGAAAAACTGACGCTGCTTTCGCAGTTGTCTTTTGAGGCCAATTTTTTCCTAGCAAGAGAGTGTTGAAGAGATCGGAACAAAATATAATCTGACAGGGTAATATCAGGACTCTACGGTAGATGCATCAAAACTTCCCCGTCAAAATCTTTTAGTTTATGCCGGGTCAACAATGATGTGTGAAGCCTAGTGTTATCAATTGATTTTGTATATAGATCAATTCAGGCCTCTTTCTTTCAATTTCTTGCTTCAACTGCATTTATTGCTGTCAGCTTAAATTCTAATACTCTAGTTTGGCCAGCCGGTAGTACCTTATAATGGATCTTACCCTTGTTATACCCCGAACACACAGCATCACCATCCTTGTTGTCAAACCCGACTTTAACACCGTTCTTTTGAGGTTTGTCTTTATTCGACCAAGACCGCCTTCGAACAACATTAACAAATGTGATCCTCTTTTATCACTTGTTGTCATACGTTATAAAAATGGCTCGATTTCTTTTCGTTTTAACAGCGAATCGCAGATGGAAATTCTGTCCTTTATATTTTCTGCACTTAGTTTATGGGACACCCAAACATCCAGTTTCTTTTTGAAACCAACTTTATGCAAATGGTTTAAAACTGTTGGTGATCGATCTTCACTTCCTTAGCGTTGTCGTGAATGCTAATATGATGGTTTTCTTGAACCTTATCAATAATTTCACCGACTTTTTCGGTGATAGGTCGAGCAGAGCGAGGAGCGTCTTTCACTTAAAAATTTCCGGAACGAAAGCGAGCGAACCATTTTCTGTCGAACCAACGCTATGAGCATTTTGCCCGTACGTGTATTTTGGTTGCACGCTGCTTGCTTCACTGGTGACAGCATTGCTTCATAAATTCGAAGGTAAAGGAAACGAGGGACATGCACAAATATAATTAGATAGAGCGTAAGAAGAGCGTAATATAAATTATTATATAGAATTGTGCTCATTGCGCTCAGAGCATTTCATAATCAATGTTGCATGCCATTTATATAAAAAAGGGCGTTTTATAATTTTACTATTCAATATCTTGATTTTAATCATGTTTATATCTCGCTAACGTTTTGTGTCCAACACTTGCTTTTAAGTAGTCACGCGCAAAATAAAAGTATAAATTTATTATAGTGATTCAGTAAGATTTAACTAAAAAAATATTAGTTAAAAATATGTTCGGAGGCAATTGTACAATTATAATGGTCGCATGCTCTTCCGAAACCCTTATAATATGCCAAGAAGTTGTTTTTGCAAAGCGATTTTATAGCTGCTGGTAGTAATTTAAAAAAAAAAACTCCCTTTTAATAAGCAATTCTCTAAATATGCTAAATATGCCACACTTACTTTTCACAACAGCATGGTCTCGCTCTAACGGTTTCTATAAAGCACACTGAAAACAAAGTAGTGTTAAAGTGGTTTTTGCAGGAATCTTATAGGTATTAGAGATTTTTTTCTTTGCTCTGATTTATACTGAAAATGAAATAAATGTGTAGTGGACGGATTATAAAAAATAAACACACTGACAGATGGATAAAGTGAAGTACAGATAAGCAAACGGACATGTAAAAAGCTGAAAACAATCCATTTTAAATTTTGGTCGTATATCTCGGCTAAAAGTGCACATAATTTTATAATGGGACGGCGATGGGTTAATGATAAATGATAAATGAAAATAAAAAAAAAGCAAAAAATGTCATACAATGATAGATTTGATTTTTTGAAATAAAGAAATTGTTATAGATCTTGAATGGTTTTAACAAAAAATAAAAAAAAACATTAAATCTGACTTCAGGGTAGATGATATATAAATAGTCGTATTTTGAAAAAAAAATTATAAACAAAAAATTACTGCAAAAAAAATTATACAGTTTGATGCAGAAACATTAAAAACTTTGCATGCATGAAATTTTGTAGAGTGTACAATTTTTCGTCATCTAATCAAGGAACAGGCCAGCGCAGATTTTGCTTGCTTGACGTTCGCTCGAACACTGAAGCTTTGATCCATGATACAATTTAGGCTCATATTGGAGCGCAGGGTGCGCTAGTTGTCAAAATCAGCTGGTAATTTTTAGTTTTTCTAATTGTTGTTGTTGCTTTTGTCGTTTGATGTTTGTAACTCCTACAGTTTTGTTGTTGCAAAATTTCTCAATTGAGCAGCCATCTTAAAATGAGCTTACCTTGTAATTGTATCATGCTTTGATCGTTCTGTATGTGAGATGAATACATATTTTTCTGCACTAACGCAATCTCAAAAGCGCTCTTGTGATTGCATATTGTGAGAGGATTACAGAGAGGATTTTCCATTCCACAATTCGATTCACCCCCAAATTCATCATGCAATTGATTTCGCCCGCTGCTTGCCCGCTGCTTACACGCAGTCGCAGCACGTGCAAGAATTGTGCCCACTCCTACATTAAGGGGAGCAACGCAGCCAGAGGCCGAAAAAAAAGGTCATGTTTGTGAATTTTTTTAAGGAAACCTATGGGATATTTTTGAATGAGGGTTTTTATACCTAAAAATATACACATTCAAGAGTATTTTTAGTTTTTTTTTTATTAAAAAAAAATTTAATATTAAGGTCGATACAGCAGTTTTTGTAGAGCGCTCTGAAAAAAAGGTGAAATGCGGTGACCAAGATTGCTCCTCTTTAATTCATCTGAAACAAAAAAATGAAATATATTATTAAAGTAGATACTTAAAACTCGTACTTGTCATAGCCGTTTTTGAAAATATTGATTTTTCACAAAATGGCGGACTTTCAAACGTACAAAAACGATTTTCGACCAAAAATTCGTCATATTTTTGCCTATAAAAAATGAACGAAGCTAAAAAAAAAAAAAATCCTATGACAAGTACGAGATTATTATGTGTACAATAAGCCTGCAAAAAAATCAAAACGATCGCTTCACTGAGCTTTGAGAAATCTTGGTCACCGACTTTGAAAACATGGTTTCGAGAAAAACGCGTTTGAAAATAAGCGCCAGCACTGCGCGCTCTAGAAGGCGGTTCACTCAGTAGGCTATAACTTTGTTATTTTTTGAGATATTAACTTGAAATTTTCACCAAATATTCTTGAAACTTAAGGCTTTAAGAAAATGCAAAAAAAATTTTTGAAAAAAAAAAAAAGTTCTGACTGCGTATCTCCCCTTAAGTAATTAAAAAAAAAATTTCAATAAAATGTTGAAATCCGTCAGTCCTTAGGGGTACCTCTCTCGGACCTATATTCATTTTTTACATGATTTTATATCGGAGGTACATAGAAAAGTTGACCGATCTTAACGAAAATCGGTTAGAATGCCAGAAAAATAATGTAATGGATGTGAACGGAAAATTTAATTTTATGTGTAAAATCAAATTTTAGAAAAAAGTTTAGTTTGTTTTAACCGTCCCCATGCCAGGATCGGTTGAAACAGTGCCTGGGGTCAATTGAAACACATACAATTTATACAAAATATAATCAATTAACATGATTTATTCATCGTATAATAATATTTTACGACTCGTAACGGCTCAGTTGAACATCACAAATATTTTTTATTAATGTCTACAATATTTTTTTTTATTACGATATTTATAATCTCAAAAAAAATAAAAAAAATAAATTACTGGCCATTTCAGCCCTTCAAAGGACTTTGACCTATCTTCTTATGATCAATTGTGTTGTGCGTGTTATTAAGTTTGTACACAATTGACCGAGAACCGGACCTACATGCTTAACGCCGACTCCGAACGGCGATGAACGAAATGTTCTCGTTCTCAAGAAGCTTTACATGGCATTTTGATTACTCTCTGAGGTTTGCCATTGTCTGCAGAGAGGTGGCGGCCGTACAGAAAAATTATTTTAATTCAAATAATTTTCTGTCGCTGATGGGATTCGAACCTGGGTCTCCAAAGTTCGTTGACATAGCGGCCACGCACTTTAACCAACTACGCCACGGTCGCCACGTTATAATCTTACATTATTTTTAATCAGCCTTCAAAGGTTTATGTTAAGTATAACTTCAATTATTTAATAATCAGATGTTCGTGACGATTATTTTTTGTAGTCTTTGTGTACACTTGTTATTTTACTTCTAAAAATCCAACAGAATTAATTATAAACTCGATTTTTTTCAACTGTTTCAACTGTCCCCAACCACCAACCAGGTATAAAACGGTTCAAAGTAATAATAATAATTAATTTTAATAAAAACCAATTATACAACCATATTCTATAAACTTCAATTACAGCGATATAAAATTTTAAATGCTCTTATATTAATAAAACCATAACAATTGCAAAAATTTACGAACAAAAAATACTTTTCCGTTAAAAAACACAATGGAGCCTTCTATACACAACCAAAGTGCGCGAAGAGCGAAGCAACATAAAAATTTGTTTTTCGACTTAGTGCCCGCTTCATTCTCCCCTTGTACCGCCCAACCTCATCACGCACGGTGGCAAGATATTCGCTTTGTTTCAACCGTCCACCGTTTCAACCGTACCCAGTCTACCCTATACGATCTACTATGCGACGGCGATCTACAATGTCAATAAAATTCACAATTTACAAATAATCAGCTGAATTGTCTCCTGTAAAGTGGAAAAAAATGATTTCAAAGATGCAACTCACCGTTTCAAAGTTAACTGGACAGAAAAACGCCGAATTGTTCTCCTCAACCAACGTATTTATTTGTGAATGTTTAATTTTTCAAAAAGGTTTCATATCTCTACAATTATCTAACGTCCTGCATAATTTTGAGATTGTGTGCACAGTAGGCCGGGTCGATTTGTGGGGAGGCAAAAAAATCGCCCATTGCTCTGTGAAAATCGTATTCTAGGGATCAAAATAAGAAACTTTGCCGAAGGAACCATACCTCTAAAACGAATTCTGATGTCCCCCAATTTGGGTCGAACTTTTGGGTAGGGGCAAATTTTGAAAAATCCCACTTTGATCCATTTAGAGTGCTCCAATCGAGTCCAAATGTATGACCGACCGCCACTAACTTTGGAGGCCTGACCCGCCCATGCTAGTGGCATACCCCCTGGAACCCCCCTGTGGGGTTCCCCATACAAACATTTAAAAAATCACCATTTTTGGCCTTTACATGAGAAAATCAGCGAAATGGCTACATATTTTCTTTATAGTTATTTATTTATTTACATTAATATTTATTATTTATTTATAATAATATCTATTTTTTCTCTTTTGAAATTTATTTAGTCAGAACATATGTAAATGAAAAAATTAATTTAAGTTAGTTATAGAAAAGAAACTAAAAAAATTATTGTTTGAAGTCTTTTTTACTTTCAAGTCTGGGCAATTTCACACGGCTCTCTAATGTCGTCGCCATAACAGCCTCTACATTTTCCGGTATAACCCGTTTGGAAACGCTAGCTAGCAATTGAACATGTCGTTCCGTTCCTTGTATGTGTGATGGAATTTTTGGATCATTAAACGGTGGATCATCTTGATTTAAATATTCTTTCAATGCATCGTACGGAATGCTTCGCGTGAATGGTGGTTCAAATACGTTATTTATGTCATTCATATTGATCATTTCACTTGTGCAATTAAACTTTATATCTGGTTTTTTATAAGCTCTAAGTTGCGTTGGGTCGTCAGCATCTGTTCGATAGCGTAGAATTATGTTGATAGCACAGTCGCGCTTTTCTTTGCTATCAACAAACAACATTGATAACAAGACATTTTCCGAATGCGCATAATAGGAATTATCTGTAATTACTTGATTAACAATTTTGCATACAGTGTATTTAGACCACCCCTAACATAATACTTAACAGAATAATTGAGTTTATTCTGCGCAATCTATTATGAACAAATTCTGTTATGATTTTTTCATACAAAATTTTTAGCTGTCAAAAAATCTGTTACAAGCTTAAAATTCGTATTCTGCTTGACAAAATCTGTTAAGAAGTCTGTTAAAAATCATAAAAGATTTTCGAATTGTCAAAAAATCTATTCCAAATTCTATAATTGGTATTCTACGTGACAAAATCTATTATGAATTCTGTTAAAAATCATAACAGAATAACAGATACAATTTTCTATCTTCTATCGTAACAAATTTTTATAAAGTGTGTATTTTGATCTGGAATATGCCTTAATCTTACACGCTTTTGCCTTAACATACTTTTTTCGCTCTGCGAATCAACTGTTTCACAACAGAAGTTAAAGGAATTGTAATTGATTTTGGTTTTCGAAGATTGATAATAGAGTGTAATAAAAATTTGACATGCTGAATACCAATTTTAACAGATCTTTTATCGAATCGTAATCTGTTAGGATTGATAACAGAAAATGGGTAACAGATTTCGCCGAATATGTCCAAATGTTTTTTAAATACTTCCAATATTTTATGTCTTAGCGTTTAATAAGATTTGTTTCATATTTATAAAACCACTCAACTCGACTTCATATTTCACTAACGGTACTTTTGAGAGTAAAAAAACAATATTCGCTCTGTTTCATAAGTATAAAACCACTCTAAAGTTTGACATATAACGCGTGGAGTTACGCTTCAGAGTAGGAGGAGCTGTTTTTAAATTAACCAGTGAAAAAAAAGTATATTTTCTTTAAAATGCCACGTGGTCTCAGTCTTTTAGATGTAGAATAAGGGAAAATTCTAGCCTTTTCAGAAGAAAACTTTGGATTAAGAGAAATTGCGCGCAAAATTAATCGCAATCATAACGTTGTTTTAAATTTTTTAAATAATCCCGAAGTATATGGCAAAAACAAGCGTTGTGGAAGAAAAAAAAAGACAAATGACAAAGCAGTCCGCCATATTTTGAGAACTGCAAGCAATTCCCAAAAAAGCTTGAGTGACTTGGTTAACGTTGCTGGGGTTCCCGTTTCCAGATCAACGGTCTGGCGCATCTTGCATACCAGCCTAAACTTTAAATTTTCAAAACTAAGATCTGCTCCACGTTTGACGAAACGCCATAAGGATGTAAGGCTAATTTTTGCTCAAAAACATATGACAATGAATTGGAAAAATGTGAGTGAAAATTGTTTTGTAAAAAGTTGGTTTTTTTATACGAAAAAATATTTTCAGGTAATTTTTTCCGATAAAAAAAAATGGAATTTGGATGCTCCAGATGGGTTTCAAGCTTATTGGAACCCTTTTATTTTTCTAAGAGGAACTTCAGCGGTAGTAGCGTTATGCTTTGGGGAGCATTTTGCTCATCCGGATGCTTGGAAGTACAGTTCAACTTACGCAAAATGAATAGCAAAGCGTACACTGATGTACTCCAGATGAGTTAAATGCCCTTCCTAAGCAGAAATTACAAAAAAAGCTTCGTCTTCCAACAAGACAACGCATCAATCCACGTAAGTCGAGAGACAAAAAAATGGTTTTCAGAGCGAAAATTGGAAATTTTGAATTGGCCAGCTTCCTCACCCGACTTGAACCCCATCGAAAACCTTTGAGGTATTCTGGTCCGTCGGGCTTACAAAGAAAACAGGCAGCACGAGACGGTGGAAACCTTTAAAAATGCTATTGTCAGAGAATGGAGTGAAATTGATAAAAACTTGCTGAAAAATTTAATAGATAGTATGAATACCAGAATATTCAATGTTATTTTAAAAAAAGGAGGCCAATACACTGACTTTTAATAAAAAAAATGGATTAAAGAAAATTAAACTGGTTTTATTTTCGGTTTCTTTAAAGTGGTTTTATACTTATGAAACAGAGCGGATATTGTTTTTTTACTCTCAAAAGTACCGTTAGTGAAATACGAAGTCGAATTGAGGGGAATAGTTCTCTCTCAATTAAGTGTTAATTTGAGTAAAACATTATAATACCCTACAGCCAGTCCTTTAGGAAATATCAACAAATTTTGCTTGGGTGGTTTTATAAATATTAAACAAACCTTATCTTATCTTTCTTCCGCGGTAGCAACACGATCTTCTTTTAAATTTCTATAATGTTTGGAGGTTATATAAAAACATTTTGAAAAAAATACCCGAGAAAAAAAATTTGTATCTTGTAAAGTTAAAATCGATTTAAATCGAAAAACAATTAAAATTATCAAGTTACAAAATACGAAATCGATACAAAAGCTTACTTGATAGCCTTTTTATGACGTTATTCGGCGCCTGGTTGCGACAAGCAACATAAAACTGCAATAACCTATCTTTAATATGAGTGTCTATAACATTTCACAGTTTGTCTAACGATTTTCAAAAGAGATAAATGCCATTAATTAAGTCATTAATTCTAAAAATAATGCTTTTATCTTAACGAACGATTGTGTTTTTGCTCACAATCGTTTTGTGCAAATTGCAAATTGTGAGAAATTAACAGACGTGCACACTATTAAGTGGTTGTCATGCGAATAATAATGATTCCCATCAATACACAATTGATTTGAGAGTAATTTGGGAAATTTTTTTAATAAAAGTGTTATTCATGCGGAAGATAACAAAAATAATTCATAGAGTTTAATGTGAGTGGGTGGAAGTGAATATATAATGTTATGAGCATATTTTAATAAAAAAGCAAATTGCTAGCAGAGCGTAACACAGCAATTTGGCTTCAAACATCACAGATCACAGTACCGTAAATAACATTAACAATAGATATAAACATCTGGAAAGCTGCGTCCGCAAAACCCAAACAGCATAATATAATGCAGAGTATAATAATAAACAAGCAAAAAAAAAAGAAAAAAAAATATTTGCTTTGGAATATTTGCAATAAATATGCCTGCAAAGCAGAGTGCTTGGCATAGCAGAGAAAACCCCAAAAAGTGGCAACACTCTCGAAAAAGAACCTAATGAATACCAGATTCGGGAGAAACATGAATAATTCAGATGCTGTATTTCGTACACAAGCAATGAAATCCATACGCACACACTGTCACACACTCAAACACATACCGGCAAACACATAAAATTGGAAAATGTGAAGTAGGAAGCGGATACAAAATCGCAACTAGAACGCTAAAAAAACCGCTTTACTTTCAGTGTTGAATGTTGGGCACAAAAAGTTGCCATTTTATATACGAGTATTTGGTATTGTAATTTCTGCTTTTTATTAATATATCCCTATAGGATATTTTGGGCATAGCTTCAGAAGTCAATGGAAAAAAAGAAAAATTCAACACCAGATTTAATATATTTAACTAGGGCATTACTGACCTAAAGTAGCAGAGTTACGGTGAAGGAAGAGAAATTAGGTTTTAAAAAAACATGTACAGTTTGTTGTTGTATTGCAGTTATACAAGGAATTTGTAAAGAACACTTTTAGGGCATGTTAGTGTTCTAAAAAAACACAAAAAATTATTATTAAAAAAAAAAACACTGAAAAGCGATAGTGTGATAGGAAGTGAGAGTTTTGCGAATGTTTTAGGTTTCTTTAATAAACTTTTGTTGTCGAATTAGGCTTTCGTTGTGTTGTGTCAAAAAATATATATGATTCGTTTTGTAATAAAAAAGGATAATAATTTTCAATAGTAAATTCGTGTTTTTAGCGAAGTCATGAATGATTCCTTTTTGGGTTCAGAAATATGTTCAGATATTACGTTTAATTGAAACTTTGTTCTTAAATGATTTCGGAAATGAATCGTTAATGATTCTTTGCGATATTATTTATAAGTACTGAACAATTTCAACACTTAAAATGGTTGTTGATACAAGTGGACTTGTTCGACGGACAAGAGGAGTCGAGTTCGATCCCCAAAAAAAAAATTTTTTTTTTTAGTTACACCGAGAAATAAAACAATAGTAAAATCACCTAAGCCGGGCTAGGGTGAAAAGAATTTGTATGGAAATTAAAAACTTATGCTTATTTACCAAAGTAATTTATTATTTTATACATAAAAATGTATAAAACAATATATTACACTGGTAAGTAGGCATACGTTTTTAATTTCCATAAGTTTTTTTCCAACCAAGCCGACTTAGTTGATTTCACTATTGGTTTTTTTTCTCGGTGTATGTAACTATAAAGTTATGTTTGCATTCATATGGTTTAAAAAAGTTTTAAGGAACCTTTATATAAAACTAATTTTCAAAACACTATTCTTTTATATCTTTTTGCGTCAAAAGACGAGTATTTTTCCAATTTTTCTAAAACTATCCTTTTATATCACCTCAAAAGTCAAACATTTGGTCACAACTTTTGATAAATGGTGTTTGAAAGAAATTAAATAAGCCAAGATGGAAAATCCTTTTTGGAATCCTATGCAGATCATTGAAGAAGGTACTAATCGTTTTGTTTTTCATCAGCCCTTTCTGAATCAATTGATTTTTTTTTTTCTAAAATAAAATGGTGGTGCATTGGCACGAAAAAGAGATGAATATCATTTGAGAATACTTGACCTCAAAATAGTGCATTCCCAATCTAGTCATGTACCTCAGGTTTTTACCAAGACTGCTTTTGTTTTTGACTCAACTGCCGTTTTCCTATTATAACTTACGTGGGGAAGTGAAAGTGGTTGTTTTGGTTTTGAAAAATAAAACTCTAATGGTATAAGAAACGGCTTATCAAAAATCCATATATGACTAGCTTTTTCCCGGCGCGCGTTGCTGCACCCTTTTTGAGTTTGTATGTAAGTACTGCTACTTTTACTTTCAAAGCTATTCGATAATACAAATTTTAATTGTATGGGCGGAGCCACGCCCACTTATATAATACTCATCCCAGTTTCCTAGTAGATGGACATTACCCAGTTTTAGTACAGTTGACGACAGTGAGCATACAAACTAAATTATCAAAATATATCCAAAGCGACGAAAACCGTATGAAATATAGCATTTTTATTGATTTGTGGGCGGTAAAAGGGAGTGTGACAGAAATTTAAACCATCTCGTACTTGAAAAAAATGTACTGCCAAAATTTCAGTTCTATCGGCTCAGTAATTTTGAAGTTTCCAGCCATCACACAGACAACGTTTTGCTTTTTGTATATATATTTTGGATAAAGATTATTGGCTATAACTTTTGATTGGTAAGAGATACTAAGATAATTTTTTCTAAAAATTAATTTTTTAGCTTGTTTATTTTT
Organism: Pherbina coryleti; assembly: GCA_943735915.1. Taxonomy (NCBI): domain Eukaryota; kingdom Metazoa; phylum Arthropoda; class Insecta; order Diptera; family Sciomyzidae; genus Pherbina; species Pherbina coryleti. Next base: position 17,795,752 of record OX030950.1, on the reverse strand, counting down.
TCAAAAATATAAAAACACAATATTGGAAAAAAAATTTTGTTCGAAAAAATCAAGGGGTAGCCTTGTTTTTTTAATCATAAAAATGGTGTTTAGTTTTTGCGTAAAATTGAAATATTTTTTGATTAAAAATGTTATAACTTTTAAATAGAGCTAAAAATTTGCGAATTTGAATTTAAATTATTTTTACAACAAAAACAAATTTTGAGCCTTTTTTTGAGGAAAACTCCAAAATTTTAGACCTTTTTTGAAAAAAATATTTAAAATATATATACTCAACTAACGGTATTTTTGCAATAAGGTTTTTATAGTACTTTGATGAAGCTTTAAGACAAAAAAAAATTTAACAAATTTTATAAAAAAGCAGCGGAGATATTTGAATTTAAAGTCACAAAACTAAATTTCTGAGTGTGTTTTTCTCATCTTTGAGCTCGATGTTGCATTAAATATATCGACTCATAACCGCCAAAATATCTTAAGCGCCAAAAAGAAAATTTTACAGGAGAAGGTTTTTTTTAATTATCTTCGCTATTAATTTTATCTTTTATCTCTTATCTCTTTGCTATTAATTTTATTTTAATAATTTTATCTCTTATATTGATTAATTTCTTTTAGAGAATTTCATCTTAAGCGACACTTTGCTGTCATGAAAAATGTAAACAAACATGTAGTGTGTACTTAAGCTAAAATTGCTTTTGGTTTAAATTCATAATCTAATTTCGTTCACCTATGAAATTTTGACAGACGATGTAAACCATCGCAAATTATCGATTTTCATCAAAAAACATAAATCGGATATTATGTCGCTTAAGATATTTTGGCGGTTATGAGTCGATATAGTGTAGTAAAATTTTTCATAGTTTTCAAGACATGTTCATGTTTTTGATGTCAAAATAACGGAACTGTTTTAGTTTTACTAAATTTAAGAAATATTTTTTATTTTGTAAATATTTGCATATGTAACAACTAAAAATATGCGATTTTGTAAAAAATTTGTACTACAGCACCATCTGGTGTCCAAGGTGGTTCAAAGAAGATACTTTCAAAAAACTCATCGTACCTGAGAACTACTATATACTAATTTTTATTCTAATCGCATGAGCCGTTTGGGAGTTTTAGGCAGTTTTGTAAAAAATTTGTACTACAGCGCCCTCTGGTGTTCAAGGTGGATAAAAATTGATAGCTCGCAAACACGCACCGTACCAAAAAACTTCTATACACAAATTTTCATGCTAATCGGATGAGTAGTTTAGGAGTCTATTGCATAGTTACATACGACATTTAGTTCCAAAGCAATGCGATATCATAAATTTGGCCTGTGTGGCCAAATTCCCCCTTGTCTTATGTTCGCTCAAATATATAGTAATGGCCTCTTGGGCCCACAATGCAACTTATTTTTATATATTAGATATCAAAATAGTGGGCGCAAAAGTGGGCGTGGTCAATTTTTCTTTCAGTAAACACTTAAATTGGATTACTACGAACATTTGAAAAAAAAATTATCCAAATCGGTCCAGCCGTTTTCCGATTTTAGATAAATGGAAAAAAGTGGGCGCAAAAGTGGGCGTGGTCAATTTTTCTTTCCAACAAAACTTAAATTGGATTACTACGAACATTTGAAAAAAATTATCCAAATCGGTCCAGCCGTTTTCCGATTTTAGATAAATCAAAAAAAGTGGGCGCAAAAGTGGGCGTGGTCAATTTTTCTTTCCTTAAAAACCTAACTTGGACTAAAACGAACATTTTAAAAAAAAAAATTATCCAAATCGGTCCAGCCGTTCTGAAGTGATGCGATTTCGACCAAACGTACACTTCTTTTTATATATATAGATGAATTTCATGTAAAAATCGAGATGCATTGAACCCGACCACCTCAGATATCGATGAAATTTTGTTCATAGCTAAATTTGATCAATACAAACAAACCCTCATATTTAGAAATTACTGTTTTGCGATTTTTTGGGCGTGGCACAGTGGGAAAGTTTTCGAAAAACCGCGAAAATGGTCGAAAAGAGCTCCATTTAAACTGCAATAACTCAGAATCGGCTGAACCGATTTCCATGATCTTGGTATCATTAAAAAGATATTTTAACAGGCTTTATGACACGTTTAAAAAATCAGGTGCATTTATATAGCAATTTTTAAGGCAATTTTAAAATCAATTCTTTAATTAGGGGTACCTGCAGTGTGTTTATTTTGATAATCCTAGAAACACAGTTACAGTAAGCATTTTATGCGCTTACCTGTATACTTATTGGTTTGGGCTGGTACGGCCGCAAGAACTTTTTGGGGTTAAAACATATACATAATTTTTCTGGGACAATGTTTATTTTTTTTACCTGTATACATACATAATTTTCTTTTATGCATATTATATCAATAATCTTTGCACATTATAAGTATATTTTGAATATAACTGAAATTTGAACACTTCTCAGTAATATAACAGATGTTTGGCTATTTTTCGTGGCTTCAATATAAAAATATATGGGCAATACTAGAAGTGCCACTACTTAAAAAATTATATAAAAAAAACTAAAAAAGAACCCATTTTTATTTTTTGATATGTTATAGGTGAAGGATAAACCTTTCTAAAAAAGTAATACACTGTAAAAAAACCCTTGATCTTTTTGGTTTTTTCGTTAGGTAAAATTTTTTTTTTGTTATAAAATTTTTTACAGTGTAATTTTTTTTATTTTTTAAACGTGTCATAAAGCCTGTTAAAATATCTTTTTAATGATACCAAGATCATGGAAATCGGTTCAGCCGATTCTGAGTTATTGCAGTTTAAATGGAGCTCTTTTCGACCATTTTCGCGTTTTTTCGAAAACTTTCCCACTGTGCCACGCCCAAAAAATCGCAAAACAGTAATTTCTAAAAATGAGGGTTTGTTTGTATTGATCAAATTTAGCTATGAACAAAATTTCATCGATATCTGAGGTGGTCGGGTTCAAAATTTCAGTTTTATCTAGATTTTTAAATGAAATTCATCATATATAAAAATAAGTTGCATTTTGTATGAAATTGATGTTCTCTGTAATGCGTGAACCGAATTTGTTTCTGGAAATTTCCCATGAAAGGTGACGTCAATACGAAGGTTTTTATGTATCGGTCTTTGTACGTGTATTGGTTCATGAATTATAGGCATTTTAGTGAACTCATACAACAATACAGGTGTGAACAAATACAGGTGCGCATAAATGATGTATATGGGGAAATATTTCCAAGGGAAATTGGAAATAAATGGAATATTGGAATAATTTGGCAAGTCTCACTATAGTTTGCATTTGCGCAAAAATATAGGCATAGTAAAAATTTTCCATACCCCCTTTTACCGCCCACAAATCAATAAAATGGTCGTATTGGACTAAAATTTGGTAAATAAGTTCGTATGGTTACTGTCGGCAATTATACTAAAACTGGGCGTGGTCTAAATATATATATACGCCCACTTTTTAGAAATCATTATTATTCCTGAGTTGTACATGTTTTGATAGTGAAACTTGATATGTAGATGCTATGGACCCAAGAGGCAGTTACCATATATTTGAGCGAACATTAGACAAGGGGAAATTTGGCCACACAGGCCAAATTTATGATATCGAATTGCTTTGGAACTAAATGTCGTATAACAATGAAGGTCTTCCTACTGAAAAACTGGCACGGGCATTCGAAAACGAGGCGTGGCTCCACCCATATAAGCCAAATTTACAATAAAGAATAGCTATGGAAGTAAAAGTCACAGAACATTGAAACTCAGAACTACTAGAAAAGATGACATGCATTTGACAAGAGGGTCTCCACCCATCCAAGCCAAAGACAAAGAACATAGAAGTAAGAATGAAGTTACTACTTGGTAATATTCTGCTACTGGGAAATAAAAAATGCAAAAAATTTACAATAGAGAACGCTGCTATAGACTCCAAAACTACTGAGCCGATTGAGCTCAAATTTGCGTAGTAACTATGGGGTCATTCATAAATTACGTTCCCAATTTAGTAGAGAGAGAGAGAGGTTTTAAAATGTACTACGATAAGTAACGAATAGGGGGAGGGGGTATCAGGGTCTCAGATATAGTAATGAGACCAAAAATAAAAAAAACTCAAAAAAATTTAAATTAATACAACCCAACATTTCAAACCATTTTTATCCCTACATCTTCATGTTTAACCGTCTAAATTGACTGTTAACTATTGGCAAGTGTAGGAAGCGCATAATTTTTCTTTGCTTGTTTTTCGACAGTTAATTTTTTCTATTTTCGAATATTTTTTAATCAATTATTTTTTTTATTTTATATACTACTTTATACTACGTTACTTTATGGGGGTGGAGGGGAGTGTTTTTGAAATGCACTACGAAGAGTACCGGAGGGGGCGGGGGGGTTAAAAAAATTGAAAATAGATCACGTAATTCATGAAGGACCCCTATGTTTCGAGTACGAGATGGTTTAGAAATAATAACGCTGAAGGCATTGCAACATTTTCCGGTACTTATCTAGATAAGGTGCTACTTGCTACCGGGAAAAAGCTAGTACGTTTATATAGGAAAGTACTTTTTGCAATGATCAAAATTTGCCTTTTCCAATGTCAAAATATACGATTATTGTGAAGAAACGTCGAAGAAACTTTTTCCAAGAAATCATAGAGTGATTCACAGTGGGGTCAAAATATATATGGGGTCAAAATATATATGCGGTCAAAATAGGAGTGTCAAATTTAACAGGCGTGGATCAAGGTGGTGGATACGGGGGCTCCATTGTTTGCCTTGTTCAGAAGTTTGTCCTCATATTTGCCCTGATACATGTACTATTGTTTTTATAAATTTTCTGTTAATCCATGTCTAAATTTTTTGATTATAATTTTTGTCTGTTGTATTGCTAAAAGATCTCTCTGTATCTTTTTGAACTAATAATTGTCCAAATAAATGAAAATGAAATGAAATTAAATTCCGGGCTTTATCCTTGTTCGAATCCCTTTTCTAATCCTTTTCCTAGTCCTTGTACCAATCCTTGTCCTTAGTCTTTTCCTACTCCCAATCCTTGTCCTAATCCTTTTCCCAATCTTGTTATAAATTTTGCCCTAAGTGTGTCCAAATCTTTGTCCACATCCTTGTCGTAATTTTTCGATTTACCTTTACCTTTACCTTTACCTTTACCTTTACCTTTACCTTTACCTTTACCTTTACCTTTACCTTTACCTTTACCTTTACCTTTACCTTTACCTTTACCTTTACCTTTACCTTTACCTTTACCTTTACCTTTACCTTTATCTTTTCCTTTTCCTTTTCCTATTCCTATTCCTATTCCTATTCCTTTTCATTTTCCTTTTCCTTTTCCTTTTCCTTTTCCTTTTCCCTTTCCTTTTCCTTTTCCTTTTGCTTTTGCTTTTGCTTTTGCTTTTGCTTTTGCTTTTGCTTTTGCTTTTGCTTTTGCTTTTGCTTTTGCTTTTGTTTTTGCTTTTGCTTCTGATTTTGCTTTTTCTTTTGCTTTTGCTTTTGCTTTTGCGTTTGTTTTTGCTTTTGCTTTTGCTTTTGCGTTTGCTTTTGCTTTTGCTTTTGCTTTTGCTTTTGCTTTTGCTTTTGCTTCTGCTTCTGCTTTTGCTTTTGCTTTTGCTTTTGCTTTTGCTTTTGCTTTTTCTTTTGCTTTTGCTTTTGCTTTTGCTTTTGCTTTTGCTTTTGCTTTTGCTTTTGCTTTTGCTTTTGCTTTTGCTTTTGCTTTTGCTTTTGCTTTTGCTTTTGCTTTTGCTTTTGCTTTTACTTTTACTTTTGTTTTTGCTTTTGTTTTTGCTTTTAGCTTTGATTTTGCTTTGGTTTTGCTTTTGCTTTTGTAGAGTATATTAACATTTACCTTAGCGTCCCATATCCATGCAATGGGGTGTATTTGCATTGTATTAAGCTTTTGCTAAATACATTCGACTTTAATGTTTTTATTATCTTCATCATGTGGCCGAAAACCTAATCTTAACCATTGCTCTATAAAATATACCATAGCGCCAATAGTGTCGAAATTATAATACCATGCAACATTTTTTCATTATTGTTGCATTTTCACTGCATCTAGTGGTTGCATTCGTGGTGTCAGGATGCAAAAAATTATTTCATTTTTGTTTTGAAGCCAAAAATTCTTGCATTCGTTGAAGAAAATTTATTTGTATTTTTGTATTTACTGAGCAAGTAATAATTCCATGTAAAAACATTGCATTAATGTTGCATAAGATGCTACATCCGCGACCTGACGAGGTCATAATTAATTTTTTAGTTTTGTTCATAAATCCAGGAATAAATCTTTCATTTTCATTTCGTTATATTTATCGTATGGAACATACTCTTCGAGTAATAATTCCATGCAACGATGTTGCATGATTGTTGCATTTTCAAACATATAGCGGCTATCTCTGCGGCCTCATAACGTCTTAAATTTTATTGTGGGGATTAAGAACCAGACTATTAAGATCCAACCGTGAGATTTTTAATCGTGAGCGAACAAGATCAAATCGATCATCAATTCTTATAAATTTAATTATTTTGAATTTTCGATATGAAATTGAATTGTTCATATTTCACTAAAACCTCAATATCTTTCAAAAATATCAATATTTGAATTCTGGGAGGGCACGCCCATATTAAAAATGTTAAGAAAAAATTATTAGTTGTGTGATTATCACAAAAACCACAAAGTTTTTCATAACAAAAATGGTCCTCACACCATTTTAGGTGTACCATCAGTTAAACTAGCTGAACCCTAAAAATGGAAGTGTGGAAAAAGGGAGGAGCTAACAACAAAATAACACAACTTCAATATGCTCTAATAGCGGTAAACTGCTGTGATCGAATTTCGAAGATGTACATGAGTTAAGGCTATGCCTAAAAGTATGATACGATCTAGGTTAATCTTGACACAGAAAGCATCGAAGTAGATAAGAACTCAGTTACTAATTTAAGCGTTCTCTCTGTCAAAAATAAATTTCGGGTAACTTTCTCGGCATAATTGGCAGTATAAGTAGAACCTAAGTAGCTTGAGTGGATCAAAGTGAAAAGTCATGCAAGACTACTGATGAGTTGGTGTAGCGGCCAACGAAACAGTCTGTATAGTCAAGATGTGTGATTTGCTCTATACAGAGCCGTTGTTGTTTATGTTGTTGGTTGTTGCCTTCTTTGTCTTCATGTTCTCTTGTTGTCAACATACTTGGCCTAAAGCTCAAATTTGTTTTAAATATTTCAAAACTATACTCTAATGTGGCTTAACTTAGACATAAATATACCACGTATGCCGCAATGTTACGTATTAAAATGAGTCCTTGTTATCATAAAATGTCATATCCTTATACTATTTATAGGTATTTATCTTTTCCACTTAACTTTCTACATATATTAACTTCAAAAAAATTTTCTATCTTCCAGAAATTTAAGAAAAGCCATTTTTAAAACCAGACAAATGCCAAAATAAGCTCAATTAAGTTAAATAATCCGTTGCTAACCAAAAAATTGGAGCAGCAACTAACGCCCACCTCAAAGCAACGCAGTCAACCTCTTAACAATTTTACGCTACTATGAGCAGACCGTAGAAATTAACCCTCTTCATTATTTTGGCCATATTTTACCAAACTGACGACATTGGCAGAAAACAGTTTTTGTATCTATCTGCCACAACGCTGGCCAAAAACACAACAACTACCAGAGGAGATAATCACAACACACAACAAGCATGGATCTGAAGCATTCCAGCATTAGTGAATCCTCAGATGCGTACATCGCAACCAGCAAATCAACAGATCTAATCAAGCCGAAGGATGGTTCGGACGCAGGACCACCAACACAAGAAGGTAAGTGATTGTGATGAATGCGTGTGCGTGAGTATGTGCAATCAATCATTTTTTAGGGCGTGGTCTATTGTGCGTCAATTGAGCTAAATGTACCACAACTTATTGATCACTGATGTGTTTGTTATGGTTGTGGAAATTTTGTTGAAAATTTAACGCATGTATCTGATAAGCGTATGATTTGGAATTCCGTTCGATATATCACTTTTTTTTTTTTTTTTGTTATTGTCTTTGTTTGTTCTTTTTTCTTTTCCATTGAAGTTGAGCTGTTCATTCATCGTTGATACTGAACAACCATGATGGATTATCTATAACTGATAAGGATAAAAAGCTTTTTTTTCTGAACTTGAGCAAAACCACGTTATCTTCTTTCGCATAGCTGATAACTTGATATTTTTTCGTCACTTAGTTTAGATTCAGTTCGTTTAGACTGCACAATTCCAATTATTGAAAGGCAGACCGTATTTGTTTATCTGTACCTTGTTTTCCAAGCAATTATTTTATTTATCGATTGGCTCGAATTTATAACTTCCATTTTTAAGATGGCGTACTTTTCATATAGAGATAAAGTATCAAGACCGCTTCAAACTAATGAGGAAAGTCTTCTTAGTACAAAGTTTGATCTTGACTCATCCAAACATCAAAAATTACAAGGTTTGTCTGCATAAACATCTTATACCTTATATCTTATATCTTATATCTTATATCTTATATCTTATATCTTATATCTTATATCTTATATCTTATATCTTATATCTTATATCTTATATCTTATATCTTATATCTTATATCTTATATCTTATATCTTATATCTTATATCTTATATCTTATATCTTATATCTTATATCTTATATCTTATATCTTATATCTTATATCTTATATCTTATATCTTATATCTTATATCTTATATCTTATATCTTATATCTTATATCTTATATCTTATATCTTATATCTTATATCTTATATCTTATATCTTATATCTTATATCTTATATCTTATATCTTATATCTTATATCTTATATCTTATATCTTATATCTTATATCTTATGTCTTATATCTTATATCTTATATCTTATATCTTGTATCTTATATCTTATATCTTATATCTTATATCTTATATCTTATATCTTATATCTTATATCTTATATCTTATATCTTATATCTTATATCTTATATCTTATATCTTATATCTTATATCTTATATCTTATATCTTATATCTTATATCTTATATCTTATATCTTATATCTTATATCTTATATCTTATATCTTATATCTTATATCTTATATCTTATATCTTATATCTTATATCTTATATCTTATATCTTATATCTTATATCTTATATCTTATATCTTATATCTTATATCTTGTATCTTGTATCTTGTATCTTGATTTTTGTATCTTGTATCTTGATTTTTGTATCTTGTATCTTGATTTTTGTATCTTGTATCTTGATTTTTGTATCTTGTATCTTGTAGATTATATCTTGTATGTTTTATCTTGTATTTTGTATTGTGGTTAGTCTTGTTATTTAAAAGCTCATTCTTCATTTGATCAATCCAATTTATGCCTCTAACAAAAATTTCCAACATAACTATCCACCATTGTTTGTGGTTTTCTTGTGTATTAAAATATTGCCACCTCAAAGTTTCTGGTATCATAACAAGCCTTAGAACTGATTCCAATTAGATTGCTTTTATGATATCATAAATTCTGTTTATTAGCTTTCCACATCAATTAAAACGCGGAATAAACATTTCGACAATGACCACAATTTATAGTGCAAATTCGCTAGCTTTTCGTCATTCCTTCCGGCAAAAAAAGCAAAAATTAGTTTCTTATGCGTACATCTTGCAAACATCTAACTAATGCCTGTTATAAGAGCTTTTATTTACCTACTTATTGCTACCAGAGTTGCCAATGAATTTTTTAAATGACGTAGCTGCTGCAAAATCTCAACGTCTTGTGTGCTCACTACGGAGGAAAATGTTTTGTCTCGTATGAAATAAGTATGCGCGTGTGAGTGTGGGTGTGTGTGTGTGTATATATATATATTTATGGGAAAGTTCTGAAGTGGCTGTGTATGTGTTTATGTTCGAGTAATTTAGTCGTGCATGTTGCAACTCTTGACCTACAAAGTAACAAAACTTATACTGCAGAGTGTAACCTTTGGCTTTGTTTTGATTTTGTTTTTAGTCTTTCCCTTTCTTGAATTTCTTTGCAAATAAATGAATTGCACTTGACCTTGGCAGAGGGTGGATGGTGCCAGATGGTTGACATACAACTTGGTAACGTTGCCACAAAAAGCAGTCAAGCTACGTTCGTTTTATCGACATCAAAGACATATTCATACCGTTATTTTTCTAAAGATTTAAAATTGTTTGTATGTTATATTTATTTTGCGCTATCAAAAAATGTTCTAAAAATACATTTTCACAAGTTGTATTCAAAGTATGACAGACGAATATAAAAGATGTGGTTTCTATGTTAACACGAATATCTTAAGTTGGTTGGTGTTTGTGAATATTAAAGTTGTTTTATTATAAACTATTATAAGGCGTTGAAAAGTTTATTGTACATATGACAGATTGAAACGCAAGGTGAATTTAGAGAGCTTTCACTAAGAAAATATCTAAGTTTTTCTAATTTCTTTTTGTGCTACTAGATGCATACTGATTGCTAATTATCTCTTTTATGAAGTTGCTGCTTCTTTCTAAAACAAGTTGCTCCACTGTAAAGATATTCTTCACTTTTTTTGTGACGAAATATATTAAAATGGACTGAAGGTTTTAATTTCAAATTTTCGTTTTTATGAGATAGATACTACTACATAATGTTATTAATCTTAATATCCTTTAATATCTTCATTTTATTAAATGCTTTTTCTTTTCTTTTTAAGGTAAAAGTTTATGATTTGTTCAAGCAATAAATTAATCTTCTAAAATCAAAGACGTTTTGCACCGAAGCAAATTTCCTTGATTTGCTAAACTGAATATCATGATTCTTTCTTAATTTATGCTAATGTGGTCAAATGCACTTTCAAAATACTCAAAAATAAAACCAAGTTCATTAAAAAAAATTAAGTTGCATGTTCTTTTAGCTTTGATAGAGGTTTTATCCTGATAGGAAACATTTTTTATAGGGGTCTAGCATATCTATTCCCGTCGTTGACCGGCTCATCCGTTTTATGTGAGAAAATCGCAACAAATTCAATATATCGGACTATTTGGCAACACTGTTGCTACTTTTACCATTAAGAATTATCCAAGCTTTTGGCTGGTAAGATGTCATGAGCATTTTTGTCACAAAATATTAAATTGTATTCCTCCCTAAACAACTTACTCGCATATAAAGTCACCACTATTCGAAGTCACCATGAAGTCTATACTTTTTCATATATATTCGTCATATAAAAAAAAATCATAACATAAGTATCACTGAGAACTTTTTCAACAACCAAAACTGTTTTTACGCATTTTACTAAACTCAACTCCTGAAAACTATATCAGATCCAAGTCAGAAAATCAGAACAGTTCCGAAACATCGAATTATTTGCAACACTGCACGATAGCAAAAAACTTACCGAGCTGCTCCCCACACAACATGGAAGACGTAGTGTGTTGAATATGAGTTTAGATTTAAATGATTTAGAGCAGTGTCGACCACAGCAACAGAATTTGTCTCATTTCGCTGTCAACAACTTCTTAGGTACTGCTGTAGACATAATACCGGTACCACGAGATGCTAGAATAAGATGTACCGACACAAACCCGCACTTAGCAGTAACCTTGCATGGCACTGTTTGAGGTTTAGCGTTGTTCTTGCTCCAGTCAGGCGCGGATCCAGGGGGGGTTTTGGGGGTTCAAACCCCCCCCCGAAATTCTAAAAGAACCTGTATTTAAATGTGATGTACTGATGTTTATTATGTGGGCTAAGAGTACCAAAAAGAAAAACATTGGTTTTTTTTTTTTAATTTACTTTAAATATTCACACTCCTATGCTGTAAACGTTTGTAGCTGTTTCTACATGTATTGCTAAAATACTGAATTCTGTTCCAGTTTTTGTTTGTTTTTGCGATATAGCGCCTGTAGCTGTAAACAGCTACACATACAATCTTAACCTGAAATCACAAAAACACCGCATTTTTTGGATAAAATATATCCAAACACCGCACAGTTTTAATTTAAAAACCCACAGTTTCGATAGTATCGGAAGTGTAGACGTAAAATTCCTTTTTATACAGTAATGGAGAAAAATTCCGGTTTTTGTAGTTTTTATTTATTTTGATGTTGGTTTTATGTTGGCCATTTAGATTTGTATTCGGGTCAAATAAACAGAGAAATAACTTTTATTGTTATAATTATCTTCACCCCAGCGTCAGCTTGTGGTATTTAACACAAAAAAATAATCCTGAGCACCACACAATCATATGGAGTGAATATGGAGTTAATATGTAGTGAAATGTGGATGGCTATTTTTTTCGTAGCAAAGTTTTTTCCAATAAGTGGAATAATTTTTTCACATATTGCAGCAAAACACAAATTATAACCTTCTTTTGAAAAACCAAAGGCTCGAAATAGATTTTAGACTAACGGTTTCTTGAGCAAAGTTGAATTTGCTCCGTAGAACATTATCCATATCCATTAACAAATAATTAACCCGCTCTAATGTAAAGTCTAAACGATTTCTGTTGAATTTTACGACGATAATCGTCGGCAACGCTTTTCTGACTAATAGTGTCTAAATTTACACATGCACATTTTTAAACATTTTTTGTTGGATATTACACAGAAAATGTTTAACGATTTACGCAACTTGTGTGTAACAGTTGAAACTCCTCGTTTTTATTTTTCAACAAAAAATGTGTAAAAATATGCCCCTTCCTTCGTACCATTGCTCTATTTCATTATTCTTGCGTAAATAAAAGTAAGTAATAAGTAAGATATAGAATGTTTTTTTGTTTTATACTCGTAATATATTTTTGTAGTCAGTTGTATTAAATTCAAATTGGAGTTACGTGAAAACATATGTTAACTCAGGTAGCTTATTTTCACTTTAAGCTTTAATTCATTTAAGAAAATGATAATTAATTTTATAATTAATTTATAAAAAAATTAATTGAAATAATGTTATCACTTTTAAGAAAATAAAAATATGATAAAATAAAAATAGAAATAGAAAAATTTTGAATTAAACTTTCCAGCTTACTAATAATTGTATTGATTTTTTTTTATACTATTGATGTTTTTTTTTTTGCCTCGAACTTGTTATTTTAAATCACGTTGATTTAGTTCAGTTATACCAAATCTTCTTCCGTGAATGAAATTACACATTTCATGTTCACCATTACACATTTGCGTGTAATTTTGCACATTTTTTGTCATATTTTCAATTTTTACACATTTTGAGTTTAACATTACAATTTTTTGTGTAGTAATTTAAACCTTTTTTGTGTAAATTTAAATTTTGCAAATAAATTTTTTGGTTATTTTCATTAAATGACACCAAAAGATAATAATTTTAGGCAACAACAGAAAATTCAACAAAAATTTACGGTCATTTTGACAGTAAATTTCAACAAATAGTTTAGAGTGTATATAAAGGGTGGTTAAATTTTAGGGCCGATGTTGAATATAAACCACACCTAAATGTCAAGTTTTTTTTTGCATTTCATTTGACATTTCTCAATTTCAGACTAACTCAATTTGAACCGTTAAAGTTATTCAGGCTTATTATGTAAATGGGCTTTCAAATCAAAATGCATATCGAGCATTTCGTGATTTTTTTCGGTCAATTTAATCGTCCAAATGTGCGTACAATCGGAAAAATCGTGCAAAAATTTGAACAAACCAGGTCTGTAGGAGATGTGAAAACACCAGTGCATGCTCGTACAGCTCGTACTGCAGAAAATATTGCTGCTGTTCGCTATAGTGTGGCTGAAGAGCCGTCCACCTCAACTCGTCGTCGTGCCCAACAATTACCTCTCACGCTCGTCGTTGATGAACATTATGCATAAAGACTTGCATTTACACGGTCAGAATGGTGGCAAGAAATGGCAACAGTGGATGATAAATTTTCGAAGAAAATCATCTTCAGTGATGAGGCACATTTTCATCTCAGTGGATTCGTCAATAAGCAGAATTGCCGCATTTGGGCGCATGATAATCAAAGAGTGATTGTCGAAAAACCAATGCACCCACAAAGAGTGACTGTTTGGTGCGGTTTATGGGCTTTTATTTTTTCCAAAATGAGGCCGGTCGGACAGTAACTGTGAATGGTGTTCGCTATTGTGAGATGATAACGAACTTTTTATGGCCCGAATTGGAAGATATGGATGTGGACGATATGTGGTTTCAACAGGACAGTGCCACTTATCACACAGCTAACGAAACAATGGCTCTCTTGCACGACAAATTCAATGGCCGTGTTATCTCACGTGGTGGCGATGTCAATTGGCCGCCAATCATGTGATTTGACACCGTTGGACTACTTTCTTTGGGGTTATTTGAAAGAAAAGGTGTACGTCAATAAGCCAGCAACAATTCAAAAGCTAAAGGATGAGATAATTCGGCACATTAACGGCATAGAACCTCACTTATGCCTCGGCATCATCGAAAATTTGGACCATCGGATGGAGGTGTGCCGCCGAGGTCGCGGCGGCCATTTATCCGATCTTTCGTTCCATGCATAATTGAACCATACCAATATTATCATAATAAAAAGAAATGACAATAATTTCCTTAATAATTTGTGTTTTATTCAAAATCAACATCGGTCTTTAAAATTTAACTACGCTTTTATATATATAGGGTGTTTTTTTAGAGGTATAGAACTTCGAATTGAAATAAAACACAAGAAAATCGTTTTAATGTCCATCAATTTGGCTTTATTGGAAGGATAATTTTATGCCATTAATGTTTAAATATGATTTCGGGCATGTGGCCGCCGCGGCTGGCTCGAATAAAGCCAATTCTACAGGTCCAATTTTCAACCACTTTTTCGAGCATATGGGGCCGTATGTCGGCAATAACGCCACGAATGTTGGCCTCCAAGTCCCCTTACGTTTCTGGTTTGTTGGCGTAGACGAGCGACTTCACATATCCCCAAAGAAAATAATCCAATGGTGTCAAATCACACGATCTTGGTGGCCAATTGACAGGTCCATTCCGCGAAATTATGCGCTCATCGAATGTTTCCTTCAATAAATCGATTGTGACGTGCGCTTTGTGGCATGTAGCGCCGTCTTGTTGGAACCACAACTCATCCACATTCATGCCATCCAATTCAGGAACAAAATAGTCGGTTATCATGGCTCTATACCGGTCTCCATTAACGGTAACTGACTCTCCAGCATTATTTCGGAAGAAGTATGGCCCAATGACTCCACCAGCCCAAAGAGCACACCAAACAGTCAGTTTTTGTGGATGTAATGGCATCTCAAAGATCTCATGTGGATTCTCTTCACTCCAAATGCGGCAATTTTGCTTGTTGACGTAGCCATTCAACCAAAAATGAGCCTCATCACTGAACAAAATTTTGCGATGAAAATCAGCATCGAGATCAATCTCATTTTCGGCCCATACACCAAAATCACGACGCATTGCATGGTCTCGCGGCTTTAATTCTTGCACAAGCTGGATCTTGTAAGGTCGCATGCCAAGATCTTTGCGCAAAATCTTCCATAAAGTTGATGGACAAAGCTCCAATTGCTGTGCACGGTGGCGAATCGATTCATTCGGGTCCTCTTCAACATTTTGCTCTACAGCGGCAATTGTTTCTTCGGTGCGCACTGTTTGACATCTCTGCGGATGCGTATTATCACATAGAGTAAGCGTAGTGCGAAAACGACCCATGGTTAACCGAATTAATTGCTCTGATGGACGATTATGTCGACCATAAAATGGACGGAGCTTGCGGTAAACTTCGCGAACTGAACCATTATTTTCGAAATAAATTTGCACGATTTGCAAGCGTTGTTCTTTTGTCTGTTCATGATGAAATGGCAAACCAAACTGAACATAAATGACATTAGAGTTGCCAGATTTGACCACAAAATGCCAGTTTTATCTCTATTCGAAAAACAAACCCTTAAAAAAACACCCATTATAACGTACATAAATATTTTTAAAACCCCCCCCGAAATATATTCCTGGAACCGCCCCTGGCTCCAGTAGTTATGACGTAAAAGCACAACAGATAATTTTGCCAAACTAATGGCACCTCGAATGGCGGTGGCAACTTCTTTGCTACACTTAGCACACATTCCAATATGGCCATTGTTATCGCTAATAGAAACGAAAACCTTGAAACGTGTGCATTCATCAGCACGTGTTTGTGCCCAAGAGGAAATCAATCATTCTAAATACCCCAAGTTAGTCATCGGAACTCATTCTTTGAAGTCTTCCTTATCGCTATGTCCACAATTTTATCAACGGCCACGTCCGCGACCACAACCATCACGTCCTCCCCATAGTCAAGTCCTCCATGTAATCATGGAATCATGCCTAGAGCTGTATTCGTCATTTTGTAGTTATGCACATGGTATAATTAACAAGGTGAACGTGACAATTAAATTTTTAGCTAGATCTGTCAAACTTATGAATGAGTGAATGAGACAGAAAAGATTATTTTGTATGGTTTGACATCTCAAGAGTTCGATTTTTTGAACTACACCAGTTATATAGTTGACAGTAAAAAACGGAATGGAAACACCGGAACGAAACAAACATTTTGGCATCGATTTTAACTAGATCCTCTGTGAAGTATGGATTAAATCTGATATATAACTAAATTTTTTATGAGATATAATTTCAGCCCAATCTGAATTGGCCTCCTTCCTTTCCACCCATTTTATTTTAAAAGGACTTCCTCCTTTGGCAATCGATTTTTTAACTATAATTTTTAATAATTGCTTAAATAATGGCTATTTTCCAAGTATCTGGAAAATCGCTAACATAATTCGGATTAAGAAAAAACAAGATAGTGTTGATGTAAACGACTTTCGCCCAATCTCTATGTTATCAAATCTTGGGAAAATTTTTGAGTTGATTTTAAAAACAAAAATGGAAATGAATTTAGGAGATGATTATATTTCGCCTTATCAGTTCGGCGTCAAAAAAAGGGCATTCTACAGTTCATGCTCTACTGAAGTTTCATGACGACGTCATCCGAAATTTACGGAAAAAAACTTGTACTGTAGCAATCTCATTATATATCGAAAATGCTTTCGACAGAGCTTTTCATGTTGGTATCCTTCATAAACTTACTATCCTTGGCTTTGACTGCTTTCTCCTTAAGATATTTTTTAGTTTTTTCCACAATCGAAAATATTGTATCCAAATCGGTAGCGAAATTTCTGAGCTTATTACGGTCAATAGCGGAGTTCCCCAGGGTTCTGTTTTAGCGCCTTACTTTTTAAACATCTTTCTTTGTGATTTCCCGCACGAGGTGCCTGGTTCAAGGGGTATCTTATAGGCTGACGATTGTCTTATATATGCTCACCATGAGTCTCCAATTCTGGCTTTAAACATTGTTCAGAGACACCTTAAAACTATTAATGATTATTATGTTAACAGGGGCATTAAGATCGATGTCTCCAAGTCTGAGGCGATTTGTATTAGGAACGCATCAGGAAAATGTGGCAGAACGGTTGTGCCTGAAAGCAAAAGACTTCAGTCTTTTGTCCTTAACGATTCTGAAATAGTTTTTAAAGACAACATCAAATATCTTGGTATTGTTTTTAATAAAATGCTCAAGTTCAATAAGCATGCAAGATCGAATATAAACAAAGCCAATAAATTAATTGGCATGTTCTCAAAGCTGTTGAACAATAATTACTTGAGTCAAAATTCTAAGCTCTTAATTTTTAAGGTCAGCATTCGTTCTGTGCTGCTCTATGCTTTCCCTATATGGTTTTCAATCTCACCAATAGTCGCCAAAGAATTAGAGTTACTTGAGCGTAGAGTCTTGAGACGATGCGTAGACAGGAATTTCGAATCTCTAACTAAGCGCTACTCTAATAAATTTATTTACAAAAAAGCGGGGATAAATCCTATCTGTCGCTATGCGTTATCACTGCAAAAAAAATTTATCTACAGAGTTTCTTCTCGTGAAAATGTGCTTTTAAAAGAAATCTTTGATTTCCAACGGCACTTTAGCTGGTCCTCTATTAACTACTTATCTCCAATTAGAATTATAAATGAAGTTATTGACACTGATTTGAATTTTGACACGCCTCTGCTACCTGAATTTTTTGCAAAATCTGCACCTGGCACACACAGGCTAATTCTCCTTTTTTATTAATATTGCTGTTCTTATTGTTGCACCACCTGAATACCTTGTGTTTGCATTTGCACTATAATGAAATTAGTGATACAATCAGAAGATAGGCTCATTAAAACTCTCAAACCGAGCCAACCTTAATAATTATTCAATTACAACAGTTATACTCGTACACAAAGTAGACAGGTTGTTCAAAGACACGTCGACGGTATAAAAACGACAGTGCACTAACTCATTTGCGAAGAAAATACATTCATAATAATTTGTGAGCTTCCATATCAAGATATAATTTTTAATAATAGATATTATATCTTCAACACAAGGGTTGTTATATGATGTGTCAAATTTCAAAATCGGTACTCCTCACGGATAACCGTAAATAACAGTGGTAAAGAATGGGATTTATACACTTACAATGCAAAGGATTAAATGTGAAATATTCGATACTTTTAGGCAACAATTGCAGAAGGCCTGTTAAAAGCAGGGACCGCAACTGTTATGACTTTTTGTTTTTTTTAAAAAAAAAGGCGAAGATAACTGTTATTTTAAGTCCTTGGTTAAAAGTACTTATCATAAAATTTGACGAAGTATTCTATACTTGGACGAAGTTCTATGTTTGTTATTTTGATTTTAAATAACTTGTATCTTTTCCCTACGGAGAAAATAATCGGTTCTAAACCTATCAAGTGATAGGTCCCCAAGGAAGAGGGATCAGTCCCAATTCTGCCACCAACATATGAAACCGACCGGTCACTTTTACACGGCGTTGTCATTGACAGGGGTCAATTGCCACCTGCTGCGTCACCTTGCACCTGTCCCGGGCAGCTTTGAGTTTTAATCGATGTATCTCCGCTTGTATCATATTAAATTGATCTCATGCTGAGTAAAATAAAATCTGCCCCGTATCAGGCACAAAGAAAAAATTCCGTGACAAGTTATATCAAACCTGTCCTCTGATAGGTTGGTTATATGTGAGCTGTCACGGGACCAGTCACTTAAGAGTAATTGACTCTTCTTTCTTCGAAGGGTTGTATCTTGTATTTTGTATTTTGTATCTTATATCTTGTATCTTGTATCTTGTTTCTTGTATCTTGTATCTTGTATCTTGTATCTTGTATCTTGTATCTTGTATCTTGTATCTTGTATCTTGTATCATGCATCTTGTATTTTGTATCTTGTATCTTGTATCTTGTATCTTGCATCTTGTATCTTGTGTCTTGTATCTTGTATCTTGTATCTTGTATCTTGTATCTTGTATCTTGTATCTTGTATCTTGTATCTTGTATCTTGTATCTTGTATCTTGTATCTTGTATCTTGTATCTTGTATCTTGTATCTTGTATCTTGTATCTTGTATCTTGTATCTTGTATCTTGTATCTTGTATCATGCATCTTGTATTTTGTATCTTGTATCTTGTATCTTGTATCTTGCATCTTGTATCTTGTATCTTGTATCTTGTATCTTGTATCTTGTATCTTGTATCATGCATCTTGTATTTTGTATCTTGTATCTTGTATCTTGTATCTTGCATCTTGTATCTTGTATCTTGTATCTTCTATCTTCTATCTTGTATCTTGTATCTTGTATCATGTATCTTGTATCTTGTATCTTGTATCTTGTATCTTGTATCTTGTATCTTGTATCTTGTATCTTGTATCTTGTATCTTGTATCTTGTATCTTGTATCTTGTATCTTGTATCTTGTATCATGCATCTTGTATTTTGTATCTTGTATCTTGTATCTTGTATCTTGCATCTTGTATCTTGTATCTTGTATCTTGTATCTTGTATCTTGTATCTTGTATCTTGTATCTTGTATCTTGTATCTTGTATCTCGTATCTTGTATCTTGTATCTTGTATGTTGTATCTTGTATCTTGTATCTTGTATCTTGTATCTTGTATCTTGTATCTTGTATATTGTATCTTGTATCTTGTATCTTGTATCTTGTATCTTGTATCTTGTATCTTGTATCTTGTATCTTGTATCTTGTATCTTGTATCTTGTATCTTGTATCTTGTATCTTGTATCTTGTATCTTGTATCTTGTATCTAGTATCTTATATCTTATATCTAAAACAGGTTATAGAATTTGATTTAACTTTAAGCTTGATTTTCGATGTTAAGAACATGAGTTTCAAACGTTTGTCCTTGAATGAATACTTGAATGTTTGAAGAAACTATTTTTGATTTAGAAATGCAAACATAATATTATATTTTTTTGGGAAATCTGAATCAAGGCTTACTTTTTTATTCCTGTTTTTTAATGAGCAAATAAACATAATTTTTTAAATCCTTTTTTTTCTATTTTTCTTCTTTCAGCTTACAAAGTCTATAAGCGCCGGTGGGCGGTGCTGATTCTGTTCGCATTTTATTCCGCCTCAAATGCCATGCAATGGATACAATACAGTATTATCAACAATATAATCACAAAGTAAGTTCGACGTCGTGGTTAAATATTTGATAATTTAACTAATATAGGTTAGCATCTCTTTTTAATCAATTATATAAGAGTTGACTTTATTATTTATTGTTGTTTTGTTGAAATTTTTCAGAAATTAATGGCAAAACGTACTGCATTAAACATATTGCTTTTAATTTTTTACTTTTAATCACATAACTTATAATCCACAACAAACTTATCCATTTTGATAAATTGGGAACGAGAAAAATTTTTTAGAGGTGTGAACCTCCAGTTTCACAGTTGCCAGCTTTAAAAATGCTCTCATAAGTTTTTTACCTGAAATATTATAATAAAGGATTCTTTCCTACAAATTAACAATAAGTTCAAAATATCTGAGAACATTATAGAGAGCTTTCCTGTATTAAGCCCGCTTAACTTCTGGTTGTCTGCCACGTGCTGCACACACTCTGCATATAATTAAATACACACTTTTGCAAAATTTTAACTACAAACACGCTTTCCACCCACCCGAACATACACACATATGCCGCACATTTTAATTACGAAACTTAAGACCTGCCAAGGATAGCACAGAATGAATTGCATTCTTGCTTCCTTTAGCAGAATTATGTTGGAGTCGGAAAAGCCAGCTGCTTAATAGTTTTGCAAAGCGAGACTAAAACTTTGGAAACTTTGTAAAAATTAAATTGGTTGCGTTCGCAACTCAGACCGCAAAACTTTATTTTTATGGCAAGCATTATCTAACTAAAGCTTTGAATCACATTTGCCAGCACATTGAATAAGTTTTGTCTAATTTCTATCATTGTGATTAATTATTTCTCACCCAACTCCCCTAAATTGGCAGCTAGTAGAATGTCTTGAATGAAATTTTTAAGATTTCAATAAACAAACCCAAGCAACAGTTGTTTATATTCCTGGACAACAGTCGAGTGACAATGGTTTAAAACTACAAATCAAACAAAGAAACAATTAAAACTTTAATTAACGGTAGCTGCTATCAAATTTCTAACTTGGTCCTTGTGGTTCTAATTAGTGTTAAGTTCACTTGTAGTTCACCCATTGTTTTCAATTAAAACTAAACTAATTAATTTTTTAACAAAAGCTTCAAGTGATAGCCATCAATCAAGCTACATTGCTTAAAGTCAGTCAAGCTTAAATTTCATCAAAAAAATGTTCAAAGTTTTTATCATGTTTATGCAAATAGTAGCTTGGACTGAAATAGAATTGAGTTCCCATGAAAATCAGTGCGTCAAAAATGTGATGAATAACAACTGTCACATGAATGCTTCGTGTTCTGGCCACACTGTGAAGGACTCGTAAACATAGAGCTCTAACATTGCGTAACCATCAGAGAAGACAACTCTAGAGGTGGACTCATCAGCATTAACACGATTATCATCAGCACACGTACCATTCTATCTGCTGTCTGTCCTCCGTCAGTCAGTTGATTTAGCTCTGGAGCTTAAACATTTTTTGGTCCTTTCTATGCAACCAACAACACAACAGAAGCCGTAAGCACGGCATCAGGTGATTACTGAGGTACATTGCAGTGGCGCGTGAGAAATTTCTATTGAAGTAGGGGCGTTCAAATATGACCTGAAATTGATTATTTTGTTTAGTTAAGTTCGAATTGGTAATTTCTTTTAGAGGGTGATTTACTTAGAATGAAAAAAAAGGCTATATGGAGAATTTGAAGTTGACTGTTGCACATTACGCTGTTCTCACAGAAATTAGCATTAAAAGATGAGTCCTCTTCATAAACTGATTACATAACCTAAGACTTTTACAAATAGATAAGAGATAATTATTGTATCTTATTACATATATACAACGAAAGGAAAAGCGAATTTATTTAAAATTCTGACAGGAATTATGGAAGTTGTTCCTTAGTGGTGGAGAAGAAGATTTAGAGATAGGACAGTTCAAAAACAAAGAATGTACCCTGCCCTTTGCTACCTATTTTCAACAATTTTCAACAAAAAGCAGCTCTTTTAAATTTTACAGCTTTGATAGAATTTTTTTTTTATTGCTTTACATTGTGTTCTGTGACATTGTGTTATGTGAAGTAGTTAAGGTAAATAGGTTATTAACTGCTTTAAGAACTCGAAAAACGTTAATAACCTCTATCCCAAAAAGTAAAGCCTATCGAAATTAGCAATAATGTTTTATTTGCGGCTTTGCTGAAGTTAAAATATACCCACATTTGTATATCAACAAGAAGTGTGGGGTTGCAAAGGAGTAATATTTAACAGCTGATTGCTTGGTAGCTATCAAACTTTGACATTTGTCATTTATAAACGCGGGAAATTAAATGATAAAAATAACATAATTCTTTGAATCGAAAAATTAACAAAAATTCCTTGAGACTGGCTCATTTCGCCCCGGACATTCGACCGAAAATATTGACGTAGTGAAGGAAAGTGTTAAAAACGTCACAAAGAACTCAATTCGTAACCGTGCTCATGAGCTTGTGGCCACATTGCATCAAATATTAACAAAAGATTGGGATTTACATGCATATAAATGAGGTCCAATTGATGTCCACCAGACCCAAGAACTGCAGCCTGTGGACTGCCAGTAGCGCCGTACATTCTCTGATTGGGTCTTGGAAAACGTGAGTGGTGACGGTGATTTTTCTGACGAAACTCATTTTCACATTGGCTGCATCGTTTATAAGTTAAATTTCCGCATATTTTGATCAAAAAACCCGCAAGTGATTTAGGATTGACACCCACAAAGAGTCAATGTTTGGTGCGGATTATGGGCCAAAGGCGTCATAGAGCTGTAGTTTTTCGAAAATGACGACGAAAAAGCCATAACAGTCAATGCAGTGCAATACAGAGACAATATCTACATTTTTTTGAGGTCGTAGATGGAGAATACGGACACAGACTACCTCCCCTTTCAACAGGATGTTGCTACGTGCCATAAAAGTCGCGAAACAAAAGAGTCATTGCATACGAAGTTCTCTGGTCGCTACTTTTGCCTATTGGGGACTTGAAATATCAACCAATATCTTGTGATTTAACATCTTTAGACTGCTTCCTCTGAGGTTATGTTAAGAATAATGTCTACGCTAGCCATTCGCAAACAATTCGTACTCGCAAGGCAAACATTGTCAAATAGTCATCGACGAAATAGAGATATGGTTTTTATTTACTTCATCCAAATTTCAAACTCATTTGACGTTTCAAATAGCAAAGCTATGTATGTATAATACAGGGTGGGCACGAGTCAAAACAAAAAAAAGCCAAATTAAGATTTTCAATACTTTCGAAAGACCCACACCGTATTAAAAAAAAAAGAAAAAAAAAACAAAATTCAATATAAATTAAAGTTATATTATTAAAAAAATAACAAAAATGAATAAAAATTATTTTGTTATGCACATAACATATGTACAGACTAATAAAAAAAATATTCCATTTCAAGGTTTTAAACGTAAATAACAAAACTTATGTAATATTAAAAAAACGAGATTCATAACAAATCTTTGGCCAAGATTTTAAATTTTGGTAACATATTGGTTAAAGCCGTTTGCAATAGTTGTGTCAGGTGCTGATTAGTCTACTGTGAACGGAAAAAAAGTACAACACATTGAAGAGAACAACCAGCAAAGAAACACAGGGTTCACACTATTAAATTTTTCGTCAAATCGTTAGTCAAAGAATAGAAAAACATGGAAATCCATGAAATTTGTCGATATATCAGAATTTGTTGATATTTTTGTCAAATACCATAGAATTTCGTGCGGTTTGATCAACATTTTGACAAAAAATTTGATAATATAAAACCCACTAAAAAGTAAAAAAAGCAGCACTTTACTTAGCAACGGTCCGCATTTGCCCACCGTTGGTATAGCATACCATGTCAAAAAATTTATTTTTCTGGAATTTATGAAGGTTAAGCTATATAGATGACGTCATTTGTATGGGGATAAGGCGTGGTTTTCATTCGATTTTGACAAATTTCAAACTTTAGTGTTTTTTTAAGATCAAACATACGTCCAAGTTCTTGGATAAGTTGTTGTGAAATTCTTAGAAAATAAACCATTTCGGTATTGTCACTTTGTATGAGAGGTAGGCGTGGTTTTCATCCGATTTTGCAAATTTTCAAATGTTAGTAGCTATTTAGTATCAAATTTTAATAATATTGAATTTAAAATCAATACGTAAAGCGAAGATTACGTATTTACTTTAGTATTTGTGGAATTTTAAAGGATTTTATAATTTTGTTGACGTCACTTTGTATGGGAGATATAAATTAGGAGTGTGCAATGAAAGCTTATGTGACAAATTTGAAGTCATTCGATGAATTTTTGCCGAATTTTTAGAAATGCAACCATTTTGATATGATCACTTTGGTGTGGTTTTCATCTGATGTGGCATATTTTCGAACTTGATCTTCCTTTAAGAAAAAGTTTGTATTTTAAATTTCACTACGATAGCTTAAGAATATCGGCTGTAATAGTGATGACGTACAAACCTCTATACCTATCAAGCTTACTTTTGGGAGTTACAAATGGATTGACAAAGCTAATATGGGCATTTCCATAGTCGCTCACGTAACGTTCGTACGCCTTTCATGTTGCTTAAAATTAAGAAAAAGCAAAGAAAAATTTAAACTTTTTATGTCCGGTTTCTATTTTTGAATGGCACTCTAGTAGCACTTTAATAAGTGTAAGAGATGGAAGCGATCGAAATAGTGGTCCAAAGATATAAGCAAACAAAAAAGGGCGCGTTACGTAACAAAAAAATAGAAGTGGGTTTTGTCTGCATCAATAGGAACGAAAAAATCTGCGATGTGTAAGCTATGTATATATTTGTAATTTTTCGTTGAAAAATTTTCTTTAGTTATTTTTATTTAAACCAAAATATGATACCTTACGATACACACGTTACGTAACATATTTTTCCATTATGATATACTCAATAAATTCTTCATATTATTTTGATTTTAGGATTCTATTATATATAAAAAAAAACGTAAATTTTGATCCGGGTCATTAATAACACTGTTCTACACGAAAACTGTACTAGACATCCCACGCATATATTTCATTAAGCGGTAATATATGATGACTTTCTGCATTTGCAGAATTGTAAATGGAAATCTTGTACATTAAATAAAAAATATTCGTAGAACAGTGTAATTTCAAATTAAAAATTTGTTGTCTTAAAATGTTATTTCTATTACAGTGGACCCCCG
The DNA here is from genome assembly GCA_943735915.1 of Pherbina coryleti. Lineage (NCBI taxonomy): Eukaryota > Metazoa > Arthropoda > Insecta > Diptera > Sciomyzidae > Pherbina > Pherbina coryleti. Next base: position 17,770,028 of record OX030950.1, on the reverse strand, counting down.
GTAATCCGACAAACGTTTTGCATAGCAGTGTTGAACTATCGAGTTTGGCGGATGATATAGTACTTACTAAGACCCCCTATAGTCCGGATTTTTTTACAAAATAGTACCCTGTAATCCGACAAATTACAGATCCAATGATAAGATTCTATATGTTATACTCTGAAGTACAAATCATACTTCATTATGTATGTCAAATTTAGTAAATTAAACAACACAATACAGAGCTTACGTTTTATTACAAAATAAACGTCGTTAATGCTATGGAACTTATAAAAAATAATAACTTTACATTAGGAAATAATTGTGCACAAACGACTGTACATACTAAAATAATCAAAAATTATGAATAAAAATCAATCAATACAATTATATTAGCGAAGATTGTCAAAAAAATATTCAATAACAATAGACATGTCGGATTACAGGGGGTGCCAGATGAGATAGGGGCCGAATAACCAGGGGTTTATTGTATTTTAAAAATTATTTATTTTTGAAAAAAGTGCGGTTCGAACTGCTTTTGTTTTAAATTTTTGTCAGATGATATGCAATGAAGTTTTTGGATACCAGAAATATTCGGCACTTCTTTCCATTTCTCACTAAACCGATGAGAAAACTCTTATCTGCTCTGTAGAAATATACATTAATCTAACTCCATTAATGTGTTCTCGATTAATTAATTACATAACATTATTTAATACATAATTAAAATTTTTAATCACTTGCACCAGACAACGCAGAAATAATGATAAAAAATGATGTTTTTGAGTAGAGGACGTAATAAAAGAATATCAAAGAAAGTAAATTAAAAAATTACCGTTAATTGATCTTACTTTGCTCTCTTTACATTTTTTTTAGTTAGTTACTGTTATAAACCACATTTTGTGTTTTGAGTGCAATACTTTATTTTACTCTCTTGAAGTATTAAGTAGTAATAAAGTAGTAATGTGGCGTCATGTCAACGAACCGGGAGACCCGGGTTCAAACCCCAGCAGCCACAGAAAATTATTTGAATTAAAATGATTTTTCTGTACGGCCGCCACCTCTCTGCAGACAATGGCAAACCTCAGAGAGTAATCAAAATGCCATGTAAAGCTTCTTGAGAACAAGAACATTCCGTTCATCGTCGTTCGGAGTCGGCGTTAAACCTATAGGTCCGGTTCTCGGTCAATTTGTGTACAAACTTAATAACACGCACAACACAATTGATCATAAGAAGCTAGTGTAGGAAAGCTTTTTTTATGTTTTAAAGAAAAGAACAACTGGCCGATACGCCCTTTTACGCTTATGAAAAAACTGAACTGAACAATTTTCACAACGCACATATCGACAAGCTGCAAAACTTCTATAAATCTAAGTGAGCATTGAGATGGGATTTTTCTCGCTCAGTATTTTTTAACTAAGTGTTTTTCTACAAAACTATCTTACACTAGGTCAAAGTCCTTTCAAGGGCTGAAATGACCAGTTATTTATTTATGTTATTTTATTATAAAGTAGAAAGTATTAAAGAAAACATGCTATTTAAAGTTGCTCGCAGCGAAAAAGATATAAATCCACTTGCAACCAGTTTCCTTATCATGACAATGAGTTAAGCTGCAAATTGCTTAAAAAAATAAAATATCAATATGTATTTTATATGAAATCATATAAAGATTTTGTTTTTATTAATTTTTTTATTTTTTTGTGCCGGTGTACTTTTCTGTGGAGAGGCCCATATTAAGAAATAGTTTATTTTCTGTAAGATCAGTCAATTTTGCCTTGAAAACATAAATTTTCACGATATTCATGTAATTTATGTAAATCTTTTCTACATACAGTTCTTGTGTTCCTTTCTCTAGTTAGTGCATTTATACCGGAAATGACCTCTTCATTTTTTAGACATGTTGGGATTGTTCGTTGCTGACCGTATACTTCTTCTACTTTCAGGTATTATGGTGTCAGTGACAAATGGGTTGACTGGACATCCATGATCTATATGATTCTCTATATACCGCTGATATTTCCTGGTAGTTGGTTCTTAGACAAAATGGTAAGTGGTTTGGAAGTAACCAGTTTAAATTATTGTGACACACTTTTGTCTATTTGACACCTGTTTTTGTACTTCAAAGTTACTATTTTTTTTTTTTGTAATATCTATTAACGTATTTTTTTAGAATTTTGAGATAACAGGTCATTCAATAAGTCCGTAGGATAAGTAAGAAAAAACAAAATTTTAATCAAACCCGATTATATTATTCAACACAGTTGCCTTCGAGAGCGATACAACGAGTATAGCGATTTTTCAATTTTTCGATACCACTTTTATAGTACTGTTTCTCTTTCTTGTCAAAATAGGCCTCAGTTTTAGTGATTATGTACTTCATCATAGGACTTGAATTTCTTTCTAGCAAGCATTCTCTTGAGATTTGAAAAGAGGAAAAATTCGCTGGGAGCTAAATCTGGAGAATCCCACCGTATTTTCCAGATTTAGCCCCCAGGATAAGCAATTCGAAGCATCAGCATTAAATTTTGCCATCGTTTTCATCGATTTGTGATACGGTGCATTGTCTTGGTGAAACGACACTTTTTCTTTTGCAAATGTGGCCGTTTCTTTGCGATTTCAGCCTTCAATCAATCCAAAAGTGCACAGTAATAGTCGCTGTTGATGGTGGTTCCTTCTTAAAGATAGTCGATGAATTTTATTCCTTTCGCATCCCAAAATACAGACGCCACCACCTTACAGGACGACTGTTTGGTCTTTGCTCGCTTTGGATTCGGTTCGTCGACTGCTGTCCACTCAGCTGACTGTCTTTTGGATTCTAATGTTTAATAGTGAAGCCATGTTTCATCCATTGTAACATATCGATGATAGAATTCGATTTTATTGCGGTTTAACAGCGCCAAACACTCCTCTAAAGCATCAATTCGTTGTTGTTTTTGGTCGACTATGATCTCACGCGGCACCCACTATGCACAGAGCTTTCGCAAACCCAAATGTTCATGCAAAATGGTAAAAACCATCTGATATCTATACAATGTCAGCTAGCTGGTGCACCTTCAATTTGCGATCGTTCATAACCAATTTGTGGTTTTTTTGTTTTTTCTGGAATAACAGCCTCATTTGGCTGTCCACTGCGCTCTGCATCATTTGTGCTGGTACGCCAACGTTTAAATTCAGCAATCAACATTTCTACCATTTGTCTCGATGGAGCAGAGTCCGAATAATGTTTATCAAGCCATTGTTTGGTTTCCACTGTAGTTATTTTCATCAAAAACAATGCTTTATCAAAACTCGAAATTCACTTTTTTTCCATTTTTTCCATTTTTTTTTTTTTTTTTTTTTTTTTCAATAACAAAAGTTGCACACAAAATGATATAACTCACGAATCAATAGTCAGATTGTTGTCAAATTTATATACGTACCGTGTGAGAGTTAGTACTAAATAAAAATCATATGAAAAGAAAAAAATCTAGTAACGCCATCTACGTGTCATCCTATGGACTTTTTGAAAGGACTGTTATATGGACTTCTCACTTAATTTCCATAACATTGCCTTAAATGTAATATCCTCTAATTTTATTTTATGAAAATTTCACAGGGCCTACGCATCACTGCGTTGGTGGGTGTTTTTGGTACCTGTATCGGTGCTTGGATTAAAGTGCTATCAGTGAATCCTGATCTCTTTTATGTCAGCTTTATTGGGCAGTCGATAGTGGCACTAGCACAGGTGAGTTTGTTAACAATGATGGCCCTACGTCTCTGGGCTGTTTTTCGTATTGTGTAAATTGTATTTGTGCATGTGGCTGTGTGTGTGTTGATGTGACTGTGTGAACACGTACATACTGTAACGACTTCCTTTTCCCAGGATCTATAGCTGGGATAGATCAGCGGGTGTCCAGGGTCGTACAATTATTTATAAGTTTTGAGACACTGATTTGGTTTTATATATTATTTATTAGTTTTCTCTTACAAACGTTACAAGTAATATTTATATAAATTTGCCTTAAGGTTATATAAACGTAGAATACAACTTAGCTTCTCGGATCCTGGATTCCTGGTTCGAGGTAATCGTCTTTGATGCGGTTCTCTTGCGCCTGTAATGCCCCTTCGTAACACCGTGACGGGTGAGTTTCTCGTACCACCGAGAGTAGACTTTGCCTAAAGGGTACACTAATGCGTCTGTCAAAGACTGAGAGATCTTATCTATCGGCACAGTAGAACTCGAATACCGATAACAAGCGAATATCAAATCAATAATATATCTAAACTTAAACTACCAAGGATAACGACCATGCCTGTGTAAGACTAAGAATTCTTATTTACCAGCACAGTAGAACTCGGATACTGATAAAAAGCGAATAATTAAATAAAAAAAAATAAATATTTACGAACTAGCAAGGTTCATGGATATGTCCGTGTGAGACCAAGGATTCTTGTCTATCAGCACAGTAGAACTCGAACACTGATAGCAAGCGAATAAAAAAAAATATATATATTTAAGACTAGCAAGGATCATGGATATGTCCGTGTAAGACCAAGAATTCTTATTTATCAGCACAGTAGAACTCGAATACTGATAAAAAGCGAAATAAAAAAATATATATTTAAGAACTGGCAAGGATCATGGATATGTCCGTGTAAGACCAAGGATTCTTGTCTATCAGCACAGTAGAACTCGAATACTGATAGCAAGCGAATAAAAAAAAATAGGGGAAAAGAACTATGACTTAAGAATTTTCAAGGATAATAGATATGTCTGTGTAAGACCAAGGATTCTTATTTATCAGCACAGTAGAACTCGAATACTGATAAAAAGCGAATAAAAAAAATAACAGATCATATATGTCCGTGTAAGACCAAGGATTCTTGTCTATCAGCACAGTAGAACTCGAATACTGATAGCAAGCGAATAAAAAAAATAGGGGAAAAGAACTATGACTTAAGAATTTTCAAGGATAATAGATATGTCTGTGTAAGACCAAGAATTCTTATTTATCAGCACAGTAGAACTCGAATACTGATAAAAAGCGAACAAAAAAAATATCAGATCATATATGTCCGTGTAAGACCAAGGATTCTTGTCTATCAGCACAGTAGAACTCGAATACTGATAGCAAGCGAATAAAAAAAAATAGGGAAAAGAACTATGACTTCAGAATTTTCAAGGATAATAGATATGTCTGTGTAAGACCAAGAATTCTTATTTATCAGCACAGTAGAACTCGAATACTGATAAAAAGCGAACAAAAAAAATATCAGATCATATATGTCCGTGTAAGACCAAGGATTCTTGTCTATCAGCACAGTAGAACTCGAATACTGATAGCAAGCGAATAAAAAAAAATAGGGAAAAGAACTATGACTTCAGAATTTTCAAGGATAATAGATATGTCTGTGTAAGACCAAGAATTCTTATTTATCAGCACAGTAGGACTCGAATACTGATAAAAAGCGAAATAAAAAAATATATATTTAAGAACTGGCAAGGATCATGGATATGTCCGTGTAAGACCAAGGATTCTTGTCTATCAGCACAGTAGAACTCGAATACTGATAGCAAGCGAATAAAAAAAAAATAGGGGAAAAGAACTATGACTTAAGAATTTTCAAGGATAATAGATATGTCTGTGTAAGACCAAGGATTCTTATTTATCAGCACAGTAGAACTCGAATACTGATAAAAAGCGAATAAAAAAAATAACAGATCGTATATGTCCGTGTAAGACCAAGGATTCTTGTCTATCAGCACAGTAGAACTCGAATACTATTAGCAAGCGAATAAAAAAATAGGGGAAAATGCAAGGCGTACTCACCACACGTCACTGTGTCCTTTCTGAAGGGCAAAAGGCGGTCCTCTGCTCTGTGTTTAGTCTGCTTCCCTGCCGACGTTATTACGGGCAGCGCTGTGGACGTCTCTGTCGACGTTTCTGCCGAAGTTCCTGTGGGCAGCGCTGTTGACGTCTCTGCTGACGTTCCTGTGGGCAGCGCTGTTGACGTCTCTGCTGACGTTCCTGTGGGCACTGCAGTTGACGTATCTGCTAGCGTCGCTGCTGACTGCTGTTATTGATGTCCTTGCTGGCAGCGCTGTCGATGTCTTGATTATGGTTGATAGTCCTTGCTAGCAGCGCTGTCGATGTCCTGATTATTGTTACTTTACTATATTACACACGCGATTAAATCTAGACTCGGCTCCTGCTGTACACCAACTGCCTGATTTCTTCTCTTGTTCTGCCTTTTATACCTTCGGTGGCCTACGTGCTCGCTTGCATTTTGTTGTTGCTTGTTTTGCTTAAACCGGTTTGCTTCGACTCTGAACATCCGATTGTCCCGTTGCAAGCAACTTTACAGGGTGCTTGCTCCCCCACATGAAAAGTTTTAAAGAGTTTTAAGTTAAAATTCAATTTATAATATACCATAAAGTAAACGTTATATAAAAGTAAAATATAATTCAAAAACAAAATAATTCTTCATTGTAATAAGGTAGTACATTTTTAAAAATGTGTGTCAAATTTTATGACAAAAATTTGTCATCACATCTCCTCCTTACTTCCCGGAGATGAAGATGTTTACTTCGCCACGTCGACTGACATTCACCTGATAGCCCTGACCGTTGATAATTTTAATTTATATATTTTTTTCGTACATATGTATTAATCATATTATTATTTTTTTTTCCTTGATGGTTTCCTTTCCATTATGATCCTTAATATTATCACACTCGTTAATGAACCGAACTTCTCTCCTGCCCGTCGTCTCTGCCGTGGAATTCCTTTATTTCACTCACATGGGCAGTGTGAACCCTCTTGTCGCCTTCTTTGCTGAGTTGCACGATGACTGGGGACTTGAACGAAGTTACTTTGTACGGACCATCGTATCTGGGTGCTAGTTTTGCCGCGAAGCTATCGGCCGCCTTGGATAGGTGATGTTGCTTGATAAGGACCATTTGACCAATCTTTGGTTTCCAGTGACGGCGACGCAGATTGTAGTGGCGAGCCTGATCCTGTGAAGCTTGACACATTTTTGTCCTAACTATGTCAAATACTTCTCTAAGCCTGATGGACTTTTGTGCTGCTGTTTGAAGTCCCTGACCTGTTCCCGTCGTTATCTCATCGAAGAGTGCACCTGGAAGTCGTAGTTCGCGTCCCTGAATTAAAAAGGCTGGGCTGTATCCAGTTGTTTCTGACTTGCTTGAATTAATTGCCAATGTGATTTCTGGTAAAAACTCATCCCACACGCGATGTTGGTTGTCTGCATATTGAGCAATCATGGTTTTTAAGGTCCTGTTGACCCTTTCTGTGGGATTTTCCTGTGGGGTATATGGAGCAGTAAGTTGCAGTCTTGTGCCAATCAGACTTAGGTAATTCTTAAAAGCTTTACTAGTGAATTGGGTACCATTGTCTGTGATAAGTACCTTTGGGACCCCAAACCGTGTTAAAATACGTTCCCTGAATCCCTTTTGCAAATTTTCGCTCGTTGCTTTACGAAGTGGGATGGCCTCAGTCCACTTTGAAAACTTATCGAAGAAAACCAGTATCATAGTATTACCATGCTTAGATCGTGGAAGCGGCCCTACAAAATCTGCACATACAACAGAATAGGGTTCATCTGCGATTTTGCTGAGCATCTTTCCTGCTATTTGCTGTTGGCTAACTTTATACTTTTGACATAATTCGCATTGACGGACATACTTACTTATGTCCCGAAACATTCCAGGCCAATAGTAACGACTAGTCACACGTAAAGTTGTTTTCCTGACCCCAAGGTGACCAGCACTTGGTTGATCGTGGTTTTCCTGCAGGACTCTACTACGAAGGAATGAAGGGACGCATAGTTTCCAAGGGGCATTATCTTCGTCTCCTGGTTGCCTGGGTATATGTCTATAAAGTTGTCCGTTTTCTTCTAGAAAGTCTGGATATTTTTCTGGATTCTCGCGGACTTCGGTTTTCTTCTTTTCCAGCCATTGACACGTCAAGGACTCTGCAGCTTCCACCGTAGTTTGTCGTATTGTTTCCAGCGGTTGGCGCGACAGCGCGTCAGCGACAACGTTCAGCTTACCTCTCCTGTATTGTATGTCGAACTTGAACTGCTGGAGTTCTAAAGCCCACCTCGCAATCCGGCCTGATGGATTCTCAATGGAATTGAGCCATTTGAGGGACAAGTGATCAGTGATCACTGTAAACTGATAGCCCTCTAAGTAGCAGCGCATTTTCCGGATACCCCAAATGATTGCGAGGCATTCCTTTTCCGTAGTGGAGTAGTTCTTCTCAGCTTGAACAAGGTGCCGACTGGCATACGCAATAACCCTTTCTACTCCGTCTATCTCCTGCGTCAATACAGCGCCTAGTCCAAAGTCACTTGCATCGGTTTGTAGAATAAATTTCTTAGTGAAATCCGGGCACGCAAGAACGGGAGCTTCGGTGAGTTTCTTTTTTAGAGTGTCGAATGCTTGTTGTTGTTCGCCTGTCCATTTCCAGTGTTTGCCTTTTTTAAGAAGAGTGGTCATAGGGTGTACAATATTCGCAAAATCAGGAACGAATCGGCGGTACCATGAAGCGATACCTAAACATCTTCGCAGTTCACGTAGGTTTTCGGGTGGTTTTAACATTTCGATGGCCGCTATCTTATCGGGATCTGTATGAATTCCTTTGCCGCTAACAACGTGTCCTAAATACTTTGTTTCTGTCTTGAAAAATTCGCACTTTTCTACATTTAGCTTCAGGTTGGCAGCTCGTAATCGCTGAAAAACTTCTGCTAGCTTTGCCATGTGTTCTTGCTTTGAACTTCCTGTGACAATGATATCATCAAGATAAGCAAACGCGTATGGTTCAAGTTCTGGGCTTATAACTCTGTCTAGAGCCCTTTGAAACGTAGCCGGTGCTGAATGTAACCCGAAGGGCATGACGCGCCATTGGTATAGACCACGTCCTGGGACTGTAAAAGCAGTGTATTGCTTACTCGCTTCGTCCATTGGGATCTGCCAGTATCCATTCTTCAAGTCCAAGCTGCTTATATATTTTGCATTTCGCAGTCTATCTAAAATATGGTGGATCCTTGGAAGCGGGTAGGCATCTGGAACCGACTTCGCATTAAGCTGGCGATAGTCCACGCATAGTCTCCATTCACCCGTTTTTTTCTTCACCAGAACTATTGGTGCGCTATGGCAGCTGGTTGACGGTTCAATGCACCCTTTCGCCAGGAGCTCGTCTACTTCTTTATTTATTATACCCTGCGTTGCTGGATTTCTCGGAAAATAACGTTGCTTAAGGGGCCTGTCATCGGTCATTATTATTTTGTGTTTGGTTATATCAGTGGGGCCTTGTAGCTCATTGAATAGTTGCAACTCTTTTGCTAGAAAATTGTCTATTTCTTGTTGCGATACCCCCTGCGACTCCCGCATAACCGTGCATGTAGGAAAACTTTGGGTTCTTGAGTAATTGTGACGTAGCTTTATCATTTCTCCACCACAGCCAAAGCATGCCCCAGCCCCAATTAAAAAATCCATACCTAGTATCAATTCATCGGTGACATCCTGGAGGACTAGAAGAGAAATTTTACATTTGGCGGAGCCTAATCTTATCTCAACGAGCAGTGACTCGTTAACACTCCTTACTGTTCCGTCAGCCATGCGAACGTTTGCACTGGTTACCTGCCTGTTTTCCTGTGTTCCTAGTTCCTGAGCGAGTGTTTGGCTCGCAAAGCTACGGGTTGCTCCTGTATCCACAATTGCTTTAATTCGGTGGTTATTGATTTCAACGTTTGCGAAAATCCTGGTGGTATCGTATTGTAGAATATTTTGTTTCTTTGTTGGCTCTATTGGCTTGGCCCTGACACTCCTGGATTTTGGCCAGGGCCCCAAGCGTTTCCCGGACGGTGTTGCCGACAACACTCAATGGTTCTCCTTCCTCTAGCACCACAATCCCAACAAAAGTATACTCTTGGATTTTTGCATCCTCGCCAGAAATGTCCATTTTGTCCACAGTTTCGACAGCAAGTGTGAGGATTTATTGGGCCCTCAATAGTCTGCGTGACCATCCGGTTTTGCTCTTCTCGATGATTCCTCGATGAACGGTTTTGTTCTTGCGGTGGGACCCTTAGATTATTATTGCCTCCCTTGATCTGTTCAAAATCATCTGCTAGGGCAATTAATTCTTCGAGGCATGAAAAATCTTTCCGCTTAATATAAAGCTGGTACTCCTGTTGGCAATTTCGAAAAACACGTTCTAGCTTCTGCTCTTCCGTTAAATTTGTATAGCGCATTAAATCCTGCATATTTAGCACGTAGTCTTTGAATCGCTCCCTCGAATGCTGTAGGCGTCCCCTGATCTGATCTTCCAATTGTTCGAAAAATCTTGATGGCAAAAAGAACGATAATAAATCCCTCTTAAAGTTGTTCCAGTTATTCCATTGATGGTTATTGTTGCGCCACCAGGTTAAGGCACGCTCCGTCAAGAGTTCCGGCATTGTTCGCACTAAACAATCTTTGCGTATACCATAGGCCATGGCAAGCTCCTCCACTCTTTCGATAAAATCCAATGGGTCACGTCTTCCGTCGAACCTAACCGACCACTTTCGTACTTGGTCGATAACGTGTGCGTAGGGTACGTTATCGTTACATCTGCCACCATTACTTCCGATATTTGAGGTTGGCACTTCAAAAAGATTATTGGGCTGTTCCTGGACAACAGGCGCTTGTGGTACCTGAAGATGTCGTGGTGATGTGGGTCTCTTCTCAGCATGTCTTAGCTCCAATTCCTGTAGTCTTTGCTTATACTGCGGTTGTTCATCAACCTCAGCAACAAAACCAGAGAATCGTTTTCTTAATTCCTCCACTGATCCTTCACTATCGAACCCGAATTCGTTCGCATATGAAACGAGCTCTTCCTTGCGGAGACCATAGATCCACGACGTTTTAACCATTTTGTTTTTATTTTCTCACGGGTTTCAAAAAAGTAAATTCAATAAATTCAAATTCAAATACAAGTCTTGTTCAATAAATGTGATGGGAACCAAAATCCCAAAATTTCTCCGGGTAAGTAAAAAAAAATGCAAATTGTGTGGACTGAAAAAAAAACTTTTCCCTTATGGACTATGAATATGAGTAGACGGTGTACTCTTTCTTGAGTTATTATTTAAAATAAAATTAAATAAGAACAACTTCGTATTCTGCTGTCCAGAAAAAAAAATGTTCACTTATGGATAACGCAAAGGCGTAGACGATCTACTCGTTCTTGAGTTATTATTTTGGATGCAAATGGTTATATCAAAGAAATGCAAATGAATATATCAAAGAAAATATGAAAAAAAAATGTTGTAAGAGAAAACAATAATTAAACCTTAGATAGATGGAAAACTTGTGTCTCAATCAGTGTCCCTGCTCGGGCGCCATTGTAACGACTTCCTTTTCCCAGGATCTATAGCTGGGATAGATCAGCGGGTGTCCAGGGTCGTACAATTATTTATAAGTTTTGAGACACTGATTTGGTTTTATATATTATTTATTAGTTTTCTCTTACAAACGTTACAAGTAATATTTATATAAATTTGCCTTAAGGTTATATAAACGTAGAATACAACTTAGCTTCTCGGATCCTGGATTCCTGGTTCGAGGTAATCGTCTTTGATGCGGTTCTCTTGCGCCTGTAATGCCCCTTCGTAACACCGTGACGGGTGAGTTTCTCGTACCACCGAGAGTAGACTTTGCCTAAAGGGTACACTAATGCGTCTGTCAAAGACTGAGAGATCTTATCTATCGGCACAGTAGAACTCGAATACCGATAACAAGCGAATATCAAATCAATAATATATCTAAACTTAAACTACCAAGGATAACGACCATGCCTGTGTAAGACTAAGAATTCTTATTTACCAGCACAGTAGAACTCGGATACTGATAAAAAGCGAATAATTAAATAAAAAAAAATAAATATTTACGAACTAGCAAGGTTCATGGATATGTCCGTGTGAGACCAAGGATTCTTGTCTATCAGCACAGTAGAACTCGAACACTGATAGCAAGCGAATAAAAAAAAATATATATATTTAAGACTAGCAAGGATCATGGATATGTCCGTGTAAGACCAAGAATTCTTATTTATCAGCACAGTAGAACTCGAATACTGATAAAAAGCGAAATAAAAAAATATATATTTAAGAACTGGCAAGGATCATGGATATGTCCGTGTAAGACCAAGGATTCTTGTCTATCAGCACAGTAGAACTCGAATACTGATAGCAAGCGAATAAAAAAAAATAGGGGAAAAGAACTATGACTTAAGAATTTTCAAGGATAATAGATATGTCTGTGTAAGACCAAGGATTCTTATTTATCAGCACAGTAGAACTCGAATACTGATAAAAAGCGAATAAAAAAAATAACAGATCATATATGTCCGTGTAAGACCAAGGATTCTTGTCTATCAGCACAGTAGAACTCGAATACTGATAGCAAGCGAATAAAAAAAATAGGGGAAAAGAACTATGACTTAAGAATTTTCAAGGATAATAGATATGTCTGTGTAAGACCAAGAATTCTTATTTATCAGCACAGTAGAACTCGAATACTGATAAAAAGCGAACAAAAAAAATATCAGATCATATATGTCCGTGTAAGACCAAGGATTCTTGTCTATCAGCACAGTAGAACTCGAATACTGATAGCAAGCGAATAAAAAAAAATAGGGAAAAGAACTATGACTTCAGAATTTTCAAGGATAATAGATATGTCTGTGTAAGACCAAGAATTCTTATTTATCAGCACAGTAGAACTCGAATACTGATAAAAAGCGAACAAAAAAAATATCAGATCATATATGTCCGTGTAAGACCAAGGATTCTTGTCTATCAGCACAGTAGAACTCGAATACTGATAGCAAGCGAATAAAAAAAAATAGGGAAAAGAACTATGACTTCAGAATTTTCAAGGATAATAGATATGTCTGTGTAAGACCAAGAATTCTTATTTATCAGCACAGTAGGACTCGAATACTGATAAAAAGCGAAATAAAAAAATATATATTTAAGAACTGGCAAGGATCATGGATATGTCCGTGTAAGACCAAGGATTCTTGTCTATCAGCACAGTAGAACTCGAATACTGATAGCAAGCGAATAAAAAAAAATAGGGGAAAAGAACTATGACTTAAGAATTTTCAAGGATAATAGATATGTCTGTGTAAGACCAAGGATTCTTATTTATCAGCACAGTAGAACTCGAATACTGATAAAAAGCGAATAAAAAAAATAACAGATCGTATATGTCCGTGTAAGACCAAGGATTCTTGTCTATCAGCACAGTAGAACTCGAATACTATTAGCAAGCGAATAAAAAAATAGGGGAAAATGCAAGGCGTACTCACCACACGTCACTGTGTCCTTTCTGAAGGGCAAAAGGCGGTCCTCTGCTCTGTGTTTAGTCTGCTTCCCTGCCGACGTTATTACGGGCAGCGCTGTGGACGTCTCTGTCGACGTTTCTGCCGAAGTTCCTGTGGGCAGCGCTGTTGACGTCTCTGCTGACGTTCCTGTGGGCAGCGCTGTTGACGTCTCTGCTGACGTTCCTGTGGGCACTGCAGTTGACGTATCTGCTAGCGTCGCTGCTGACTGCTGTTATTGATGTCCTTGCTGGCAGCGCTGTCGATGTCTTGATTATGGTTGATAGTCCTTGCTAGCAGCGCTGTCGATGTCCTGATTATTGTTACTTTACTATATTACACACGCGATTAAATCTAGACTCGGCTCCTGCTGTACACCAACTGCCTGATTTCTTCTCTTGTTCTGCCTTTTATACCTTCGGTGGCCTACGTGCTCGCTTGCATTTTGTTGTTGCTTGTTTTGCTTAAACCGGTTTGCTTCGACTCTGAACATCCGATTGTCCCGTTGCAAGCAACTTTACAGGGTGCTTGCTCCCCCACATGAAAAGTTTTAAAGAGTTTTAAGTTAAAATTCAATTTATAATATACCATAAAGTAAACGTTATATAAAAGTAAAATATAATTCAAAAACAAAATAATTCTTCATTGTAATAAGGTAGTACATTTTTAAAAATGTGTGTCAAATTTTATGACAAAAATTTGTCATCACAATACATGATTTATTTGCCATTGTGGGAGCTTCCATCAAGTGTCCTCTGGAGTTTGTGTGGAAGGTCGTTAGTAAAAGCTAGCAAAATATAGCTACGCATTGCAATTAAGTTAAACGATTTCGACTTTTGTTTTCGGAACTATAAATTGAAGAAAATTTCTACACTAAAGATAGGTATACACGGTGTTCAGGGTGCAGGTTTAAATCGTAAGTCACTGTACCTCGTTTTTTATTGGTCAGGGGGATTCCTAGACACTTTCTGAACACCCCCCAACCATTTTTGAAATCGCCCATCTGGCACTTTTGAAAAAAAGGGAAAAAATTAATTGTTATTGTGTTTTTCCACTTAACTGACATTGTTTATCCTAAGTGCTCTCGCTCCAACTCTTTACCTTTGCAACCCTCTCTCTCTCTCTCACCTATGAAGCTGTGACTAATTTACTTGTTAATGTTTTGGACATCGCGGCATAGGGCTTTGATAAACAATGAATCGAGTAAATAACCAGGAGTTTGTGAGTTCGCTACAAGTTATAGGCCAGGAAACTCAGTTCGATTTCCGCATTGAAGGGAACGTTAAAATGTCCGGAGTAGAGCCCTGCATGAGTATGCTTTTTGCCTACTCAAATACAATCGCTTGATGTCGGATAAAAAGCTTACACTGACCTTTTTTTCCAAAGCTCTCGTATGTAAACATACTCTCACTCTATTTTATGCGAGAGTAACAATACACTGCTGAACTTATAACAGCAAGACCAGCTTCTTGCAATAAAAAGTAACGCAAACACTAGGTACACTGAATATGAATAGACATACTCTGAATATTTTGCGCATTATTTGTTATGGCAAGAATCTTTTGTTTAGCGAGTGACTTTCAATGAGATGCAAACAATACCTATATATGTAGACATGCTTTTTTTCATTGTTTTCAATTATGATTAGTGAAGTATGAAAGAAATAAAATTAATTTCTCATTAATATCCATGTTTAATAAAATGAATATTTTAATATATATATTTATCTATTAACTCGTTCAAACACGTAATTTTCACAATGGAAAAAAGCACGCACAAAATGCACTGTAGTCCTCAGTCAGTTATTTAAAAACACTCTGAACCTGTGAGTCTGCGTAGACCAGTTATTTTTGAGCACCTCACGTCGCCTATCCTATCTCCTTCCTCTAAGAAAACCGGTTTGGTTAAACGCTAAGCATCACTGAACTACAGAACAGAAACAAAAATAACGCAAGGCTTTCATAGTTCATGAATCAAGAAATAAAGATCATGCAAAGAAAAGAGCCGCCATGTTGTAAACAAAACAAAGCTGGTAGGTCTGACGTCATCGGTTACAAATTGTTTTGTTTACGTGTAGCGATTATATGTGAAAAATTATTTCTTGAAGTTTTAAAGAATTATTAGTGTTTTATGTGTTTTTTATAAAAATGAAGTGTGCTGTAGCGACACGCAATAATTGCAACAGCAAAAAAAAAATACTTTAAATTTCGTTAATTAATTAATTAATAACTGGTCATTTCAGCCCTTGAAAGGACTTTGACCTAGCTTCTTAGGATCAATTGTGTTGTGCGTATTTTAAGTTTACACACAATTGACCGAGAAATGGACCTACAGGCTTAACGCCGACTCCGAACGGCGATGAACGAAATGTTCTTATTCTCAAGAAGCTTTACATGGCATTTTGATTACTCTCTGAGGTTTGCCATTGTCTGCAGAGAGGTGGCGGCCGTACAGAAAAATCATTTTAATTCAAATAATTTTCTGTCACTGCTGGGGTTCGAACCTGAGTCTCCAGGTTCGTTGACATAGCGGCCACGCACTTTAACCAACTACGTTACTGCATGAAAATATAAACTAACAAAGTATTCAAACACTTTTTTCGAGAGTTAAACTTGTTAATTTAATAATTTTCCACTTTGATTTAAGTTTTCACATGTTTTGCATGAAAAACGTATGAAATATAGCTTTTTTTGTGACCGATGACGTGGCACGAAAAAAATACTTTTTTCTTGCACTGCTGATTGCTTGATCTTGTCTTGTTGGTTCATGTTCATAGTTCAGATCAATGCTTGCAGTGTATGTGAGAGTATGGTATGCGAGTCCACCGAATAGAAATAAAAATAACGCAAACCTCTCAAAGTTCAGATCAGTGCTTACAGTGTTTGTGAGAGAACAGATAAGGTATAAGCAGTGAAGCTTGTGCGCAGGTTTGCTCTTCACTACACGACCTATTATTAAACTTTTATCAGTTACAGTGTACTCTTTAGCAGTGAAGCAGAGTGTATTCGCTTTGCGATTATACTCATGCAGGGCTCTAGTCCGGAGTGAACAAACTGAATCATGGCGGTTCTCATGAGGAAAATCGATGGCGATCGGAAAATCGATGCCTTTTATGTTTAAAAGGTGTATTGGAAGGAACATTGAAGTCTTTGTTAAATTTTCAAATCACCGATTTTTTGCCGAATGTTTTGTGCTGTGCGTGTAAAACAAAGCTGTACCGCAATTGTGTTGCAGGAGACGTGGCCAACAATTTCGATACACCAGATTATACTCCATTTCGCGATACGATAAATACACGGTCAAAAAGTGTAAAAAATAAGTGTCTGTGCTATTTGTGTGAATTGGTCTGAAAACGGTGTTTCAAATACGTCGATAAATCAGGGATTTCTACACCAAAAACTGATGACAACGTGCCACGAAAAAAAAAAAAGCCGGCGAGTGAAAAAAGATGCGTCAAATGCTTGACAATTATTGGCAGAGGTCTGAAACACAATTTCAGCAACAAAAATCACGTAGAAAGCATTAAAAATTGTGTGCATAACTTCGGGCAAAAAACAAGTGAACAATTGACGTCAATGATGTTAAAGCATACAATATTGCAGACTGGAGAAACGCAAAGTGGTGGTCGGAACAGAGCTATATCTCTCTCTCAAATTCATGGAAAGCCTCTTAAGGTAATTATACAACAAAATCCCGGGGCCCAGATCACAAACAATCGTCTCATTTCTGCAGAAGCAACGTCTGGAATTCAGGATAGTTTCAATTTGAGTTTCAACACCGTCAAAGGAGTCGCTAGTGCTCTCCGTGCTGCCACACAGAATCGACAGTTCTTTGAAATTAATCTCGAGGAAAAACTCCTTGCTCGAAACCATCTTCTGGAAAAATACTTCGACATCACTAATATTGATTTTGTAAACGTCAAGGCTAACGTTGAAACTCGTGCGTTTTGTAAGGACTTACATGGTTTGATTGATCGCATGAATGAAAAAAGAGAGAATTTTGAAATTTTGTTAAGGTTTGGAATTGACGGAGGTGGTGGGTTTCTGAAAATTTGTTTTTCCGTACAATCTGTGCCTCCACCCAATGTAACTATAACCAGTGGAAGGTATAAAACTTTGGAAAATGCTTTTTGGCCCAACTCTCCTGTTTTTTTTCAAAATTGCCAGATGGGCGATTTCAAAAATGGTTGGAGGGTGTTTAGAAAGTGTCCAGGAATCCCTCCCACCAATAAAAAACGAGGTACAGTGACTTTCGATCTAAACCTGCCCCCCGAACACCGTGTATAATTTAGGAGACAGAAAGCTGAACTAATCTATTGCTCTTCGTGACACTTTAATATTTTAAAATAATGATTAAAACCCATTTCTTGTCATTATTGAGAGCAGCTTCCCGTATTTTAAACAAATATGATATGAGTATTATGAATGAATGGATTTTTATCGATAGACTGCAATGTCAATATTGACATTGTTTTTCTTGACTGCACTTTTAAAAACAGCCATATTCATTGCTTACTCTCTCTTGAAATCATCCTCTTTTTTCCTCATCTCTCACTCTCTGTTTCAAATCTACAGGTGTGCATTTTATCGCTGCCAGCCCGCGTTGCTGCTGTCTGGTTTGGTCCGGATCAAGTATCATCTGCCTGCAGTGTCGGCGTCTTTGGCAATCAGGTAAGCATTAATATTTCATCCAATCCCCCACCCTCTCTTCAACACTTACTGAACCACTTTGCAATCTATTCACTTTTTACTATTTAACTCAATTGTTAATGGGCCACGAGTTGTGGCGCATTATTTGAAATAAAACCCTTAGCTTAAATGTGGATATTTTAGCACTGAAATTTATTGTGCATAAATTGGAAAATTGCTTTTTCACTCGTTCGAGCGCGTTGTTATCATTCCACTAACATTTCATTCGATCTTTTCACTGCAGTGGTTTGTTCCCCTTAAGCACCATCGTAATTGTGATTGCTTCATTCTAAACTCATTCAATTGAAGTGGGTGCTAAATTGTCGGTCTCCCGAGTCGTTTTTAATATTAAAAATTTCGACACCTTAGCTTTCAATTCATCGCAAGGTTATGTAAATTGCTTGGGGTTAGTAGAAAATTACATCAACATTTTACAAGCACGCTTTGTTATATATTTAGTCATATATTGGTCCAATATTTCAAAAGAAGATTTATTTCATTACACTACGGTACAGCACTTTGGACACATATGCAATAACTAGTAACTAGAGGGTGTCCCAAAAGTCACTTGCACTTTAATATTTGAATAAAACGTATTGTTTTGTTGAAATATCTGTGGGTTTTTATGGAATTATAAAATTGAGACATAGAGGTTGTTGATGAAAAATAGTAACACTCAAATGTCCACCTCGACCTTGCTTGCACACGCGAGCCTTTTTCATGAAATTTGCCTTGACATTCTGGAATAATGGGTCAGTATGTCGTGATATCGGGCACCATTCACAGTAACTGTGGTTACAGCTGCATTTTCGAAGTAGAATGACACCGCAAGCCCAAAATTCATACCAAACAGTGCACCGTTATGGGTGCAATGGGAAGCTTTTGGAGAAATGTGCGAGTTTTTCGAACCGTCTCCACAAAACGCTCACTATTTTTGTAGTGCATTTCTGCAAGTTATACGTATTGTTGAGCCTTATGTTGACATCAGTGACTTTTGGGAAGTGTAGGTTACTAGTACAGTAATACTGCATATTCAGTGTTTCTCCAGATCATCCGGATTTTTTCCTAGAGGGCCTCAAATTTTCAAGTATTCAAATTGCCACAGTTTAAAAGATATATCAGTGCTTAATATACATATATATATTAAAGGTATCAGCTCACGATGAAAATTCTGACTCCTGACCAGAATTTGAGTAGTTAATTCGTAAAATTAAAAAATAAAGTAAAAATACATGTTATAAAATGCTCAATTTTACTCAATAGATAATATAGAAGTATTAGATAAATTCCTGTCAGTTCCGGACTATTGTGGAGTTTAATGGAGTTAGTTTTTAAAACCAGAAAAATTATAAAAAAAAAATGTTAACACATGGAAATGTTATGTCCGATATGTCCATTTGAGTATATATTTTCTAATATATCCCAATTTTTAACTTGATTGGCAGCCTCCCCAGAGGTCCCTGATTCGAATCCCGCCGAGCCACGGTACTACGCTTAAACCTCTCTATATTTTTTCCTCATTTTTAATAAAATAAAAATAATAGATTACGACTAATTGTTTAGCTCGAGGTCAAACATGTTATTAAAGAAAACAGCTAATAATAACAACAACTCTATATAGAGCAAATCACAAAGCAGACTAGACAGCTGTTTGGTTGGCATTTACAACAACATGCTTGACTTCGAGCTCAACAATTAGTCTTGACAATTAAATAAAGAAGGTCACATTAAATTAAACTAAAAAACAAAATAGTTTGACTGAGGAAAAGGCATGTTTCCACGTCTTTTAGCTTAGAACATCCTACACATACTTCAGTTAACTGCGATTGGTTCCAACTAATCTATCGCACCATTTTCGAACCAAGGCAGCCTTGACTGATTAAGTGCTATACCCAAGAGTTCAAAGCTAAAAAACTTAATTCAAGTTCAAAGTTCTAAGTTTAATTAAGTTATGAAATGTGTTAATGAGTTATGTAGTCTCCTATGAAAAATATCCACATATACCCAGGATTTTCGTTGGATGGGGGGAGGGGGTAAGCAACACCGGAGGACGATATCGCCATAGTGAACACAGGGAGGGCTAAATATGATTTTGGTCACATGGTCGCCGCGACTGATTCGGATGTGGCGCATTCTAGAAGTATTTGGGAGGGTAACTCGACAATGGTTATTTTGAGGCGTCTATAGTGGCTTGTTTGCTTGCAAAAAAAAATAACTTCACATAGTCCCAGAGAAATTATCCAAAGGCGTTGAATATAACGATCTTTGTGATCCATTTCAATGTTGTCAATTGACCAATGTTGTCAATTGAAATTAATTTTTCTGATCGGTTGTAGACAACGGCAAACCTCAGGGTTAATTATGCAATGTAAAGCTTCTTGAGAACATGCTACATTAGCTGTTCGAAGTCGACATAAAAGAGGTAGGTTCAGTTCTCGAAAATTTGTTAACAAACATTTAATAAAACGCACAACACAATTTCATCACGAGAAGCTCGGTCAAAGTCACTTCAAGGGCTAAAAAGGCCAATTCGTTTTTTTTATGTGTAAAATATCAAGTCAATACAATCATTTTCGTGAGATTTAGGTATAAAGGATTTGTGTTTTTGATGACGTCACTTTGTATGGTAAGAAGGTGTGGTTTCCATTCGATTGTGAAAAATTTGGAATGGAAAATGGAATCAAATATTCTTGTACAAAATAAATGTTTAGGTTAATTTTTTTGGGAAATTTTGCAAATTTTATCATTTTAATAAAACCATTTTGTATGGAGGGGTAGGCATCATCCAATTTTTCATGTTTCAAACTTTGCGTTCGTATTAGAAATCAAAGCTCATACCCACAATTTTAAGTGTTTGGATAAATTTTTGTGGAATTTTTAGAGATTTTACCATTTTGGTGATGTCACTTTGTGTGGATGGTAGGCATGATTTTTATTCGATATGGCTGATTTTCGAAATTCAACTTTTCTTTTTAAATAATAAGCTTATATATTAAATATCATAACGATAGTTTCTAAATTACGGCTGTATTCGTGATGACCTATAATTGAACAGAAGGACAAATAGAAAGACGGTCATCGCTCAATTGATTGTGGAGGTCATGCTGATGAAGAATACATTTACCCTTTCAGTCCCAAATTAGCTCTGGCGGTGCCAAACATTGCAAACTTTGCTGAGGATTAGTTTTTCACCAAAATAAGCTGAGTACGAAGTTTGAAAGCCGTATTACTTTCCTTATAGATACTAACATGATACAATTACAAGGTAGGCTCATATTGGAGAGCAGGGTGCGCTAGTTGTCAAAATCAGCTGGTAATTTTGGGTTTTTATAATTGTTGTTGTTGCTTTTTTTGTTTGACGTTTGTAGCTTCCATATATATTTCTGGTTGGAAAATATCATATTTGAGCAGCCATTTTAAAATGAGCCTACCTTGTAAGTGTATCATGGATACTACACAAATTTTTACAAATATTTCAAAAATTCGAACACTCTAAATATCACATATTTTTTTTAAATAAAAATGTAAATAACATCTCTTACATTGTTACTACTACACGCAAAGAAAAAAACCGTTTATCGCCAGTTTTCCGCAAACGAACTTCGTTTGTCGTGCTTGAAATTGTTATTTGCAAACATTTCAACAGTTGTCGTAATAATAATCAGTTGCGAGAAACGCGTTGTTTAGTTGCATGAAATTAATTTCGTTTGTCATAAACACGAGTGATTTTTAAATTGCAGCAATTGAAAAATTTGTTTTTCCAAACTGAAAACTTCGTTTGTTTCTCCTTTCGTTGTATTAACATAACGCTTGTAGTTCAGAGTAACTTTTTGGATAAATTTTTACTATATGAGCATATTGGTTATTTGCTTAACTCGCGGACGGAGATAGCAACAGAGGTGCGATGAGTGCAATCCATAAGTAAACGGGTGGACATAGGGAGAAAGATAATTAATATAATAAATAATAATGACCGAATTAACTTGCGGTACATAGATATAAGATATATTTTTAAGTTGATGACAAATGAATATTCGTTTGCGGCAAATACAGGTTGGGCCAAATACAAATTTTTTTTTAAATGCAATAACATAAACAAAATTGAATTTTTTCCATGTATTATGGCTTTATTAGTAAGAGCAAAAATTCCCATTAATTATGGAATACAACGTCGTTCAACTGGCTGCCTTGGCTGGCTTCGCAGTAGCGCATTCTGTCCCTCCAATTTTCCAAGACCTTGTTGATGGTTTTGGGCTGTAGCTCACGGATTGCTTGGATGATATTGTCCTTAAGTGTTTGAGTCGTTTCCGGATTGTTGGTATAACATCGGTTCTTCACGGTTTCCCACAAAAAAAAAAGTTCAAAGGGGTCAAATAACAGCTCCGAGGTGGCCAATTGAGATCCCAAGACGGCCGACAACACGATTTGCGAGTTTGGTGCGCAAAAGATCGATTGTAGCATGGGCTGTGTGGCAAGGCGCGCCATGCTGCATTAACCAGAAGTCATCCAGATTCATGTCTCTAATTGCGGTAAAAAAAATCTCGGTTAACATGACTCTGTAACGCTCACCATTGACCGAAACGTTGTTCCCAGCCTCATTTTCGAAGAAAAATGGTCCAATGATGCCACCACTCCACAATCCACACTAAACTGTCACTCTCTGCAGATGCATTGGCTTTTCGACAATAACGTGCGGGGTTTCCGAGCTCCAGATGCGCCAATTTTGTTTGTTAACGTAGCCGCCGAGATGAAAATGTGCCTTGTCAGAAATTATGATTTTTTCGCCCAAAATCGTTGTCCAATTCAAGCTACTCTATGGCCCAAACTGCAAAGCGATAACGAAGCGGATGGTCATGCGCCTTTAATTGCTGAGTTAATTGGACCTTGTAAGCGAATAATCCGAGATCTTTGTGCAGACTCTCCACAGGCTAGTGCGTGAAATGTTGAGCTGTTGAAATCGATGACGAGTTGATGTTCGTGAATAGAGTCTCACACTCTTGGCTACAGCAGCCACATTCTCGTCTATACGCACCGTACGACAACGGAGACTATGAGTGTTGTCAGTGTCAAAATAACCTATGATTTAAAAATAAACCACTAGATGGAAATAAACCTTGCATATAGTCTTCCATACCTTCCACGCCTCATTGTGGGCGTTACAATCGGACTGACAGACTTAATATAACCCTTACAAGTAAGTGTGGAGTACAGTTACAAATCTCTCTTTATCCTACCCATCTTGTTATTGTATCATGAGATTTTTTTAAATATTTACACTTACATGACACAAAAGTTAACATTTATTGAAAAGAAAACAACATTGACGCAAGCTAAAAATATCTACCCAGCAGTTATTTTGGAGTCAATTGAAAAAGTGAACTAGTTCATTTCTAGCGCAGTTCGCAGTAGCTCTGGAAAAGTACAAAAGGCGTTCAGTGTAGAACAGTTATCTTTACTTTTGTTTTCAAAAGTATTGCTGAAAAAAATAAACGCGTTCTGGCTACTTTTTAAAATTTCCTGCGCACAAGAAAAAATAATAAAAAAAAAAAATGTTTATACACAAAATGTTTCCTGGAATGTGAATGGAAAAGATGGTACAAATGAGATCTTTAGGACCTTTCCGTTGCACTAAATTTTTACACCTTTAATATGTTCACTTTAAAACTAGTTAAAAAATAACCACTTTCAGGCTACTGCGAAAGCAACCAGTTTAAAAATGTTCCTAATGCAACTAGTTCAAATATGGGGAAAAAGGAGTGTTTCTGGGGACATTTGTCTTTTCCTATGACATCAACCCGCAAAAAGCGTCAGTTCGTTCAATGTTAAAGGGTATTGTAGTGGAACTAGTACTGGTCCTTTTTGGAACTAGTTCAGAACTATTTCAAATTTGGTCCACTTTTCTGCTGGGTACTTAGTAAGGATTTTTTTATATGAGAAATTTCTAAATAAAGGTTGTCAGACAATTTAGATTGAGAGAATGAGAGGTAATTCAGAATTATTCGTAGCCACTTGACATATTTATAATGCTATACATCGCTGGTTTAATGAATACTTAACCTTATCTAGTTATTAATTAAAGAGCTTAGCTATGCTTGAATTTATCAGCACTTAACTTAAATAAAAAAGATAAATAATAATCATCATAATCGAAAGTTTAGCTACGTGCATTTTCAACACACAGTACAATTAGTTACATTTGCATGAGTGTAAGAGTTTACATACATTTGTATATGTAACATAATAAAATGGTTTTGTTTTTTTTTATTATTATTATTATTTTTTGTTTGTATATTTTTATTGCTGTTTCCATTTGTGTTTATATTGAAGAAATAGCATTGCATACACCGCGGAGCGATTAACTCGCTTGTTTGCATCTGACACAGAAAAGCACAGTAAGTCACAAATAAACTTTGCCATGGGGTATGCTTTGTTTTATTTTTTTTTATTTTCTTCTGTTATTGCGCGTTCATTAAAAGTATTTGGGTTTTAGTTTTGTTTTTCGTTCTTAATTTACAAACACAAAGTAAGAAATATAATGAGAGGAAGAGCATGAGGAAGAAGCGAGATGAGTTTTTCCGCTTTATACAAATCGGAAATTACTTTTAGCATCGCGTGAGATTGTTGCCAGTTTATTATCATTGGAGGGGAGGGGGTAGCTTTTTAATTGACACCGAAAAAGACAACGCTTCGAAATTAATGACTCAAGGTTATCCTTCAGTAATTGATAAATGCTCTGCTCAGCAGAGACTTTAACACTTCAGGCTGGTATCATGACAGCATGACAGTGGAGCTTCCGGCATTCATTGCTGCTCAATCCTTTACAAGCTTAAAATTGAACAGAACTTCTACCAAAGTCGCTGAGATTTAAGTGATTTGATAGTGTATTAAAAGGCTTTATAATGAATAATAGAGGAACTTGAAAGGATTTTAATACTTTGAGCGGGAATAAAAACTCAATTAATTGAATGTTTAGCACTAAGCGAATTTAAATGAAATAATAGATGTTTATGAGAGGTAGCATTTAGTAGGAAACCATTTGAGAGACAATAAAGAAGCTTTTTGGTTTATTAAAAGCGCGTATTTTTGAGTAATCTTTTCTCTTGAAGTTTTTCTCCAACTTTGCTTTAAAAAGCAGGGTACGGAAAGGTCCGCAATAGTTAATTTTGGAACACGCTCGTTTACCTTTTAACCCTTTGCCGAAAAATGGGATATATATGTCCCATTTGCTTTTTTCCTTATCACAGCTACATTTTGCAACGGTCTTGATCGTTTGTTAGTTTCTCGAGGAGTCGAGCATATATCAGCTTTTCGACTGGTGAAGGATGGCATGATCGTGCATGCTTTTGTTTACTTTTTGTAATATACGTTGTTTAATCCACTTTTAAACAAATTTTGACCGTTGACGCCGAATGGGACACATATGTCCTATGATTTTTCTCATAAGGAGAAGGTGTAACAAATTAATGTTGACTAAACTACATATCGGTCTTGTAAGTACAAATCCGGTTAATTCTTTGTAGTCAAAGGGTTAAAAATCTCTCGATCACGTAAGAGAAACAACTGTTAAAAGTCATCGAGCCTGACGAGCGTGTGCGCAAATGAGAAATTGTGTCTCATGAGACAGTTCATGAGCTATTAATGTCAATAAATGGGAATAATGAAAAGAGGGCATAGTAGAGCTCACAGATGAATCACAAGAATTTATATGGGTTCTTTGGACTTCTTCGATAAAAACCAATATTTTTTTGACAAATGTATTTTGCCGGAGTTTTACAAGGCAATATAATGGGTTCTATGGATGACTTGAATAAATATCGACTATTTTTTTGGTTCATTGGAATTCTTTCAACTTCGTATACTTCTTGGACATTCGAAGGCCATTTCGTTCCACATGGATTTTTTGCTGGAGAAGTAAACTTATTTTCGATTTTGTGGACAAATATATATGATATGGAAATAAATAGCTTACAGAAATTCTTAAAGTGTTTTACATGGACTCCTGCCGCAAATGCTTAATTCTACCTTGCTTAATAGCATGGGTCTGAAACATTGCGTCGACCAACGCCTCTCTGAGAGTTCAAAGGTACCAAAATAGCTTCATATTGTGATGACATGCCGCAACCCTTGGTTTGGGTGGAGCTCTATCTAAAACCTCTTCCGTACTATGGAGTACAGAACCTGAGTTGAGAATGCAACTTATAGCTTACAGAAAATTTCTGCTTAGTGTTTAACGTAGACACCTGCCTTGTCAGCTTTATTCTACGGTGCCCCTTGGCACAAGGAGTCTATGGGTTGAAGCAGATGAGATCTAGCGGATTAATCGTCAGGAACGCCAATTTAACAACGTACGGTAATTAACGTCCATCCAATCAGATGATATTCCGGACGATAACCCAGCTACCTTTCATTAGCGTCCTTCCGACAATCCACAGCACCCCATCTCTTTGAACCCAGACTCTACCAACGCCATATTTGATAGTCTCAATAACGGTTCCACCACCACACTTAAGCATATTTAATTTAATAAATATCCTGTATGGATTACATACCGATATAGAGACGATAGTACCAATCATGGAGGGCTAGTGTTATCACCTTCCATATTTATTGGTAGAAATCGAGACCGATCTAAAATCTCTGACAATATGGGGCATTGTCACCAGGTTGTAAACAAGCGCAACTCCACGCCGATCACCACAGACCTGCACGCGACATTGTGCTACCACATCCAGCACGAAACTCCCTGAAGAGCCAGCCTTGTGGTAGTCTTCTGGGCTAAAGGATTTGCCCCGACATAGCACTCACACACATTGACATATAGCGTATCAAGCATGAGTGTGAAGAATATTATTCAACACTCACTACACAACCTTGAGCCATCAAATGACGTCCAACAGCCTGTCCAGCATCACCAATTCCGTATCACTGCGTTGGCAACCACAGTACTACAAAATTCCTTGAACATCCATATAACCTCTAAAATTGAATCGAGATTATCTTTGTGCCCAAATTCAACCTGAACGCTCTGAGTCCACTTTTGGCAGAAGTGGAACTCATCACGCCCGTAACCCACCTAACAATCTTAGACCACCTTAGAGAGGGACTAAGGTGAGTCTCTTCATGCCGTTAATGCTTCAGATTATACTTCTAGCTTGCACCTTCAGTTACTTCACATTATTTTTACTCCGGCTTACGCCCTTTTAAAACTTCGTATTTTGCTCCGAGTTACATAGCTCTACCATATATACACATCGCTTACTAAAACTAGGCTGTCAGACTCTTCTAGTGGCTCACCATGTACTGCACAAGCAATCCCACATTTTTGCAGTTATTATTGCTAACCATTTTTAAATCATCCATTTAACGCACTCTAAAGACATGCCATTGTGCCAATGTATTTGTGTTCATGTTTCTATCAGGACAAGGACTATCCCCGTGCTAACAAATTATTTTTCGGATCATTGCTACTCCTTCATAGGCATTAACGCTATCGTTGATCATGTCAAACGGTCCAGCCTACTGCCATTGATTTACCTAAACTCGCAAGGTTCAAGGCGGGATTATTACGGCTTACAGAAGGAAATTCCACTTTGAGTAACGCAGATACCTGCCGTATAGGCCTAATTCCTCGTTGCCCCATGGCAATGGGGTCGAGGTTCATGGAATTGATGCCTAGGAGATCAAACTTCAGGACGTCAGTGCCATGCTAATGAATATACCACGTCCGTCATACCTCTCCTAGGCGTCACTTCCATGACTCCAGACGCGACCAACGCCCGGTCGCTTAAGTTTCAACACCGGTCGCACACCATACTTAAGTGCATATTTAAATTAATTAAATTAAATATACTGCATGGATAGCTCCAATACTGGAACGCAACAGTACCAATTATGGATGATTAGTTGGGTCATCATCTACGTTTATTGGTGGAAATCGAGACCCATCTAACATCTCTTGCAATGTAGGGCATTGCCAACCGGTTGTTTAGCGCAACTCCACGCTGATCACAGACCTGTTCGCGACATTGAACTACCACAGCCAGCATGATACTCCCCGAAGAGCCAGCCCATCGATAGTCTCCCCGGGCAAAGGGCTTTACTTCGACACGCACTTATCACAACACCAACACATCCGCATTCATCACTCTTGACTGTGAAGGAAAATGCCACCACTACCGATGATCTAGTCAAACGGTCAACCTACTGCCCAAATTGGGCGACCAACTCCAGGATCTGGGTAGTCCCTTCTCATTTACACAGAATAGGGCGAACCCGTTGCCTGCGACCATCCTCCTTTATCCTGGCTTTGGACAGGCTGCTCGTGAGAACAGGCGGATTGTAATTGTGAGATACATATTTGATAGTGTATCGTGAGATACACTAGGATTGCCATATGGTTTCAATGAAAACTTCATTGGTTTTTGTGTCATAACTTGGGTTTGGTTCATATTAGAAGCTACGGATTTTGTGTGTATGTGACGATATATTCAAGGAATATAACAATGTACATTGTGTCCACAAGCAATAATCGCTTAAGTCGACTTATGTCAGAACTTAGTTATTTATGTTGCTATATTCCTTACATATATTAAGGAATCTTATGTATTAAAACATAAGATATATGATAAAATGGTTTGCCCTTGTACGGAAGGTAAAAAACAAAATTCCGTATAACATAAGAAAAAGAGACCATTTCGACCTTTTTCGGACAAAATGTCCATGGAATAATACAAAAAAAAAAAAAAAAACAAAATAAAATTAAGAAAATCTTTGCAGATAGTTTCACAGAGGAACATTAATATACTACTCAAATCTTTGAGTATGAACTTTGAATATGGATCACGGAAATTACGCTAAAAAAATTTGGAAATAAATCCCGAAAAACTTTTGAGGAGTTTATTATACTTCAGGTAAAATTTCAATTCTTTTTTTTTTGCTTGATTTCTAAACCATTCGGGCGTAATTTCCTTCTTTCGGGCTCAATTACTATTTAAAATTTGGGCTTTTTTGCCAATTCCTCAATATCCTTCAAAAAGAGTTTCGCTAAACTGTCACTCAGTAGATGCTTCTAATGGCCGACACGGACATTCAGCGCATCATTGTCCAACGAGCCGAAACTCAAAAAATCACGACAGTCCTTCAAAAATTCAGATTATGTTGAATGTTTTCTTCGATTCTCAAGTTGTCGTGTACTCAGAATTCCATCCGCAAGGTCAAGCGGTCAACACTCAATATTATTCGGGTGTTTTAAAGCGATTGCAAGAGAATTCGGCGAAAGGGGCCAGAATTATGGAAGGAAAATTCATGATTTTTGCACCAAAATAATGCACCAGCTAACACATCACGAATTGTACACGATTATTTAACCAAAAACAATGTCAATATTGTTCAACAAGCATCATATTCGCTAGATATGTCCCCGTGTGACTTTTTTCTATTCCCCAAACTCAAATTGTCGCTTTGTGGAAAACATTTTGAGATGATTGAAGTCATTTAAGCGAATTCACATAGGAAGCTAAAGGCCATTCCGAAATCGGCCTACTAAAAATACTTTCAAGAATGGAAGAAACGTTGACATATGTGTATCGCCTCTGATGTTGATTATTTTGAAGGTGAGTCGATTATTTTGCGGACTTGGTAGTTGAGTAGGTAGCGTGCTTGACTGCCATCCCAGAGGTCCCGGGTTCGAATCCCGGCCAGGCCATGGTCCTACGCTTTAACCTTTCGCATTTGCAATTTCTTTCCTCATTTCTAATCAACTGAAATTGAAAACTCATCAATATTTACGGCTAGAAGTCGTAGTTGGTGGTAGAGAAGTTTGTGGATAAGATTGCCTTATAACTAGAATTGACTGAGGTAAAGGCTTAACATTTGCCTGAGATTCAAATTTACATGTTTCTACGGTTTTCCGCAACACTTAAAACAACCTATACATGTTTCACTTGATTACCTTTTCCCTTCCACTAATCTATCACCAAATTTCGAACCCAGGCAGACTTGACAGATATTACACCTGAAATCCTAAATAAAAAAAAATGCAACTTATAAAACTGACATTCGAAGATTTTTGTCTTAGAAGTCCATAAAACCCAAAAAATTCCAATAACCTAACTAATTAGTTGGTAGTATTTCAAATATTTCGTAAGAGCTAAATTTTCATTTTAACTTTCGCTCTTCATTTTTGCCGTGTACGGCTCACGAAATGCCTCATGAACAGTTATGGGCACGGAGCAAGCTTTGGAGCCAGCTGAGAGCAATTGAGAGCAAAGGCTTATGTAGCAACACAAAGAGACAAAGACAGAAGCCTTAAATATAATGGGGCCCATACCCGCTCTTGAACATCAAAAGCCTCGCTCATTGAGCTTAAATATTTTGGTAGGTACAGGGAAAAAGATCTCATTTCTCAAAGTCTTACAAGACTTCGTGGACAAGAGCGATCACATTTTTTGGAGAGTATGAGTTCGCGAGCGCGTACGATTGTTTGTGTACCGTTTTGAATCGTACGTTCACAAAGGCACGCAAGTGAACAATTCCATACTCTGATAAAAAGTTTAAAGTTTATCTTATGTATAAAGCTTTAAAAGAAACTTTAAAGCTACGCGTTTATCATTCACGGGCGTTGAGATGCTTAACCATTATATTTTAAATATCTCTTGTTTTTTTTTTCTCTTTTTGTACATTTGAGTTGAGTGACATTTAATCATTTACAGCTCATGCAGCTGTCAGCTGTTGCGTTAAATCACAAAAAAATTTCGGACATATCACAGAATTTACATTAAAAGCTGGAAATAAATAAAAAGAGCAGCAGCAAAAAATAGGAAACGGAAGTGCAAGCAGTAAAAAAGTGTCAATATAGTTGGCAGGAAAACTTTTTAAGCAATAAAAGCCGTTTTTCCCATCTGCTGCAACATGCATAAAGCATGCAACACGCTGTACATATTTTATGAGCCCCCAAAAAAATAAGCACCAGTAAAAACTGTTCTTCAACAAAAAAGCTTTAAATTTCTAGCTGCAGCTCAATAATTGTATAATGGCGGCAAAAACGATACAAAAAAGCTAAAATTTAAAAGCTTAACAGTTTTTCTCTCATACCTTAAATATTCACAAATTATTTGTTGAGTCACAGCTTTGAGCTTTATTGACTTATTTTATCGCTTTTTCTATTCTGCTTAATAGCTTTGTACCAATTCTTAAAGCTTCCGATTCGTGGATTTTTTTTTCTTTCTACCTAATTGGCTTTTCTTCCTTTATTTAAATTGATTGCCTTTCGGCACTTCGGGTTAAGGTTCGGGTTGCTTAATTTTTGTCAGCCCTTTTCTAGTTCTTTACTCCTTCTGAGAAAGCTTTGTTTGCCATCCTTTGTTTATTTATATATTGTATTTTTTTTTTTTGTTTTTTTTTTTTCTTTTTGTTCTGTTCTTTTTATCCTGTTTCTACTTTTTTACCCCACTGATTGATGGTCGTTCTTTGAATTGTTGATTGAACCGCAAGGAATTGTTCACTTTTTGGATGTTGTTTTTGTTGTTTCTGACTTCGTTGTTGGAAGCTTTTTATTGTATTATTGCGTTTTGAGATCGCAATAATTTTTGTATCCACCCAACCGCAAGCTTCAAACTTTCTTTCTTTATTCTTGGAATTTTTCTAAGAGCGTTTAAATGATGTATGAAGTTGTTCAAAGGCAAGCACTGCAAGCTTATAATTCTTAACGAAATAAAGCTTCGAGACACAAAAGCTAACAGCATTCAAATTTACTTTGAGAAGTTAACAAACTTTTTATTTGAAATGAGTTTCAAGTTGAGCGATATTCGAATACTTTCCAAACACTAAATATTTTAATGTCCTTTAACTGCGGAAGCTTAAAAGCTCTATTTCCTAATGCTCAATATGTTGCAACATGTGTCAACATGAGTCCATACTAATGCCAGTAAAGTAATGACCAAATTTCGCACCAGTTTCACTTTATTGGACATAAATCCACCAACCCGTATGCGGAGAATGCGTACCGAGGATAATATTTCTGCTGTATCGGGGCAGTGTCAATGAAGATCGCGATATGTCAATTCGTCCCCGTTCTCAACAATTGGACTTGTTTTATGCGACCACCTGGAACATTTTACGTAAATACCTCGGTATGAAACCATACAAAATACAGCTGATGCAAGAACTGAAGCCGGGTGAATTACCACAACGACATTTGTTTGGGAAATGGGCTTTAGAAAAGTTGGATGAAGATCCACTTTTTTATCGAAAAATTGTATTCAGTAATTAAGCTCATTTTTGCTCAATGGATACGTAAACAAACAGAATTGTCGACTTTGGTCTCAAGAGCAGCCAGAGGCAATTGAAGAGCTGCCAATGCACCCTGAAAAACGCACTAGTTAGTGCGGTTTGTGGGCCGGCAGCATCATTGAACCGTTCTTTTTTAAAAATAATAAAAATCGCAAGTATACAGTCAATTGAGCAAGGTACCGTGCGATGATAACCGACTTTTTTTTTTTTGCCCAAAATGAAGGAATTGGACTTGGTTGACATGTGCTTTCAACAAGACGGTGCCACATGCCACACGGCACGCGATACCATTGACCTATTGAGAGGCGAGTATGGTGAGTCTCTCGCTGTGTGATTCAAAAGCAGGATTCCAAAGCAGGATTCCAAATAATGCAGCCATATTCAAGAAGAGGACGGACTAATGTACAGTATAATGTCTTAGTGACCCATACATTTTTTTAATTCTCTGGCACGTCGTTTTATAAAACCGAGTTGTTTACTGGCCCGAGACACAATTTTATCATAATGTAGATTGAATCGCAACTTATTGTCCAAGACTACTCCAAGATCCACGATATGATTGACTCTATTAATTTCAATACTATTGAGAAAGTAACTGTTACTTGCTACTACATTTTTACGGGAGAAGGTTATTACGTAGCATTTATTAACATTTAGATAAAGCTTATTTTGATTGCATGTGGCGCCCGTGGCGTAGTTGGTTAAAGTGCTTGGCCTCTATGTCAACGAACCTGGAGACCCAGGTTCGAACCCCAGCAGCGACAGAAAGTTATTTGAATTAAAATAATTTTTCTGTACGGACGCCACCTCTCTGCAGACAATGGCAAACCTCAGAAAGTAATCAAAATGCCATGTAAAGCTTCTTGAGAATAAGAACATTCCGTTCATCGCCTTTCGGAGTCGGCGTTAAGCCTGTAGGTCCGTTTCTCGGTCAATTGTGTACAAACTTTAATAACACGCACAACACAATTGATCATAAGAAGCTAGGTCAAAGTTCTTTCAAGGGCTGAAATGGCCAGTTATTTATTTAATTTTTTTTTTTATTTTGATTGCACCAGTGCTGTATCTGTAAGTGGATTTCATCTGCGGATTACATCTGTTTTCGATTTAATAACATGGTACATTTTTAGGTCGTCTGCATACATTAGATGTGGGATATCGCATAGTTTATCAGGTAGGTCTGAGATAAAAATATTAAAGAGGAGTGGACCAAGGTGACTACTGGTTAAACTGCCTTGAAACTTTACGAATTGGGACCTGCCATGCAGTTAGGACTTCAGCCAGTTTAGCAATGATCCTGAGATACCAAACTTTTCAATTTTGGAAGCCAAAATATCATGATCAACACGATCAAAGGCTTTACTAAAGTCAGTGTAGACTGTATCTATTTGATGTCCTTTTTTCATTTTATTTAAAACATCAGAGATCATAGTCATAAGATTTGTGGTAGTTGATTTTCCTTTACGGAAACCATGTTGCTGTTGATTGAGTAGAGGATTTATAATACTTGTAAGTTTTTCACATATAAACTTTTCGAACAGTTTCAGGATAGCCGATAATATAGCAATACCTCTATAATTTTCAACCGATATTTTATCGCCATTTTTATATATCGGTGTGAGGTGTGATGTTTTCCAATACGATGGAAAAACTCCAATGGGACAGAGATTTATTGAAGATTATATATAAAGGTATGATCAGTGCACTAAGGGAAAAAAATATTAAACTTATCCAAAAACTTTTTTAATTTATCCAAAAAGCGAGTCATTTTTGCACCAATAACGCATTTACTTAAATCGACTACGTAAATATTTAAAATTTATTTGAAGACTCTTTTAATTTAATTAAATATTTAAATATTTAAACAGAATTAATAAAAAATATATTAAAATTATGCACGAATTTTTTTAAAATATCTTTCAAGTATTTACTATTTGGAAATAAACTATCGCATTTAAAGAAAATTCGAATAAAAATATTGAATTAAAAAAAAAAATATTTAAATTGAATATGTTATTAATGGTTTTATAGTATTATTTTCTTCTTATTGCGTTCATCAAATGCCATTGCCTGTATAATTTATTATCGCTTCACTTTTTTCGTTCTCTAATTTATACTATTTTTGACAGTTGGTGCACTAATATTGCACCAACTGTCAAACATAGTATAAATTACAGAACGAAAAAGTAATGTACAAAATATATTTGGGCAGAAGCAAATTATGCAGGTAAATGACAATCGGTCCAAGATATTCTTGAAAATACCGAGTTGCCACTCCACCCTACATAATTTAATTTCTTTGCCAAACATGCATAATATATTACTCTTGCAACAATAACTAAATGAGAACTGTAAGAACTGCAAATGCAAGAAATAAACTCAGGAACAAAGTGCGATGCTGTTGCTGCTTGTCGGAGTATGTGTGTAAGTGTGCGATGCTGTTGCTGCTTGCTTGTATGAAATATGTGTGTACGTGTGTGGTATAAATAAAATTCAAATACGGGAAAAAAACGAGTTGTAAGGAAAACATTTGATTTATCCACGTAAATATTTGAATAAAATTTATACTCAGGCGTGGATAATGCTAATATGCGTTATTTCCCTTAGTGTGGGTTTAAACATTAGACTAATAAGCTTGGGGGCATAAGGTCAGGGCCTGGTCCTTTATTTGGATCAAGTTCCTTTATTGCATTGGATATCTCTTCTCGCGCAAGTTGAATATGACTAATTTTAGGTGGTATATTTGAATAGAGAGGGGCATTGCTAGTATTGTTTATTGGTACACAGAAAACTTCTTTAAAATGATCTGTGTAAAGATTGCAATCTCTTGTATATTCGGAGAAACAACGTTACCTTTAAACATGGACGTAGGATATCCATCAGACTTACACTTAACATTAACGTAGTCAAAAAATTTTTTGGATTCTTCAACAATTCTTTCACCAATAAGGTTGATATAAAATTGATAAGCTTCTTTTGACTCAATAGAGAACATTTTGGCCAACTCCTCATATCTCATCTTCACTTCTTCGCTTACATTTGATGCAGTTTTCATAATCTTTTACAATTTATTTTTTTGATTTCTTAGGTGTCTGAGATTCCGATCTAGCCATGGTTCCGATAGTTTATTTTTTTTTTCATTATTTTTGGGACATGTCTATCAATAATTGTAAGCACATGCTGATAGAAAAGTGAAACTGCATTATCGAGACCCAACTCTGATAAATCACTCCAGTCGAAAATATTACGGTTTTTATGCTACCGTAATCTGCATTGAGAAAATCATATACAATTGAATATGATACACAGTTAAGGCTGTGTGGTGCATACTGTTAGAAAATAAGTGTTTTATTTCATAACGCTTATTTCATAATAGGCATTAGTGAAGACTAAGTCTAGCCATCTGCCATTCTGGTTTGGAGTCTTATTTACTTGCTGTAAGTCGTTGCCATATAAGGTACTAAGTAAAGTAAAATCAATCGAGTTAGAGAGGTTTACCGGTAGAGTCGGTAGAAGATAGTTGTCATTTTCATCAATGACAAAGGAAATATTTGGACGGTTAAAATCGCCAAAGATAACAAGTGTATCTTATTCATTCATGGACGCGGTTATTGATGAAATGGTCTCACATAACTCACTGCATAAGGATTCGGTAGAATTGGGAGGAATATAGATAACACCCATATAAATATATTGTTATTAAGTGAACAGACTGTGATTATTTGGTGTTCATACAGTTTGTGGGAGATGGTTTCGACAATTTGACTTGAAAGGGAGTTGTGTGTTGCAATCAAAACCCCCCTCTACGGGAATGACCAGTGTGGGAGTAATCTCGATCATTACAGTAGACCAGTGATGGGCGATTTGGCTCGCAGGAGCCTTTTGCACTTACGAGCTACCCGTTTGCACTTGAGTGCTAGACGAAGGGGACAGTCAAGAGCCAGCATGAAGGGAAGGAATACAAGAGCAGAATGAAATTCTTTACTGTCATATTTCATATTTCTCTCTACTCTCTCTCTCTCTACTTATTCTACTCTCATATTTGTCGCTTGGTTGAGCGACGTCGAAAATGAAAAGTGTTGCCGCTTACACATAATTGTATGCTTTATATATAGAACAGTTTCAACATATGCAAAATCTATTAAAATTAGCTTAAAAATTGTAATTAAAAAAAGAAAATTTAGTTACATTTTTTAAAAGTAAAGTCAATGTAAAATTTGTAATTTTCAAACAAATAATTGTATATAATTATCATTTGATATTTGCAGTTTAAATTTTAATTCATTAATTGAGGGAGCTGGTAACCCTATTGCAGTCTTTGCTGAAAGAAAATTTGTTGTCAATGTTAGTTTCTCCGCAACTCTTGTGCGATGAGCATCATGCACGAATGGATGTAGAAATTTTTGTCGTTTCCCTTTTCCCGCAAGTAGTTGTGCCCTTTGTCTAGCACTCGTTTGCACTTTGAGTATTTTAGGAGCCGAAAATTTGCCCATCACTGCAGTAGACTGTCTAATTGTGGTCGAGAATTTCTTCATTTTTTGAATGAGTCACTTAGCCCGGTTTTTGCGACAACTATAACATTAAAGAGGCATGATTTTGCGTCAATAAAAACTTTATTTAATTTACCACTATTGTGATAAAATATTTTTATGGAATTCATTGAGGGGCAGATTGGCACGGATCTATGGGTACTACTTGTGGAAATTTGTTAGGAGTAATAGTAGTTTTTCAAATTTGACCGAGTTTTGTTCAGATGCCAAGGACGCTTTGATATGGTATGAGAGGCAAATGCCGACAAATCATTCTCAACTTCCTTTGGAGAGATAATGAAGCTTTCATGAAAACTAATGAAGAGTTTCTTAAGTTCCATTGGATCAGTCGGAAGGCCTTCTTGCTGTATAGCAACTACAACACTTGTTTTTGTAGATCCATCGATGCATATCGAATCAGATTTATCGTGCAGATATGCAAGGTATGATGCGTCCGTGGCGTAGTTGGTTAAAGTGCTTGGCCTCTATGTCAACGAACCTGGAGACCCAGGTTCGAACCCCAACAGCGACAGAAAATTATTTGAATAAAAATAATTTTTCTATACGGCCGCCACCTCTATGCAGACAATGGCAAACCTCAGAGAGTAATCAAAATGCCATGTAAAGCTTCTTGAGAACAAGAACATTCCGTTCATCGCCGTTCAGATTCGGCGTTAACCTGTAGGTTCGGTTCTCGGTCAATTGTGTACAAACTTTAATGACACGCACAACACAATTGATCATAAGAAGCTAGGTCAAAGTCCTTTCAAGGGCTGAAATGGCCAGTTATTTATTTAATTGTTTTATGCAATGTATAGACGTACATTTTCATAAAAACTTCGGTCTCTAAGACGAGACATAACAAAGCGGCCTTCAGTACTTGTTTCTGCGAGAGTTTTTGTTAATTGAGCCGTGGAGGAGGGTATTTTTCCTGAAGATAGATGATTTGGGGTAAAACTGGTTGAAGGTGAGAGAGGACTTAATGAGACGCGCTTATGTTTAGGATATGTTGAGTTAGAGAAGTTTCTTGGGATCGGGATGATATATTGCTCCAAATAAATATTTCATTCACTGTTGCAAATTTTCTGTTTTTTTTTCAATTTTCAAAAACCAAACACTTAAAAAATCACAGTACCGCCAAATAACCGAATTTGACGAGCGACGGTAGTAAGCAAAGCAAAGACTGTAAAATATAATACTCGGATATAAGAGAGATGCATACACAGTTTACTGCACTGCATATAGTGTGCTCAGCGGAACTATACTTAGCTTTCGGGGGCAATACATGCTTATACCGCTTTTTTGATGAGTGTATTGCAAGTCAAAAAAACATGACCACTTGCAGTTCTCTGATATGAACCCACAATGTGTGAAATATATCATATATCGTTTCACCTGCTTAAATCAAGTAGATTTTTATAAAAAATAATCGGTGCACTCCTTTTCCATGGAACTAAGGCTATTTAGCTTAAACTTTCAGTGTCAAGTACGGTTTTTATCATTTAAATTTATCTTTTTAATACCTTTGCCACATTTTTGCAAATGGTATGGGGCAAAATGGTTTTGTCTTACTCCCAGCTCCATCAGTAGCTTAGCTGAGCTATAGTTGTGGCAATGGCACAACAATTACAAGAAAATGTTCCTTAAAATCAATAACTCCAAAACTGTACAATACAATGTGTTGAAAATCGAGATTTATAGGATATGCTGCATTATAAAGTAAAATAGGTTCAGGAAGAAAAGTATATTTTTTTTTATCCAAAAAAGGCTGTTAAAGCAAAATAGCTCCAATTTTATCTCTGCGTGTAAACGTTCTATTGTTGAAATAAGCAACTTCGCCAAAAAATATGCAACAATAATACTTTATTTTTAGCTATTTTCGAACGAAATTTGCATAAATGCGATAAAATTGAATTTTAGCTCACTGACGCGTGAAACGCCTCTTTTGGATAACCAAAAATTCCATTGTCTTGTGCTGATTTTGCATAAATATGAAGAAAACAAAAAAAGAAGAAGAGGAACACACAAGTTTTATTAACTTCAAGCACTGGTGGGCTTTCGAAGCTTGGGAGCACTAAAAATAACGAGCTTTTGCCAGACAACGAACATGACAACGCATAAAAAGTAGTGAAAAACATTTGTTAAAAATGCTGCAAGCTTTTTTTATGTAAGACAAGCTAACTTTTTCGAATATCATTCCGTTTACAGTGAATGCGCGCAAATTGGGTGCGAGTGACATAAACACTGTGTAAAAAATAGTGAGTGAAAAGCGACAAAATTTCAACGCCGCTAATGTTGCAAGAGTCAACAAATACCCTAGCGAGCATTAAACACACACCCATATAGCACACACTCACACACACTCCCGCATCGCGTTGCGGTTGTAAAGCGTCCTTGTTAAATAGAATGAAAAAAAGCTCAAGTGCTTGCTGAGGGTGGCACTGGGAGCTGACCTTGCTCACACTCAATGCTGTTGGTTTTGATTTTGATTTTATTTAACTTGAGACTAAGTAGAAGAAGAAGAAGAAGAAAAAGGGTTCCCACTCGTAATGTAAATGTCATTGCATAAAATTCAATTCTATTTTTAGACTTATTTATCGAAATGTTTGCGCAGCAATCCTAACGCTGGTACATTCAGCAATTATGCAAAAGATCCGCTGCTGTAAGCAACTTCTAAGAGGCCAGGCATGAATAGGTTAAATGGAATTATTTCGTACTGAACAGATAAGAAGAAAAATAAAATCCCAGTAGCACTAAAAATTGAAAAGCTTCAAAATATAAACATTAAAGTGCTGAAATTCATCTTAAATTCAAACCTAATGTTCCAGCATTTCCACCGTGCCGCAAGTTGCTACATCTATTGTGTTGTTTGTTTGTTCAACAATTTTTCGCCATTTTAACATTGAATAAATGCAAGCAAAACATTTAAACTGCTGCTCAGATACAATAAAAAAAACATTTCCACAGCATTTCTTGTGAGAACTACACTTGTCACAAAACTTTTCTAGCTAAATAGAATTTTTTTTCTCATTTTTTCATCTACTTAAGCAATCAAACCGTATATTTTCTTCTATTTGTATCCAATGCTAATGCCAACATATCACACACGTACCATCTTCCTGACAGTGTGAAAAAAGTGCTAACAAAACATATCCAAGTTTATCTCGCACATTTACACAGCAATAAAAAAAAAGAAAAATAAATTCTAAATCATTTGTTGTAGCAAAATCTCCCAGAATCATGCAAGGAACTGCA
Organism: Pherbina coryleti; assembly: GCA_943735915.1. NCBI lineage: Eukaryota > Metazoa > Arthropoda > Insecta > Diptera > Sciomyzidae > Pherbina > Pherbina coryleti. Next base: position 17,729,923 of record OX030950.1, on the reverse strand, counting down.
GCTCTACTTTATGGCATAATATATTAGGTAAAGATAATATCATGTTGCAAGAATCATCAACATTTTCAGTTGAATGCATTTTCACTGCATGCGTGACTCACGCGCATTACTAGCCAGCCATGCAGAGGCGCGCAAGATGCATTCTTCGCCAGTCACAGCAAGTTAATCAAGTGTAAAAAAAATCCTTGCTCATCATCCTCCTGCATGTTTGATGAACATTAATAATGCTTGAAAGCATGAAAGAAAAAAAAATCAACTCTGTACTCTTTAAATTAGCAGCGTTTATAGCTTTTAGCCGAGTTCGTTGGTCACCGTGACGTATGCGCAACATTAATTTAATTGAAATGCAGTGATAAGCTTTGTAGATACACGTGATTTGTTAAGGATTTTAATGATTTGTGATTCGCTTCCTACAAGGTGTGTTTCTGATGCTCCCACATTTAGTTGGAAAAAAATTAGGTCACTTTAAGAAAGACAAATGTTTCCACGTGAGAATTATTTTTGAAGATGCTAGAATGCCACATGATATTGTTATTGAAATCATGTATCAGAGCTTTTGCTTTTTGCTTTTAGTGAAATCTTTTTGGTTTGGTTTGCTATTAAGACTCGGTGACCACTTATGTGTTTTCAGTAGGGCCCACCCTACCTTGGACCTTATATCCTTACCAAAGGGGCAATCAAGTGAAACATGTGTTGGATGAAACTGAGCAAGTGCTATGCCTTAGTGATGAGATTTCAATTTCACTTGATTAGAAATGAGGAAAAAAATCCAGAAAAGTCAAAGCGTATCACCATGACCAGGCCGGGATTAGAACCCGGGACCTCTAGGATGGCAGTCAGCGGTTTCTTGAGGGACTATAACGCTATAATTTTTTTTTTTTGATCATTTTGCAAAAAACTTTATTTTTATTGTCGTTCCATTAAATTTACCGTAGCGCTAATAGTCACGGCATAATAAATACATGCAACGTTTCTTCATAATTGTTACATTTTCACAGTATTTAACGGTTGCCTCCATGTGTCAAGACAAGTATTTATTGTTTTTATGCGGTGCAAGAATTAATTTTAAATATTTTAAAATAAATTTTACCGTAGCGTTTCTACTGAACGAGTTATAATTCCATGCAACAATATTACATTTTTGTTGCATAAGCTATTACCTCTGCGTCCTGACGACTTCGGGATTTTTTTTTTTTTATTTTTATCGCAAAGCCAATAACAAATCCTTTATTTTCTTTTAATAACGTTTACAGTAGCGCACATAATCCCTGTTTAATAATTCCATGCAAAGCTGTTGCATGATTGTTGGATTTTTTAACTTTAAGCAGCTCTCGTCGAGGCCTCATGACGTCATAATTGTTTTGTCTGTTCTTGTCGTAAGGGCTAAGATTTAGTCTTTACTGGCCAATAATACATAATACTTCTAACAGTACAAGAAATACCTTTACTCAGTGAGTTATAATTCCATGCATCAAATTCTTTGATTCGTTACTTAAGCAGCTGCCTCCGCGGCGCGATGTCGTCATTCCTTTTGTTTTTATTATTGTCATAAGGCTAAAGAATTAACCTTTACTGTCGTACCATAATTTTTTTGTAAGCACCTATACTCAGTGAGTCCTTACTTTTATCACCTTAACCCATTGTGTAACAATTCCATGCGGCGCCGATGAATTTTGTAAAAATGCTTTTTTTCAACTTTTTTTTAAAATGTCATGAAATGCCGTTACATTTTGGTTGAAATCCTTTTTCAACTTTTGTGGAAATCTGCGAGGTATGACGTAACATTGTCACGTCAAAATACTTCCAGAAAATTTAATTGCGTGCCAGCGCTTTTTTAATTGAATTAAAAAACCTCCCATGTAGATGTCAGTTCTTGAAAAATTTTGGAGAGGTTACATAAAAGTTACACAAATTATCAATTAACGATGTCATTTCATATTTGAGGATGAATTTTGATGGAAAGAATTTTATAAAAAAGTATTTAAAATCTTAAAATCAAGGATTTTGAAACTCATAAAAAACTCATCTGCCTTAAACAATTTTTTTAAGATGCATAAGCATGTGTGCAAATATTTTTAAAGTTTTCCACAAATGCCATCAAATCATAATCTAGGTATCTCGCACAGCTCTGAGCTGAATACTAGATGAATTTCCTGCCTTTGCTAAGCCAGGCACAAACTGACGTAATGCTTATGAAATCACGGAATTGTGTCACCAACTGTCATACAGCCGGTCCTACATATCCATTTGGCGCACATGCAAACACGTTTGCATACATATGTATATATTACATATAAATAAAACTTACCTTACATTACATTGTTTGCCTGAGGTAAAAGAAAAAAATAAAAAAGTTCCTATTTATTTTTCACTTCAGAGCATTTGAAAGAATCATGCAAAAATCAAAAAAACAAACAAAATGCAAACAACTACAAAAAAGTATCAAGATAAAAAAAAAAATAAACCGGAAAGTAGCAAAAGTGGCGGAAAATTTGTATGACATTCGCAGGAACGTCAACAGTCAACCGACTAACGCACATTTTAATACATTGTCAAAAACTCGAAAAGCAAGCAAACTAACCCAGTGAACCAAAAATGACACTGTGAATTCATGTACGAATCTTTTCGGCTAGAAATGTACGTTTTTGGCACTCGTAATAAGTCGTAACGTAAGTTTCGGCTAGAAATGTACGTTTCGGCACAAATGCATCAATTTTGCCTGAAAATATTAACATTTTTTGCCTGTAAAGGAGTTTGCAACAGTATTTAAAAAAAAAAAATTAGGTAAAAAACTATTAAAAAGTTCACTTTTTGGTTCGCAAGGGAGTAAAAATGTTATTTTCCGTCGTTACGATAACAGTAGCTTTTTTTGGGCGGCCTCTGTAGCCGATTTCCTGGTTTTGAATCCCGATTAGGCCATGGACCTTCGCTTTAACCTTTCTGGAATTTCTTCCCTCATTTCTAATCAACTGAAATTGAAAAAATCATCAAAATTTACGACTGGCAATTGTAGTTGGTGGTAGAAAACTTTATGGATGAAATTGCCTTATAACATGAATTGACTGCGGTAGAGGTATAACACTTGCCTCGGATTCAAATTCACATGTTTCTGTGGCTTTTCACCACGCTATGAACGTCCTTCACATGTTTTCACTTCATTACTCTTTCCTCACACTAATCTATCGCCCCATTTCGAACCAATGCAGTCTTGATTCAATCCTTGGGGGGTGTGGGGGACTTTTCATTATGGTCAAGCCCAAGCTAATAAGCTCTTTTCTTGTTTAATTTCTTTTTCTTTTTTTTTTTTGGATTCGCCCGGAGGTAAGAAATCTTCATAGATACGTATGACCCGCGCCATACGCATGCACGATTTACATTCTAAGAAGTTCGTGGATCAGCCGGACTGAAAAGAATGCACCTACGTGCTAAAACTTACCATCTATTGGCAAATAAAAGCCTCCACTAAGCACAATTGCTTGGCCTTTCAGCGGAAATCAAAATTAAGTAACTCAAATAAATTTTTAATTTTTAAGTAATTGTGAAATAGTCTGTAAGATCTTGATCAGTAGACTTAATTTAAATAAATAAATAAATAAATAAAATAAATTTTAATTTTAACTTTCTTTTTAATTCAAAAATTTAACTATTTTATTTACACAAAAAATAATGAATTTTGTTTTTTTTTTTCTTTTCTTGTGTAAAATCATCATTTTTTCACACAACACAAGGATATTTCAAGTTCGAAAACAAAAAAAGAAAAAAAGTAGTTGGTTCTACGTGGATACACCCGCAACATTTGACGTAATAGGGTATTTTTAGTATTGTCCTTATTTTTGTTGCTATCATTTCCTTTGTCCCCAAACTTGTCCTCATCCTTTTCCTTATTCATATATTTGTCCTACTTCTTGTCCAAACACTTGAAACACTTTAAATGCGTTTGCTAATCTTTGTCGCATTTCTCTTCCCAATCTTTGTCCTAAATCTTGTACTTATTGTGTCCAAATCCTTGTTTTATTCCTTGTCCCATTTCTTGTGCTTATCCTTGTTTCGATCTTGTCCTTTATATTGTTTAAGGTGTGTCTAAATCCTTGTCCTTATCCTTGTGCCAATTTTTGTTATAGTCCTTTTCGCAATCCTTTCCTTAATTATTGTCCTTAAGCTTCTCCTATTCTATCTAATCTCTGTTCAAATATTTGTCCAACTTTGACCTACTTATCTTATCCTTATCTTAGTCCTGGTTTTAATCTTATCTTTTTATCCTTGCCCTCATCCTTATTCTAATGCTTTCTCTCATCCTTATCAAAATTCTTAAATTAAAAATTGTCCTAAAATTTAAATCTATTTGTTTATTTTTTTCCGATTGTATTTGGTGCATTAATATTACTTTATGAAGTTCCCTAAAAGATCTCATGACGTCATTATTTTTTTTTTTTTTTTTTTTTTTTTTTTGTCATTGACTGACAATTTCACCTTTACTGTCGTTTCAGTCGTTCAATCGTTCCATAAAATTCAATAGTCACAAAGTTATAATTCCATGCAACGCTTTTTCATTGTTGTTAAATTTTTACTGCATTAAGCGATTGCCCCGTGATATCGTGACTACAAAATTTTTTTATTTTTGTTATGACTTCAAAGAAACATTTTCGCTGTCATAGGTAAAAACTTTTCGTAGAACTTCTACTCAGCGAGTACTAATTCCATGCAACAAATTTGCAATTTCGTTGCATAAGCTGTTGTCCATGCGACCTGATAAAGTAATTTTTTTTTGTTTACTTTTATTTTTGTCGTAACGTCAAGCACAAGTCCTTTATTTCTGCTTTATAATATTTATCGAGTTGAATGTAATCATCATGTAATAGTTCCATGCAACATCGTTGCATAATTGATTCATTTTCGATCTTGTAGCTGCTCTCTCCACGGCATTATACTATTTATATTTCGGGAACTGGCAACACTAATGTTAATAGCTCAAATCTGGTATCACCATAATAAAGTTTGACATTTTTTAGCAAAAATGTACTCACAATGTTTTGACGCACAAGTGCTATTTGTTTTATTTACAGTCAGTTAAGAAAATAAATTTGTTAAAAAATGGAAATTTCAAGAGAAGGTTTTCGTTGGATTATTTTTCACAACTCTCGACTTGGATTATCTCAACAAGAATGTGTCGATGAACACAGTTTTTTGTATGACGATAAAGCACCATCGAAAACCACAGTATATCGCTGGTATAATGAATTCAATCGTGGTCATAGTTCGGTCGTCGACGAATTCCGTGAAGGTCGTCCAAAATCGGTTGTTGTGCCACAAGACATCTATGCAGTACGTGAACTAATAATGCAAGATCGTCAGTTCCACTTCAATACATTCAATTTTGCATGAACACTTATCTGTAAAAAAAAATTTGTTCTCGTTGGATACCCCATAATTTATCATTCGTATAAAAAAATTCTCGCGTCGATTGGTGTAAGGAAATGATTAAAAAGTTCAATCGTGGTGCTTCAAAAGACGTGTATAAAATCGTGACGAATCATGGATTCAATCATGGATTCAATCATGGAAACAAAACAGTAATCGACCGTGTGGGTATTCCAAGACGAGGCAAATCCAACAAAAGTTGTTCGCACATGAAGCACTGTGAAGCAAATGGTCGCCTGTTTCTTCCACCGAATGTGTCATGTGGCCACTGTTCGGCTTGAATGTAGGACGCTCAATTCTGAATGGTACACGACCATTTGTTTGCCGGAAATCTTCAGAGAAATTTGCATAACCAACCGCCAAAGACGAATCATTCTCCATCATGACAATGCGAGCTCTCACACATCTCGTCAAACATGTGCATTTTTGAGCAGTCAAAACGTTGAATTGATGACTCATCCTCCATAAAGTCCTGATTTGGCACCCAATAACTTCTTCTTGTTCCCGAATATCAATGGTAAATTGCGTGGTCAACGATTTATGACCGCTATAAAAGCAGTTGAAGCGTTCAAAAAGCATATTTTGGAGGTGTCTCAAGAGGAATGAAAAAACTGCTATGACAAATGGTTTGAACAAACGCAAAAGTGTATTGATCATCAAGGAAAATATTTTGAAAAACAATAAATCCATTTTCATTTAAAAATGTTTGTTATTATTTGCTATTCCCGAAATATAAATAGTACCCCTCGCAATGTCATGAAGTTTTTGTTTTTTTTTTTTTTCTTTTTGTCATGAGGGCTAAAAACCAGCATGTTTACTGGTGTGTAATACACAGTGCACCTATACACAGTGCGTTATAGTTCCATGTAACAAATTTAAAGTTTCGTTGCTTTAAGCTTTTTTTTTATTTTTGTCATAAAATCAAAAAATTAAACTTTACTGTCGTGTGATTACTTTTATCACCTTTACTCATTACGTAACAATTTCATGCAATGCGGATTTATTTTGTAAAAATGTTTTTTCATTGGAAACCTAAACTTACGTAACACGTAACGTTGTCACGTCACAAAATCAAAACGAAATCGTTCGCAAAACTATCATTTCTTATCAAACTTCGTTTGTGGTTCAGTGGGATCATTTCTACTTCTGTTACTTTGTCAAAATACACATGAATAATAGGTAGGATTGAGAATGAGCGAGTTTAAGGTTGTGTGTTTGAGTGAGTTATAAGCACCGAATTGTCAGAGTGTCAAATGAAAACCTAAAAATCACCATATATCAACAAAACGGAAATATGAACTTGTGACTGAGTGGAAACGTCGCAGTTTTCTTTTTACAAAAAAAGTTATCAAAAACACAAAAAGTCAATTTCCGAAAGGAATTTAAAGCACAAGTGCACATAGTAGAAAAAGAAAAACTGTCGGTTCAATGAGGTCATTGTTTTTTTACACAAAAAAAAAAAAAAAAATAAAAATTTAACTTTCTAAAGAAGTTCAAATTCTATTTTTACAACTGACAAATAATCACTACACAATCCTTCAAATTTGAGCTGAGAATTTAAACAAAACCCTCTAATCTATTACTTTAACACAATTCTCTATGGTAAACTCTATAGATTACGCCTTATTGTATGCAATGAATTTCAAATTTACTCTTTTGTCTTTTGAATAGCAAGGAATAAGCAAAATATTCAGCTTAAGCTCATTTAAATGAATTCATTTATTCTTCTATCTACTGTTGCCTTTATCTATGGTAGATTTGTATGCATGTGTATGTGTAATCGTCAGGTTGTATGTGTGGTCATGACATTTTATGTCCATCTTTTTTTGCTTATTCAGCATAAAACACAAAAAAGCACCACCAATCAATTCCAATTCAGTAAAATGTAAATCAATACGTTTTCAATTTCAAATCATGTACCTTGTCCCTCTATTTTCACCATGTTCCACCTCTATGTCCCTGCTCATATATGACTTTATGACCATGTCTAGCTGACCTTCTATGATTTTTTTTTTAAATTTCTGCAGTAGAAAATAAAAAATAAAAAACTGAAAGGACTTCCGAGTTTTATAAGCGTTGTTAGAGAAAAGTATGGAAAGTACTTAATGACGTTAGCAGTGTCTCATGTCTTTTAAGTCAATGTTCAACCGGAAATGGATTTGCATTTATTTCTTTGACTTTGGTTAAACGCACACACTGGCACTCAGGCGAATGAAGGCGAATAAATGTAAATGTAACACTTAATTCTTGTATAAGTAAGATATAAAAAAGCTATTGAAAAGCTTCTAGCCTTTTAGTGCGTTTATATCCTGTGAACATCTTTTGGTAAAGAAACAACTAGCTCTGCAATAATATGGAAATTGAAGCTAATGTTTCCTTCAAATATTCAATTTAGTGTTAAGTTGTCTTGCAAAGAAAGAAATAAAAATGTTCGTCACTTTGGCTTCTAAGAAAAGTCTTTTAAAGATATGATTGACTTTTTCATGTCTAATCTATTTGATATAAATCCGTTTCAATTTGAACCACAAAAAATCCCAAGCGGCCATAAAGTTACTGACTGCAGATAAAGACAAACCTTAGACAGTTAATAATGCCATGTAAAGCTTCTAGAAGCATTTTCATTAGCCGTTCGAAGTCAGCATAAAATTATTTGGTCCCAATCGCGACCATTTGTGATCAAACACATGCGCGCACAGCACAGTTTGATCATACGAAGCTCGGTCAAAGTCTTTTCAAGGGCTACTGAAATGGCCAGTAGATAGAGAAAGAGACCACGATACTAGTAAGGCCATCAACGACTTCAAAATATGTCCAAAAAAAGTTTGCCTCTCAAAGGGATAAGCGACAAAAATTTGGGAATAAAAACGATTTATAACGTCGCACAGTGGTTGAGCCCCATACAAAAAATAGAAGTAGTTTTAATTAGATGCTATATCACCTTAAAGTTTAAAATTTGAAAAACAAGTGGAGTGAACAATTTTTTGCGGGAGGTGTGCATGGCGGAAAAAATGTTTTTTTTATTAAACACTTTAATTTAAGATTTCTGACAATGTGGTTTCATTATAGGATAAGTCATAGAAAAAATATAGGTAGCCTTTTTAATTTTTATGTTATATGGGAGGTAGGCGTGGTTGTGGACAGATATAAAAAAATTGTTGTTTTTATCTTGATACAGTCAAACTGAACTCATGTGCCTAATTTTATTGATTTACGACGACTATTTCTATTTTTTGACATATTTTGTATGGGGCTCAACCACTGTGCGTCGTGAGAGTGCATAGGCAGGCCTTAATGCATCGAAAATACAACAGCTTTGCAAGCAATTATTGCTCGGTGAATATAGGCGCAGCGGTAAATGTGATGGAAGGGCAAAGATAGGATAAGGATAAGGATAAGGATAAGGATAAGGATAAGGATAAGGATAAGGATAAGGATAAGGATAAGGATAAGGATAAGGATAAGGATAAGGATAAGGATAAGGATAAGGATAAGGATAAGGATAAGGATAAGGATAAGGATAAGGATAAGGATAAGGATAAGGATAAGGATAAGGATAAGGATAAGGATAAGGATAAGGATAAGGATAAGGATAAGGATAAGGATAAGGATAAGGATAAGGATAAGGATAAGGATAAGGATAAGGATAAGGATAAGGATAAGGATAAGGATAAGGATAAGGATAAGGATAAGGATAAGGATAAGGATAAGGATAAGGATGAGGATGAGGATGAGTATGAGGATAAGGATAAGGATAAGGATAAGGATAAGGATAAGGATAAGGATAAGGATAAGGATAAGGATAAGGATAAGGATAAGGATAAGGATAAGGATAAGGATAAGGATAAGGATAAGGATAAGGATAAGGATAAGGATAAGGATAAGGATAAGGATAAGGATAAGGATAAGGATAAGGATAAGGATGAGGATAAGGATGAGGATGAGTATGAGGATAAGGATAAGGATAAGGATAAGGATAAGGGTAAGGATAAGGATAAGGATAAGGATAAGGATAAGGATAAGGATAAGGATGAGGATGAGTATGAGGATAAGGATAAGGATAAGGATAAGGATAAGGATAAGGATAAGGATGATTTAAAAAAAATAAGAAAAGATTAGGAAAGGATAAGAATAATGATGACAATAGAGATTTAGACACGGATGTGAACAAGTATTAGGATAAGTTTTCAGGCAAAAATTCGGACAAGGATTGAGATAAGGATTTTAAACTGTTTGTTGAACCTTAAAATAAGTGGATGAGATGTTAGCAATAACCTTAAAAAAGTCTCATAGTTTTTTCCATACTAAATTGCCGATAACATCGATTACAAAACAACTCGAAACTAACCACAGAATTGTGTGACATAGTTTTATTAGATATCCGTTATGGAATTATATACTTTCAACCTTAAAAAAAAACAACACGCTGCATTTTCGTCTTTTATTCTTCAAACGTCCGTGGCGTCCGTGGCGTAGTTGGTTAAAGTGCGTGGCCGCTATGTCAAAGAACCGGAGACCCAGGTTCGAACCCCAGCAGCGACAGAAAATTATTTAAATTAAAATAATTTTTCTGTACGGCCGCCACCTCTCTGCAGACAATGGCAAACCTCAGAGAGTAATCAAATGCCATGTAAAGCTTCTTGAGACTAAGAACATTACGTTCATCGCCGTTCGGAGTCGGCGTTAAACATGTAGGTCCCTTTCTCGGTCAATTGTGTACAAACTTAATAACACGCACAACACAATTGATCATAAGAAGCTAGGTCAAAGTCCTTTCAAGGGCTGAAATGGCCAGTTATTTATTTTATTTTTTTTTTATTATACTTCAAACAAGGATAAGGTGCTGTTATAAGGTATCAAGTAAAAGTTAAAGCAATAAGTTTGTATGGTTTTATAACTTAATGTGTCAAATAAACACGAATTCAAAAGCTATAGCGGTATCGATGGGACTATCGAATTTTTAGTCGCTGGAACAGTATAAAAATAGTATAAAAAAAGATGCAGTAGTTTCGACTATGTCGTAACACAAGACGTAGAATTATTCAATTCGCTTTTGATGACATCTTTTTTAAAAAATATTTAGCAAAATATTTATTCCATACACCTAAGCATATGATCTTTAAAAGAGTGCCGGAGAGGGTTAATATGTATGACCGACCCCCATTACTTTTGCAAAAGCAACATTTTTAGATTTGACACCTATTCCCTCCGACTACTTCTTAGGGGGGCTCCCATACAAATTTTATGGTTTTTGTATACTTATTCCATACACCTGAGCATATGACCTTTAAAAGAGTACCGGAAAGGGTTAATATCTATGACCGACCCCCATTACTTTTGCAAAAGGAATATTTTTGCGTTTGACACCTATTCCCTCCGACCACTCCTTAGGGGGGCTCCCATACAAATATTATGGTTTTTGTATATTTATTCCATACACCTGAGCATATGACCTTTAAGAGAGTGCCGGAGAGGGTTAATATGTATGACCGACCCCCATTACTTTTGCAAAAGCAATATTTTTGCGTTTGACACCTATTCCCTCCGATCACTCCTTAGGGCGGCTCCCATACAAATTTTATGGTTTGTATGGGGAAAAAAATCGCAAACCGTCGATAAATAGGTAGCAAACTTAAGCAAACAAAAACATCAAATATTGGCTTTATATTTCATGTAATTGTTTAAAATTTATATAAGTTAGAGAGTTTAAACATGAATTTTTCTCCCAGTGAGGATCAATCAGACCAACAAGTGCTAACATCAACATTGTACGATCAGTACTTTAGGCACACCAAAGGCTCAAATTGTGATATAAATACCGACGCCTGATCACTATCAACCACCCTAATTACCTCCGAGAATGACGTATTCTTCGTCAAAATAAAACAATTACAAATGCACAAAGTCTAGAAATCCTTGGTCTTCCAGTATAATATACTTCCACTATTTGCTGCACATGAAGATAAATCATTTTTACCAAAGCTAAATCAAATTCTATTTTACGTGTAGAGTTACTGTCATATGTGCCACTTTTGTGAAAATACTGCGTCACCATGGTTTTAAGTTTCATAGGCTCACCAAGGAAAGAGTGAGAGCGTTTCAAATGGTCCTAAAGATTGGATGTGTTTCCTCTTGTTTTGTATGACTTGGGATTTCAAACATTTGGCAAACTTTTCTATGCAACATATATATTATAATTATGCAACAAACCAAGAAACTTAAAACAAACAAAAAACCTAACAGAGCTCAGACTAAATCCTGATGGTTAATTAATAAATTATGACCTGCTTTTTGTTACCTGACTTATTAGAATGACATATCTTGAATATCAAGAATTCATAAAAAAACACACTGGAAAAAGAAGCTTTAGCAAATTCTCAAAAACGAAAAATAAAAATAAATAAATAATTAGATGGGAAAAGTTACTAAGTTACAAACAACAAATTTGTGCTTTCTATGATAACATAACAAATGTTGCTAACAGCTTAACGTGTCCTTAAAGTTGTTCCATTTAAGTTATGGGAACATAAAAACTTTCCCCAATTGTATCACAATATTATGAGAGCTTTTTTGTTGTTTTATGGATAAGAAACAAAACTTGAACTTAAATCCTCGTTTGAACTTTTTGAACTAATAAAACTTTTTAGTCGAAAACAGCCTGAAAATTTATCTTTAAAATTCTGCTTTGAGAAATTTTTTCAAGTTTTGCCTTTTATTCTAGTAGAAAAATATTTAAATCGCATAAAATAATGTAAGTCAAGTACTTATAAAAAGCTCTAAAAAATTACGAATTTCCAAAAAAAATAAGGTTTCCCACGAAAAACAGAAACAAAAACAGTAATAAAACAACAAAGCAAAACAACATTCATCACTGTCAATATTGATGGCTGAGTGGAAGGCTGAAGGAGTTGGTGTCGGTCAATGTCGTAGGTTATAACAATGTTACAACAACAACAACAACAAAAACAACAACAACAACAACAACAACAAAAACAATAGGAAAAGCAATGCAACAACGCCATCACAATTTTGCTATTAACCGCTTCAATGAGCACCATTTGAATTTGGTTTTCTATGAATTATTTGTGTGTTTCAAACTTTTTTGGCTTTTGTTTTTTGCCTCTTCACTTTGGCAACAAAAATTCAAAAGCAAAGTGCAATAAAAAATTGCAATTTTGAACAAGTTTTTATTTTCGTGCTGTCTGCTGCTTTTCTGAGAGCTTTAATCTAAGCTGCAAAGCATTTATTTTTTAAGCCTGTGAACAACAACTTGCAATTGAGTTTGTCTCGCTTGTGTTGAGTGGGGCTTGAGTTGAGTTTGAGTTATTTGTATCCATGCATAACATTAAAAGTGGGACCCAACTTTGGTGAATTAATGTTGTTGAATTTTGACACAAGAAAGCTAACAGCTCAATAAATTAAGCTAATGGAATTTTCTAACAGTAAAAAGCATGAAATATTGAAAGTTTACCCTCTTTTTTCAGCGCAGGAAATGAAACGCATTTTTGGCAAAAATCTACGCTAAAATGTTCCCTGAATTGCGCAGTTCTTTTTTCATTTTAATACCCCCGCTTACATTACATTAACGCTTATGAGGGTATTATTAGTTGTTCTCTGTTTGTAAGGCCTATAAGGAGGCGTGGTAGGTATAGAAAAGTATATATTCTTGAACAACATCATCGCCTGAATACATTCATACCAATGCAATTTTATGTATAAGCTTATTTAAAAAAAAAAAGGAAGATCAAGTACGATAATGAGCCATATCAGATGATTAAATCTCTTCAATTTCAGAAAAATAAATTAATGAAATTGAAATGATGGACATAAACTTTGGATTTCTCGAAATCGAATGAAAACTCTGCCTACTTCCCATGCAAATGACGTATCAAAGTAGGAAAAATTCATAAATTCCATAAAAATGAATGCATCGACTTGATATTTTACGAATAAACTTTAATTTTTAAAACGTACAACGGATTTGGGTAAAATCGAATGGCACCACGCCTGTTACACATTCAAACTGACGTCATCAAAATAATAAAATCTTCATAACTTCGGATATTATTGATTACACACAACTCTGATGGTATTTTAACTTCGGCAGAGGCGATGAAAATAAATTCTTTACAAGGTTTTCTATTTATATTTCTGACCTTGGAAACCAGTTAGTGGAAACACATACCCTCTGACGTTTCCATTGAAAAACTTGACATTGTTGAACATACTCTTCTTCAGAATATTTTGCTATTTGAGCGCGATTTGTGTTGTTTAAAATAATTTGAAAAATTGATCTCAAGCAGAAAACGGAATTAACTCGTGAACATTTTCATGCCATTATTTGTCATAACTTTCGAGGCAAGAATTCAACGATGAACTCAATTCTTTATACGACGTAAAAAACTGGTATAACGAATTCAATTGGGGTTCGCTCCAGGACAAATTCGAATTCCATAAAGATTGTCCAGTATCCATTGCTCTGAAAGAAAACATCGATGCCGTGTGTGACTTATAATGCAAGATCGTCATGGAACATACCATAAGATTAAGGCATCTTTGGAGTTTAGTATGTTAAGCATCAATAAGGTATTGCATGGTTATTTGGCCGTAAAAAATATTTGTTGGCGTTGGATTCCACATAATCTGACAAACGATGAACATAAGGCTTGTGTCAAGGATGGCTTGTGTCAAGGAAAGTTTGTTGCAAGGAAAAGTTGAAAAAATACGATTACAAGGTGTATAATATCTACACTGGCAGCGAATTATAGATATATGCATATCAGCCTGAAACAAAACAACAATCGACTGTAAAGGTCTTCCAAAATAAGCTATATTAAACAAAAGTTATTCGCGGAAGAAGCACATCGAAGCAAATGGGTGCCTATTTCTTCAGCATTACCGGTCATGTGGCAACAGTAGCGTTAGAGCAACGTAGAATGGTCAATTTTGAATGGTACACGATCATTTTTTTGCCACAAGTCATCGGAGAAATTTGGAAAAATTCAAGGAAGAGGCGAATTATTCTGCATCATGACAATGCGAGCTCTCACACATCTGCTCAAACCCAATCTGCTCAAACCCAGCCAAAAAATCAAATTGATGGATCATCCGCCGTACAGCCCTGATTTGGCAACCAATGAATTTTATATTCTCGGAAATAAAATAATACGTTGTCAACGATTTTCAACACCCAAAGAAGCGGTTGTTGCATTAAAAAATTTCTTTTAAAGTTACCTTAAACGGAGTATGGGAGTTTTGCGATTACGGACTCGTGCGGTGGTGCATTGTCCTGGTGTAAGAGCCAGAGCGCACACTTTTGACGTGATGAAGTTACGTTTTACCACGCAAGTTTCCAAAAAAGTTGATAAATGCATTTTTTCAAAATTCATCGGCGTTGTATTGAATTGTTACTCGCTAAGTATAAAAGCTATGACTAAAAAAATAGTACGACCGTAAAGGTCAATCCTTTGACTTCATTATAAAAACAAAACAAAAATTCAAAACGTCATCGGGACGCGCTGGGAACTGCTTAAGCAAAGCAACTGTAAATTTGTTACATGGAATTATTACTCGCTGAGTATTAATGCTAGGACTAAAAATATGATGCACTAATAAAGGCCCGTTCTAAGCCCTCACTACAAAATTAGACGAAAAATTTTCGACGTCATGGAGACACAGAGAGAGCCGCTCAATGATCGACAATGCAACATTCATGCAGCGGCTTTGCATTGAATTTTTACTCGTTTAGTATATAAACTACGATAAATGTTAAAAAAGGAAAAATGAAGGATTTATACCTGGCCTTACAATACAAATAAAACAAAATTCGTCACCAGATCGTGAATATAGCGGCATATGTAACAGAAATGTAATATCGTTGCATGGAATTATTACTCACTCAGGAAACGTGCTACGATATATTTTGTTTGACGGCAGTATACATGTGTTAGTATGCCTTACAACTAAAATACAAAAAAATTCTTATCGTCATGATTTCAGGGTGGAAACCGTATGGTTGCATTGTATAATGCAGTAAAAATGCTGTAACCATGAAAAAACGTTGCATGGAATTTTTACTCTGAGACTACTGGCATAACGGTCGAAATAATAATTTTAAGAGTCAAAAATGAGATCTTCGTGAGGTCTTCGGGCACATGACAAAAATATGAGAAAAATTTACGGCGTCATGAGACCTCTTAGGAAACCGCCTAATATGACGAATATGCATCACTTTTGCTGGATAAATTGCATGAAGCTAAGGAAAAGTTAATGCACCAAGAAAAAGTACAACCAATGGAGAAGCAAATAACAAAAGCAATAGAAAAAGCAACAACACCAACAACACCAACACCAACATCAACATCAACACCAACACCAACACCAACACCAACTTTAACATCAAGATCAAGATTAACATCAACATCACATCAAGATCAAGATCAACATCAACATCAACATCAACATCAACATCAACATCAACATCAACATCAACATCAACATCAACATCAACATCAACATCAACATCAACATCAACATCAACATCAACATCAACATCAACATCAACATCAACATCAACATCAACATCAACATCAACATCAACATCAACATCAACATCAACATCAACATCAACATCAACATCAACATCAACATCAACATCAACATCAACATCAACATCAACATCAACATCAACATCAACATCAACATCAACATCAACATCAACATCAACATCAACATCAACATCAACATCAACATCAACATCAACATCAACATCAACATCAACATCAACATCAACATCAACATCAACATCAACATAAACATCAACATCAACATCAACATCAACATCAACATCAACATCAACATCAACATCAACATCAACATCAACATCAACATCAACATCAACATCAACATCAACATCAACATCAACATCAACATCAACATCAACATCAACATCAACATCAACATCAACATCAACATCAACATCAACATCAACATCAACATCAACATCAACATCAACATCAACATCAACATCAACATCAACATCAACATCAACATCAACATCAACATCAACATCAACATCAACATCAACATCAACATCAACATCAACAACATCAACACCAACATCAACATCAATATCAACATTAACATCAACATCAACATCAACATCAACATCAACATCAACATCAACATCAACATCAACATCAACATCAACATCAACATCAACATCAACATCAACATCAACATCAACATCAACATCAACATCAACATCAACATCAACATCAACATCAACATCAACATCAACATCAACATCAACATCAACATCAACATCAACATCAACATCAACATCAACATCAACATCAACATCAACATCAACAACATCAACACCAACATCAACATCAATATCAACATTAACATCAACATCAACATCAACATCAACATCAACATCAACATCAACATCAACATCAACATCAACATCAACATCAACATCAACATCAACATCAACATCAACATCAACATCAACATCAACATCAACATCAACATCAACATCAACATCAACATCAACATCAACATCAACATCAACATCAACATCAACATCAACATCAACATCAACATCAACATCAACATCAACATCAACATCAACATCAACATCAACATCAACATCAACATCAACATCAACATCAACATCAACATCAACATCAACATCAACATCAACATCAACATCAACATCAACATCAACATCAACATCAACATCAACATCAACATCAACATCAACATCAACATCAACATCAACATCAACATCAACATCAACATCAACATCAACATCAACATCAACAACATCAACACCAACATCAACATCAATATCAACATTAACATCAACATCAACATCAACATCAACATCAACATCAACATCAACATCAACATCAACATCAACATCAACATCAACATCAACATCAACATCAACATCAACATCAACATCAACATCAACATCAACATCAACATCAACATCAACATCAACATCAACATCAACATCAACATCAACAACATCAACACCAACATCAACATCAATATCAACATTAACATCAACATCAACATCAACATCAACATCAACATCAACATCAACATCAACATCAACATCAACATCAACATCAACATCAACATCAACATCAACATCAACATCAACATCAACATCAACATCAACATCAACATCAACATCAACATCAACATCAACATCAACATCAACATCAACATCAACATCAACATCAACATCAACAACATCAACACCAACATCAACATCAATATCAACATTAACATCAACATCAACATCAACATCAACATCAACATCAACATCAACATCAACATCAACATCAACATCAACATCAACATCAACATCAACATCAACATCAACATCAACATCAACATCAACATCAACATCAACATCAACATCAACATCAACATCAACATCAACATCAACATCAACATCAACATCAACATCAACATCAACATCAACATCAACATCAACATCAACATCAACATCAACATCAACATCAACATCAACATCAACATCAACATCAACATCAACATCAACATCAACATCAACATCAACATCAACATCAACATCAACATCAACATCAACATTAACATCAACATCAACATCAACATCAACATCAACATCAACATCAACATCAACATCAACATCAACATCAACATCAATATCAACATCAGCATCAACATCAACATCAACAACACCAACAACACCAACAACATCAACAACAACAACAACAACAAAAACAACAACACTAACACCAACATCAACAACAACAAAAACAACAACAAGAAAAGCAACAATTAAGTTTTTGTTATATTAAGAAGTTGGTCATGGATTAAGACAATAGTTTGGACATGAAATGGAGTATAAAAAAACACCGTCACGTCAAAACCTATGGGTGTGTTCACGACACAGCCAACTCTTTTTTAATTTTTCAATTTATCTGTGTGTTCAAGTCGATGTCAAAGTGAAATAAATTTAAAAATAAATAAATTTTAAAAATAAATTTCAATTCTTAGCGTCGTTACTTAACCCTGGATGGTTATACTTCGTCGAATCGACGACGCCACCTCATACGTTCTAATATATATATAAAATAAGTATAACCTTCTAGGGTTAAATACGTATCCAAATTTAAACTCGAATCCAAAGTTAAGTTCGTATTTTGCAAAATAGTATTAATTTAACTTTATACGAATAAGAAATATTGGTTCATATCTTTGCAAAGCTATCTTCGGATTTACGAATTTAACTTCACGTAATTGAGAAAACTTTCTGTTATTTCAGCTGGGGTTCGAACCTGGGCTCGCATTGACATCAAATAGTCCACTTAACGCACTCGGCCACGGCCAAATCGCATATATTACATATGTTTTATTCAACTTTTCTTGATCAGCTTTACCAAATTTAATTTTTTTTTTTTTGACTTCTTTGTCAAGACAATAATTCTTAAAAAAAAAACATTTAAGTCATGAACAAAAAATATCAAAATGAAACAAACCAAGATAACTTGTTTGTGGATTTGGGATTTCTTTTGGGTTTTTTTATTGCCCAGTTATATTGATTTTCCATGATTGCAACCGATGTTCGTTTTATTGTCATGTTTAACCATTTTGCCATGTTATCCTTGATATAATAGTCTAAAACATTAGATTTCCATTATATATGAATTAACATTGATTATCCTTCATTCATCATGGAAGATGCTTCATTAGGCTGTAGTTTTGATTCGTCACTCTACCATGGCTACTATCGTTTAACTTAAATTCTAAGCCAGATAGCTATTTTTAGTCGCCATTACAGTTCAGTTGGCAAACCGTACTCATCAGTTGATGACTGAAAGCAATGTCTGAGAATCAACTGTCATCAAACAACAAGCTACAATTAAGCTAAGTTCAACTTAAACCTATTCTATTTATAAGTACTCTGGGAACAAACAAGTTTGTTGTTATACAATATTAAACATAAAATAAAACTATTATTAGCCTTTTTACAGCGTGAATTTCCGGTTGTAGAGGGTACCTTTACAACAAATAGAACGGTTCATAACACAAATTAAATTCCTTTAAGTGCTTGTATTCAAGATTATTCTTGCTGTGCCGAGCTTATCTTGATTTGCATTCTTTTTTCTTTTATTTTTTTCCTTTCCGTACAACAGTGCGTATGATTAACCTTAATTATCCACTTACAACGAATCTCGGCCCCATTTTCCACCATCAACTAACTATGTACTTTGCTCTAATTATAGAGCCAACTTGGCTAGAAAGACATTAATTTTTTCACATTTGTTTCTTGCCTTTTCTTTTAGCTTGGTGTTGCCATTGGCTTTGTGCTGCCACCTATTTTAGTAAGAAATTCCGATAGCATCGAAGAAATTGGCACAGATCTGCAATGGATGTTCTACTATGTAGCTGGATTTACAACGCTTTTAGTTATCTTAATGGTCTTGTGTAAGTAGCTTTTTTCAATGTTAAATAAAATCAAATTTCACAGAAGGAACAGAAAGACTGGAGCTTAACACGAAACTATTACTTATTTTCTTTTATGTCTTTACATATCATTTGCACTATTTTTTATCAACATTAACTTGAATGCATGCTGCCAACAACAATAAAAATAGTCTTCCAGGATAAGCCACCTACACCGCCTTCGGCGGCTCAGGAAGTTGCACAACCCGGAGATGAGCAGGTGTCTTTTATACAATCGCTGAAGAATCTGCTGTCGAATCGCAATTATATCTTGTTGCTGTTATCGTATGGCATGAATGTGGGCGTGTTCTACGCCATATCCACCTTGTTAAATCCGGTAAGTTTGCAGGCAGCTGTAACAACTGCTTTTAACAACAGCTAACAAGCGTGGGTGTGGGTGCAAGTGTTGCGGAGTGTTAACAATAAAGATAAAGCAATCACACACATACATACATGCAATAATATCGTATTTCCGTGTTTTGATCCTTTATGTGTTGATGCTGTTTTTGCCATTCGATGAGAGCATTTATTGCTAACGCTTTCTTTTCCGTTTCTTGCATGTGTGGCAGGTGGTGCTCAAGTATTATCCTGGCCATGAAGTCGACACAGGACGCATTGGTCTAAGTATCGTTCTATCTGGCATGTTGGGTTCGGTTGTATCGGGCATTGTTCTGGACAAAACACATAAGTTCAAGTAAGTATTTTTGAAACGCTTTCATTGTGGTCTTCAAGGTCGATTAAGTTATTTTTGTGTAAATTTTCATGGCCAGCAACAAAATAAAAGCATTTCTACCACCATGTAGTTTATATGAAAATTGTGCTCTAGGAAACAACTCAATTTTCAAGAGAATAAAAATATAACTAAAACTAAGGAGGAGAATAGTTAATTTTTATGTTAATTACCTAAAGTATTTTTTTTTTTCTTATTTTTTTTTTGCAAATTTCACAACTATGAATTCGTTTGCTAGAATTTCTCTTTTCTAGACTAGTTTTGAGCAATATACTCAGGTAGAATAGGATATATTTATGTATTAGGCAAAAAATATGGTGGTACTTTCAGATAGTCCACAATTACAGTAACCGGTTTTTCATCGTTTGATGATCTTGTGATTGCGTTTTAAGGTCTGGAAAGATGCAACTGTAAGAAATAAAGCCTCCTTAGAAAGCTTTTACATCGTAATGTTGGTATCACTGATATATCCAAAGAACTAAGAGATAAGGAAGCGGTGTTATTCCTGAAAAGTAAGGTTTTTTCTCATTGGTGATCGTTAACACACACATAGAAACATTTACACAGGATCGCATTCGGGTGCAGCGAATAAGAAGGCGCAATCTTTTGCAACATTAACTAGAATTAAATGGAATGAATTTGTAAATAGGATGAATAATGGTGTAAACATACAATGTGAAGTCATCAGGTTCTATTTACAATCAGACCTGTTAAACACAAGAAAAAAAACATTGTTATGATGAAATGACATGAAACTTATGTGAGTGATAGATGTGAGAGTCAAAATTTCACATGTTGTGAAAGTTTATTGTATTTCCACATCACCTTTGAGGTATACAATTCGGTGAGTTACCGATTTTTTTTGGGTGTTCGGGTCCCCTGTAGGCCTATTTCACCCATAAAGAAAATAAATCATTAGTAAAATATTAATAAACAATTCAGCTACTAATACTACCAAACTAAACTACCAAACTAAACTCCTTTAAAATAAATAGTTTTATGGAACTTTACGCGATCTTATTACCAATATCATATCAAACAGATCCGCGTTCATATCACCAAGATTGTTGAGAATCTCAGAAGCCTCCTCATTTGCTGTCTGTTAAGTAAGAGCGTGAACGGCATTATTCACAGTCGGTAAATAGTGCAACCCTGAAATTTTGTCAACAAGTAGACATAACCTCTGCCCTTGACGCACCAGTAAAAAAGTTAAATTGGTGGTCGAAACTTTGTCAGAAAAGTGTGTTAGGCATAATGAGTGCTGCATACGCAGAACGCTTCGAGGCAGTTTTCCTCTGCAACCATCCAAAAGGACCAAAAATGTCCTATGCAGCGGCGGCAAAGTATTTGAAAAAGTCAAAGGCTTTTGTCCAGAAGTGGGTGCAATGCTTTAAGGAATCTAAAAACGCCGATGATCTTCCCGATCGTGGCTCAACAGGGAACGTGACCAAGAAGGATGAAAAAATTATAGTGGGTTTGTTTTCCTGGAATCCTGGTTTAAGCTTACGTCAAGGGCAAGCGAAATTGAGGCAAAAAGGTCTAAATATATCGCAAGTAAATAATTTGAAATGGCGAAGCACAATGAAGAAACCGCTGTTGTCCGAAAAACACGTTACTACAAGAATGGCTTGGGCAACAGAAAACATTGATCGCGATTGGAGTAATGTACTCTTCTCCGACGAATCTCATGCTTGGGGTTATTCGATCGTACCGCGGGCTTGGTCTTCGTCGTCAAGTAATTTTGTCCAACGCACTGTTAACATCCCATTAAAATTCGTCTTTGGGGATGCTTCTCGAAAAAGGGTTTCGGCACTTTGCACCTCTTTACCGATTACCTTAATGCTGCCAGAATGGTAAAAATTTATGGGAAGGCTTTATTACCGACTGCCAAATGTCAATTTATAATCAAAATTAAAGACTGGATTCTGCAGGAGGACAACGACCACAAACACCGCAGCCGCCTCTGCACCGTCTGGAAACGCGAAAAAGGTATCGTCACATTAGATTGGGCTGCACAATCGCCTGATGCTAATCCCATCGAAATTGTCTGGGCTACATCAGGTAGAAGCTTCGAGGAGACCCACCAATACTTTAAAACAGCTTTCCCGAGAAATTCGACGCTTTTGGAGAGCTCTTCCTTAAGCTTTTCCACAATATCCTTAAGAGAGGCAATTCTTTTTGATTTTCGGCGAACTGTTTGGTTTAACGTTTTTATTTCTCGGTTTTTTGATCTTCTTAATGTTTACAATGTTTCCTTGGCCACTTTTTTCGTGGTGTGAACGATAAATCATCGCCTGACTCCATAACTCTCTTGAGAGAAAATTTTTCAATTGGTTGTGTTTCTAAGATTTCAACCCTGGGTGGTGCAATGCGAATATATTCTATAGTTCTGACGTTTTCTTTGTCATTATTTGCCTTTTCCCTACAATCGCAATTGCAGCTAGGCAGCAAATCAATATCACTAAATAATAGCTTCATATCACTAAATAATATCACAAATATGCATTCATTTATTTATAAATAATAAAAAAAATACTTACATTTCATCATTGCGAGCATCAATATGCGGTACCACTGACGGAAAAAAAATTTCTGCTCGACCATGAGAAACCAATATAATCATGTTCAAAGAAATGATTTGAGCAAACCACTGATCTTGCATTAAAAGCATCATTTTCTAATACCAGTGCTCGAATTCAGAGGGATTTAAATCAAGCATATGTGGAAATTTGAAATATATTAAAGGTATTAAAACTGATCCACTGAAAACAAGAGCGCCCTTAAAATGTGTACAACTATGTTAATTGAATGCGCCCCTGAAGCAGTATTTGTACTTTGACAGTTCGATCGCTCTAAATTGGCGCAAAAATAACGGGCTCTAATTTTAATTTTTTTTTCGCAAAATTCCAATTGGAAATATTAAAACTTTCAATTGTTAAAATTTATTTCGGACAGACGAGCGATTGAGATGCCAAAAAATTCTTGCCCTCTCACTCACTCAATTCATGAAACATGACAGAGTACACACACACACTGTATATAAGGAGAACACCATTTCCTTATTTTTTACTTCTTTGGATATATCAAGTCATTGAAATTGTCATTCTATGTGTCTATTGTTTGACGTTTACAAAAATGTATTGTTGAAGCATCAAACATCGAGTTAACATTGTTAAAGCCTATAACAAAAGCGGTGAATATTGCGTGCATTAAATGAATTTGTCAAGAATGTGCAAAAACCTGCGCATCATTGTTATTCACTCTTTGTCGAAAATATCGCTAATGTATGTGAAAGTGTCGTTGAAGAACTGAATTTGACACTTCCTGACGTTCACAGCAATTGAGCCTGTATAACGGTTAATTATGGCGTATTTTGCACCTACACTAAGGGAAATAATGCATATTAACATTATCCACGCCTGAGTATCAATTTTATTTAATTATTTACGTGGATAAATCAAATATTTTCCTTACAACTCGTTTTTTACCCGTATTTGAATTTTATTTATACCACACACGTACACACATATTTCATACAAGCAAGCAGCAACAGCATCGCACACTTACACACATACTCCGACAAGCAGCAACAGCATCGCACTTTGTTCCTGAGTTTATTTCTTGCATTTGCAGTTCTTACAGTTCTCATTTAGTTATTGTTGCAAGAGCAATATATTATGCATGTTTGGCAAAGAAATTAAATTATGTGGGGTGGAGTGGCAACTCGGTATTTTCAAGAATATCTTGGACCGGTTTTCATTTACCTGCTTAATTTGCTTCTGCCTAAACATATGTTGTACATTACTTTTTCGTTCTGTAATTTATACTATGTTTGACAGTTGGTGCAATATTAGTGCACCAACTGTCAAAAATAGTATAAATTAGAGAACGAAAAAAGTGAAGCGATAATAAATTATACAGGCAATGGCATTTGATGAACGCAATAAGAAGAAAATAATACCATAAAACCATTAATAACATATTCAATTTAAATATGTTTTTTTTTAAATTCAATATTTTTATTCAAATTTTCTTTAAATGCGATAGTTTATTTTCAAATAGTAAATATTTGAAAGATATTTTAAAAAAATTCGTGCATAATTTTAATATATTTTTTATTAATTCTGTTTAAATATTTAAATATTTAATTAAATTAAAAAAGTATTCAAATAAATGTTAAATATTTACGTAGTCGATTTATTCAAATGCGTTATTGGTGCAAAAATGACTCGCTTTTTGGATAAATTAAAAAAGTTTTTGGATAAATTTAATATTTTTTCCCTTAGTGTACACTTCAACCTATATTCATATAAAGTCAAGCTCACCTAGCAATTGTAGCCTGCTGATCATTCCCAATGCAGGCGATTCTTTTTATAGATACAAGTACACAACTCCTATACGACAATTTTTCAGACATAATTTCTTACTCTGTGGGTTCGCAAACAAGTAAAACTATTGACGAAGTTCAAAAATTATAATGATTTTCATTAAAAAATTATATTTTCGGACGAGTTGCATTTCTGGCTAAATGGGTACGTAAACAAAAAGAATTACTGAATTTGGTGAGATGAAAAGCCGCAGCTAACGTGACGGTCAATGTACCATGCTATCGCGAAATGAATGAGGGCTAGTTGCTGCCAAGCGTTGCCACACATCATTTCGATGCGCACTGGTTAGAGTAGGGGTGGGCACAATTCTTGCCCGTGCTGCGACTGCGTGTAAGCAGTGGGCAAGCAGCGTGCGAAATCAATTGCAGGATGAATTTGGGGGTGAATCGGATTGCGGAATGGAAAATCCTCTCTGTAATCCTCTCACAATATGCAATAACAAGTGCGCACTTGAGATTGCGTTAGTACAGAAAAATATGTATTAATCTCACGTACAGAACGATCAAAGCTTCAGTGTTCAAGCGAACGTCGAGCAGATAATATCTGCGCTGGCCTGTTCCTTGAATAGATGACGAAAAATTGTACACTGTACAAAATTTCCTGCATGCAAATTTTTTGATGCTTCTGCATCAAACTGTATAATTTTTTATTGCAGTTGTTTTTTGTTCATAAATTTTTTTGTTTTCAAATAAATATAAATGTTTTTTTAAATCATCGACCCTGAAGTCCGATTTATTTTTTGTTAAAATCATTCAAGATCTATAACAATTTCTTTCCCAACAAACATTGTGGCGAGTGGTGATTCGTTAACGAATCACTTATGAATCGCTGTTTTAATTGTTTTCGAATAGTTTCGTTCCTACTGCATCAGAGATTGGCTTGATGCTTAAAGAAAGCACCGATTGAAATCATGACTTTGTTAAAGTCCATTGAGGACGCTTTTAGCATCGATTTGCTATCGAATCGCCTTTTAACATTTTTGTGGTTCGTTAGCGAATCAAGTCTTTAAATTTAAGCGATTCGTTAGCAAATGGCTTCTCTCATTTTTAGCAATTCATTTACGAATCACTACTTTTATTTTTTTTTTTGCGATTCGTTAGCAAATGGCTTCTCTCATTTTTAGCAATTCATTTACGAATCACTACTTTTATTTTTAGCGATTCGTTACCGATTGACTTAAGCTTTATTTTATGATTTGTGAACGAATTCTTATGTCCCCAACTATTTCCAATATTTAATATATATTTCTTATATAAAAATTTGTGATTGTTACCTCTTATATAAATGCGCAAACTTTAAACCGCCTCCCTTTTTACCCCTTTTTTAAACAACACATTCGAATGAAACTTATATCATTTGAAAGCTCTGGTTCATACCAAAATTTTTATTCAAAATATCTGTCATTAAGATAAGATAAGATAAGATTCGTTATCGAATTGCTTTTTTTAGTTTTGGAGACTCGTTAACGAACTGCTTTTTATATTTTTGGGAGCTCGTTAACGAATTCCTTTTTTCGGATTTGACGATTCGTTAACGAAGGAGGAATTTCTCCCGCTCGCGATATTATAAGTGAATCGCTTCTAATAATTGCTAATGAATAAAATGTTTGAGAATGTGATTCGTTAGCGATAACATTAGTGAATCATTTTGTTTGTTGGGTTGTTTCAAAAAATCAAATCTAACATTCTATGTATTTTTTGTTATTTTTTTATTTTCATTTATCATTTTTCCATGAACCCATCGCCGTCCCATAATAAAATTTTGTGCACTTTTAGCCGAGATATACAAACCAAAAAATTTAAAATGGATTGTTTTCAGCTTTTTACATGTCCGTTTGCTTATCGTTATTTCACTTTATCCATCTGTCACTGTGTTTAATTTTTATAATCCGTCCACTACACATTTATTTCATTTCGCAGTATAAATAAGAGCAAAGAAAAAATCTCAAATACCTATAAAATTTCCGCAAAAACCACTTTAGCACTACTTTGTTTTCAGTGTGCTTTATAAATAGAAACCGTGAGAGCGAGAGCATGCTGTTGTGAAAAGTAAGTGTTGCATATCTAATATATTAAGAGGATTGCTTATTAAAAGGGAGTTATTTTTTTTCTTTAAATTACTACCAGCAGCTATAAAATTGCTTTGCAAAAACAACTTCTTGGCATATTTATAATTGTTTTGCAAGAGCATGCAACCATTACAATTCTACATCTGCCTCCTAACATATTTTTAACTAATATTTTGTTAAAACTGAATCACATAATAAATTTATACTTTTATTTTGCGCGTAACTACTTCAAAGCAAGTTTAGGACACAAGACGTTATCGAGATATGATTGAATTCAACGTGATTGAATTCAATTAAATTCAAAATATTAAATAGTAAAATTATAAAACGCCCTTTTTTTTTTTGTTTAAATGGCATGCAACATTGATTATGAACTGCTCTGAGCGCAATGAGCACAATTATCATATCACTATCTATATTACGCTCTTCTTACGCTCTATCTCATTATATTTGTGCATGTCCCTCGTTTCCTTTACCATCGAATTTATGAAGCAATGCTGTCGCCCGTGAAGCAAGCAGCGGGCAACCAAAATACACGTACGGGCAAAATGCCCATACGGGCAACTTTGCCCACCCCTAGGTTAGAGCATGATGGCGCACAGTGGGATCGCTTCATAGATTTCTTGGAAAAAATAGAAGGAGTGGTCCTATGATAAGGAAATATTCCAATTATCATTGGAGTGGTCCTATGATAATTGCATGCTTTATTAAAAGCATCTAATTAAGAAAATGTACACAAATTATCCCGATAAGTCAATGGAAATGCCCACAAAGTGAACTTTTTATTAACCCCTACAGGAAAAACAAAAAAAAAAAAAACAAAAAAGACAAATTTTATAGAAAAATTATATGAAAAAAGATACAATTTTTTAACTAATATAAATTAATTAATAAAAAAAGCGTTATTTGTTCAACATTATTGATCAACTATCATTTCCTTAACAATATCATTCAGTTCCAAAAGTTTTTTTGTGGTTGACGACGTTTACTACTTATTAAAGGATCAGATGACACGAGTAAACGATTGAATCTATTAAATTTCCTAGAAAACAGCACCCCTATAGGGTAGAAAAGGGTATTAATCGTGATACAAGTAATATCGTGATAGTTTTTAAAATTGCTATTTCTTCCAAACTTTTTGTCTCAGTGTTACTATAATTGAAATGTTGGTAGTGGAAAACGCGAAAGAGAAATAAAATTATCTCTCTTCTCTGTACGTTAACGGTTATTGTAGAAAAAAAACTTTTAACAGCGCCACGTGCAAAATTCCAAAATTATTATAGTGAAAAGCAGTTCTCTCTAATTTTCGCAATTCGAAATATTTTCAATGTAAGTACAAACATCTTTTTTGTATGTAAAATGTAGGTAAAACATTAAAAAATCATATAAACATAATTTTAAATTTGAAATTGTTTTTCTTTACTTGGTAAAGCTTAAGTTTCATGCGCAAAATCTTAAATTTTCTAACAATTTTCAGTGCTTCTACTTGCTGCTCAATTTTAATGATGTTTTTTGCAATAAAGTTGACTTTTGAATAAAAAAAATAATTTATATCTAGAAAAAGGATTCTAATCGCGCTTTTAAAAAAATATCTACTTGCCAAAATTATGAAAATTAAAATTTATCACGATATTACCTAACCTCATTTCAGTATAAGAAATAATAGGCAAAAAAGAAGACAATACATTGAGAGAGACTTGCAATTGGGTTTGAGCTTAGTAAAAAAAGACAAAAAGTCCATATATGCTGCAAGCAAAGCATGTGGAGTACCCTGGGCAACATTAAAAGATTATCTTAGCCGAGAACAAAATAGCATATTGAAATTGGGTAGACCATTTGCTCTGTCCTCAGATATGGAAACAAAATTGTTCAATTATATTATATTAATGCAAGAGCGAGGATTTGGTCTCACAGTGCTTCAAGTAAGAAAAAGCGCTTTTGAACTTGCCAAATTGGAAAACAGAGAGAAATATTTTTCAATCAAGGAAGTGCCTTCAATGTGCTTCAATTTATCTGCCTATAGGGCATCAATGGCAAATCCCGAAATAATACAGGATTTTTATGAGAAACTTGAATTGTTGTTGGTAAAGCTGGGAGTTAAAGATCTGCACACATATGGAATTGTGATGAAACGGGAGTAAATTTTATTACCAATAAGAGCAAGGTAGTTGCCGAGATAGGTAAAAGATACATTTACAACAGAACATATGCTGAAAGGAAAGAAAACCAAACAATTCTGGGATGTGTATGTGCAAATGGCTCGTGGATACCACCCTTAATAATCTTCCGAGGATCTAGATGGACCGATTCCTTACGGCAAGTTGCAATGCCTAACTGCTTAGTAAAGTTATCTCCAAGAGGTTGGATTACCTCAGATATATTTTTTGAATGGTTTCAGTTTTTTATCAGAGCCATTCCAGATAAGAGACCAGTGATACTTTTAATGGACTCCCATGCAACACACATAACTCCCCAGGTAGTTGATTTAGCTAATGCTAATTCAATTTATCTTTTTACTTTTCCGGCTCATAACACCCACCTCTTACAACCGCTCGATGTTGGTGTCTACAAATCACTCAAATATCGATGGAATGAGTCAGTTAGGGATTTTATGAGAAATAATCCTACTAAGAAACCAGGCAAATCTGATTTTCATGGTATTTTTAATCCAGCTTTCATAAAAGCGTTTAGTTTTTCAAACATATTGAACTCATTTAAAAAATGTGGAATTTGTCCATTCAACAGTAGCGCCATCAGTGCCGAAGCCATGGCTCCATCGAAACTAACAGAGGTAAATGCTCAAAATTCGTCTCCGAATAACTCAAGTGAACTTCAACGTATCCTCGTCGTTCCCAAAGTCGTGATGACAAATAAAAGTGTTCGGAACAGTTCCTATGCAAAATGCCTAAATAACGATGCTGCAACCATGCCATCAAAAACTTACAAAAAAGATGCATCCACATTTTCACAAGAAAACAATTTTCTTCCAACTTTACAAAATTCCAGCCTATTGCAGGAGGATGAGCAGCCTAGTTGTTCTTACGACTGGAGAAAGAAGAACAAGGATAAAACAAAAATCTCGGACAAAGACTGGACATGTGGAATATGTACGGACTCATTCTCTAATGATGTGAAAAAAAAAATGGAAAAAAATGGATTCAGTGTTCATACTGTGTGACACCATTTCATAACCTATGTCATGACTTCGTCCCACATGATGATGAGGAATTTTTTCGTTGCCAGTTTTGCATAAATAACTTTAACTGAATTTTTCTAAAATAATGTGTTCCTTAATTATAAAAACTTTTAGTTCGGTTTGAAATCTTGGAATTGCTAATATTATTTTAAAAATTTTTGATTTAAGTGATAAAACAAGAAAGAAGCAGCATTTTGTGCGAAACCCTTGTTTTCACTGTCTACAAATTTTACTTTACAACTTTATTTCTAGTATTTTGACTAATAATGTATTATAATAATTCTTAGTATTTTAAGTACTTGAATGTCTTATATGAGTTTATAATTACAAAAAAAAAAATTAATAATTTTGAGTTTTTCTCGATTTTATAAAAATTTCAGTTTATCACGATAATACCTGACTACTATCACGATATTGCCTCACCTTATCACGATATTAGCTTACGTTTTCGTAGGATGCGTTGCAGTATTTTTTACTAAGAGATTCTAACGTGAAAAATCCTATTTAATTACTATTAAGAGAAGTAATATGAGCGACTATAATGGTATAAAAATCCTTTGAGTGTATTTTGAAATTTCATAGTTATAGACATTTTTTTAATTTTTGTCACGATAATACCTTCTTCTACCCTACTTTCGGTAGTCTTTGTTACGCACTTCTTCAGCTTTCTCGAAGAGCATACCAGTAGGAAATACAGCTGCCATGTACTAAAACTTTATGGACAGGTTTGAAGTAACAGTTACATTTGGCTACAAAAAGTTTGGCCGTATCCCAATCAAATTTTTTAAACAAGGCAGAGTCTATTCTGCAGCACAATTCGAAAACGATCGATAAGTTCTTCATCAAATCCTATGATATCAGCAACGAGTACAGGAGATCGTGTTCCTTGCTGCTCAGCATCCACTCGCAGGCACATGTGTTATTTAATTGCCGCCTGAATTCGATGTTTGTTTTGC
The DNA here is from genome assembly GCA_943735915.1 of Pherbina coryleti. Classification (NCBI taxonomy): domain Eukaryota; kingdom Metazoa; phylum Arthropoda; class Insecta; order Diptera; family Sciomyzidae; genus Pherbina; species Pherbina coryleti. The sequence continues at coordinate 17,698,659 of OX030950.1, read as the reverse complement.
TGTTTTAATAACTTGTGGTCCTCGCTGATAACAGACCACTTTCTAAAGGGTACGTTATAGGCCACATGGACGATGCATTCCATAAATTTTATTCTATCACACTATTAAGCGTATTTTTCAAAGTTTTACAGATGAGCATATAGTGGTGATTATAGACCACTTCTTCTATTTTTTTTTCCAAGAACTGTATGAAGCGATCCCACTGTGCGGCGTGTCACGAAACAAGCACGGCACGCTTTCAACTTTAGTCCCATCTCTCCTCTAAATGTTCGTGATAATTTGTGATTCCTTTCATTTTACTCTAGCCAGATTGAATGCTCTATTCCGGTGGTGTTCATACGCATACTACTACAATTTTCAACTTTTGTGCTTGTGTTAGTAGCTCTTTCGCTCTGTGCACTGAAAAAATTGTAGTGCAGGTATTAAGCAAGAATTGTGTTATAATAATCATTAGAATTATCAGTATCTTTATCATTATCATTATCACTCTCATTATCATTATCATTATCACTATTAATATAATTAAAATTATTCCGCACTCATAACTGCACAAAAACTCATTTTCATATACCTCGAACTTTTTGTGCAGTGCAAAACACACGACCAAGCGACGTGAACACTCCAGCTTGAAGTTTCAGCGCCAACTGATTGAGAGAATTTCGTGCATTCGATCGTGTACGTGTTTTGATTCTCGAATAAAGCATTCGAGTCTTACCACGCGTGGTACTACGTGAACATCACTGCTCTATTCTATAAACATATCTCTTCTTCTGAGTTGGAGTAATACTAAAAATTATTTATATTTTAACAATTTGTATGCTGCCAAGGGAAGTTTTCCCACCTCCAAGTTGATTCGCTTGTTTTAAATTCCTAATAAAACCCTTTCTTTGTCTCCCACAGAGAAACTACGTTGGCAGTTTATGCCTGTTCCATGATAGGCATGTGGGTATTTGCATTTACACTTGATACTGGACATATTGCAGTGGTCTACCTAACGGCATCATTATTGGGGTGAGTACATCGCTATGCTTCATCACAAAGTAATTCTCCCTAAAAAATTTTTGTTGTTTATTTTATTTTCTTTGTTCTCATGCAATCACTTAGATAATATATAACTTACATATATCGTTCACTTCACAGATTCTTCATGACCGGCTACCTGCCAGTAGGTTTTGAATTTGGCGCTGAACTCACATTCCCCGAACCGGAGGGCACCTCTTCTGGACTGCTCAATGCTGCTGCACAAATGTTCGGCATCGTCTTCACAATGATTTATTCCGAGTTGCTGGGCGAATACGGTGACATTGCAGCAAACGTAACAATGGCAGTCATGATGGTCGTCGGCACAGTTATAACAGCGCTCATCAGCTCCGATCTGCGTCGTCAATCAGCGCAGATGCCCGGCTCTGCGTCTGGCCCCAGTACAAATCCATAGAATCGGATCGATTTTGTTTAAGTTTCACAATTTTCGGACTCATGTTGTTGCCGCTTCTAAAGTTACAGTGGGACAAAATGAAGAAAATGAAATCAGCTTAAACAAAATCGGGGAAAAATTGCGCTAAAAAATACTTTTTATTTTATTTTGAAAGAACTTGTCCCCCAAGGAGTTGGAATAGAAACTTGATGCTGGGAGAGGGGATAAGGCATGCTGGTATATATTATGTCATACAGGGTGTTAGGCATAACGTTAAGTTGGAAAAAACAACATGTATTCATATTGTATTGAAAGTTTATTTATAATTTAACTATTAAGTATAAACTAGTTGTGGTTTCGTCTGTTTATTTTATATTTTAAATATTAATTTTTTTTTTATTTTTTGTATATAAAATGATATTTTTATTTTTGTTTTAAGTTTGAATAGCTATTTGTTAAGCGTTTTTACACCATTGCACTATATTACACCATATTTTATTATTAAGCTTAGCAGTCAAAGGTTGTATTTTTTTATGTTTGTTTCTTTGTTAATTTATTTTTTTACAAAAAATGTTAAAAGTATTTTATTAGCAATAAAATGAAGCAATTTTAGATGCACTCGAGAGATTTCGTTACACTGTAAAAAATTTAGAGTTGTTATTTGGCAAGGAATCGTAAAGTTCTTTCAAATAGCAATAACAACAACAAGAGCAAAGTCAGAAAAATTGTGGTTGACACTGCCGTACACTAGAACCCACACAAGCACCTTAAAACACAAACACACATTTACTCTTATTTTATATATATATATATATATATATATATCATATATATACATGGAAACTTGTTAATTATTAAATGTATGTAGAAAATTCCGAAAATGGAAAAAATCCAACACTTATAATTAGCAGATGTGATCATATGTTAAAAAAAAAAAAATAAATAACTGGCCATTTATCATATGTTATCAAAGATTAAAACCCAGTTTAATTGATTGAAGAGTTTATCAAAGAAATATATTTTGAGTTGCTCAATAATACGAGTAATACCCAGAACATTTGATAAAACTTTAAAATTGAGGGTTGTAAACCAGAGATATGAGTTACGATACAAAAACACTCCAGTTAAGATTCCCAACTCTGAGATACTTTATCAACATAGGCTTAAAAATACATTTTAAGTATAGTATTATCTACCTAGTAGTATTGTCTTTATCTCATACGAAGTACCCACTGAATTCGACACACCTGAAAAAAATATTGTTAAAATTAAAATTAAGAGATAACTTAAAAAAAAAACAGTGAATTGTAAAAAAAAGATTTGTTGCCTTCTTCGATTGATACTCGAAAGTAGAAAACAATCAATCTTTGGGATTATTTTGGCTCAAGCACGGTTATTGCAGGCATCCAACCAATTATAATTTATAAAAAAAAAACATTTTATTCCAATTATTTCTTTATCGAGTTTTTACCATAAAAAAAAACAATCAGTGATAGATTAATCGATATTTTCGTATCAAAATTTATTGACATTTCTCATTAGAGAGATTATTCTACCAATCAATCTACCATCGACATTTTTCCGATCAATCTTAGAAATCATAATTGAAGTATAACGAAAAAGTGTTAAGTACAAAATCTGAATATTTCGTTTTATTTGTAATCAAAAAACTCATGATAAATGATTGATTTGACATAAACTTTTTTATAAAACGACAAAAAATACTTGTTTTAGAATTAATTTATCCTATAAAACTATTGGGTTGAGTAAAACATCATTGCATATGCTTGCAACAGATGGTGTTAGTACAGTTATTGCAACACTGGAGTCATTCACACATACTTATGTTTGTCAATTTAACAGTTGAACGTTTACGCTTCATTCTCAATAAGTGATTTGGTTGAGTTTCGAAAATTTTCATAAGTATTTTACTTTCGTAAAGGGAAGAACACGCATCAATCTTATGAAAAAATTGCTTAAAGATTACCATGTCTATACTCTAAAAGAATTTCATTGCCAAAACAGTTTCAAGAAAGCCCATGCTGGTAGTTTTGATATCAAAGATACTTACTCCTCAATAAAAAAAGCCCATCGAGGTTAATGACGAAAAAATAATGGCATTGATCAAGTCAAACCCACGTTACTTGACAAGAGAGATTGCAAAAATATTGAAAATATCAGTTAAAAAAGTTTTCACTTTAACCTAAAGAAGCTTAGCTTAGACGTAAGAAAGCTCGATATTTGAATTCGATATGAACTCAAAAATGTTAACCCTCTAATGCTTAAGAGTGCATTGAGGCACTCTTCACAAAAGTAGCACGGATGGCAAATCTAACAACTTTTTTATTAAATAAGCTTATTTAACCCTTTGACGACCGCTCCTGAACCGCAGGAAAAATCGTTAATCCGACAAAGGATTCGTGTTAAGCGACTCCAAATTATTAAATAAAAGTGTCGCAGAAAACACTTTTTTTACCTGCAAAAGTGCGAAAAATCATGGGACCTATGTGTCCCAATGGTCGTCAACGGTAAAAATGAATACCACTATTTTCTCTCGCTGACAGTATGCGAACGAAAAGTTTGGGGCTGAATTTTGATTTACTTCATGAGAACTCGTTGTTTGTAATCTGTTTTGAAAGTAAACCAATGAAAGTTTAAAAAATAACTTTTGCAATGATGGTACTTTGACCTCTATATGACTATTGGTTTAGGAGATATACTCAAAATATTTAAAAAGATTGTTAAAAAACCAAAAAATTCTATTATAATATCTGACCTTCTATATTTGCTACGGCGCGCCGGATGGTGTTACTTTGACCTCTTTACGACTATTCAAAATATCACAAAATAGGTTAAATTTTCCAAAAAATCGGATCTTTCATTTGATGCAAAACAAAACTCAGTAACAAAAAAAATTGTTGGGATTTTTTAACGAATATTTGACCTATTTTGGAAATAACTTCTGGACCAATAGTCGTAGAGTGGTCAAAATACCACCATTAGAAAGAAAATGACACTTTTGATTTTGTGTTTTAATTTCAGTATTACTACGAACACGATCGCAAATCAAAGACCAAATTCTACTTGCGTCTTTTCTGCGATCGATTTGATTTGAGTGTGGCGGATCTAGGTGGATCTAGGATTCACCAGAGGGGGGAAGGACTAACTAAAATTTTTATAGTCCAAGGTGGAGGTTTAAACGGCGTTTAGCGCTTTTTCAATTCTTTTTCCCAAACATAAAATTTTTCAAGGGGGATGGCGGCTAAAGTCTTTTCAACCCGTATGTAAATCCGCCGCTGTGCACTGTGGTTACAACAAAATTTCTACTTCGAATAATGATTAATTTTCTATATCTGCATTGGAAGTCCACGGGCAACTGGCTACTCAAATTAACTATCAATACGGTCACCAACCGCGAAGTTGTAAGACAGATACCTAAGAGATTTATACTTGCGGATATCACCTTCCTGTCTGATAATTCTGCAAAAGTGAAACGGGACGTAAGGATGTATTTTCTGCTCAAAACAACACAAAGGCCATCGAAAAAATACTATTTGTGCCTTTTGCAAAAAACCATTTTGCTTCACCAATGATCGAAATAACTTCAAATTTCATCATAAGAAAATGAAAATTCAATGCATTGATCAAAAATGCAAACAAATTTATTTTTATTTCAAATAAATCAACTTTTCAACAAAAGTAAATATGTCTTAGATTTTTACCGTTGACGACCATTGGGACATATAGGTCCCGTCAGATTTGGTGGTCGCGTGGATAGCCCAAGTGGACTATCTTTTTTGCTATTTTTTGTTAATAAGTGGAAGGTTGCCCGCAACTTCCCCAAAAATTTTTTACCTATAACTCCTGCTCCCCCAAAATATTGCAGCAAGAAGAAGGCGGAGAAAAAGTAAAGATTTTTCGACTTTGGGGTGGTCTGGTAGGCAAAGGGATGAATCTACCCTTGAAAATTAAGTACTTTCTGGAAGGCACATTCAATCCCTGTTGAATGATATCTTGTAAAAAAAAATTGTTTGCATAGTTTTTCCAGGAAACATTCGAAAGTAAAAGGGTCACCGGTGTCCCAATGGTCGTCAAAGGGTTAACAGTTGCTAATAGACGGAGCAAAATATTTGTAAAAGTTTAAACGCTCCCCTCTATCACTTTTGTTCTGCTTTACACTAGGCACGTGCATTTGCAAACAAAACAATTGTGCAGGTCAATACTGTGCTATCAAATACCGATTTCAGATTTTGAGCTTTTCCGAGATATGAACTTGTAATTATTTAAAAGTGTATTTAATAAAGCCCAACAAACTGTAGTCACTGAAAATTTACTTTGTTTTACCACTAAACAGTGCCTCAAGGCACTCATATATATTTTATCACATAGAAGATAAACGATTGTTTGTACTGACTTGCAAAGCATTTTTTTTTAAATCAGCAGCCCAAATTTACTCAAAACAAAATTATTTCCATAATTTTTGCTAATTTTTTTAGAAAGCAGCATTAGAGGGTTAATTTGACGGCTAGTTTAGATATCTGCGATATTCTACTGAAACCCGAAGAAAACAATATTTTTTTGAAAATAATAATAACTGGCTATGAGAAATGGATTCTTTATAACAATTTGGAACGGAAACGGTTTTGGTTCCGACGTGATGATTCGTCTCGATGGACTTCAAAAGAATCGAAGGAAGGTAACGTTGCGAGTGTGGTGGGAATATCACATCTTTGGGTCTTGAAGATCCTACCAAGGAGCCAAACAATCGATTCGGATGAGAAATATCAGCAATTGCACTGTCAGCAATTTAAAAACGTTCGGCAATCCGTCAAAATAATTTGAGTTGGGATGAAATTTGTTCGAATACCCAGCATACTCGCCTGAATTATCGCCGTCAGGCTTCAACTTGTTTTGCTTTATTTAAAATTCCTTGCTTAGAATAACGTAACCATCAGGTGGTAAATCAGTACTTTGCTCAGTTTTTTGCCAATAAAGGCAGGGCCTTTTCCGAACGGGGAATTATGAATCTCACTGAAGGATGAAAAAAAGTCATCGAACAAAGCGGAAAATAAATCATTAAATAAAACATTGAAAAACATTTTAAAAATACGCAATGGCGTTTTACGCAACTCAATTAAAACTGGAAGACGTTTTCTTGTAAAAGGTCTAGATTTACAGATACAGCGATACTTGCAAAAATCTTAGAAAACAGACAAAAAATTCATTCTAAAAATTATATACATTCAATGCATAGCCAATTTAAAAAACAAATAGCCTCCATTTTAATTATTGTACTGTTAAAGAGTATTTTGATAAAAAAAAAAATGTTGGTCTTATTTAGTTAATGACTTTTCTTTTGTCTTTTATGCGACGTTGAATCTTCCATTTTGAGTAACCACCAATAGATGCCAGCATAGCCGGTCCTTGGCACCTTATTTCTATTTTTCAGATATTTTGATGAAACCTCTCCCCGTACTCATCACTCATCGCCCCAAGAATGTTAGGAACAAAGTTTAATCGTGCTGATTGTGGAATCCGGCGGATAAGTTGCGGCGGGAGTTGATTCGATCCGCATTCCCCTTACTTTCCCATTGTTGATTCCGTGCGAATGAACTGCAATACCGATCCACACTCGTTATTCCTAAAACTATTTACTCGTTACTTACAACAGCTATTCAGCTGCCAAAACAAAATAAAATAACGAGTGAAGTGCAAATAAAAAATATAACAAGTGGTTTTAATAAACAAAAAGACAATTAAAAGTAAACTTAAAAGAAATCTACTGCTTAAACGTGAGTGCAACATTGTCCCGTCATAATGGAGCTCTTTGCGAGTGTTCTACTACACCTTGCACTTCAGAAGAGCTGTCAGAACACATCGGAGTAGCTCTTGTTGGTAATGATGTTTTTTAAGTGTTACGTGGGTCCTAAATCATCTGGCTCTAAACCAAGACGTTGCAGCTGTAGCTCTGCAGGTTCTGGTACAGATGGCGATGGTATTTCTGGCTTTTTTGGAGCGGCATTAATTTTCTTACCTCGGCTAAGTACGCTGCAAAAAATGTTTGCATTTGCTCTGATAAATTGTAAAATAAATTGAAATAAAAAAAAAATTCAAATATGTATGTATGTCTTGAAAGCAGAAAACATTTTTTGACAATTTTTTAAATTTTTAAAAATTTGTTTTTAACAAAAAGAAAAATATCGAAGTGTAGTAATAATTTTTACGTTTAATTCGAGTTTAACGACCTCAAATTACACTGAAATCATGTATCGCATTCTTTGTTTTGAATATTTTTCTTTAAATCCGCACTGATCCGCACCAAATTTATTGCGGATGAAAAGTGAACAAATTTGTATGAAGTGCAGATCGGTTGCGTTTTCAACAATCGCTCCAAATCCGCAAACTTTATTATCGATTCGCATTGAATTTACTCGCTGGTTTCTACAATAGCTAAATCAACGAGATCGAATCATTTTCCCGCCGCAACTAATCCGCCGGATTCCACAATCAGCATGAATGACAGTGGCAGCCGTAGCCGAGTGCGTTAAACAATGCGTGAACCGCTCGAACCAAGTTCGAACCCCAGCTGAGAGAAATAATTTTTTTTAATTGAAATGAAAACATTATTCCAAGTGTTTGAACGAGCTATTTCGAGATATTGCCTCGAAGAGGACAACTTAAAGATTAACTTTAGTATAACTCGGGCGCATTTTGGAGGTTGAATCTTAATGGTTAACCTTTGCCTCATGTTAGTTAACCTCCCAAAATTTCAAATCAAAACTCGAAACACATGTCAAATAAATACTTTTTTGTTAATACCAGGCTTGGTGCCCTCTGTTGGCACAATATATGTTTAAAAAATTATTTTAATATCTTGTTTTCTTCAATAGATGCTTAATCACATTCCAAAAATTTATTCGACTATCTGTTGTTTACTGCATATAAAAAACTAGATAGACCTCTTAAAGCCATAATTTACTTTGCTGCTCTCATATCCTCTTAACAGCAAGATTCAAATAATGGGAGACAGGGAATCAAAATATTCGACCGCCTTAATCTTGATAATGGAAACACCATTTTGATGACTGTTTTGTTTGACATATTAGACGTAGAGTGAAAAAAATTAAAGTTTATTCAACAAAATGGAAGATAATTCCCATTCAAATTTATATTTTCCATCAAGAATTACATATGATAAAAATATAAATATATAGCTTTTTATTTACCAAGATAAAACGAGAGGCATTATTAAACAATAACATTTCTTTTCAAATGAATTTTAAAAAAAGGTTAAATGAAAAAAGTTATCTGAGGTAGGGGATTCGAACCCGGCACACCTGGGTGGTAGTTAAGAGCGTTACTACTTGACTACCAAGGCTTTAAAAAATTTTTCAAAAATACAGCCTACACTTGTTTTGCTTAATTTACTCTGCCTTTTCTTCTTATCTATTTTCCCATTTTATACCAAGGCAGACCTACCTGAATAAGTGCAACACCTTAAATCTTTGGTTCAAAACTAAATAAAACAAAATTCATCAACCTCTTAATACGATAATTTACCAAATACTATTTTATTGTTTGTTTTCTTTTACTTTTTTCATTGAATATGGGTTTCAAACGGTTTTTATCCCCACAATTAAAATCACTCAAAATTAAAAAAATTAATTGTTTAATTTTATTTATGTACCTATATAATAAAACCCTTAAAACAATTGTTCTCAGCTTTTCACACATTAAAAATAAATCGGCATATCGATTAAGACAAATTATTGAGGTAAAAAGTACCTACAAGTACATTTAATGCATTCCATTCCTTTCTTTTCCTCTTTCCATTTCCAATCCTTTCCAATCCTTTTTGCCTGAGGAAAAATGGCTTTATATGTTCTTTTTCTTACGTGCATTTTCGTTTACAAAGGTTGACTTTTAAGTCTTGAGATATGGCAACACTATTGTGAATATGTCAAATTTGACATTGTCATCGTAAAGTTTAACATTTTTAATGGCGAACGTACTCAGAACGTTTTGTCTTACGAGTGCTATTTGTGTTGTTTACAGATATTTGGAAGATTCATGTTGGTAAAAAAATGGAATTAAATCGTGAACATTTTCGTGCGATGATCTAGATTTATCGATATGGATTAAACCAACAGCACTGTGCCGATAAACTCGCTTCGGCTTTTGGTAATGAACTACCATCTCGAGCCACCTTGTTTTGATGGTACGTTAATTTTGTAAAGTTCGTCCAAAATTGGCTGTTGTGCCACAAAACATCGATTCTGTACGTGGACTGATATTGCAAGATCGTCATGTGACCTACCGTGAGATAGAAGCATCTTTGGGGATTACTGTGAATAGCAAACATTCAATATTGCATAAATATTTAACTGTCAAAAAGATTTGTTCGTGTTGGCTTCAAGATTATTTGACAATGCCCCAAAAAAGGCTCGCGTCGATTGGTCAAAAGAAATGATAATCGCGGTGCTTCAAAACATGTCTATGACATCGTAACAGTTAACGAATCATGGATTTATGCATATGAACCCGAAACTTAACAACAATCGACTGTATGGATTTTTCAAGACGAGCCAAATACAACAAAATTTGTTCCCTTACGAAGCACTTCGAAGCAAATGGTCGCCTGTTTTTAGAGAAACGTAGAATGGTCAATTCTGAATGGTACACCACCATTTGTTTGCCAGAAGTGTTTGGAAATATCAGGGAAACCAATCGCAGAAAACGAATCATTCTCCATCATGTCAATGCAAGCTCTCACATCCCATGGGTCATCCGCCGTACAGTTCTGAGTTGACACCCAATGACTTCTTCTTATTCCCGCAGATCAAAATTAAATTGCGAGTTCAAACTCGCTTTGAAAACTACACTTTGAAGGTGTTTCAAGCTGAATGTGATAAATGTTATGATATGCATAAATGTATTAATCATAAAGGAGAATATTTCAAAAAACAATAAAAAAAATTATTCGGTCCCTACGTCCTTAATTAATACCTACGTAATACAATCCAGGCGAATTATATAATTTTTAGGTTATAAAATTTTTAGAAAATTTGGAAAAGCGCTTTTTTTCCCAGGAGTCCTATTGTTAAAAACACTATTTTTTATATTGATTTTTATATCGACGGCTTCGGACGAGTAAATAGCGTGTGAATCCCGGCCAGCTCATAGTCCTACGCTTTAACCTTTCTACATTAATTCGATGTTTTGATTGCTCGAAACCACCTCAAGCTCGGATTGTCTTAATGAAGAATTACACTTCGGCGCTTATTTGTTTTGCTTTTATCACGGAACATATCTTGGTGTCTTAATTGGTACCGTAACAAAAAATGGTTGTCTTTTTTTGAAAATGAAAAAAAAATCGATATCCATATTTCTTCCCGAAATATATGAAGTAACAGTTGTAAAGAAATACGCCTCTCTTTCCAGTTCTGTGAAGTTTTTCTTTTTATATTTTCAACTTATATTTCCAGGACTTGATAGAGTTCCCTCTATTCATCCGATAAGACGATTTATCTATTTTTATTTTTATATATGGTTGGTTGCAGTTTGAATCTTTATTTGTATTTGGGGCATTTTCCTGGTGAAATTTCTATTATTATAAGTTATTCTAAGAATCAGGAAATTTTTACTCTACAAATTATCTCTCCAGGATTTACTTTTTCTAGGAAAAAATTTTTGTGAAAAACTGAAATTATTAAGCGGGCGTTATACCAAAAGCATTAGGTAGAATGTGTTCAACAAATCTCCACATTTGAGTTCTTATGAAAGGATTATTTTTTTTACTGCTCATGGGGATTTTCAGGTAAAATACTAATTTTACTAGTCTATTTCCGGAATTTTTAGAAAATTTTTATAAAATAAAATAATTTTTGAAAGTAAAAATCTTTTTGGTTATAAAGACCTATAGGTTAAAAATCTATTCCATATTATACTGAGCGCTTGGGGATATGGGGAAAAATTCAATTTATTTTAAGCTTTTATTTTGATTCACATGGGAAGTTAGTGGTATCTGCTTCTTTTAAAGAAGACAAGAAGCGAAGGTAAATTTTCGTCATTTTTTTATTTAAAATTTAAACATATTGAAGACAATTCTTTGTTTAATTTATAAACTAGACAGACATAACTAAGTTGTGACTTTCTTTTACTCACATTTGGCTCTAGCACTACTTGAAGCTTTCCCTAGAAAATTCATCCTAATTTTGATTGGAATATTGGAATAAATTTTTTAATTCCGGTATTGTTGTTTTTTTACCAATTTAGTAAATAACTTGAACTTAAATCACAAACTTCCTTATAGTCGAAAAAAATATTTTCACTGTAGTCTCTTATAAATTTTCTAAAATTTGCCAATAAAGTTAACAGCTCAAACATGGTCACCTGAAAATTGTGTTAAAAACAAAACATGCTAGTATTAAGTAAACGCATATCATACACTGACAAAAATTAAATTGCAATACAACTGTGTGCCAAAAATGAAACCACATATTTAAAAGAAAATAAAAAAAAAAATAAAATAAAACATATTTACCACACTATAACATTGTTAAACAAAGAACATAAATATATATTTGTTACAAAATATTTATAAACAGGGTGTCAAAGCAAAAAATAAAAGGAATATTTCAAAAACTATCTACATATTAGCCAAAAGTTGAAAGAAATATGCTTACTTTAAAAAAATGCATCACCATAGGCAGCAGAAATAAAATAAAAAAACACAAATATTTACCATGAAAGTTGTTTTAAAATTGCAACTACTTTCAAAAGAAAAAACCTTAAAAGTGTTACCAAATGTATAAACTCCCGAGAACAAAAAAAAGTTGTGCTCAAATATTGCAGTTATCAAAATACTTGAAAAAAACCACTTGTTTATAAAGCAGCTGTTACAGTTAAAAGAGAAATATTTACCTATCCATTGTAAAAAATTTTTCGGATTCTAAACATTGCATAAATGCAACATAATATTTAAGTATTAATATATTGTAAATAATTATAAAAATTTGATTAAAAACAAAATTTAGGGAATGTTACACATAGTTGAAGAATTTTAAAAACATGTCAATTTGAAACGAAAAAATAATTACAAAGAATATCGTTAAATGCTATATAAAACTAATAAAAACACTTCATTTTTGATGCAGCATGTACTAGCATAGATATTAAATTAATGAAATTTTGCTAGAGCAAAGCTTATCATCAAAACAACTCACACAGAAAAAAAAAACTTGACAATAACATTACATTTAAGAAAGTTTAAGAAATTTTTTGTTTAGAGGAACATTTCTTTTTTTCTTCTTTGTGTTGTGTTGTTTAGGGTAGCACAAGAAGAGCGAAGGGTAATCTATAATTTCCTAATTTTAAGATCTTTTTTGTAGAGATCAATATTAATGGAGAATTTTCAAAAGTGGAAAATAACGTCCGGAAAGTGGTGGCCATTCTCAGGTTCGCAAAGTTTCGCCATGTCAAAACTTCCTACAATGCAAAATTGCTTGTTTTATTGCTTGAATTTCTTCTCGGATATTATATTTTATTTGGAGTTTCATCGCTGGCTTATTCATGTATATATAGTACAGTTAGTCACAAAACTGATTGAACAACACATTTCAAATTAAAAAATAAAAAATTCAACAAATATCTTATAATACTAAAAACCAGGGACCGGAAATAATTGAATAACTTTTATTTTTTTAATTTCTTTTTTTTTTTTTTTTTTTTATAAAAATAAAAGCGATATGAATAACTTTTATTTTTAAGAAACATTTTTTTTTGGTTGCCGCATAACTTTTATTTTTGAGGAATAAATTTATAGGTTGACTAATAACAGTTACTAGTACACCCGCATGGCGTTAAAACGCCAAAATGCGCTCACAGTATCTTCGTTGTCAGGCTTAATAGCACATCTATTCTGTCGTTAACTAAAATTTACCGTAGCACGTCTCCTGAGCGAGTTATAATGCAAGGCTCTCCGCAAAATCGCCCAAAAAAAATAATGAAAAATCACCCAATTTTTTTCGATACGAATTTGTTCGAAAAAATTGGGCGATTTTGCATTTTTGTTGGGTAAAATTTCGTTTTTTGCTTTTGGGCGAAATTTCACCTAAATATGTTGGGCGAAATTTCACTTTTCGTTTTTGGGCGATTTTTCGTTTTTTTTGGGTGATCTTTCGTTTCAATATTAAATAAGAAACGTCAATCAGTTTTTAAAGATAACGGTTTTTAAAGTAAAAGCAGCGGTTCTTCTTTTGTTTTTCTTTTGTATTTGCATCATTTGCTTAGTCAAGTCCAAGGAAATATTTAGTACCGCGCCCGCGCATCGCGACGCGGCGGATCGCACGCGCCACCCGTCGCCCCGCCCTGCTCCCCGCCACCACCTCCGCCGTCATTTTTTCTTTTTGAAATTTTTTGATAACCAAAGAAACTTGTTGTTTTGAAAAAGAATCAGTATTTTTCCCTTGTACGAAATGTTTTTATAGATTTTTAAGTATGAGATTATATAAAATTAAAATGAATTAAATTTTTAAATTTAACGCACTTCCTACACAATCAGTGGCTGATCTACATACGGGCTGAAAGGGCTTTAGCCCCTCCCTTGGAGAATTTATTGTATGGAAAAAAAAATGGAAAAAGTCCGAAAAGGACGTTTCAGCCCCCTTTGGCATACAAAAGTGTAGTTTTAGCCCCCCCCCCTTTCGCGAATCCTAGATCCGCCACTGTACACAATTAAGATTGATTAGTAACGTAATAGTACAATTTAAAAATCAGCTTACCCAGTACCTTTTATCGTTGCAATAATAGTTCTAATAATAGTTTTCGTGCTAATAACAGTGGTTAATAAATAACTATATTAACCTGCAGGCGGCAGGGCATCACCTCAAAGTCGGCCCACATTGCTAGTCCATTGGGAACTTTTTGTATGGAAAAACTTTTCAAAGTATCACAGTTGGACATTCTGAAATGCCGGCCGTCTGCAGGTTAATAAAAAATAAATAAATAGTATTTATCTCATCAAATGATTGAATTAAAATATACTTTAAAAAAAAAATACTGTCCTTGAAAATGCTCATTTCGTACAAGCGAATTTCGTATCTCGTGTGGGAACACAATGTAAAATATTGGGCGATTTTTAATTTTTTTTGGGTGAATTTTCGTTTTTGTTTTTGGGTAATTTTTCCAAAAATTTTTGGGCTTTTTTTTCGTTTTCTTGGGTAAAATTTCTTTTTTTCATTTTGGGCGATTTTTCATAAATTTTTGGGTCATTTTCCATTTGGGTGATTTTTCTTTTTTTTTTTTTGGGTGATTTTTTTTTTGGCGTTTTTGCGGAGAGCCATAATGCAACGATACTAAATTTCTGTTGGATAAGCTGCTATCTTCACGACCTGACCTTCCGTGCGTAGAATTGGGCTTATCACCTAATACAGATGTCTTACGAACAGGTATAGGAAGTTTGAATTAGCTGTGCAAAGTATGCTCTCCTTCAAATGAGCTGGCGGCGATGCCAGTAAAGGCTCTTGGAATAGCGATTTTGAATGAACTTGCTATTTTGTGGCTAGTGTATCAATATAAAAAATTTTTGTACGTTTTTCGCTTCGCTCAACTGCTTTAATAATACAATAGTATGAAATTCGAAAATTTGATAAAAAATTCATCACATAGTTTTAGGCATTAAATAGAAAGCTGACTTTATTCGTAGATTGTTTTAGTTTTTCTTGTCAGACATGCACGTTAACGTTAATTTTAACGATAACCAACATTTTTATTTTGTTTCGTTGCAGCAAAATCGATAAATTCAAAAAAATAACGTTATCTCAAAAAACGAAAAATATTTATTTCGTTTCGAAGTTAACAAAATAAAATTTTTTCGTTTTTTTCTCAAACAAACGTTAAAAATAACGTGAATTTCAGCAAAAAAATTTCGTTTTCATTGAATCCATGATACAATAAATACAGGTAGATTCGCAAGATGACAGAGTACTGCCGCGAATGTCAACACGAAGTTTACAACGCATATAAAATCTCAAAGCTATGAAAAAGTTCATAGAAATTAAATGTAAACAAACAACTTTTTTTACATGGATTTTGACAGTTATGGCAGTATTGCAAGAGAGCACAGTCAGGTTTGCATCTATCTCTATTTTTTGTATCATGATTGAATCGAATTATTTGTTTTTCTTATATTTTTTTTTTTATTTGAGATTTTGTACAAACAAATATTGGCGAAAATATACTTGGAAACGACATGTTTTTTTTTTTAATAAGCTTGAAACGAAATTTTTATTTTCTGATAATTTCGTTTTTCAACAAAACGAAATTTGTTTTGATATTTTTTATCGTTTTCAGAGAAACGAAATAATACTGATAATTTTTTTTTTTCGTTTTTAACGTTGTGATTTCGTTGTGCATGTCTGGTTAAAATACACAAGTTTTAAGAAAAAGTAAGACCATATTGCACATCTACAGAGCAAGACCTTTCTATTGATACCCTCTTTATAAAATTCGCATTTACGATATAGATTTGATGGTCATCACAAAAAAAGCGCTTGCGTAATAATAATATAGATTTTCTGAAATGAGATTTTTTCGGTTATTCGTGTCAAAAATTAAAAAAAAAAGTTGAATTTTTGTTTTGGGATCTCTTAGCCGTGATCGATACTCGTATGAGGAAATCATCTAACGTCATCTATGTATAAGAGTTCATATAAAAACGTTGGTGGGTGCTCATGCTGCTTAATATCTCACGACCGGTAACACCTAATGCCACCAAATTTAGAGCACGTGTTATTAAGGTTAATATCTGGTTTATTAAGGTAAAATGTTGCCACACTCCCTTTACCGCCCACAAATCAATAAAAATTGTATATTTCAGGCGGTTTTAGTTGTATTGCACTGGTATTTGGTAATTTAGTTCTTATGGTTTACCAGTAAGCCAGTAAGTGAAAGCCAGTTATATACGGCACAAAAATTATTTGAAGAGTGCGACAAACAACTATTTCACTATTAAGATAAAAAACAAAGCATTAGATCTGTGGTACAATGAAGAATAACCAAATGCGAAAACATATAAAACCATCAACGAAAAACATATAAAACCAACACAAAAATATATAAGCGCTCGCTATATTTACCAAAAACGAAAAGGACTTAAAAAAAACAACAACATGAGAAACAGCATCGACTAAAGAAACAAAGGTGCAACTACAAATTGATTTCGGCGAATTAAAACAAGCATCAATATATTGAAGTTGCTGTAAAGAGTGGAAAGAGTTAGGCGCTGGACATTCCTGATTTACAGTAAAACCATGGAAGACTCACGGCTGAGAGCCAAGAATCAGATTGTCAAAAACCACCGAACAACGGTGACACTAATAACCTAAAAGATCTCATTCTAGAAAATAACTGTTATCAGTCAACCTAAAAATTTATTCCTCAAAAATAAAAGTTATGCGGCAACCAAAAAAAATTTTGGTTAAATTTTAAATTTTAAAATATCTTAAAAATAACAGTTATTTATAACTGAAATGCATTTTAATCGATTTTAATCATTAATTTTAACCAATTCAATAAAAGTTGCATAACAGTTATGTCCCTGCTAAAAACTTTTATTTTGTATTTCAAACTATTATTCAGTTGTTACAAAAAAAAACTTATTTAATATATAATTATCTCGTGTCACGGTATTTGTGGTCGTATAATTTAATTTAATGAAATTGTTTTTTGTGTCTTTGGTAGGTATGAGAATAGGTCGTAAGGTATTTTTCGCCCTGTTTTCCACTTATTTTCATTTCGGAACTTTTTCTATTTATACTGTTCATCCGATAAGTTTTGTGACTAAATGTATGTTTTTTCTAATATCCCGAAAGGAAGAAATCGGTGGAGCAGTTAAATCTGGAGAACGCGGCGACCAACCAATTCATATTGCTCCTTCCTGAAATAATGCGTTCGCTGAAAATGTCTCGTAATAGCTACATTATTTGCTTTACTGTATGGCTATTGCTTTATCTTATTGAAACCACCATTTGTAGATGGTCTTTTATAGCTAGCCTCAAGAAATTTTCCAACGCGGTGCAGTATTGATCAGCATTGACTGTAATTATCATTTTCAGACAAATATGGACCATAGATCCACTCGGATGATAGCCCACTCCAAACAAACCAGGTTGTACGTGTACCTGATGAAATTTCCGAGAAATTTCTCGGATGATTTCTCTTTGCTTTCAATGGTACAGTTCTCACATTTCAAAAACTGCGATAAGAGCATTCATGCGTTAAAAGAATTGACTATACACATCCAGAACATAATTCAATTCAAAACTTACAACTTTCATTGTAGAATCGTATTCTTTTCATCTTGAATTGCCCAAGACTTTTTAGCACAAATCAGAAAGCTAAAAAGAAAAAAAAACAAATTATATTTAAAGAAGTTATAAACTACCCCTGCGTTACTTTTGCAATACCCTGTAGAACCTTAAACAACGTATAAGTAAATTCTTTGAAGATTTATTTGTATTAATTTACTTATTGTGACACGATCTTATATTTTATTAACGCTTGACAAAAGCTTTTTTCGAAAAGTGGTCATAGGCAAATAATATGGAAGGTTACTCAATATTATAGATCGAAAATCATGTAGACACTGAACAAAAAGGTACAAAAAACAGCCATACAACCGATATTGATATGTTGCTAAAATACAAAAAATATTTCTACAATATTTAGGATTTATGAAGAGTCATGCGTTATCAGTTATTAAAAGTTAAGCAAGATCGGGAAGATTTTACGCCATAACATTAATTTTCCTCGAAATTGAAATGCAACAAAATTTATTAATTATGAATTAAATTTTATTTAACCGACTCAATATTGCATGCCAAATAAAACCATTATCTACAAAACACATACTACAAAGAAACGCCTAAACATTATAAGAGAAAATGAAAAAGTTAACACAGAACTAGAATATCCTATGATTATACTCATTCAAGTATAAACAGAAATGCATACATAACAAAATATTTACCCAATTGTTCAAATCCACTAGAAAAAGTTTAAAGTTTTAAAACAATAAATAAAAATATGAATGCTTTAGCTGTGTGCTTTTAAATAGAAAATTAATAGAAATACATTCCATAAGAGAATTTAAACAGAGAATACAAATATTTTAAAAATTTTGAATGAAAAATTTAAAACTTAAGTATAACTCAGTTAAGGCAGAAATATATAAGAGATAAAAACAACAAAAAGTAGAACGTTGTTTAGTTTTAATGTATTTTATGAAATATGAATGTATTTATTAAATGAAAATATGGTATATTAATAAAAATTAGTGAATATTGAAGATTTACAATTTTTGATTATGAGGTGTGTTCCAAAATCCGATATTAGTATTTATTTGTTTTGAAAGTTTTTGGAAAATCTAAGGAAAATGGAGTCCTATAAACCATTCCAATAGTACCAGAAACGAGGGTTTTGCCAGAAGTACACGACCTGATAGCGGTTGTTGTTTGAAAAGAAAGTACCAACCTAATAAAGCTTAAGTTTGAAGTTTAACGACGCTACGTGGTTCAGTATTTGTTTCGCAGCAATCAATAGTGAACGCTTTTATTGAGTTTGTAAACATACATACATCCATAGAAAAATTGATCATCGTTATGTGAAAAATATTTTCATTTCATTTTTAATCAACAAGAAAAAAAGGCCGGCTACTACTCTCGTACTGTGTAAGTATAATAATTATAATAAACCGGCCATTTCAGCCCTTGAAGGGACTTTGACCGAACTTCTTATGATCAATTTGTGTTGCGCGTGTTATTAAATGTTTGTACACAATTCATCGAGAACTAGTTCTAGTTTTATGCCGACTCCGAACGGCTAATGTGCACGTTCTCAAGAAGCTTTACATTGCATTATTTACTCTTTGAGGTTTGCCATTATCTGCAGAGAGGTGATGGCCGAACAGAAAAATTAATTCAATTGAAAAGACTTTCTGAGTCAGATGGAAATTGAACCTGGATCCTCTGGCGTTTGGATCCCGCATTCTTTCCACTGCGCCACGGCCTCAGTATACTTATAAGTATAGGGTGGATAAAGGATAAAGATTAAACTGTCAAACGGTGGTCGTATCTGGCTACTCTTTTATTATTTTTGAACAGTTTGGTTTTTCATTTTATAATGAATGGACTAACGCCAGAACAACGTTTGCAAATTGCGCAAATTTATTTCGAAATTTTTTCCAAAAGTTTTTCCGACATGGATTTCTACGACGATTTCATTTTTGCCTGCTGCATACATTTTAATGTATTTTGTTGAACGGCGAATCCGACGACCGACAGCCGCTTTGGTTATGCTCTCCAAATTCTCCATACGAAAGACTAATTGGATTAACCATGGACCGTTTTCGCCCACATATAATACGCACCCGCAAAGACGTCGTACAGTGCACACCGAAGAAACAATTGCTGCTGTAGAAAGTAGTAGAAAGCAAGGACCCATATGAGTCGATTCGCCGAAATTTTGACATCGAAAATTTAACTTCCATAATGCGTCACTTTCGAGCTGGTAATAGAGATTTGTTCGCGTTGGATCCCAACTAATCTGATCAATGATCAAAAAAGGCTCTTGTCGATTGGTTTAAGTATAGACTTAAACTAACAATATCTTGCCAAACACGATGCCACTCACGATTTTTATCCACAGTGGCATGTGTGAAGGATATTCAAAGATAAAGTTATAATCGAGATAGGCACTGAAGATAATTATGCAATTTGGATTCTTCAAACATTTCTGAACAAAACCCTGTCTAAAAGTATTTAAAATAATAGTTTAAGACTACGATCGAGGGAATTATCTTCGGTGCCATTCCTGATGCCCGAGATGAAAAGTCTCATATAATTTTTTTTTTTAAGTTAAAAAATTACGTTCAAGTATAATTCCTCAAAATAAGGAAAATGCATATTCGAATAATTAATTTGCCGAAATTAAGGAATACGTTAACACTATAATCAATACCACCAAAATTTAAACTATTAGGTAACAATAAAAAGTTCGGTGCTATCTCGGTTATAACTTTATCTTCAAATATCCTTCACACAGGACACTGTAGATAGAAAATCGTGAGTGGCATCGTGTTTGGCAAGATATTGTTAGTTTAAGTCTATACTTAATTTTGCTTAAAGATATATGTAGATTTTTTTTTTAAATCAATGTCGTTATTTTTTACTGTTTTTATCAAAAAACAACTTTGTCCTTGCGGGAGAGGAAGGTATATATTTTTTCTAAGATTTTTTTGGGTGATCTTGACAACCCCATGCAACTTTTAAAACCTCTTAGAATACGATCTAAATTTTTCGATACGCTCTACTGTACAGCGAATGGCTCATTAATTCGATGTCTTTTGTAACACCGCGATCGAATTTACCGAAAATAGGGGAGATGCGAACAAAGCGTTAACATTATTTGATCTAGAATCTATTCAAGATTTTTCCCATTTGGCTACAAAACATTTTCGATACTTTCAGATCTTTTGCTGCTATAAAAGTGTTATGCTACAACAAACTTATGACATTGCAGAATATTTTGAATGGATTAAAGAACTGTTGCTAATTTAAAATAAAATAAATTATGAATCATTCTATTAAAGTAAGGACTTAAATTATTAATAATAATGGAATTACATAAACTTCAGAGTCTTTACGTCTCAGCAACAGCTTTGATGTCAGAAAAAACCATAGCATTTAATTAAATAAAATTTATTATTTTGTTAATGTACATTTGTAGTTTTTATTGATATCGAATAATATGTATATAAATGCATACAAAAACATAAAACAAGTCTAAAAATAATACATATTTTATAGCCACCTATGGGCAATTGATAAAAAAGCAACGATTGCTTTAAATATTAGTTAAAAAAGCACAAAACAAATACATTTTGCAATACTGAGCGATGCTGAAAGTTACGTATAAATGAATAAACACAATATCATTTATTAAAAATAAACTGCATAAAGCTTAGTAATTAAACATAATTACAATGAATTGCATAAATTTTAAACGAAAATTATAACAAAAACAAAGCGCTTGTTTTCTTATAATTCTTTTGTTATTCCTCTTTCTGTCTTCACATAATGGTATGTGAGTGGTATTTTTTATACCATTGGAAACGCGATTGTGCGAAAATTATGCGATTACCCGAAAAATTGTGCCATTGCTGTAAATGAGTCGACTTATATAACACGTAATAATGTATAATATAGATACATAAACAACTTTTCGCTCTCATAAACGAAGAGATTTAAATTTCATCTATATAAAATTAATATTGGTTAGATGGCTCTATTGCGGTGGTCCCCATGCTCGCAACAGTGTCAGTGCCTTGTTAAAGTATGCACACCACTCTTCACGCTCTTCTTTTGTATCGGCAGAGAGCAAGTAGCGCACAGTAGTCGTTCGTCCATTTGGAACAATAATTAACGACTCCATATCCGTTTCCATGGCCGGCCGCTGACACTCCAGCAGCATGGTATTGAGGCGAGCACAGATATCACGTGGAGCTATAGTGATCTTTTGAGAGCTGCAAGTGTACAAATCAATTGAACCAATCGGGGTCTTTTTCTTTTCATCATCGGGATATTTCCAAAAGTTGAGCATAGTGCCGCTTAGATAACACCAGCGACGATGCCAAGCGCCAAAGCCGGATATGTCTTCAAACATGGTAAGGAAACCTTTGTACTCAACCGAAACAGAGAGCTCGCAGTTAACCTTCATGTGAACAGCGCCATCGAGTGGACTAAAACCAAGCACCTGCGTCAATGTCCAAGTAGTGCGCTGTATTTCACGCAATGAAAATATTGCAAAGCCATGTTGCACCAGCGCAGGAGTACGAACAACATTAGGACCGGCAGGGCTTTGCACTGGCGGCATAACTAAACGATTGTCAGAACCCTTCTTTTTGGGTGTTTTAATGCCGGATTTTTTACTAAGATTTATGTGGTACTTCACCTCATGTGGCAGCACTTCTCGTTGAGCTGTCATGCCGTAGATCTCCAAAGTAATCTAAACACCAAGGAGTGATGATGAAATTTTTTTGGGTGTTATTAAAAACAAAAAAAAAACTCACGCGAAAGTCTGCATAGACATTATTAAGCTGCAGCACATCGGGAAATTTCACTGCCAACAGACCAGGCAGTGTAGGTACTGTTTTTGTGGCCAACACGTGTTCGTTATACTTCAACAGGCACACCAAATGATGTCCTGAAATTGTATCCGCTGCAAGTTTGCGTATGTAGTCCTGACGTAGGGGCACTGTTATTTCTTTGACAGTCAAACGTCCTTTTTCCTTAGGCGCACCGACAGGTCGCAGGCTCTTTTCAACGCGCAGACGTTGTACCTCATCGAGACAAGCCTGGCGACGATGAGCTACAGGAAGAGATTTTTCGTTAAAAAAATATTAAAATATAAGTCTAATAATGAAAATACTCACTTGCTACCAATAAATGTCGTTCACCTTCAACTGATTCTGTTGAGCCCGAAAATTCGATAGTGGCTGCGCATAGATTCAAAGCCTGGCTAGTCTGTGCGATTACTTGTTGTTGTTTGCATACTTCATCGAGTAATTTTTTAATTTTCTCCTGCACTAAATGTGAATTATCTGCAGAATCTCCATCAGACTGTGAATCCTCGTCATCGGAAATATGTTCATCGCGCTGTTGTGGTTCAAATTGCATGTGAGACGAGGCTGGAGTACCGTCTAAAGGCGTAGAACGGAAAACTTGCTGTTCGCGACATATTCGACGCACTGGCGTTGAATTGTTGCTCTGTTTGAATTTAAAATATTTAAAGAGTATTAATAAAATCAATGAATTTTTTTTCGTTTTCAAGCTCACGTTAGCTGTTTGCTGCTTACGATAGAAACTAACTGTATGTACCAACGTGACCATGTTGTCATCTTCCCGGTTAACGCATAGCTCTGATTTAACAGGCTGTGTATTGAATGCATTAGTCGATGTCGTTGGGGTTTGAAAGTCGTCATTCTCCTCGGAAATAGTATGGCAGTTACTAAATCTTTTCGGGGTCTTTCGGAAGGAGAAACTGTTGGAGGCTGTTGTTCCTTTACTCTGTAAAATAAGAAATGTAGATTACAATTTTGAAATTCCAAATGTGGGAAGAGAAGAGAGAAAATTCTTCCACAAACAACTCGTCAAAAAATGGATTAAGCTAGGTTTAACTAAAACAGGCTCCTGATCAAGATACCCGGGATTCTTTAATAAAACGGAAACGGTTCAATTATAAATCTATGATCATTTTATATTCTTCAAAGTAATCTCCATTGCAAGTAATATACATATTTCAACCCTTCCTACAATCTTGAAAACACTTTTCATAGGCTGTTTTGGAATCGCCTTTAACTCCTTCTGCTTATTCTTTATTCCTTCTGCTTATACTTTATCGGATTAATCGTCTCAAAACGCTTTCCGCGAAGTGGTAACTTAAGTGGTGGGAATAAGAAAAAATCACAAGGTTTTTGGTCAAATAGTCGCGTACAAGATGATATGTGTGAACCGGTGCGTTATCAAGGTGAAGAAACTACGAGTTGTTTGAGTCTTGTGAAATTTTCGTCAGAAAAACAAAATTTCAGAAAAACTTATCGCGGCCTCGGTAGTCGAGTAGGTAGCGTGCTCGACTGCTACCCCAGGGGTCCCGGGTTTGATTCCCGGCCAGGCCATGGTCCTACGCTTTAAAACCTTTCGCATTTGCAATTTTCTATCCTCTTTTCTAATCAACTGAAATTGAAAATTCATCAATATTTACAACTTGAAGTTGTAGTTGATGGTAGAGAAGTTTGTGGATGAGATTGCCCTATAACTTGAATTGACTGAGGTAAAGGCATAACACTTGCCTCTGATTCAAATTCACATGTTTCTTTGGCTTTACACCACACTTAGAACATTCTACACGTGTTTCACCTGATTGATCTATCCTTCCCACTAATCTATCACCCCATTTCGAACCAAGGCAGACTTGACTGAATAGGTATTCCACCTGAAATACTTGGTTCAAATCTAAAAAAAAAAAAAAAAAAAAAAAATTTGAGCACCAGATGAAAGATGCACCAACCCAGAAAAAAAGACTTTGACATCGCAAGTACGATTTGTTTAAATTGAATATTCCCGGTATTTTTTGATCAGATGATTTTTATGCTCATAAACATTTATGTATATTTTCTAACTGATAAAATATTCAGAACTGATAAAGACGTATTTGGTAGGGGATAAAAAATATTCCGTCTTCTCTCAACTCTTTTGAGCATTGACGAAAGTTGGTTGCTGTTCCAAGCCTTCTATATAGGAACTACCATGCGATCTCGGTATCCCGGCGCGTACCCAGTAGTTTTGCGCTGTGTAAATTTAAAACAAATTTTCACCGACACTTCTCTATTTTCCCACCCTCTTACTTTCTATCACCCGTCTTCCGAATGAACGCAATGCTTTCGCATGTATAGTGACACGGCTCTCCGCAAAATCGCCCAAAGAAAAATCGCCCAAAAAAAATAATGAAAAATCACCCAATTTTTTTCCATACGAATTTGGGTGATTTTTCATATGAAAAAACACCCAAAAAAATTGGGCGATTTTGCATTTTTGTTGGGTAAAATTTCGTTTTTTGCTTTTGGGCGAAATTTCACCCAACTATATTGGGCGAAATTTCACTTACTGTTAAAAATAGTGTTTATTAGGTTAAAAAAAAAATTTTTTTTGACTTTGTTCATAATATTTTAAAAAAGTATAACAAATAGAAGTAAAAACTATATTTTTATTTAAGACTTTAATATTCTAAGTAGTATAGAACCGATTTGAAAAAAATCAAACCAAAAATATAGCCGTAAGCCAAAGATACACGGTGCATTTAAGGGTTAAATAAGAAACGTCAATCAGTTCTTTAAGATAACGGTATTTAAAGTAAAAGCAGCGTTTCTTCTTTGCTTGAGTTTGCTTGGTCAAGTCAAAGGAAATATTTAGTACCGCGCCCGCGCATCGCGACGCGGCGGATCGCGCGTGCCACCCGTCGCCCCGCCCTGCTCCCCCCTACCACCTCCGCCGTCATTTTTTCTTTTTGAAATTTTTTGATAACCAAAGAAACTTGTTGTTTTGAAAAAGAATCAGTATTTTTCCCTTGTACGAAATGTTTTTATAGATTTTAAGTATGAGATTATATAAAATTAAAATTAATTAAATTTTTAAATTTAACGCACTTCCTACATAAATAGTATTATAATATAATATCCACATAAAAAGTATTTATATCATCAAATGATTGAATTAAAATAGACTTAAAAAAAAATACTGGCCTTGAAAATGCTCATTTCGTACAAGGGAATTTCGTATATCGTGTGGGAACACAATGTAAAATATTGAGCGGTTTTTCATTTTTTTGGGTGAATTTTTGTTTTTGTTTTTGGGTAATTTTTCCAAAAATTTTTGGGCTTTTTTTCGTTTTTTTGGGTAAAATTTCGTTTTTTCGTTTTGGGCGATTTTTCATAAATTTTTGGGTCATTTTTCATTTGGGTGATTTTTCCTTTTTTTTTTGGGCGATTTTGCGGAGAGCCTAGTGACACAACCTGGCTGTTAGTTAAGTTAAAAAAAGATATTTTTCATACCATATAAATATATGCTCTTTGGCCTTTTCCCATTTTAAAAAGTACCTACAGAGTTCAAAAACTGCATTATATGTTTGTTCAAGCCTATTGTGACTATTTTTACACAGATTGAACGTTAATAAATACAATAAATAACTTGTCATTTCAGCCCTTGAAAGGACTTTGACCTAGCTTCTTATGATCAATTGTGTTGTGCGTGTTATTAAGTTTGTACACAATTGACCGAGAACCGGACCTACAGGTTTAACGCCAACTCCGAACGGCGATGAACGGAATGTTCTTGTTCTCAAGAAGCTTTACATGTCATTTTGATTACTCTCTGAGGTTTGCCATTGTCTGCAGAGAGGTGGCGGCCGTACAGAAAAATCATTTTAATTCAAATAATTTTCTGTCGCTGCTGGGATTTGACCTCGCGTCTCCAGGTTCGTTGGTATAGAGGCCACGCACTTTAACCAACTACGCCACGGACGCCACGCCATGAGAGCTGTATATTATCAGCAAAAATAAAGAGAGTACACGCATTCGAATCAAGGCATTCGACTATATTAATATAAAACATAAATAGAATTGGACCCAGGACTGAGCCATGTGGAACGCAACTCAGAACATTTATAGATCTGAAGATGATCAGCTCGCAAGCAGGTCCAAAGAACATCAATTTCGGATGTTTTCCATGCCAAAGGAAAAATAGATGCCAGGAAAATGCAATTGATAAAGTGCAGGATATATCTCTGTAAGTATGGGTAAATTTACTCATCTGGGTCATAAGGATTTAAATGACTTCTATGGGATCATATATTTTATAAGAATGACTATATGCTCAATAGGAAGCACTGAGAATAGGGTGTTTGAAATTTTTCATGTTATTTATATACTAAAAATCACAGACAAATAATTAATGATACAGTTAGAAGAAAAATAATTAAAATAACTTTTGTGCGTCCTCGAAAGTAGATTAAAAAGCCACTGTTCGGGTAAACACACTCAAATATCTCAACAACACGACGTGAAGGGCGAATTCTGATCTCAGATTTTAATTCTCTACTGGAAGTGCTTCTGAAAGACGAATTGAGGTTTAATGTCAAAGAACTTTGCTATTTTTTTATTTTTTTTTTATCGATTATTTTTACTTCGATTTTTTGTATATTTTTCCTTTTTCGAATTGTGCCTATAACAAGTATTTTTTTAAGTATATTGGAGACTTCCGAAATTAATTCTATTTAAATTCTCAATTCTATTTGGATAACCACTACTGTATATCTGTAGTTGCAACAGCCTTGATGAAACGAGTGTTTATAGATGCTTAATGCAATGCACACATGCTAATCAATATATTTATCCATCTAATAATAGAAAATAATTGTTTAATCTATATATTTTTTGCTTACCCCTCTTGAAGCTCTGCTAGTATTCTCATCATCTTCGCCACTCTCTTGTGTGCAATCATCATCACCATCTTCAATGTTTTCATCAAGCGCCTCATCCAAATAGTCATCAACACCCATTGATGCTTCAGATGAGTTTATTGAACTATCACCATAATAAACATCAGTTTCGGCATAATGAACCTCCTTCAATGAAGCAATAGAAATTAAAAAGGTAAAAAAAAAAGAAAATTTTCAACAAAGCCCTCCTGCTGTTTTTCAACAATGCAACCGGGGACATGCTGCGAAAGACTTACCTTGATATGCTTGTTTATGACCTTTACGTGTGTTGGATTTTGTTGATGGTCATTTTGTTTAACAACTTGCAAAACCTCGCGACCCAAACTATTATTACCAAGACCAGCGCTGCTATCTTCTTCCGAATCCATGTAACTACGTTGAAATGAACAAAACATTAAAATCAAGGCCATTGCAAGTTAGTAAAGATATTTTATTAAATATTTGTACTTTTTATTTAAGTTACTTAGTTTTTGTCTTAACATACTTTTTAAATCTAGTTATTTTAGAAGTGAAAAATTTGGTTATTTTAAGTCTTTTTGTTTGATACGATATAGTTAAAATTATTCAAGGCATAGCATGAAAAGCAAGCAAGAATAGCAGCCATCTTCCCACCTGTCATTGCAATTGTTATCATCCTGCAGGCTTTCAGCATCATCGTCATCAGCTTGAGTGCCTTCTGAATGTGGAGGCGTTGCTGTGGTGCCACAATTGTACGATTCATTAGATTCTAAATCAGAGAGCGCAGGATACAGTCGGGTTTTTTCAGTAATTATAGCAGTATTGGACTTTCTAGCACGTTTGCTCTCGTCGTCAATTATATCTCCAGCTAATTGAGCCAAAATGATAGAAGAGGAAAATAGACGTTTTTATGAGTTATAAGATGTGTAAGAGAATGAAGTAATGAGTATAGTTAAAATAAGTTTAGTTTTAAAGAGAACAATTTTATTCGTTAAGCAGCTTTCAATAAAAAACCATAAAAAGTTTAAAAATAAAAAAAAATAAATAACTGGCCATTTCAGCCCTTGAAAGGACTTTGACCTAGCTTCTTATTATCAATTGTGTTGTGCGTGTTATTAAGTTTGTACACAATTGACCGAGAACCGGACCTACATGCTTAACGCCGACTCCGAACGGCGATGAACGATGAATGTTCTCGTTCTCAAGAAGCTTTACATGGCATTTTGATTACTCTCTGAGGTTTGTCATTGTCTGCAGAGAGGTGGCGACCGTACAGAAAAATTATTTTAATTCAAATAATTTTCTGTCGCTGCTGGGGTTCGAACCTGGGTTTTCCAAAGTTCGTTGACATAGCGGCCACGCACTTTAACCAACTACGCCACGGACGCCACCCATAAAAAGTTTGAGTTTATTTTTTATACCAAATGGTTTAGTTAAAAGTCAATTACTAAGAGACAAAATACAAATTACATTTTATTATTATTATTTATATCAATTTTACAAAAACTGACATTTTCGGCTATTTTAAATAAAGTCCCATAAATAAGTCTACAAAATAAGCAAGCCACCCCTCCCCACAATAAAAAGGAAAAATATTAAACTTTAACGTAATAAAGCCCCAGGTTGTTGAAACAACACCCCAAAATAAGTGCATTTATTATTATATTATATTTATTATTTGTTGCTTATTGTTGCTCGTATTTGTTGATCCACTCGTCTCACAGGTTCACAATCAGGTTCGGTTTCGCGGACTGACGAGGCCAAGCTAACACATAAAGTCTGTGTCCTCCCAACTAAACATTGAACTTCGAAGAGACTATTGCAGGTAATATTTTTCATTCCTCTTAAAAACTCATGCAAAGATTCTTCGCAACTCATTTGGAGTCCTTTAGAGATTCGCCCCCATATCAAAGCCTCGCTCTATGCTTACATACTGCAAACCTTTTCGGGCTTTGCTTAAAATTATACGAAGCGCACTAACGATGATGATGCTCTCACATGAGCAGCCTTGCTCTTTGCCTCTGGCCGAATCTATTCTAAACTTTTCATAGTATTGAATGCGTATCAATTCATGCTGGAAATATTCTGGTTAAGGTGCTTTGGACGAACTTTTTGTGAAGCTCGCGTGCGAAAATTAGAAACAAGTACTTTGGAAATATTCTTGAAATACACTTTCGCTCACAAGTACGACGAGGCTTCGCATCTTAGCGCCACCTAACCGTTTGAAAGGCTTATACGACGTTATTCCTTCACGACATCGATAAATAGGTTCTTGCGATAAATAGATAGATTTGACTTTTTTTATATTTTAACCATTTTTAAATAATTTTTTACTTCATTTAATAAAAAACAAAAGCAGTATAGTAAGATATGTAAAAACACATTTTAAAACTACAGTCATTTTACAAACTAGTGATTGACTTTAATAAATTTAAAAAATGTGATGGTACTTAATTTAAAATTATTAACGTCCTTGAAAAATTGTTCATACATTTTTTTTTCTGCAGCATACTTCGCATTTTGATTGTCGCTACAGTATTTTTGATTCAACAATCCTTCTTAATATGGCCATAATTTTTTATTCCCTTTAGTTGAAAATGCACTAACATTCTATATATCATCATATCTAAAACGGGTCTTTAATTTTAATTCTTCTGCTGGCAATAGTGGCTTTATGTGTGCCAATGTCAGTTCTTCCCCTTGTAAATTTTCAAGAGCTTTCACAATTGCATCGTATGGTTCTCGCCATCTCTGTGATGTATATTTACTAATTCCTTCCGAACGTGTTTGATTTTAAGGTGACTTTCTGGCAAATAATGCATTGAGAGTATCCCACATACCTTCTGTGGTTGACTGACCTCGTATGTATTCTAGTCATCGCGTAAAAGGCTAGTTATGATTTCCTGTTCTAAAGCATCCCTTCTTGACAAGTTCTGCTGCTTCTACTGATCTGGAATTTTTTCGCTGCTTTGTACTATGTACTAATAAATCAAAACCTGACTACTGTGTACAGCGTCCATACAGCTCGCTGAGGACTAATACTTCTCTAAACGAAACTTCCAATTCTCAAAATTAGCTCTAATAAATTTTGAAATCCATTGACTTTGTCTGTTGTGACCATAAAATTATTCTTAATTTTATAAATATTATTTTCGGTGAATGAGTCGACATGGAATCCGTTGATGAATTCTATTTCGAAGAGTCCCCAAAGTTTCCAGCTTCTTCAATTCCAGTGATTGAGAGCATCGAGTCTTGGATTGAAGATGGAATAGTTTTTATCGATGGAAATAATTTATAAATTTTTCTTAAATTTATCTAGTCATGAAAGCACACATACTAAGAGCTAGTCAAGATTATTATATTTTTTAAATATATTTTCAAATATTTTTTAATCAATTTTTGTATTTCATATATGTTCTACGTTACTTTATGGGGGGAGGGGAGGGGTTTTGGCTGCACTTCGAAGAGTAACGGAGGGGAGGGGGGTTTAAAAAGTTGCAAATCGGTCACATAATTTATGGAGGACCCCTTGTAACTTATAACATGTTGCCACTGATGACGAATTTCTGAAAAATTATACTAAAATATAATCAAAAAACCTTTCAGATGTTTATTAATAATAAATTGAGCCCTTGCAACAACTTTGCCCTAGTCTCTTGTGATCAAATTGTGTTGTGGATGTTAATGAATGTTTCTACATTAATTATCAAAAACTGATCCAACTAGTTTTACGCAGAATCCTAACGACTAATGTACAATACATGTTCTCAAAAAGCTTTTAATTGCATTATTTACTCTGAGGTTTATTATTATCTGCAGAGAAGTGACAGTCGATCAGACAAATTTATTTCCATTGAAAAAAATTTCTGTGCCAGATGGGGTTCAGACCTTGGACCGTAAATTCCTCGTAAAATTAGTATCAACCGATCCACGCATTATAAGGCGTGTGGCCATAGCCACAATACTTATAAAGTACTTAGGTTCTTAAAATCCATGCTTTATACTCGCTGAAGAACATTCAATTTTAACTATTTTACTATGCACCTAAAAAAACAAAAACTTTTTGCCCGCAAGCAAAATACTTAATTTTTTTTTTCAGCTACTTACATTTTAATGTAAAGCATTAATTAATTGCAAGCAATCCATTTAAAATTCGATTAAAAATTTAGCTTAACTCTCAAAGTAAAAAATAAGAAAATTTATATGAGCAAAAACGTGGTATTTTGCTATCGGCACTCTGTATTATAACTCGTTGGTGTAACAAAATTAAGAGTTAATATTCTGTTTCGCGAGTTGCATATTCTTATTAGATATGACCATAAAAGGTCATATTTAAAAAAATTATAAAAAAAACCGTTCTGATAGAAAATTAATAAAACTCCAACTTTAAGAAAAACTCGATTGAATTGCGCAATTCACTAACTCACTAGAGTTCACATGCAACACTGTTGCAATATTGCCACAGCATGCATGTAATACTTATTGAAAATGTCAACTTGGCTTACGTGAACGTCGCTTTGTTGTTAAGGTGTTCATTGGCGAGCCTGCAACATTTGGCATTGGTGGTAGTGGTGGTGGTGGTGGTGGCGGAGGACGCCCAAGACTGGAACTTTTTTTCGCACTATGAGCAGCAGAAGTTTGCTTCACTTTCATTGTGGGCTGCGTAGTTTGTACCTTCAGTTCAAATTCTTTTTGTTGCTGTTCTTCTTGCTCTTTGGCAAAGATTTCCTTTTGCCTATTGAAACGATTGGCCAAAACTTGCATATCTTCCTGGCGTTGTTTGTGGATATCAGCTTTAATTTTGTTCTCAGAAATAGTTGTAGCATTCGCGACCAAAGCGGCAACCTTATCGCGCACCTTGCTATCGGCTGAAGGTTTAATAGAAGCTACAGCAGTTGTGGTCACTGTAGAAACAGGTGCTAGTTAAAAAGAGAGCGCATAGGAGAGGTTAAACTCAAGTCTTAATTTTTTAAAATTAGTATAACAAAAAAATAATTTTCCTAATTTTTTCCTGGTTGGCTTAATTGGGAATGATGTTTTTAAGAATATAAATCCAAACTACCTTTTAAAGGTTCCTTTCTGGCTGCGCTTTCTTGACGTATTTTATTGATTGATGGCGCCATTCCAAAAGCAGCTTTGGGCATCAATGCATTACCTTTATTGCGCTCGAATAGCTGCATGCGTTCCTTGAGCGTCAGCTCAGTGGGATCCTTCTGAGGACGCTGCTGTTGTTGCTGACTGGCAGCTGCTTTGTGCTCAAATGCAGCAGCTCGTCCTGAAACCAAGCCTGGTTTGACGGAAGTTTGAGGAATGTTTTTTGTTTCTGCTTGTTGTTTCTTTTCCGCCTGTGGCGCTTTGAATACTTCCGCAGTGGTCACTTTGCGAACAGTAACGGGTTTAGATGACATGGTTTTATCATTACTTGCTGGTGTTGCTTTTTCTTCTTCTTGCGGCACTTCATCATCAGATTTTTCTTCATATTCATAAGCAAGTTTTGCAGTGTTCGATTCGCGTCGCTGAAATCCTTGCGCCTCCAGCGAATTAATTACCTTCGGATCCCATTTAAGTTGTTTGGTTTTGCCTTGAATCCCGCTGCTACTGCTGGAAACCGACTTTGGTGTCTCAGCCAGTTTAATTTCAGGCTGTTTTGGTCGCGCTCCAAGAGCTCTTGTTTGATTTTGTGTTGGAACTGATGCTGGTTGGGCTGGTGCCGGTGGTTCTGGTGCCGGTGGTTCTGGTGCCGGTGGTTCTGGTGCGCGTTGTTTCTGATGTTGTGCGAGGCGACGACTGGGCAAATCCGGCTTTGGCGGTGCCACATTTGATAAATTTGCTGTTGCTGCTGTTACTGATGTTGCATGATGAGGAGCCGTATCGTCCTCCCATTGATTAATGGAGTTTGCCAGTGCAGCTAATTTACCATAACGTTGTTTGGGTTTCTTGGGACTCTTTGCAGGTGTATCTTCTGCTGAAAATTTTCCCTCAGTGCGATGTATGGGCGATGAGAGATCGTCTGGTTTGGAGTAAAGTGCACCAAGACGCTGCAGATGATTTCGCGAAGTGTCGCGAATTTTGGCCAGCGGCTGATTTATTGCTTCAGCTGCACGTTCTTTGTGTAATTCCTGAAGACGGTTGCCTTCGTCGTCATCGTCGGTTGTACCCTGCTCTTCCACATGAACTTCAACCTGAAAGATTGCTTTAGTTATTGCAAAATTTTTAAATTAATATCCTTCAAATATACCTCCACATCCTTGTCCATCATAATGTTTATTTCAATGCCTAGGTCCATGTTTTCCTTGTTCACTGCAGAAAACTGACGTAATATTTTGTTTGGCGAAACACTTCCGGTGGCTTCAATCCCAGCAGCACCATCCTGCACTACTTTCTTTTCCACTACTTGGAGTTGCTTATTCGACGTTGCGGTGTTTGTTGAAACATGCGTCGATGATTGCATCGGCGAACGAAGCACAGAAGACTGTTGTATTTGTTGTTGTTGTGGTTTTTGCCACTGCGTAGTCACCCCTGTATTGCATGAAGCGTCACCGGCGGGCCCATTACTGCAATCAGCGAGTGGAAATTTGCTGGCGTTGCTAATACCGAGAGCGCGACTGCGCTGTTCAGCTTTTTCAAGCATACGCTGTTATAAGATAAATAATTGATGAAAAAAATTTTAATTTACTTCAATATTTATTAAAACTAGACTTCAATCGCGATTTTAAGTACAGCTGACCTGCGTAAAAGGATCCATTTTGTAATTCGCCTGCAGTTAGATTTTTGGAATCTTATTCCTTTAAGCTGTATAAACAATTTCAGTAAATTATATCGAAAAATATTTTCGCATACACAAATCGCTTAAATTTTAATTCTAATTTCAATTCTGCTACTAAATTTTTAATTCTGGAAGATTTGCAAGAATTTTAATTTATATGTAGTCAAACAACGCGAACTTAATCAATGGAGGAATTTGCAGTTGAAGTTAGTTTTTTGAATTAGCTTAGTACCAAGATACAGCACACAGCGCACAAATCAGAAGAAAGGCACATCAAAGATGACATACAGGTGGCGAGAAAAGGTTTGTGTACCAACTATTAAAGATGGCTAATTTAAGGAAAGTGATGCCAGCACAAAATTTTAAATACTACAGAGAAACCAGTTTCAAAACACAACTTAAGCATTATGGGTATTCTCGATTCACTGCTCTTGACAGTGCAGTTGAGGACTTGAGGACTTGTACAAATGTGCAATTAGGTTTTCGTGGAAACACCACACTTATGATTGAGAAATTTATTTAAATATATCTTCTTTGTCGAAATCATATCGAATGTTTGTTATTTTTATCGAGTAGCAAGAGAAGATTTCATAAACTTCATTTCATAAACTTCATCATACATAAACGTGCCGAAAAAAGTATTAAAACATAAATTATTAATTTTGGGTGAGCTTACCCTTATTTTGCCATCCATATCTTATTGAATATATATAACAATTTACAACTTGACAATTAGTGATGTACAATATATTTTTCACAAAGTACCTATTACCAAATTATGTATTTGGCTCAGGTAGCTCATGCTAATTTCAAACATAAATAAAGAAAATTGTGTCTGCTTTATGGACGTCCGGGAGTTTTTCGAAAAAATTAAAGACACATTACAATTTTTTTCAAGCTGTATTTTATTTTAGACCAACAATTTTTTACATGACTAAGGTATAAGCATTAAGGAGCTGCATGAATGTATTCGATACAATAAAGTGCATTGAGCATTTGATTGTCTTGTTCTCTATTAACTTTATTCTTTAAAGTATAAGCAAACATAATACAGCATTCTCTTACAAAAAGTGCTCACTCTACAGCATTTGTTAGCCTTTCACCAAGATATGTACTTTCTCATTATTTTTAAATGCTTTATATATTCGATACGATCAAATCGAGACAATCAAATCAATGCAAAATACAACGAGCACACCAAGTAAAAAAATATGTTATAGAGAAATAACAACACTCGATGTTCTTTTCTTTGCTCTGATATGAAGCAGAAAAACCTTTTAGACACAAAACAATAACAAAACACATTATTTGTGTGCAAGTTGTTGTTTTTTTTTTTGTTAATTTTAAATACACCAGTACTCAGTGTCTAGCACCGAGCATATCAACACATTTCAATTTTACTTTATATGCTTGCTTTGAAGAAGTTCTCGTTTGTCTTGTTTTCGATATGCTATATGCTCATTTTTTCTTGGTCTCTATATTGTTGGTGTTTAAATGCTGTTAAAGATGAGAGTTGAATAGAGTGAGCATGCAAACAACAAACGAATGTCTTCCAAATACACCCGTGCAGCTCTTTAATAAGTATCCAACATTTCAATGACATTTGGTTCATATACATATATTCGTCGATAAGGTAGAAAAGTGCAACACCGCGCAAGACCTTAAATTTGCGGTGAGCAAGATATCTGGAGATTGGTTCATCTGAAAAAATTTTGTCAGTTTAATAACAAGTTCTTGGTTGTTTAATCGTTGATTAAAATTCAGAAAAAAAATTTCAAGTTTTATGCACAAAATAAAGGTCGTTTTAGGTTATAAATAAAAAACTATGTATAGAGTACCTCGAACGATTAAACGCCCAAGAAGTTTTTATTAAATCCAAAACATTTTTTTAGATGAACCAGTCTCCAGATATCTTGCTCACCGCAAATTTGAGGTCTTTTGCGGTATTGCACTTTCTACTTTTATATTTTAGAAATGTAAAATAATGGGGCCGAAAATAAAAAATAGCTTAATAAATTTTTAAGATAATCTTTTATTTTTTTCTAAAAACTCCCGGAGGCCCTTAAACAAACAAAATATTTATGTATTTCTATTAATGAAAAACAATTGCCTTTAAGTTTAAATTCCTTGAACAATCTTGACATTCCTAGCATGCTCCACCCGTTTGGGCATCATGTAGTTAAACAACCTTTAATTCATTATCAACTTAATTCCCAATTTTCCTATCTAAATAATCCAAAACAATAGACACGTCTTTGTTGTTTTGCACATAAAAATAAAAAACTTCGCCAAATTTTGAAGCCAGACATTTTCTAAGAAAACATTTAATTCTTGTTACCTAGCAGTTGTTCGCATAAAATAGTGGTGTTACACACCAATTTTATATATTTTTTAGTTACAAATTTTTGTTTACAATATTCGAAGTCGATATATTTTTAACCGACTTCTTTAATAATATTTTTATTTTTTTTTGATAAAGAAAAATTGACACAAAAAAATAACATTTTTTGACGTAGAATACGTCATTCTCGGAGGTAAGTAGGGTGGTTGATAGTGATCAGGTGTCGATATTTATATAACTTTTTGAGCCTTTGGTGGGTCTAAAGTACTGATCGTACAATGTTGATGTTAGCACTTGTTGGTCTGCTTGATCCTCAATGCGACAAAAATTCATGTTATAACTCTCTAACTTACATAAATTTTACACAATTACATGAAATATAAAGCCAACATTTGATGTTTTTGTTTGCTTAAGTTTGCTACCTATTTATCGACAGTTTCGGGTCTTATCGACAACACCATAAAATTTGTATGGGAGCCCCCCTAAGGAGTGGTCGGAGGGAATAGGTGTCAAGGGCAAAAATGTTCCTTTTGCAAAAGTAATGGGGGTCGGTCGTACATATTAACTCTCTCCGGCACTCTTTTAAAGGTCATATGCTCAGGTGTATGGAATAAATATTTTGCTAAATAGTTTTTAAAAAAGATGTCATCAAAAGCGAATTGACTTATTCTACGTCTTGTGTTACGACATAGTCGAAACTACTGTATCTTTTTTTTATTCAAATTTTTAAAAGTTAAATATTTTATTTTGTGTGACTTACGTATGTGTATCGTGTGTATGTGATATGCAGACACTACATTATAATGTACATATACATACACCCATGCACCCATTGGAAATTATTAGCATTAAAGTCAAAGTTTGACAGTTAAGGCTTAAACAACTAATCTTATAAGTATTTTCGACATTAGTGCTGCAATTCTCTACAATGTCGACACTGTTCAGCTTGTCGACAGTTTAAACCAATACATAAAATAATAGTGGTCCTCATGAAAGCTCGCAATCTTGCGAATTCGTATTTGCACAAAATTGCGTACGCCATTTCATGAACAAACCCCAGGTTACAAGAGTGTAAATCAGCTGTTGTCATACGAGTCATTTCATACGAGGTTTACGAACTGAAAACGCATGGGAAGTTTGCGAGCACCTAGTAAACTCTTTTTGTATGGAAAGATAGAACAGCTGATATACGCAGGGAAAACTAGCGAGGTTTACGTGGTATACGAGGCATTTGCGAGCTTTTATGAGGACCATGATACAATAAGAAGGTAGGGTAAGAAGCTTTGACAAGACCTACTGCTAATGTCAGAACCATAAAATACTGTGCTACTATATCTTAAGAAAAAAAATCCTATGACAAATCCATGTTTCATAGTTTTCGTAGGTAAGCATTTTATATAAAATGTTTTGCTGAAAATATTTATAAACGAGGAACTTTTAAAAAGAAGTTGATTTATCTTTAACAGTTCCACTATCTTAAGAAGACTTAAAATAGTTTTTTGTAAGATATTGTATGCACATTAGAATAAAATTAAAAAAAAAGATATAAAGAAAACAAAATTAAACAAAAAATGATGGGCAATATTAAATTAGTGAAAAAAAAAGCTATAAAATAACTAAAAAATGCATCGTTTCAATTATAGACACATTGATTCGAATTTTTCTTTTTTACCCTATATAAAATTCCTTTTCTATGTGTTTATCCCACATTTATGAAATATACAGAAAAGTGGTATCTCTAAAATGCTTTCTGACATAAGTAGTAGGTCTTGTCAAAGCTCCTTACCCTACCTTCTTATTGTATCATGATGAGGACTACTAAAGTCTCTGCTTAGCACACGTCCCAATCAAAACACGTGTCAGTGTGTTTCCGAACACATCAATAAACAGCTGACTTTTGTTTTGAAGTCAAACAGTAGAAAAATTTTTGTGGTAGAAAAATATAAAAAATTTAATAAGGAGATTATTAATAAAAAAACTAATCAAATTATTGGATTTAATATCATGACTTCTGAAGACAGAGTAAAGCTGCTTTGGGACTGTGCCAATTCATTAAGCGCTGAAACGCACACCAACAAGTTACTGAAATCTTATTACATGTAAGCACAGAAAATGTATAAAAACAATTTAATTTTTCAATAATTCTGCTCGAACAACAGCAACACATGCCGTAAATTAGCAAGAGATAGTGTTCAAGTACCCAAAGAAAAGTTTTCCGTCTCGCAGATGTGTCCAAGATGTTCAGCTTTCTGGAGCGAAAATGAGTTCAGTCTAAAGCTGAAACCACAAGCTGTAGCGAAGAGCGGCAAAGCCAAGAAACTAATAGCCAAGCTCGACGATGCGATGGCGACAAAGAAGAAAGGAGTTCTAAGCAAAAAACAACGACGGCGAGCCAAATGGCTAAAGAAGCGTGTCTGTAGCACTGTTGTAAGTGGGGGAGTGGGTGCAATAATTGAAAACATGTATACATAATATGTGCCGTAAGAATAAATCTTAATAAATTGTCTTACTTTCAGGAAATACGTTGCGACCACTGCCAGCATAAATCGTTCATTCCACTCCAGAAACCGCAGAAAAAGCAAAACGTTGTAGCAAATCAAACAGAAAACATTATTGAGTCAACGCCAGTGCCAAAGAGTAAAAAGAAAAAATCCAAGAAAAAAGATCAAACTGCGGGACTTAAAATTAAGCCTACAACACCTAAAAATGTAACGGCTGCAAAAGAAGGGGAAAGTAACAAACCTGCCAAAGCATCTGACATTGATGTGAAGCAAGGAAAAGTTGAACAGGAGAATGTTATTTCAATGAATGCTAAAGTGAAAACTTTAACACAAGCTGCTGCTGTGAAACACTCGCCAAACTTAAGTCAACCTCTAAAAGCCAAAAAGAAGAAAAAATATACCAACAATAAACCAACACCTCACGCACCAACAGTGATATCCAAGACACAAAAAATTAACTCGTTGTTGCAGCTAGCAGCTTTGTTAAAAAACCAAGCCTCGAAATCGAATAAACAACAGAGTCGACTGGATTCGTTACTTGAATAGTATTAAAATTTATATTAATGCTTATATTTTTTGACGTACCTTCAAGCCGATGCTATCAGGAAGTTTATTATTTAAGAAAAGAAAAAAAATTTAAATTACGTTTATTTATGTTTTGATTGGTCACAGAAATACCGTACTTGTTAAAACATCTTCTCAAGAATCCTTCCAATCTGCAAAAGGATGTTAGTAGTGTTCCTTGATTCGAGTCCTTTGTTTAGTAAAGATACTTGTACAAAATTTAACATTAAAATATTTTGCTAAGTTGGTGGCCGAAACCGAACTCGTTAACGTGCGTGGATCCTTCGATATCAATATAACAAACCGCAAAGTCCGAATTTCCGCTTCTCTACACGTGACAGAATATTTTTAAGTTGAAGTTACTGAAGGCAATAACAACCCTCAAAAGAGTAAATAATGCTATAGAAACAATACTCTTCGAGAGAGCATGCACATTGGCCGTTTGTAGTTGGCTAAAAATAAAATTGGTAAGTCCAACTCTCGATAATTTTTATATAAACATTTAACAAAGAGCACAACACAATTTGATCATAAGAAATTCCATCAAAGTCTTTTCAAGAGCTGAAATGACGAATTCCTTTTTTATACTTTGCTTATAAAATTGCCAATGACTTGTGGACTCCTTCAAGTTTATTTTTATCACCCACGTGTATTCAGTGTCGCCAGATGAAATTACCACCAAAATTCTCTTTCTCACACATTTCTCATAAATGACCAGACTCGCAAAATACCTCAAAATACCACAAAATACCTTAAATGACCACAAAACACCACAATACCTGAAATTACCACAAAATCCCTCAAATTTTCTTTTGAGGTATTTTGAGGTATTGTGGTATTTTGTGGTAATTTAAGGTATTTTGTGGTATTTTGAGGTATTTTTCACACGCGTGGTAAATATCGCACATGTGGTATTTTTTCCCACGCGATAGATTTTTACCACAAAATACCATGGGAATTCCCACTTCCCACAATCGTTGAAAAATTCCATAAGTACTATTTATCGTGTTTTTCTGGCAACATAGCGCGTATTGCGTATGGAGTATATAAACTGTGAAACTCCTTTTGTAACGCCCATAAGGAGGTGTGGTAGGTATAAAAAAGTATATATATTCTTGATCAGTGTCACCACCTGAGTCGATGTAATTTCAATTATATTTTTTTTTTTTTTAATACTTTTCCGTTTTTATTTTTGTTCAATACAAAAGTAGAATTCATTTTGGAACTGCTAGTGTTAACAAGCAACAATAAAAACAATTATTTTTTTATATCCTGTAAAGGACTAAAAATTGCTTCTGTTTCGAATTTCGACCTCTTTGAACCTCCAACATAGAACAGTATACAATTACAGACAGATATTCTCTTAATCTTTATGTCATATGTAAACTTTGAAAACAAAATACGTTCATCAAAAAAATATTCAAACAAAAGAAAAACATACAAGACGTTTTTATTTTTTTTGCCATCACTGTATGTTTATACAGGGTTTTCCATGGATTAAAATAATGGGTATACACAGAAAATGCAACTGTGTGGTCAAAAATCTACGCATTGATTTTACTAAAAAGTATGAAAATAATGAAATTTCATTTTGGAAATTCATCGAAATTCATTTCATCGAAATTTTTGGAAAAAAAAAAATCTACACAAATATGGAGAAGCAAAACTCAGGAGTTCAAGGAGCAAAATATTACTTCTACAATAAAGCATGGTGGGGGCTCGGTGATGGTGTGAGAGTGTATGACGGCAAACGGAGTAGAAAATTAAAGGGTTATGGACAGTACAATGAAAAAATTCGATTGCTTTAATATTTTAAAAGAACATTTGCCGGACAGCGTTAACAAATTAGGACTGGATCGCTTCTAGATGTTTCAGCAGGAAAACAATCCGAAACATACAGCCAAGGTAGTGAAGGAATGGTTGTTGTGCAAAAACTCCAAAACAGCTGAATCACCCCCCACAATCACCGGACCTCAACCCGATAAAATATTTGTGGGAACATCTGGATAGACAAATAAAAAAGAGAACGATATCCAGCAAGGACTCGCTAAAAGCCGATTAACTTGAAGAATGGCACAAACTTTCATCAAACGTAACAACGAACTTTGTAACGAGGAAAACAAAACAATATTAATAATTGGACTGAAGTTATTTTTTTTTATTTACAACTTTAAGTGTACACTTTGTTTTGATTCGAAGAAAATGGAGTATTTTTAGTTTTTGAATTATGTGAAAATTTGTTGTAAAATAAGTTATATTTTTAGTTAGTATATAATAACAGCTTAAATTATTAATACCAAAAATACTACAATATTTTATAAAATTGCTTTTTAAAATATTGAAATAACGTAAAAAAGTATTGAAACATATGGTGTACACTTTGTTTTGACGTTCTTAAGCTTTCACTCTTTTCGTCTTTTTTTGGCTGCGTTGTCTCTCTCTCTCGCAATAAGCCGCGTATATCTGGGTGTTTTCCTTTATTTCAACTCTTCTTCTACGTTGCCATTTTCTATCTCTTTCCAATAAGGCCTGCTTCTTTTCGAGATTTAAATTCTAGAAGCTTAGAACACATAAATGAATCTATTCACCTTGACAACTTTGACCACTTTTTTTAGCATTTTGAATTTTTGATCCTGCTGCTTCTTTTTGTGCTACAATTCATTGGACCACCTTTTATTTATATGGAAAGAACCTTCTCTATTTCAATATTGATGAATTAAACGAAAAATCGGAAACAGCATCGACGGTCGGGACAAATTGACACACACACACTTTAAGAATTTCACACGTTTTGTTGTTGTTGAGGTTAATTTTGTTATTCAGAATTACCATCGACGGTTGGGACGTACAAACATTTTTTTGCGGAATCGCCGCAAGACTAGGGTGCAATAATGTGATCTATTCAAATCGAGAATATATAATACATACAGATGGTATCTTGGTATCCAAACGCCTTGTTTCAACACTTTTGAATGGTACCCCCACTACCTCTGTGAGCGTGGCAGCGCGATATGTTTGAAACGAAAAATATAGGGAATTTCTCTGGACCCACTTTAGACTAAGGTTACGAAGTCAATATCATTGAAGGAGGGAGGGGGGGGGGGGGTGTCCCAGAAGATTCGCTTTGTACTTCGAATCTAATACCATGTTCACACAGAGATTTTAGTTTTAGTTTCCAGTTCAAGTTGAGTTTACTTTGTACTGGAAACTCAAACTGAACTCTCTGTGTGAACATAGCATAACATGAAGTACGTTGATCTCAACAATTTTGCAGCTTAATAGCATCTTGCTGTAAAACGAACGAAACGTGTTTTTCACGAAGACTTCGTTCAAAAGCCAATAATCAGCTGTTTTTGCTTGATAGCAAACTACAAACGATCAATTTTGGGTTCTTGTGCAGGAAATGCACTGCTCATCACTATCACTTTTACTTTCACTTTCGTTGTTAAAATTATAAAATGCTGTCGCCGAAAACATTATAAAGTACTATTTTACTCAAATTTAACAAAATATATGAAAACAAATTGCAGATTGCTGCAAAAGTCAGCAATTATTTCCAAGCAAAAATAAATGAAACAGCTGATTGCCAACGTAAAAAGATGTAATGATTTCACATTAAAATTTTTAAGGATTTTAGAAAATTTACGAAGAATATTGAAATTTTATTATCTGGTAATGCTTCTTTTGACAAATATTCACGTCGAGAGTATTTGAGTAACGTAAGCAACGTAAGGCCGCTGTTATACAGACGCTCATATGATCCAAGATCACGTCCTTTTTTACGCTCTTTTTTCGTTTGATGAGCTCTGTGATGAAAGTATGTTATACAGACGCTCATTTGATCCCTGAACACTAGTACACTTCTTGCTACTTTTAATACTTTATGCAAAAAAGTATCACGAGTATGAGTATGGTGAGTGTTGCTATTAAGCAGGTTTTACTACTGCTTTCATGCATTTCGTACTAAAAGTGTACTATTTTCATGCAAAAACACAAATGTTGTGAATAATTGCACAGCGAAACCCTGTTTTGATCTCGTGATTCCATTTCATTTTGGAATCATTTGGTGACCAGTTTGAGCAAAATAAATTTCCTAGCTCACTCTCTCAAATTTCCCTTTTACATTGAAACAACAACAATGCGTGCCCGTGATGTGATCGTGAGCGTCTGTATAACAACGGCCTAAGGGCGATGTTATGTAGACGGTCACGGGCACGGCACGGGCACGAGTTTTTACTCTCTTTTTCCGTTTGATGAATGTCGTGCCCAAAGTATGTTATGCTGGCGGTCATTTGATCTATGATCACTAGCACACTTTTTGCTACTTTTAATACTTTATGCAAAAAAGTATGACGAGTATTAGTATGGTGAGTGTTGCTATTATGCAGGTTTCATTACTGCTTTGATAGATTTCGTACTAAAAGTGTACTATTTGCATGCAAAAATACAAATATTGTGAATATTTCCACAACGCAACACTATTTTGATCCAGTGATTTGGTATCGACAGCCGAATCATTTGGTGACCGCGGTGGGCAAAATTTATTCCCTCGCTCACTCTCTCAAATTTCCCTTTTTCATTGAAACAACAACAATTCGTGACCGTGCCGTGCCCGTGACCGTCTACATAACATCGCCCTAATAGTGCACGATGACGCAAAGAATAAATACAGCAAGCCAATTTTATCCGACATCGTTTGCAAACGAACGAGGCTTCAGCCGAAGTCTTCGTTTTACAGCAAGATGTCATAAATATCGACACGAGATCCATTTTTCAGAAAGAAAACAAGTTCAGGACAAACGACGGTAGGGAAAATTTGGCTAAATTAACTTTCTATACAAGGGTGTGAGGATCTGAAATTGAGCATACTGGGCAGGAACTTATATTCCTCCATCAGATGTTTGAAACCCTGTTAATTGGAACGGTCCACGCATATTAATGAGTTCAGCCATTCGAAAGGGAAGGATTGTTTGAATTTTAAATAACTAAATCGGGTCGCAATTTAAAAAGATTGAGAACAGCTGCGATTGAGAAGCCCTCAAATTGCAGTCAGAAATGCTGCAAAGGAAAAAAAAGACCATTTCTTATCAACATTTTGTAGGCTGCTTCAGCAACATGTTAATGATTGAATAATAAAATAAATTCAAGTTGGACGCCATTAAGGCATAAAAACGCAGTTTTTTCGCAATATTTATTTCGAAATATAGTCAAACCAATAAGAAAAAGGCAACGTGTTTTTCCTGCTGCAGCAAGCTACAGCGCGGCAAGCTGAAAAAAAAACAAATGAAACC
The DNA here is from genome assembly GCA_943735915.1 of Pherbina coryleti. Taxonomy (NCBI): domain Eukaryota; kingdom Metazoa; phylum Arthropoda; class Insecta; order Diptera; family Sciomyzidae; genus Pherbina; species Pherbina coryleti. The sequence continues at coordinate 17,653,715 of OX030950.1, read as the reverse complement.
AAAGCAATCGCGCCTGCAGTAAGACACGCAAACGTACCATAACGAAGCGTACGGAACCAGTAAACAAAGCATGTAACAACGAGCCAAAGTCAAGGCTGTTGAAGTTGTTCTTTTTGGTCTTGTTGTGGCTATAAGAATGAAGCCAAAATTGAGCAAAGACCAAAAACACTCCGCGCATGCGACACTACTACTCAGCTCGAGTGAAGTTAATAAAACGTTAACTTGCAGTTGTAAGCTAAGAATCGTGCACATTATTGGCTACTGTGTGGCGATTTTCGAATTTTAATTTTTTAATTGCTATTTTTTGTTTTTGTACCATTTTTTCTTTCCTTCACAAAGACTCAAATTACAACATTTTTGACCGTGTCAATGTGTGTGTGTTTTTGCCAAACGTTTTCAGCTAATTAAATAAACTTTAATCAATAGACAGACACACAGCTGCCGCTGGTTAGTTTGTATTCTGCCCACATATTCCCAGCATAAGCACACACAGACATAAATATACCAACATCCACCCAATATTTAACGTCTTCCTTAAAAGGATTAAAATGCTAAAAACAGAAAAAATAAATCAGCATCGAAAAAAGCTGCTAAACCGGACAATGTTTTGCTGCTGCTACTTCTTTTTTTTATTATATATTTTATTTTATTTTTATTGCATTGCTTTAAGGCTTCATTCTTGTTTATTTTGCTATATTTTTTTTGCACGACTGCGTTGAAATATAAAGTTATTATAAGAAAAAAGTAGAAAAAAGTCAGTCGCAGCGCTTCAAATGCGAATTCAATATCGAGCTGGAAGAAGAAGCAACAGAATCTATCGATTGGGCGTTGCGTTGTTTGCTGTCAGTCTATGTATCTCCCGGAATGTCTGTCGGTCATATAAATATTAGTTGAATAGGCAGGACGGCCGACTGGCCTGCCGGCTTGTTTATCTCTATACAAGGCTGCTATACATGCCAGCGGTGAGTCCGAATTAAAACGTTAGCATAAATAGTGAGAAAAAAAAAAACAAACAAAAGCAGTTGTGTTGCATTTTGCAGTCACGGAAAAAATATACAAATTAAATATTTTTTTAAGTTCTTACTGTGGCGGTCATTTCAAAATTCAAATTTCAAATTAATGCCAAAATTTAAATTTTTAAAATTCATGCCTTTGTGAATGTTTATTACCGTCACTTCGGATCAACATGTATGATATATTTCAGGAGACATAACCTAAAATTTTATAGCTCGAATTAAATAATATTTAATAGTCACTGAGTTATAATTCCATGCAACGATTTTTCTTTGGTGTTGTGGGGTCATGATTTGTTTTATTTTCGTTATGAGGTCAAAGAACCAGTCTGCTGTCGTACGAGGGTTACTACATATATTTCGGAAATAAGTATAAAGACCGAATTTTTTCCATTTTGAAAAATAAAAGAAAAATGTTTAAATTTTTGCCTTTTGAGACACGTAGAAAATAAGAAATATTCCGTGAAGTAGGGAAAACAAACAAGCGCCGAAGAATTATTCTTCATCAAGTCAATGCGAGCTTGAGGCATTTTTGAGCACTCAAAACGTCGAATTAATGGGTCATCCGTCGTACGGTCCTGATTTGGCACACAATGACCTTTTTGTTACCGCACATGAAGGACAAACTGCGTGGACAATGATTTTTAACTCCAGAAAAAGCCGTTGATGCGTTCAAAAACTATATTAAAGAGATGCCTCAATCGGAATGGGATAAAAGTTATAACAAATGGTCCGAACGCATGCAAAAATGAACTAATCATAAAGGAAAATATTTCGAAAAATTCTATATTTATTACCTGCGAATAGTAACCTACGTTAAATAAAATTAATAATACTCAGATACTCAGCTAGAAATTTTTATTACCCCACGCTTACTGCGTTAGGAGTATATAACCGTTCTCACTCTATTTGTAATGCCCACAAGGAGGCGTGCTCCGTATAGAGAAGTAAATATATTTCTGGTTCAGCATCTCCTCCTGAGTCGAATTAGCGATGTGCAATCTTTCAAAAAGAAAGATAAAATTCGAAAAAGGCGAAATCAAAAGTAAACCATACCTATCTATGTCATATAAAATGACGTCATAAAAATGGTAAAATTTTCAAAAACACTTAAAATTTTACACATAAGCTTTGATTCGAAACCCGGGCTAAAATTTGAAATTTGTCAAAATCGGATGAAAACCACGTCTATCTTTCGTACGAAGTGACGCCATCAGAATGGTAAAATCTCTTAAAATTTCACAAAAATTAATCAAAAAATATCTTCTCCCAAAATCCTTCCGACCAATTTCTCTACCATCCTTCTTACTAAAAACTCCAGAAAAAGTAATAGATAACCATGTAAGGACCAGCGTCCTAAGAAAATTCCCCTCGCACCCTTGTCAGCATGCATACAGAAAAGGTAGATCAACAGAGACTGCTCTATATCAACTGACAAATGTTCTTAAGGAAACCTTAGAAATTAAAGAAATAGCACTATGTACCTGTCTCCACATAGACGGTGCCTTTGACAACACTCCTCATGAAGCCATAAGTAAAGCTCTTACCGACAGAGGAACTAAATAACACACTTACAGAATGGATGGGTAACATGCTCAGTACTAGGACAATACAAACTAGTACCAGCACGATGGCAGCCGTTACAACAAGAGCCGTTACAACAAGAGGATGTCCACAGGGGGGAGTTTTATCTCCTCTAATGAGGAGCATTGTAGGAGATAAACTACTGGAAGATTTGGCTGAAACTGGTTCGTAACCAAGGTTACGCTGATTACATAGTAATTATATGCAGGGGAAAATACGAAGAAACCCTGTGTGATATAATTAAATCGGCCTAAAAATGACAACAAAATGGTACAATAAGGTGGTGCTGAACATAAATCCAGCACCATTGTACCATTTACAAGGAAATACAAACTTGAACACCTTAAGTATATAAAGCCAGATAGAATAAAGACACAATTCGAAAGGGAAGTAACATTTTTGGAAGTATTTCTAGACTAAAAACTACTTTGGAAACCATATTTGAAGGAAATATCAAAGAAGGCAGTTACAGCATTCATGATCTGCAGATGCATCGCAGGAAAAAGCTGAGGCTGCACTCCAAAAATATTGCAATGAATATATACAATGATCGTACGCCCCATGATTGCGTATGGCTCAGTTATCTGGGCGAAAAAAACGAAGCAACATACAGTCATCGCTGCGCTTAACAAGTTACTGAGATTGGCCTGCGTGTGTATCACCGGAGCTATGCGCATATGTCCAACAGCATCCATGGAGGTTTTACTAGAGCTAACACCTCTTCACATTTATATTCAATCCCAGGCGTAAAGGGATATTCTAAGGATGACTGATAAAGATATCGGGAGTAACTCGGAAGAATTTTGATATTCTATCGAGGCAACATCCTGAAATAACAGTACCGAGGGACAGCATGCATCCAAAATTCAGTTTCACTAAAAGATTTTAAATTGAACTAAGTAGGAAAAAGAAATGGGAAGTTATATCAGAAACCTATAAGATAAACAAGTAATTATGTACATGGTATATCGACGGCTCTCTTACCGAAGAAAGGACCGAAGCAAGGGATGAGGGATCAAATACTTCGTACACATGGGCAAAAATAGTAGGATATTCCAAGCGGAAATATAATTGATAGACAGGTGAGTACACTTTATAACCTATAAGCGTAAATACCGCAACCAAAACATTGCTATCCTTTCCAACAGTCAGGTGGCCATCAAGGCACTTTAATCTTACCAGATAACCTCAAAATTGATAAGGGAGTGTTTTGATAAACTTAATACGCTTGGGGTACAAAACCGGATCTGGATCCTATGGGTACCGGTACACAAAGTTATAGAAGGAAACGAAATCGCTGACGAATTGGCAACGAAAGGAGCATCAACTCCGCTTGTTGATCCGGAACCATTCTGTGGGATAGGCAAAGGAATCCTCTCTCTTTCAATAAAGAAAGAGGAAGAAAAGCAAAAAGGAAAATACTGGAGAAACTTAACAGGGTCAAAGCGCTCTAAACTACTCTTAGGGGCATATGACATAAAGAGATTCAAAGGATGCATGAAGCTGTCAAAGAATGATCTAAAAATCCTCCCAGGACTGCTAAAATTTTTCAAAAAATTTCCGGTTTTGATCATGATGCGTTCAATTTCATTCATTTAACTGACCAAACGAGTGTATTGGTTTCTATTTCTGATTTTTGACCTACATAAACAGAAAAAACCTTTGTTTTTGTTGATTCAAATGAGAAATGCTTACATATATCCTTTAATGCAGTTTATTTTGACAAAATAAACAACATTTCACTTTAAAATTTCGGTTTCGCAATGAACTCCGACGATGTCGTAAAAAATCCGCAAAAAGAACTTTCAAATGATGATGCTTTCGGAACGTGGAATGTCAATGTTACGAATTTCGAATACAATGTAACGATTCGGATCGTAGAATACAACTTTACGAATCCGAAAGAAAATCACAGCTATGATGGATACTGGAATAAGGCTGAATAACTTTTGATTACCAAATACTGATGAATTTTTAATTTTAGTTGATTAGAAATGAGAAAACAAATGAAAAAAGGTTACAGTGTACCGTAAAATGTACAGTGTAAATTTTAACCAATTATTTTGTTATCTACCCATTTCAAGGCAAAATACAGCATTTTACGATATAGCATTTAAAAAGTCCTTGTTAGATACGGAGTGACATCAGGTAACTATACTTACTTGCTTACTTATGTGGCGCTTACAACCGTTGCTCGGTTTTGGCCTCGTCTAAGAATTTGCGCCAGCCATTTCTGTTTTGAGCTTGCTGGCGCCAGTTGGAAACACCAAGCGTATGTTTGTAAAACACCAGGTTATCCAGTGACGTGGGGTCCAAGACCTGGGACTGTTTGTTTGTTGACACTAGGTATTTTGACATCTTGTCTTATCTGAGCTGCAAGACCCATCAGCTTATCTGAAACCTCGTTTGGTAACGAATGGAGAAGTGAGGTCCTTCCCGATTTGAATTGTTCTGCTGGTGTTGCTCAGTGTCATTCAGCAAAGACATTGAGCTCTGCAGGACGAGCTTTGCAAGAACATCAAGTTCAGACATGGTGCAGTACGGGCGTTTCCTTATTGGACTGTCCAAGGCGACTATGTTATCGACAAAAAGTTGATGCATGTCGATTTGTTTCTCTAGGGTCTTCTCCAAGATTTGTTGTAGCGTCAATATCCGGTCGATAGTGGATTTGCCTGGTATAAAGCCACACTAATAAGGTCCAATCAGCTGGTTTATGATGGGCTTCAGTCATTCACGCTGAACGGGACCTTATATGCGATATTGAGAAGGCTTATCCCACTGTAGTTGGCATACTGAGGTGGAATCGCCTTCTTGTTGATTGGGCAGAACACACTGAGGTTCCAATCGTTTAGAGTGCAATCTTCCGACCATATTCTGCATAGAAGCTGATGAATGCGTTTTAATAGAGCTTCGCCTCCATTCTCGAAGGTCATCGGCTCCTGCAGCTATGTTGTTTTTGTAACACCGGGTATATCAGCTTTTTTTGAGTGTATTCATACTTTTTTTTACATAAATGGTGCAAAGATGAACCATGCATATTATTTTTTCTTTTTGTTTTAATTCTAAATGAAATTTTTTATAGTTATCAGTTAGGAAATGTATCAAAAATTTTACTTTTTGATTTGTAGTTAGCATGGATGAGTGGTAGGAAAATAGAGATTGCATCACAGAGGACGTAGGTTCCATCTCCGGCATTGGCCTGTTTACTTTTTAATTTCTTATTTTTTAAAGCTTCTTTTATTTCAGTTATTTCTACCCGAAAAGGTTATGCTATTGAAATAAGTTTATGAATTAGAATTTAATGTATGAATGATTCAAAAAAGGTTACTTTTGGTTCACTGGGTAGTTATATATATTTGTGGCTTTATTTAAAAGTCATCTTTGAAATTGAGGACGTCACTGTCTATCGTCACATTTTGGAACTGAGATATTGTCTATGCAATTCTCACAGAGCAAAAAATTATAAACACAGTAAACTTCACAGTTTAGTTCGATGGATGTTGTTGTCTATTCCTCGATCGTCTGTGAACTCAATAAAAGCTTAAAACCCAAAAAAAAAAAAAAAAAAATACGAAAAAAAAATAAAAGTAATATGAGTCAGGAAAGAAAAAAAAAACTATCAACGATCGTTCGTGGTTGCCGCTGTTGGCGTTGTTGCTGCTGACAAAACCAACAACAACGACAACGAAAACGAACACAACTCAACGAGCAAGTGCGTCCGTTCAACTAGGGAAAATTTTGCTCAGTATGATTCAGCAGTGAAGAGTATCGGACGTTGTGTAGCGTGATTTAGTCGAGTACGCATGCGTGCGCGGCCACATAATATTTTATATATTCTTTTGAATAAAAGAATACAAAAGCAAAGCGAAAAACGAAAAAAAAAACGTCAAGAATGACCGGATGCAAAAATTGAAAGACCGGTCGAAAGGTGGGCAAAAGTGGCTTAAACAGAGCGAGTGAGCGACGAAGTGTGAGTGAGTGTGTGCACGAAAGAGTCAGTCGCTGCGTTAAGAGCGAATTGCTGTAAATGTGTCGCGCGTTGCTAAGAAGAAGAAAATTTGAATAATCAAGTACCTACATAATTCTTGTGTATTGCACTTAAAAATTGCAGGAAACAAAAAATTGTCAAGAACTCAAACGCACACATAAACGTACATGTGTTGACCATTAAAGAGTGTTGACCAAGTTAAGAAGTAATAAAAAAAATAATGGTGTTTAATTCTTGAAATTAAACATGTTTAATGTTTAACGTTTCACACATTTTATATCTACGTTTGTTGGTTTAAAGTTGCTGCTGTTGTTGTTGTTGTCATTGTTGTTCAGAAAATTAATGTTGCATTGCAGAATTTTATGCTTGAACAATTCTTTATTTACTTATCATCATTATTATCATCATCATCATCATCATCATCATCCCCATCATCATCATCTTCATCATCATCATCATCATCCCCATCATCATCATCCTCATCATCATCATTATCATCATCCTCATCACCATCATCATCATCATCATCATCATCATCATCATCATCATCATCATCATCATCATCATCATCATCATCATCATCATCATCATCATCATCATCATCATCATCATCATCATCATCAACATCATCATCATTATCATCATCATCATTTTCAATTGCGGCCTAACAGTGTCTTATGCAAATAAACCTTTTTAGAGTTTATTTTTGTTTTGTCTCTAAGCATCTACATTTGTAAATGCTTAGCTTTTCAAAGTGTGCCAAAGATATAAAAAAAGCCAGGAAATGCAGAACCAATCTTATGAATTGACCGTACAAAACGAAGTTTTTATGATTTTGCATACAAAACGAAGCTGAAAAGAAGTGAAAATTGGGTTGGTGTCTCAAAAGCCATTAAAAATCATATGTCTCATATGAGAGCCAGACTTGGAGAAGTAAAAATAAGTCATAAAAATAAAAGAAATTATTTGTAATTAAAAATTGGACGATTTTGTTCCTATATTTTGTGTCTGGCTCATTTTTAAATATTTTTGCTAAAAAAATTATTACCATCTGCGTGATAGATTTAAAGAAAAATTAGTGTGTTACTCATTCGATAATAATAATCTATATTTATAAAAATGGATGTATGTATCTACAGTCCACGACAAAAAGTAAGCACTTAAAATATGTAGATACAAATGTTCATAAAAATATAATCTATGTTCATAAAAATCATTTTCTGTTTGTTTGACCAGAATACAAATCTTAACGGCTGGACGGACTTAACTCACATTCGGCACACATATTAGTTGAATCCTAACTAAGATTATGGCACACTTAGTTTTGACCACGCCTCCTCTGTCCCTTTACAAGAAACGCAAATCAAGTGCATTTTGGTCAAACATTTCGAGAGGAATTCCGTTATTATACAAAACAAGCAAAAATGCTACGAAAAAATTATAGCACATTTGTATTAAATTGGGCGGCTTGTAATTAATATTGACGGCTAATAAGGCCTCAAAACCAATACCATTAGTTTTTAAAGATACATTAACCCTAACTTTTTATAAAAAAGGAAATGAAAGTAATTTAAATTACAATGAGGCGTGGAAATTGGCTTAGCAGTACGAATGTGTAAGTTGCCTTAAATCTTCACAATGAAAACATGAAAATCAGTAAAAACGCAAAAAATCTAAAGAGAAGTCGGAAAGTGATTTTAAATTTAATAAAAATCCTGAAAATTATGGTAAAGCTATTAGCAGTGGACGTTCAAGAGCGGTTATGGCCAAGTCACACTGGATTGCTTTATTGGCACATCACATTCTGATCCTTTGTAGCTCACACGACACGTCATGCATAATTTGACATTTCTTTGAAAATTTTATTTCGCCACCTAGCAACACTATTCAGATTGCTGATTGCCGACATGTACAGCAATCTCATAATGAACAAATTTTGATTGCTGCAATTTGTGTTCATCCGCTCTGGCTTTCAGAGTTTTTGACAGTTTCACATTGAAAGCAACAACAAAACGATTAATTGCTTGATAGGCAATCACCGTGTAAGTTGGGGATTACACGTCAAAATGAACGCGCTATATTGCGCTTAGCTTAAAATTCTAACTTCATTGCCAGGAAAGTTGTAGAAGCGGAAAGAAACTTTCCATAAGAAATACATAGTTTTTAAATTTTTTACAGCGGACATTTTTTTTTCGCTTCTTAGTACGCTGTAGAGGCGAAAAATTTGTTCAATGCAAGTTCAACAAACATTTGGAGTGTTGAAATGTCAAAATTTCGTTGTCGATTTTATGCCCGGACATTTAATGGGCACCAGAATTTTGACATTTCAATAAAAAAACAGTACGTCCTCACTTTACGCAACCCTAGATTATCGCAATACTCAAAAATTTATATTTTTGACTCAGTAAACGGAACTTAAAAAAAAAGATACAGTAGTTTCGACTATGTCGTAACACAAGACGTAGAATTATTCAATTCGCTTTTGATGACATCTTTTTTAAAAAATATTTAGCAAAATATTTATTCCATACACCTGAGCATATGACCTTTAAAAGAGTGCCGGAGAGGGTTTATATATATCACCGACCTTCATTATTTTTGCAAAGGGAACATTTTTGCCTTTGACACCTATTTTCTCCGACCACTCCTTAGGGGGGCTCCCATACAAATTTTATGGTTTTTGTATATTTATGCCATACACCTGAGCATATGACCTTTAAGAGAGTGCCGGAGAGGGTTAATATGTATGACCGACCCCCATTACTTTTGTAAAAGGAACATTTTTGCCTTTGACACCTATTCCCTCCGACCACTCCTTAGGGGGGCTCCCATACAAATTTTATTGTGTTTGTTCCGGAAAGAGTTAATATGTATTACCGGCCCCAATTACTTTTGCAAAAGGAACATTTTTGCCTTTGACACCTATTCCCTCTGACCACTCCTTAGGGGGCTCCTATACAAATTTTATGGTTTTTGTATATTTATGCCATACACCTGAGCATATGACCTTTAAGAGAGTGCCGGAGAGGATTAATATGTATCACCGACCTCCATTATTTTTGCAAAGGGAACATTTTTGCCTTTGACACCTATTTTCTCCAACCACTCCTTAGGGGGCTCCCATACAAATTTTATGGTTTTTGTATATTTATTCCATACACCTGAGCATATGACCTTTAAGAGAGTGCCGGAGAGGGTTAATATGTATGACCGACCCCCATTACTTTTGTAAAAGGAACATTTTTGCCTTTGACACCTATTCCCTCCGACCACTCCTTAGGGGGGCTCCCATACAAATTTTATTGTGTTTGTGCCGGAAAGGGTTAATATGTATCGCCGACCCCCATTAATTTTGCAAAAGGAACATTTTTGCCTTTAACACTTATTTCCTCCGACCACTTCTTAGGGGGGCTCCCATACAAATATTATGGTTTTCGTTTATTTATTCCATACACAGAAAATAAAAGAATTGATTTATTACCTAATCTAGTTTAGCTAATGTGAGAGTTTCTATTTCACCTAATCTTTTCAACAACTTTTCTACTTACACAGTTAATTTAACAATCATGCATTAGGTAATTCACCTAATTCAAATTAGTTAATTCAACTAAAATTTTGCTTATTAAATCATCTAATTCTTCTAGTTATTTTACCTAATGCAAGTTGTCGATTTGTTCGTACACTAGGGAAATAACGCATATTAGCATTATCCACGCCTCAGTATAAATTTTATATAAATATTTACGTGGATAAATCAAATGCTTTCCTTACAACTTGTTTTCTTCCCGTATTTGAATTTTTTATTTCTGTGCAGCCCAAGGAGAGCACAGCGCTCTTCTATAAAAAACATAAATAAAAACAAAGTGAGAAAATTTTACAAAAAGTAAAGCCTCATTGCGAGATTTGAACTCGGGCCGCTGGCGTTCAAGTCAAACGCTTTACCGCTGTGCTGTTACGCCGTTTGATAAATTGTGAACAAAATGTATATAAAAATATGAGGTCCACAACTCTTAAATTATGGGCATCTACAGCAATTTGATTAATTGGTATGTAGAGTAAATTCCTGTATTGGAAATTTAGCTCAATAGATAAGGCGTTGGTTGTTGAAATCTTGAGATCAGAGGTTCGAATCTCAGCGGTGGCAAAGAAATTTTTCAGTCATTTATACAATGTATATATCTCTCTCATTCTATCTACTATAAAACAAATCTTTCTTCTCAATCATGTGACGAAATGAAGTAAAGTCACCTAAGGAAAATTTCACTTCAAAATATAAATTGCAAAACAAAAAACATATTTTTTGCATATTTTTTGCACGGCATTCCCACTCTTAAGTGGGAATTCTATCTAAATAATTAGATGATTTTTCTACACTTAGTAGGTGGCTTGCCTAATCTGAAGTGGTCATAGTTTAAAAAAAATTAGCTAATTCTTCTAATAAATTATGTGTCTTATCTATTTTATGGTTGAAGGTACACCTAAATATTTAGGTTTTTTTAGCTACTCTCGCAGTTAAACTACCCAATATAATTGCATATAATTAACATTTAGAAATTGGTAGCGCACCTAATCAAATTCGTTGACTGAAAATCACCGGATTACTTTAGCTGAATTGACTACATTTTTAGGTAAAAGTTCTACTCTTTTTTTTCTGTGTACACCTGAGCATATGACCTTTAAAAGAGTGCCGGAAAGGGTTAATATGTATTACCGACCCCCATTACTTTTGCAAAAGGAGCATTTTTGCCTTTGACACCTATTCCCTCTGATCACTCCTTAGGGGGGTCCCATACAAATATTATGGTTTTCGTTTATTTATTCCATACACCTGAGCATATGACCTTTAAAAGAGTGCCGGAAAGGGTTAATATGTATGACCGAACCCCATTATTTTTGCAAAAGGAACATTTTTGCCTTTGACACCTATTCCCTCTGACCACTCCTTAGGGGGGCTCCCATAAAAATTTTATGGTTTTTGTGCCGGAAAGGGTTAATATGTATCACAAACCCCCATTACTTTTGCAATAGGAACATTTTTGCCTTTGACACCTATTCCCTCCGACCACTCCTTAGGGGGGCTCCCATAAAAATTTTATGGTTTTTGTATATTTATGCCATACACCTGAGCATATCACCTTTAAGAGAGTGCCGGAGAGGGTCAATATGTCTTACCGAACCCCATTATTTTTGCAAAAGGAACATTTTTGCCTTTGACACCTATTCCCTCCGACCACTCCTTAGGGGGGCTCCCATACAAATTTTATTGTGTTTGTGCCGGAAAGGGTTAATATGTATCGCCGACCCCCATTAATTTTGCAAAAGGAACATTTTTGCCTTTAACACTTATTTCCTCCGACCACTTCTTAGGGGGGCTCCCATACAAATTTTATGGTTTTGTCGATAAAACCGGAAACTGTCGATAAATAGGTAGCAAGTTTAAGCAAACAAAAACATCAAATGTTGGCTTTATATTTCATGTAATTGTGTAAAATTTATATAAGTTAGAGAGTTCTAACATGAATTTTTGTATTTTATTTTTGCATATTTTGTATTTTTGCATTGAGGATCAAGCAGACCAACAAGTGCTAACATCAACATTGTACGATCAGTACTTTAGGCCCACCAAAGGCTCAAAAAGTGATATAAATACCGACACCTGATCACTATCAACCACCCTACTTACCTCCGAGAATGACGTATTCTACGTCAAAAAATTGCATAATTATCGCAACTTGCATTTGCGTAAACTTGTATAAACTTTTATCTTATTTCCTTTCAGTTCTTTTTTGCTTGAAAATCTATTAAAACAATAATTAAGGATACAAATTGCATAAATCCACAATATCTAGCGTTTCTTCAACGTTAACTATGTCAACTGCCCGAATTTCTATCAAGGTCGTACTGTAGTTGCTTTTTTCTCCACACAAACATTTTTGACTCTACACTAATATTTCGGATGTAGAATTGTATGGCAAGAAATTTTCATTTCTACAGCATTACTATACATAAATACATACAGGCTTTACAAAGAAATAAGTAGAAAGGATCACTAAAAAACTAGAATTGACTGAGATAAAGGCATATACAATTACCTGAGATACAAACTCACATGTCTTCGGCTTTTTGAAGCGCTTAAAGCATCCTATATATGTCTATATCCATCCTATATATATATTCCACGAATTAATCACCCCATTTTCGAAATAAGGCAGCTTAAGAGGCGTACGAGGGTTGCTACTTATGTTTCTGGCCTAGCAACATTAAGTGGCATAACTTACAATCTTATTTGAGCGCGATTTGTGTTGTTTAAAGTAACTTGAAAAAACTAATCTCGGGCAAAAATTAAATTAATTCATACACATTTTCGTGCAATTGTTTGTCATACATAACTTTCGACGTGAATTATCAATACAAGAATGCATTGATGAACTTAATTCTTTATACGGCTATTAGGCACCATCCTACAGCGCTGTTAAAACTAGTCTTACGAATTCAATCGTGACCGACGTTCGCTTCAGTTCGAATTTGAATTCCGTTGCTGTGCTAAAAAACATCGATGCCGTATGTAAACTGATAAAGTAAGACCGTAAAGATTATAATTTGGCAATAAAAAAGATTTGTTTTTTATAAAGACCTTTTTGATCAACCAAAAATTCGAATTGATGTGTCCTCCAATGATGGAGTGATGTGGCCCCAATGACTATTTTTTATTCCCGAAATTAAAAAAAAATACGTGGTTAACGATTTTCGACACCCAAAGAAGCGGTTGTTGCATTCAAAACTTTTCTTTTGGAGTTACTTAAATCGAAGGAGCGCTTCCTAAATTGGTAGCATCGCATGCAAAAGTGTATTGACCTTCATGGGGAATATTTTGCAAAACAATAAAACCAATTTCGATCATAAATACTTGTTTTTTCATTATTAGGACAGAAATTTAAGTAGCAATCCTCATAATAACACGCTTTTGATAGTTTTTCATTTCTAACGAGAACAAATGCAAGTCCCAAAAGAGTGACGCTATGATCTTGGCTGCAGATGGAAATAATCTTTGCTATTTCTGGAGCTGATTCTCTCCCTTTTCAGTCCATTGTTTTTACTGTTCGTTTAACTCAGGTTTGAAGAGATGGACTCATGTTTAATCCATCTTTATAAGTAGGCACAAAAATTTAAAAAACTCTACCCTAGGGGAACAAAAGCTAAAATTTAAAATATATTGGAATGATGATAATCGAATGAAGGTATGACATGGATAATCACTTATCGATCAACAATAATTTGCATATTTACTCAAATCCTACTTTACCAATATATGGTGGTTTTTTTTTAGAATTGAGTGCAATCGAAAGAGTAAAAAATTCCCCTCCTCTTGTCAAAAGCTGCAAGTTTTAGTTCAAGAAATTTCTTCTAGCAAAAATGGTAAAAGTGTCAAACTGCAGAACATCAAAAGTTCTTTAAAATAAATAAAAACTATTGGAATGGAAATCAGAAATATGGTGAATTGTGTAAAAACTAAATATAAATGTTAATTTGAGGATTAATTCCAATATTGTTAAAAATCTTTAGTATGTCGTCTGCACTGTCGGTGCTCCAAATGCAACATAACGATTTGTTTTTGACAGTTTACACAATTTTAGTCCGAAAAGAGATTTTTCCTCACTCTCACGTTTTTGACAGTTTTACCATTTTTAGTCCAAAATGTACGGGAACAGACCTAATGGTACTTTATACCGCTGTCATTCTTTCCGAATGCCGGTTGTTGCCTATCTATAGCTCAGTTGGATCTATACGCCAGATATCCTTAATATACGAGTTATTCATAATAAGCCTATTGGGGAAAGTTATTCCATTATTATAAGTGGATTTTAAAATCTAAGTTATATTCCATGGTTTAGAGGTCATAAAAAAATAAAGAACTGCAGAACTCTCTTCGCAGTTAGTTGTTCTTTCAAATATCCATAAACTTTGTATAATTTAAACATTATACTGGCCAAATCTTAAAGCTAATAATGATATATCTGTAATTCGGTCATAGCCGCCCATCATAATATTATTAACTGCATTTGCAATGGAAGTAATAGTGCATGTCCTTGGCCACAAAATCCATTTCCAGCAAATGAAGTAGAGAATGAGCAAGTAATGCATAGCAATTTGAATATGAAAAAAAAAAAAATAAAATTACACAGCATCACCAGAGAAAATTTTATGTTCTCGATTTTTCATGCAGCCATTCGAAATCCGCAGCTGAGGCAGCATTAGAATAAATGACGAAATCATTGCGGGTGGTGGTGATGATGTTGTTGTAGTTGTCGTAATTGTTGCTGTTGTTGTTGTTTATGTTGCAAGCAGCAGCATTAAGAATGAATCATATGCTTCATTATATGGACAACCCATGCAGCAGCAGCAGCAACACGACAACCAACACTACCATCCTCATCATTGTTCTCGCAGCAGTTGTTGTTGTTGTAAAACGTGCATTGCCAATGCACTAAACTGTGTCTTTGAATTTTAAAAAAAGATACTTTTTCTTATTTTTTTGTAATTTGTATATTTTTTTTATTTTTTTTTTTTTATTTTCTTTTTGTCTTGTCTTATGCAGTATCCGTACTTTTATTTCTTCTACTTATTACCCTTTGATACCTCGCCTCACTGCGTGCTCGAAGTTGTATTGCTTTGCTTGGATTTATTTTCCACATGAAAAACTTGGAGTTTTTGCTCAAGTCGAAGTTCTTCTGTTTTGTGGTGCGCCGTCTGTTGGCTGCCAACGTAGTGTTCGTTCGTTGCTCGACTCTGGTGTCTGTTGGATCAATTATTTCTTTTGTTGTTTTTAATATTAGTGCAAAAATAAAAAAAAAAATTTTAAATAAAAGAAAAACTATAAAAAAACAAAAAACATGCAACGGGTTTTATTGTTTATTGTTGCGATTTAGTAAGTTGCTAGTGTTGTTGTTGTTGCTGATTTTGTTGTTTATGGCCAAGTCTTGCTTAAATGCTGTCGATATAATTAAGATTTTGTAAAACTATAGCAATCAAAACAAAAGAAAACAAAAAAACTATCTGAAATGATGTGTCATCGCAAGTTAGCAATTGTATCTGCAAGATACACTTAGTTGAATTTACGAATTGTGAAATTTCTAAATATAATTTTATAACTTTCCGGTTTTGTTTATGTTTGTAAAATTGTTTTAAGCATTTTAGTTGTTGCAAATTTAGAAATAAAAGAAAAGAAATCTATCAAAAAAGAAATTTTAATTAAAAATGTTGCTTGAACAAATCATTTCCCAGCGTTTCACGGTCCGCCTGTCATAATTCGAGATTGCTTGGAATTGTAGTTATTCGCTTATGCCAAATGGTGCTAATAAATGCAAAGGAATGAAATGCTTCAGTTAAATCTTTGTTGCTAAGCAACTGCGGAGTTTAGTTGGTGTTTAAATATTTTTGTTATATTTTTATTATTATTGTAAATAATAATGCCCGTGTTGTCATGATTACCAATAACTATTTAAAATAGTTTCAACTGCAAGATTTTAATAAATCGATTGACTGAGAATTGGGTGTGAGTTTAAACTTAAAGGTACTCATTCTTAGTGTAAAAAATTCAATTCAATGTTTAAACACGTGTTCGTTTAATTGAAGTAGCTCCAAGTGTGCTACTAGTTGTGAAATTTTCCTGTAGTGATCTTCGAAATTAAACCTTTGACCTACTACTTTTTTAAAAACTTACTGCTTATTTTTGTCGATTAATATCTTCGGTGACAGTTTTGTTGCAAGTGAAAGTTTGTTATGTGTTACTCTCAAAAATATATCCGTTAAAAAGTGTGAAATTCTGACACCTTATTTTGTAAGGGTTAAGAAGTGATAATAGTAAAAAATTGTCTATTTTTGGAAAACCTCAAAATTTAAATATGTTGATTATATTTATACACACATAAATTAGTGGAGGCTACAAAATTATATTTAAAAAAATTTAAAAAATAAAATACATATGTCTTTAACCCTTAAGGGGATGGTAAGGGTTTCAGCGTTAAAAACAATTTTTGCGAATTTTTTTTTATTAATATGGATAGAGCAAATATATTCAAACCTTTTGTACATTATGAAGTATCATTTCAATAACATTCTGTATTTTTTTCTTATGCGACAATATCGACAAACAAGCCAATGACAAAACTTTTCCAGTAACTTCATTGGAAAAAGACGATTTGCGGTGTTCACTGTATCTCAGCTGGAAATTATCTGAAATCAAAGAACTTACGCCCAAAAAAAAAGAAATGGCAAAAAGCCCGATTTTCCATAGTATCGAATTTTGGAAAAAACGCCCGAATTTGAAATGGCAATTGAGCCCGAAAGAAAGAAATTACGCCCGAATGGTTTGGAAATTAAGCCTGAAAAAAAAGGAAATTACGCCCGAAATTTTCAGTAGTGTTTCGGGCTTTATTTCCAAATTCTTCGGGCGCAATTTCTGTGAGCCAGATTCAATGTAAGACTATCAACATATTAAACAACAGATTTGAGTAGTAAATTTGGAAAAATGGCCCAGAAACAAAAAACGAAATTTCGAAGCGAGCTATCCGCCGCGATACGTGTGCTCAGCAGCATCATAATGCGCGCGAACCGCGAATCGCGATTCGAACATCATCTCAACAGAATTTTGAAGCCAACCGAGTTAAGGCCGCTTTACATTGTCCTACTGCGTGTTACGACATGTGAGATAGAAAGTATAACCGAATCTTATCACACTGTCATTTTTTAATTTTTGTATAAAGAAATTAATTTTTCTCTTTTAGACTATCTCACAAAGTCGCATTGCACTTTTATTCAATAAAAATTTAAAAATTGAAAATTCTTAAAATGAATCGGGACATTGCAGCTATTGTAAGCATTATAAGGGCCAATTGTGCATTAAAAATAGAAGCAGTCATTATTTTGCTTGCTTTTAAACATTTTATGAAATGTAACTTGCAGCTTGGTGATTTTCAATAAATTAAATTCGAAGAAATCTTATAAAACTCATCTCTGGTCGGATAGAATGTGTGATGAAATTAGAAACAAACCTAAAAATTAAAATGTAGAACGACATGTCAAAAAAATCAAAACAGGTTCGAACACACTTTGCTTTTCGTTGTTTACACCATTCTACATTCTATCATACATGAAAATTTTGACATGTCGTAACACACAGTAGGACAATGTAAAGCGGCCTATTGTATGCATAACAATCAACTTTCGCTACTTTACGAGGCACTCACTCAACATAGCAGCTATGATGATTCAGGAAGCAGGAGGCAATTATCAACAAGATTTGCCTCTGCTTTCGGAGGCTCCGTCAATGAGTACTATGCAAATGCAATCTAACATTCAAAAAGTGCAAAGTTGAGGAGACATTCGAAAACTACTAAAACACCAGCTAACCGTTCTCACGCTTATAGAAAACGGAAAAAAAACTTTATTTATTCCATTTCGTATTGCATTCCTTTTCTGATACTTCCTCTATTTATTTTACACTAAAATCTCTCTTATTCTCTACTTTTTAATAAGTTTCACTTCTGTCATGTGTACGTTGCTACTCGCGAGTTTTTTTTTTATGTTATTTCATGAACAAGGAGTTCATGGACATTATGTCCGAATAAGGCTCAAATTGTATTTTTTTTATAATAAAATAATTTGCCCTTTTAAGGAATGTTGTGTTTTTACTTTCCGTTGAAGGGCAAACCATTTTATCACACGGAGTTTGAAATCACTGAACTTTTTGGGAACAAACAAAAATTTGGGAGTTTTTTTCCTTATTTTAACTTGGCACAAATGCTCGATTTTTTTTTCGGGCCTAAATTCCAATTTTTTTTCGGGTCTTTCTTCCATTTGAAAAATATTTGGAAAAAAGATTCGACATTTTTTGGTACAAATACTCAAAAACAAGATTTTGTTTGGAGAATTTCGGGCTTCCTTACCAATTTTTTTTTTTCGGGCGTAAGTTCATCGGGCGTAAATTCTGGGAGCCTCCCCCCAACATTCTTTGATTACTACTTTTTCTTTTTAACATTTTTGGTGGTCATTTTAAGTGAAAACTGCTATTTTTCACGAAAAATTCCGCCATTTTGTAAGTAGAAAACCACCTTCATGTAAAAAAAATTCTAACACTTATCGTTGGGGGAGGTATTTTATATGTAAAAAGTGTATAGCACCCCCAAAAATTATAATTTTTGAATGGCTTTTGACTTAAATCACAAGTATGGGTATTTTTCTTAATTTCTATACGCTCGGATTTGAACATTTTCGATTTCGGCAAAAAATTATGGGGATACTTCGAAAATGTTCGTTCTCCGATTTTTGAAAATGGTGTGGTGAAGCGTTTCATCAAAAGATATTTCCGTTTTCATGTATAAACATCAACATAAATCGGTTTAATGGCCTCGGGCAAGCTCCTAAGTCAGTAAGAAACTAAAATCCTAATTTAATATTCATCGCTAATATCGAGGTCATAGTCGCAGTTTTGTCAGGTTGCCCATGTCGACGCATTTCAAGTGATATGGCCGGTCGCATTTGTTGCAATGAATCAAAAAATGCCAAAAAACCAATAAAAACGCATTAAACACACACAAAAACACTAAATACACATTAAAACGGAGTTTGTGGCGTGTAACGTTTCATTTTGTAAACACTGGCATCATTCAACCACTCGAAAGATATTTCACAAACACTGCATATTTTTTAAGAACAACATTAAACCAACACGACTGATGTATTTACCTTAAATTTGTGTTGAGTAGTTGGCATAAAACACTATAAATTCACTCGATCAAAAAATTGTTACCACTGTTTTGGAAGAGCAAAACAATGTACGTCTGAACGCTTCGCTATATCATAAAAAACTGTGCGGCAATAAAAGCTACACGTGACGGTATGACACTTGATTATATATAAGCACGCTGTCAAAATTTCACAGGTGAAACGCTTCGCCCACCGAAACGCTTCACCTCACCGCACCCTGCGAAGTTTGAAATGAATCTGTAATGTAGTTTTTAAATGGCAGTGAACACGGAATTTAAAAAAGTGGTTTTGAGAAAAACGCGTTTAACATTTTAAAAGTCGGAGCTACTGTCTTAGAGGAGTGTGGACTAACTAGCTAATAACTTCGAGAGTTTTGCTCTGATTGATTTCAAATTTTGGGACTATATTTTTGAAATGTTTAACTATAAGAAAAGACATAAAAAAAAGAAAGCGATTTTTCAAAAGTACAAACCCTTACCGGCCCCTTAGGCTGTTCAATAAGGTCTTATAAAAAAAATGAAATATTTTGGCAATAATTTTTACTCACAATACCCTCCTTTAAGACTCCAATATTGATTGAAATATACATTCCACTGTGTAGAAAAAAGTTTCAAATACCTTTAGTCCAGCGATCTTTCAACATTTTGATACCTTTCGTATAGTACGGTCTGTCCTCTTCATAATACGTATTGGTTTTCAATTCAACTTCTTCATTTCATTAACTTTTTTTCTCGTGAGCCAAAATTTTCCAATTTCGAGATTGGAATAGTCGTTGGATACCATATCTGGAGAATGCGGTGGATGGAAGAAATAACAGTTAAAAATGTATTTCGTTAAGTGTTGTCATTCCTTTCAATGACTTGTGAGATGGTGCATTGTCTTGGAAAAGAAATTACTTTCTTCTTCTTTGAATGTGATCGTTTTGCCTTGAGTACATTGTTCAAACGTTCCAATAATGTTGCATAATCTTTGCCTGTTCTTTTTTCAAGGAAGTCGATCAATAACCGTAAGTTTCCAAAAAAACAGTGCCTAAAACTTTTTCGATCTATTGATGGGCCAAACATTTTTGCTACTTCTTACTTCTGGTTCAAAACATAAATTGTACCGTAATCCTATAAGGTTGCTTTGTCGTCATTAAAGAGGCCATGGAAGCACCATTAGAAGTAGATTTTATTATAATACACAAGTCGTAAAAGAACTACATTTTAATAGTTTTAGAATAAATTTTATCCAATGCAGCACATTATAACTTACCCGTACTTTGCATCACATATTTTATTATAGAACACAGTCCATCAATTAGGGACATTCTGAAAGCAAGAGGACTTTCTGAAAGAAGACGTCATAGCGACTATTTTTCTGAACGAAGTTCAGTTTGTCTGAGTTTTCTCTTATTCACACTGAATGTTTATATGGGGCAGTATGACCATTTCGACCATAATTATAACAACTTAAGGATTTAAACCTGCGAAGTATGTGAAAAATTGTTCCTAATAACATTTCTTGTCTTTAAATACTTAAATCTTTAAGCGCACAACTCCGCGTCCCATTTTATCCCATTTTATCCCATTTTTTTGGAAGATTTTTGGTACATTTATTCAAAATATATGCATACTGAATAAAGTATTGAATAAACTTTATGATTTCTTCAACAAAAATATTCCTTATCTAAAAATATGGAGGTCTCCAAGTATCATCTCCTTAGAGATCTCACTTGAACTGAAAATGATGAGAAAAATAATGTTATCAAAATAATGCTAAAGTTGTTTAAAAAATTTATAAATTTGAACTAAATAAATTATATCGGTTGCCTGGGAGCTTTCCGATCAGTTATATCATCTCAATGCTAGTGATAATAAGAAGGAAATATTTTTTGGGACTTCTGACCCTTGATTTATGAAACCCACATATCCTTTGAACGTACACTAAGGGAAAAAAATATTAAATTTATCCAAAAACTTTTTTAATTTATCCAAAAAGCGAGTCATTTTTGCACCAATAACGCATTTGAATAAATCGACTACGTAAATATTTAAAATTTATTTGAATACTTTTTTAATCAAATTAAATATTTAAATATTTAAACAGAATTAATAAAAAATATATTAAAATTATGCACGAATTTTTTTAAAATATCTTTCAAATATTTACTATTTGAAAATAAACTATCGCATTTAAAGAAAATTTGAATAAAAATATTGAAATTAAAAAAAAACATATTTAAATTGAATATGTTATTAATGGTTTTATGGTATTATTTTCTTCATATTGCGTTCATCAAATGCCATTGCCTGTATAATTTATTATCGCTTCACTTTTTTCGTTCTCTAATTTATACCATTTTTGACAGTTGGTGCACTAATATTGCACCAACTGTCAAACATAGTATAAATTACAGAACGAAAAAGTAATGTACAAAATTGTTGAGGCAGAAGCAAATTATGCAGGTAAATGACAATCGGTCCAAGATATTCCTGAAAATACCGAGTTGTCACTCCACCCTACATAATTTAACTTCTTTGCCAAACATGCATAATATATTACTCCTGAAACAATAACTAAATGAGAACTATGAGAACTATAAGAACTGCAAATGCAAAAAATAAACTGCAGAAACAGAGTGCGATGCTGTTGCTGCTTGTCGGAGTATGTGTGTAAGTGTGCGATGCTGCTTGCTTGTATGGAATATGTGTGTACGTTTGTGGTATAAATAAAATTCAAATACGGGAAAAAAACGAGTTGTAGGGAAAATATTTGATTTATCCACGTAAATATTTAAATAAAATTTATACTCAGGCGTGGATAATGTTAATATGCATTATTTCCCTTAGTGTACATATTAAAAAATCTTAGACATAACTCTGTTCACAAAAAATAGTTTCTATATTGCAAAAATACTGCTAAACTGCCTCTATATTGCGAAAGAAGTTATTATCTATTTTATAATCAATCTTAATATAATCAATTCTATTTAATATTGCTCCATAAAACTCATTAAAATTGTGTTACCGAACTTAATAATAACAATTAAAAATTCCTCCTACAAATAGTAATGCCAACAAAAACATATAATCAAAAAATAAAAACCATTCCCAACATGCTATTGATTATATCAATTCTCGAAATATATGTAGTGACCCCCATGTCTTATAAATTAAAATTTCAAAAGTGATCTTATTACACATTCGAATTTTTTTCCGTAAGAAAAACAATTAATAATGATTTAACCATGTTCTACGTAACTCATAACATGCAAGTTTCGTAAAAACAACAACAACAACGAGCTTCTCAAATAGATTTCAAATTGTGAATAATCTTAATCATCTGATCAACTGACACGCTTATTAGCGATCAGCATGACTCAAAGAAAGAAATAATTTCATATTTGTGTGTCTATCAAGCTGCTTAAAATTATAGGAACAAGCCATGAGAAAAATCCGAAATGATTCTTTCGTTTAGCGCAGAATCGAGTTAATTTTCGAGTTAATTAAGTCAATTATAATTAAAAGACTTCAATATTGATTGAAACATACATACCACTATGTAGAAAAAAGTTTCAAACACGTATGGCTAAGCTTGCCATATGTTGGGACTAAGACTAATGGTTCGAAAACCGTGAAAAAAATTGTCACTTCAAGTGATAAGATCAGTTGTCATCGGCAATTAATCGGTTTAAAGCAAATTAAAAAATATGTTAGAAAATTCTATGATCTTCTTATTTTAAAAGAGTAAATTGTGAACTTATAAAGTATAAGTGTGATGATTCAGAACACATCTTAAAAATCAAATTTCCAAATAACATAATTTGCATCTTTTTCGTATGTTTCCATTACCTTACAAGAGCTTTATGAAAAATCCTAGTCGATAAAATAACATCTTAAAAATAAGTGAAACAAGGACTCAAAAGATATATTCGAGTTTCTTTAAAATACTCAGTTATTTCTTTAAAAAAGAAACTTACAAAAGTAGAATGCCCCTTTAAATAAGATAACTCCCTAATTATTTACTTTGTCGTTACCCTCAAGCAAAAATTGGAAGACTTCCATATGAAAATGGTGCGGAAACATTCTTCATCGTATTTTTTGGAAACTTTTGGATAGTTTTAAATTGATGTTTCCAAACCGCTTCTTAAGGAATCCACGTGGAAACTTTTACTTGTTTTGGAGCATTTAAATTTTAATTTATTGCGAATAATAAAATCTCGAATAATAAGCCTGCCTCGGTAGTCGAGCAGGTAGTATGCTTGACTGTCAATCCAGAGGTCCCGTATCGAATTCCGGCCAGACTTGTTGCTGTTTCCACATTACTTTTTAAAACAATGGAGAGTAATTTATAATTAATAATTTATAATTTTTGATTTATAATTTATAATTTATAATTTATAATTTATAATTTATAATTTATAATTTATAATTTATAATTTATAATTTATAATTTATAATTTATAATTTATAATTTATAATTTATAATTTATAATTTATAATTTATAATTTATAATTTATAATTTATAATTTATAATTTATAATTTATAATTTATAATTTATAATTTATAATTTATAATTTATAATTTATAATTTATAATTTATAATTTATAATTTATAATTTATAATTTATAATTTATAATTTATAATTTATAATTTATAATTTATAATTTATAATTTATAATTTATAATTTATAATTTAAAATTTAAAATTTATAATTTTTAATTTTTAATTTTTAATTTTTAATTTATAATTTTGTTTATAATTAATTTTGAGCATATGTAAAGATAAAAAAGCTTTGTTCTGGCTAAAGTCGTCTTAGGTGATTATTGCTTGTGGGCACAGAAATCATACAACAGTTGATCCTACGAGATGGGTTTATAAAGACTGCCATATAATATCGCATAAAATTGAGCTTGTCATCCCGTTAGCAAATAATATTTTTTTTCAAGCTCATTTCACAATTCAAAAACTTTTGTTCTCTTCCTTTTACTGGCTCAATTAAGTTGAACTTTTGAACTGTGTCTCATTCTGCAGCTTGAATAATACTCAAGAATGTATGAATTTCTGAGAACGCACTAAACAGCTACAGTACAACAGCAAGAACGATAAAGTGCACAACAACAACAACAAAAACGACATCAGCAACAACAGAATGATGATCATCATTAATTCACGCATAATTGAACTTTCAAAAGAGAACTCACACAAGAAGAGGTAGAATAGCACTAAAAACTGGAATTCAATGAACTGAGTTAAGAAAGCAAAAATAAAAATAAAAATTAAAAAATGTGTATAAACCTCCATAATCTTAGAAACAAAAAATAGAACACATAACTAGAGAGAAATAAAAAAGAAATGCTAAAATAACGTCATCAATGACAAAGAGTTAAACCATAAATGAACTTAAAACAAAATAATACAGACAAAAAATAAAAACAAAAACAGTCAGTTGAATGTATATCTATTGAGTGTATAACTTGTGATCGCGTCATCATGATGATGATGATGATGATGATGATAATGATGATGAAGATAAAATAAAATCAACAATAACAAACCGCAAGTAGAGAACAAACATTGAACTACATTCGTGTGCGCTGTAGGAGGCGCTTACACGATCCTCCACACTTGCTCTTTGCAGCAGCAACATCAGCATCATATTCAGCAACAGCAACAGCAACATCTCGATCGCTTGCTTAAACGTTCTACAGCGTGAGATCCAACAACTGCTCAAGTGATCGTTGTGCAATACAAACGGGCATCTTCTGCTTTCCGTGGTGAAAATAAATACTTATGTACATATTCGATTACAATTTCAATCGGAACGGATTTAAAAAAAAAAAAACTAAAATTCGATTTAATGCAATATCTTATTGATCGTTATTTGATTGGCTTTTCTTTTCTTTTTTTTTTTCTTGTTCCTCTTTTTTGGATCACAGCAATGCTTGTATGTTATAGGCGAGCAAGTGTTACATTTACGTGCAGTATCTATGAGATACTTTTAACGCAAAGGTGCTAATTTCGAAAATTAACAACATTTTAAAAGAAATTTAAACAACAAACAAACATTTTGTAGTGAAATATTCAACAACATTCACACTAGATATGTTAGTACGAGTATTTAACTAAACAACAGTAACGTGGTGCGATTTGTTTTTCAATTTAAAGATTTTAATTCCAAAAAGTGAAAAATAAAATTAACTATAATACAATAACAATTAGTTAAGCCCTTATCAATTACAAGGAGAAGAAGAACAAGACTTAGTGTGTAAATCATGGATTTGAACCAGCAACGTATGGAAATTGAACAATTTCTGTTGGGTGAGTCAAGAAATGACTTTCTTTATAATTTTATTCCACTAAAATACGTTATATTAATCATGACTTTTTATTAAAGCTATACATAAGCTATTTTATTAAAAAAAAGAAGTTGTCTGTATTGTGGTCACACCCATAGGTTCTGGCGTGACAGTGCATCTTTAACCATGTCCTTATTCTTGTCCCCTTCCTTTCCTTTGTTCCAAAAGTTGTTCTCATCCTTATACACTAAGAGAAAAAATATTAAATCTATCCAAAAACTTTTTTAATTTATCCAAAATCGGGGTCATTTTTGAACCAATAACGCATTTGCATAAATCGAGTACGAACATATTTAAAATTTATTTGAATACTTTTTTAATTAAATTATACATGCGTATTGTTAATTTTATGTTAAATAATTAATATTTAAATAAAATATTAAAGTATTTAAGCAGAATTATTAAAAAATATATTAAAATTATGCACGAATTTTTTTAAATATGTTTTAAATATTTACTATTTGAAAGTTAAACTATCGCATTCAAAGAAAATTTAAATAAAAATATTGAAATTAAAAACCAACATATTTAAATTAAATATGTTATTAATGGTTTGTTATAGTTCTCGTTTGGTTTTTGTAATGAAAATTATATAGCCTAGATGTTTAGCCAAGATGCTTCGTGAGTGCAATGGATGAAATTTTGTGGGGAGCTCAGCTCAGAAATCTCACCCATCGCACTAATGAAGCATCTTGGACTAACATTTAGGCTATATAATTTTCATTACAAAAACCAAGCGAGAACTATAACAAACCGGTAGTATTCAGCGACAAGCAAGAATCTTGATTCTAAAAACTTCTATGATAAACTGCAGGTACAGAGTGCGATGTTGTTGCTGCTTATCGGCTATTTCAGCTGTTTGGAATAAGTCAGAAGCTTCACTGTGTGGTATAGATAAGATTTAAATACGGAAAAAACGAGTTGTAAGGAAAATATCGACGTAACCTTTTTCTTTTTTTTAATTCCTTTCCTAAGCCTTCTCCCCTACTTTCTATAATCTTTTTCCTAAATCTTCTCTTAAGTGTGTCCAAATCATTGTTCTATTCCTTGTCCTTAACCTTATCTTTATTCATGTATTTGTCCTTATTATTGTCTTCCTTTTTGTACAAACACTTGCTTTGATCCATGTCTATATTCCTGACCTTATCCTTGTTCATATCGCTTTCCTTGTCCTTATCTCACTACTTTTAGCAGTCTTTATTCTAAATCTTGTCATTAGTGTGTCCAAATCCTTGTTTTATTCCTTGTCCCGTTTCTTGTTCTAAACCTTTTCCTAATCTTATATATTGTTTTAAGTGTGTCTAAATTTTTGTCTTAAGCCTTGATGCAATCCTTGTCAAAGTCCTTTTCCCTATTCTTTTTCAAATTCTTGTCCTAAACCTTGTCCAATTCCAAGCTCTTATCTTTAGCCAAATGTTTGTCCTGTTCTTTATCATATTCTTGGACTTTGTCCAAATCTTTGCCCTCACCCTTTTCTAATTCTTGTCCTATTGTTTGTTTTTATTTAAATACAGGACACGTCCAATATAACGAATACCCGATTTAAGAAATGTCCAATATAACGAACGGCAAAATCTCTTCATTGACTATTCTACATAACGAATTCAAATTTTTTGTTGTCATTCGATTTAACGAACACTTCAGGGGGCATATAGGTTACAAATTTAAAAAATAAATTTTTTTCGGGAATTGTTTTTCAAAAAAGGAATAAAGATATCTTTTTCAAATTTTGCACATATATTTATTAACATTTTGTCCTAGTTCAGGCGATCGTTCAGGCGATAGCCACTTAAACAAGGATTAATTTGGTTTTTTTTATTTTGTCCTAGATGTGCCAAACTGGTGATATCCTGCACACCGTCAATATTTTGGCATTTAAGAAAAAAAATCAAATAACGTTAAAAACCGCTTCAAAAATTCCGAAAAAAATATTTTGTATTCTTTAAATGTTAATAAATATATGTGCAAAATTTGAAAAAGATATCTTTTTTCCTTCTATGAATTTTTTAAAATTTTTAACCTATAAGCCCCCTTAAGGGCTTCTATACAATGGGCTTCAGAAAATAATGTGAACTTTACTAAAATCAGAGCTTCAAGAGGAAGCACACAAAAAATCAATGGAAAGCGTGAAGAAACAAAAGAGTCTGTTAAATTTTTTCAAATATTAATTAAAAAAAAAGGACAAAATATGCAAATATTCTAATAATATTTATAAATAAAAAGTGAACTACTAAGACCTATATATCTTTGTTTAAAATATTCATTCGATATAACGAATTTTTCGATTTAACAAAAAGGCTGGACAAGAAACCATTCGTTATATTGGACGTCTACTGTATTTATTTAATTTTTTTTTTAATTTTTTGACGTGACAGCGTTACGTTTTACAGCGCAGGCTTCCAAAAAAGTTAACAAAGGCAGTTTTTCAAAATGAATCAGCGTTGCATGGAATTGTTACACGCTGAGTGTAGATGATATGACAAAAACTTTTATATGAGAGTAAAGCTTAAGTCTTTGACTATAAAGTCAAAAAACAAAAAAAAACAAAAAAAAAAAACTTTTTATTCGGGACATGGAGGAAGTTGCTTAAGCAACTTTTTGTTTTTTTTTTTTGTTTTTTTGATAATGTCACTTTGTATGGAAGGTGGGTGTGGTTTTCACTCGATTTGGTTGAATTTTATACACAGAGTACATGTTATATATCAAAGTTCATATGCAAAATTACAATTGCAAGTCCATATATTAATTTTTGTGGAATTTAAAGAGATTCCTACATTTTTGATAAAGTCACTTTGTATGGGAGGTAGGCGTTGTTTTCATCCGATTTGGCTCATTTTCGAACTTGAAGAGCAAGGATAAAGATGAGAAAAAGCTTGAGAACAAAGCATACGCTGTTACGTCAACACCTACGGGTGTGTTCACGATACAGCAAATACCTTTTTTAATGCTTTTGCTCTTGCAAAACCTAATGCTTGAGAACCTTATGCTTCATGACGACATTGTTATTTTTTTTAATATTTATCATGAAACCGAAAAATTTAGCGTCATTAGTTACAGAGTTATAATTCCATGCAACGTTTGTTCCTTGTTGTTCATTTTTTATTGGATTAAGCGATTGCCTCCGTGGTGTTGTGGCGCCAAAAATTTTGTTTCCATTTTCGTAATGAGGTGTAAAACCTTCTTCTGCTGCCGTAAAATAAAATTTTTCCTAGCATTTTTATTCGGCGAGTAATAATTCCATGCAACAATATGAACTTTATGTTGCATAACATGGTACCTCCACGACCTGACGATTTATTCATTAATTTTTTTATTTTTGTCGTATAAATCCTTAATTTCTGTTTTATAAGATTTACTCTGACGCATACTCATAGAATTCCATGCAACGCCGTTGCATGACTGATGTATTTTCGATTTTTTAACGTCTCTCTCCTCATCCTAATGACGCCATGAATTTTTCGTCAATTTTTTCGTGTGAGTTGAGAACCAGACTTTACTGGCGTATAATATTTTTTACCATAGCATCTATACATAGGCATCTATACATAGCATCATACGTGGCGTCCGTGGCGTAGTTGGTTAAAGTGCGTGGCCGCTATGTCAAAGAACTTTGGAGACCCAGGTTCGAACCCCAGCAGCGACAGAAAATTATTTGAATTAAAATAATTTTTCTGTACGGCCGCCACCTCTCTGCAGACAATGGCAAACCTCAGAGAGTAATCAAAATGCCATGTAAAGCTTCTTGAGAATAAGAACATTCCGTTCATCGCCGTTCGGAGTCGGCGTTAAGCATGTAGGTCCATTTCTCGGTCAATTGTGTACAAACTTAATAACACGCACAACACAATTGATCATAAGAAGCTAGGTCAAAGTCCTTTCAAGGGCTGAAATGGCCAGTTATTTATTTATTTTTTTTTTATCTATACATAGCGCATCATAATTCCATGCAACAAATTTGCAGTTTCGTTGCTAAGGCGGCTACCTCCGCTTTCTGATGACAGTTATAATGTTTTTTAATTTTTTTTTCTTTTTTTGTCATTTAGTCAAAAAATTAACCTTTACTGGCGTGCATTGCCTTTATAATAACATCTATACTCGTTGAAGAGCAATTCAATGCAACGTCGATGCATTTGAAAAAATGATTTTCTAAATTTTTTCGGAGACCTGCGCGGTAAAACGTAACGTTGTCATGTTTTAAGCTATACAAGAATGTCACAATTGGCGGTTTTTTCTTTTCTTTTATCATTACTTACGTTGCCTTCTGCCCTTCCATCTTTGATTAACTATGGTTGTGCTTATTTTTCTCTTGCATCTTACCATATTGCAAAATACCGTCTCTAGCGTTTAGTTTGAAAACCTCATTATAACCCAATTATCAAAACTTTAGTCTGTAATTTTTTTTTCTCATACTTTTAACTCATACTTAGTCTGAAGTTTAGTTTATTGCGGTTTTGTACTGGCGGTTCCCGAGTTTGTTGTTATAATTTTTTAAGCTTGTTTTGAAAATGATCGGCGTGTGTTAATTTTTTTCCCAAACTTTGCTGTGTTTTTTTTTTCTTTTCTTATTATTTTTGTGCTAACATCGCTATCTATTATTACCACTTTTTTGTGTTAGCAAAGCATGGTTAAATGGTTGAGTTCATACTTTCATTCCAAATTTCTGCAATTGTTCCTACACATACTGTTTTATTTTTTTTTTTTTTTTTATTACAGCCTCAGTTTTAGTTTTCTTGTTTTCAGACATATTTCTTAAAAAAAAATTTTCACTTTAAGCGCTTTCTTACCGCTGTGGAGGTCAGAAGTTCTCACATATGTCACATTTAGGTTAATTGTGGTTTCCTTTGTTTCTGTACTTCTAAAGTTTTGCTTGAATTCTACTCTAAAGTTTCTCATAACAGTTAGTAATGATCTTGCTTGACGATATCTAGTAGAGAAAATTTGATTGTTCTTTTCGGTTACTACCTAACGAATTTTCTAGCTGTTGTTAATTATTTTATTTTCTTGAACTGAAATTCCTCTTTTTAATTATTTACTTTAATGGGTTTTTGCAAGTTTTTGAGGAATATTAATATCATAAATAAAACTTGTTTATTTTAAGTAATCTTACTAACTAATAACATTGCTTAGTAAAGGATGCATCAACAAGTGGTGTAAAATGTGTTTTTTGAAAACGATTACACAGGTTTACAAAATAAGGTAAACTTTTGGACCAGAGAAGACGAAAGATTTTTCTATATTACTCATAAACTGTCAAAGATATTGGCAAATCATAAAAAGTTTACTAAAGCTAATAAGATATTCTATCTGACAAAATAAAGTTTTTGAAAATAAATCGAAGGAAACACAGAGACAGGGTTGCAAACATGAAACAAATTTAACAATTTTAAAATTTTTGAACTTTGAAGTCTGATATCTTTAAAACTACAAAAGACAATGAATTTTTGTAAACAGTTATAGTTAAGTCTAGTATTTTTTAATCAAACCTTTTTAAGACAATTAAAATTGGCTAATGCGCTAAAAAGATACAGTGCAGTTATCAGAAAAATAACGGGTTTTTTTTGAAGAAATAATTAAATAAAAAATACCATTTTTTATGGTATACTAGCAACACCCGGCGCGCGTTGCTGCACCCGGCAAGTATATTGGAAATAATAAGTAAATTCAAAACTTTTATTAGTCAATTAGTCTGACTCCAAGCTCATGTTCAACTACCCGTTACAGTTTCCCAATAGCAGAACATCACTCCCAGGTGGCAATTCCATTATGAGTTTCAATGTCCTGTGATTTTTAACTTCCATAGCTATTCTGTATAGAAAATCGGGCCACACCCCACAGTAAAAATGCTTTGACAATTAGTAACTCCATACTGAGTTTTATTGTTATGTGACGTTTAGTTTCAAAGCTATTTAATATCAAAAATTTGACTTGTGTGGTCGAAGCCATAACCCCTTATCCTATGTCCGTCCCAGTTCTCTTGTAGAAATACATTCTCCACTCTGAGTTTCAATGTTGTGTGACTTCTACTTCCAAAGCTATTCGATACCTAAATTTGAATTGTATCGGCAGTGCAACGCCCACTTGTCAAATGGTCACTCAATTTTGCCAGTCCAAGCACACAACTAAATAGCACGTTTTAACCGAGTTAAATTGATATGTGACTTATAGTTCGAGAGTTATACCTTAAATTTGGGCTTCTGAAAAAGTGCCACAGCCCTCGTCCAACGCCCATAAATTTTCACCAGTGGAACGGCACGTAAAAATTTCATTCGAATATCAAATTTCGATGCTGTGTGACCTACATATAACTCCAAAAATATTCGATATCACATATTCGCAGAAGGAAGTATCCAATTTGGTCCAGTCGTTTTCAAGTTTTAAGCAACCGAACAAACCAAGATAGATAAGAATATAGATAGATATACGTATATAAGAGAGGGAGAGCCCCCAGCATATTTGTATAGCTCTCCCCCCATTTGTAGTACTGTTGCCAACAGTGACCATATGCACTTGAGTACTAAATTTTAGTCTGATAAGACCCAAGTCCGTGGCGTAGTTGGTTAAAGTGCGTGGCCGCTATGTCAACGAACCTGGAGACCCAGGTTCGAACCCCAGCAGCGACAGAAAATTATTTAAATTAAAATAATTTTTCTGTACGGCCGCCACCTCTCTGCAAACATTGGCAAACCTCAGAAAGTATTCAAAATGCCATGTAAAGCTTCTTGAAAACAAGAACATTACGTTCATCGCCGTTCGGAGTCGGCGTTAAACATGTAGGTCCGGTTTTCGGTCAATTGTGTACAAACTTAATAACACGCACAACACAATTGATCATAAGAAGCTAGGTCAAAGTCCTTTCAAGGGCTGAAATGGCCAGTTATTTATTTTTTTTAAGACCCAAGCCGTCTGAAATATAAAATGTTCATTAATTTTTGAGCGGAAAAAGGAGGTGTGGCAAAAATGTTGACATACGAACCATAGCACGGCCAATAATAACACAACAAAGAAAACCGCAAGCAAATCGGACGGTCCGTTCTTGAGTTATGGAATTACAAACACAAATCACGACTTTTTTTATAAATATATAGATATAGGAAAATCTTGAAAATGCTATATCTCCAGAACAAATGTGGTAATTTCGTGCAAACTTTCCCAACGTACCCTGAAATTTTTGGTTGAAATCGATGGTCGTAACTTTAAGAACGTTAACTGCAATTTTGGTTGTAATCTTGCCCTAGTAGACAGACAATAACAAGTTAAGTGCAAAAATTTGAGTCTACATATTCGTTGTGTGATGTTGCCGTGCCAGTGAGACAAAGGGTTGGTTGACGTGTCTAAAATATCGCTGCCGTTCAGGTGTCCGTAGCAAACGATACAAAACAGTCAATTCCAATTGACTGGCCCGAATTGGAAGATATGGACTTGTACGACATGTGGTTCAACAAGCCACACAGCACACATTACAATCGATTTATTGAGTAAGTTTGATCAGATAGACTATTTTCTTTGGGGCTACGTCAAGTCATTGGTCTATGCCAACAAGCCGACTTCGTTGGAAGAGCTCAGAGCCAACATTGAACGCAAAATAGCGGTCGTTTCGCCCGAAATGTGTAGCCGAGTCATCGAAAATTGGGTCCAACGAATCGACCGCTGAATACGTGCCCGCGGTGGCCATATGAACGAAGTCGAGTTTTATTCATAAATATTTTGATTGTACTTCTTTTGGAGGCATTTTCGGCAAGTTAGAGCACAAAATTCCCAAAAAAAAGCACATTTTTCGCCTTTTATGACATTCGGCTCAATATAAATCACTCGAGTGGTGGATTGATGTACAGTTTTTGACTTCTTACTTATAATCGAGATCCGTACGAACATTTTAATATAATACATGTGGCATACTTCAATCATTTTTCATAACACAAAAAACTCGTTTTAAGAGCATGGTTCAGTTGACTTTTGTTGCGATGTATCTTCAGTAGGATCGTATTCATAGGAAAAAATCCATGGTTGGAGTGACATTATTTGAAGCAGTAATACCGGTCAATTTTGAACGAATATCTAAACTAGGAAATTTTAGAACTGCCTCTGAGTGTGGTAATGGTAACTGCACACTTGGCACTGCCTCATAAACTTTAAGCACTGCTTTCGATTTATTTAAACCATAAGAAAAGTTGGTACATCCGTAGAATTGTGCTCAACGGGATTTGTCCAAATCACTGGAACACCGAAAGGCATTGATGACTTTTTACCAGACTTCCATTTCAAAAGAATAGTCAGACAAACTTTTCGCGGTGCACATATTTCTTTGCACATTGTCTTTGGTCATATCATGCCCGAAATATTGTTCATAATAAATAAAAAATAAAAAAATAAATAACTGGCCATTTCAGCCCTTGAAAGGACTTTGACCTAGCTTCTTATTATCAATTGTGTTGTGCGTGTTATTAAGTTTGTACACAATTGACCTAGAACCGGACCTACAGGCTCCGAACGGCGATGAACGGAGTGTTCTCGTTCTCAAGAAGCTTTGCATGGCATTTTGATTACTCTCTGAGGTTTGCCATTGTCTGCAGAGAGGTGGCGGCCGTACAGAAAAATTATTTTATTCAAATAATTTTCTGTCGCTGCTGGGGTTCGAAACTGGGTCTCCAGGTTCGTTGACATAGCGGCCACGGACTTTAACCAACTACGCCACGGACGCCACAAATATTGAAATATTGTTCATACTCATCCAAAAATGGCCAATACTTTATCCAGTTTTCTACTTATTAACAAACTAATGATTCTTTTATACATTTCTTTTTAATTAGATGTACGTCAACACATCCGAGCCTCACTGGAGACATCGGAGTACGAAAATACCTCAAATATGTTCCATGTCACCGAAGCACAAAGTAGCATTCAACTACTGCAAAAATGCGACCAGTTGCTGGAAAAGTTTACGGATAAGAATCACAATAACGCAAACAGAAGTTGCAAGGGTACAGCGATAAATGGTAATGACGACAGACGATACAATAATCAGAGGTCAACAGCTGAAACTGAAACAAATCATGACATGATGACTCGGACTAATGGAAATGATGCCGGAGCAATGAACGGACATGATGAGGATGCCTCATATTTAGATATGACAGCAAACAAAAAAACGAGTAAGCATATTACAACAAAGTAATAATGAAGAAGTGTCTAAACTCAGTTTTTTTTTTTTTTTTTGTATTTATTTTTGCAGTATCATGTTCGAGAGAGTACATGGCCTTTAACAACTCAGCAGATAGTGATAAAACCTTCCGTTGCTCTACGCGTAATGCTGAGAAGAGAACTGATGATGATGCTGCCGCAAAGGTAGCTCAAGAGGATAATGATGATGATCTTGATTTTGAGTCAAACGACATTACTTTCGATGAAGAACCTCAAATATACGATATCTGTCACGTAACACAAGTCGACCCAGATGAAACGCAGAAAGCCATGACACCAGAACTCGATCAAACGCAGTTCATTGATTGTCCTTATATAGATCTGCCGGCCGGCCATCTATCCATACAACGATCTAACAAATATGGTCAACTACAGCGTATTGAGAAGCGTTTTTTTTTCGATCAGAACAAGAAATGTTTTTGCGGCATACTCAACGACTGGCTACTGTGCTATGCGGACGGTCCGACTACTTCACGCCCCAATATAACTCTACATCTCAAGGGCCATGGTATCGAAATTGAACACTGGGGTGAAGGCAAGCGCAGAGATGTTTGTTTTCAAATAACAACCGCCGATCCCAACAAAAAGTTCGTATTTCAAGCAAACAACGAAGTGGATGCCAAGGAGTGGATACATGCCATTGAGGCGGCCATTCGTGGTGATTGTGCGAGCATCTTAAAGAATGCCCGCAAGTTGCCAACGCCGCCTGTTATGAAGCGCATGACTTTCATTAGTCAAGTCGGCCACGGCGAACTTTCGAGTCAGGCGGACTGCATCTATGAAGAACCCTCACCACTTTATCACGTACACGAACCAACTGAGCTACTGATCTCAAAGAGCTTTGCCTGCAAAGAGAGCGCCGAGTCTCAACCACCGGAGTTGCCAGATAAGCTCAGCAACTCACAGGCCATGGCAAAGAAATACGAATACGATGTACCAAAGTGCCCACCACAACCTCTGAAATTAGCCGAAACTCAGTCAGAACTTGAAATGACGATTTTACTAAATAACGTCGAACCGAAAACACCAACATCCACCCAAGCACCAACACCCAGCGAGTTTACTAACAGCAGTCCTCCGCAGGTACGCCCCATTTCAATGACTTCCGAAAAAGTCGATTTCCAATCTAAGGTCAAGGACGTGCACAGCAAGCTCTCTAGTCAACTCTCAGCTGGACCAAGTCTGCAGAAGAAACCTGTTAAGAAAACTTTGTCATCTAGTTCCAACGAAACAGAAATGCTCAATTTAACCTCCAGCACGCCCACAACGCCTACTACAAAAGAACTAAAAAAACAAAAGAAGTCCAATACTCCTTCACCCTCCGCGCCAAAAGTAGCCACCATCGGCAATCCCAATGGCAGCTCTTCCAATGCAAGTGGTGAAAAATCTGCCAAAAACTGGTTTCTCAATCGTCTGAACAAGACTACATCATCTACTCGTAGCAGCAACTGTTCCATACCTTCGCCAGCGAAGTGCAAACAAAGTGAGAAGGAGAACCTTTTGAGTAATCTTGAAGTTGGTGACATTTACGAGGGAACTGACAGCAATCCAGCATCTCCTATACTGAAGTCCAGTGGCAGCAGTTCACTCAGTGGTGCCAAGAGCAAAGTCAACATGATCATCAATCAGTTCGAGACCAGTGGCCATTTGGCAATGTTTAGTGTAGAAGCACTGGCCGGAAATGCAGTCGCCACATTCAACTCATTCTGTGAGAGCGATTGTAATAACTATGAGCCTATCATGACCATCTCAACGCCGCCGAGTAGTTTTATGAAGAAAGTCTAGACGGGCGCATTGACTTTTCTTAGGAGAGAGAAAGAAAGAAAGAAAGAGAGAGAGAGAGAGAGAGGGAGAGAACGCAAAAGAGTGCCTTAAAAAGATAGGGTGCGAGATACAAGGTATACTTTAACACTAGGAGCACGCTTGTTTTAATATTAAGCTTGAGTTTAGTTTTAAATTGCTTCAGAAATGTTGAGCGCATAGCCTAAGTTCTAAAAATGTTTGCCTGCTCATATTTAAAATAGAACGAATAAAAGAAGTATTAAATTATCTATAAGTCTGGAGTTTTTTATTGACTCATTTTAATCTTTTTATTGAATCGCTGTGACGAGACGATCTTCCGCTAAACTCATAAATTTGTGATTTACATAGATAATAATCAGATTTCACTTAAATTGAAATTTTCTATATAATTGTTTTGTTACTTGATAATTTTTTTAATGGTTTGAAATTTGAAAAAAAAAGTTGACTGTATTGTGGATACAACCATTGGTTTTAACATGATAGCGTTTCTGCATCCGTGTCCTTTTTCTTTCCCCATCCTTTCCTTTGTTATCAAACCTATACTCATCCTTGTCCTTATTATTATATGTGACCTAATAATTGTCCAAACTCTAGATTTAATCCATGTCGAAATTCCTTTTCCTAATCCTTGTCCTACTTCTTTTCCCAAACTTTGTCCTAGATTATATATATATTGTATAATATTTATATTTTACATCGTTTTGAGATAGGTATATGTAAGTATGTAT
This sequence comes from Pherbina coryleti, assembly GCA_943735915.1. Classification (NCBI taxonomy): domain Eukaryota; kingdom Metazoa; phylum Arthropoda; class Insecta; order Diptera; family Sciomyzidae; genus Pherbina; species Pherbina coryleti. Next base: position 17,616,292 of record OX030950.1, on the reverse strand, counting down.
GTATTTACAAATTAGTATATTTTTGTAAAAAAATTAGCTTGTCTACTGTTGATGCCTTAAGTTTGGTGCGTCTTTCATTGATAATTAACCCGGTCTTGCTAAATAAATATAAAATATATTCTCTCTGATTACACAGATGAGGCTGGAATACAAAGGTATTGGAACAATACGGTAGTGCTTCAAGCTGCTTATTATTGTTAACCTTTAAAAGAGAAACTATTTAATAATCTGTTCGTGAAATTCAATATTTTCGTCATTAGCTGGCTTTAAAATAGAAGATAGTAACATTTCGGATTCCAAGGCCCTTGATGCCTATCCAGCATTTTCTTCACTTCTAAAGTCTTCTTTTTTGAAGCGTGGGTCTAATATTGTACATAAGCGAGGTAGAGTTCGTTCTTCATAGGGAAATAATCCTTTAACCACTACTTTAAAAACACATTCATAAAATATTTTTCCTTCATTTGTATTGATTTCCTTGCAAGACTGTTGAAGTTGTAGATGTTTTTTTAGTGGGATTATAAGAGGCAAAGTTACTTTCTTTGAACTAGATAATTGTTGAGCTATATCATCAAAAAGCTTCAAAATAATTACTAGTTCTCTTAAAATATCAATTTCGTCACTATCAAAAGGCTTCGTAGCATTTTTACCACAATTTAACAGAGTTATGTTGATTGCATCTTTTATTTTGATAATTCTAGCAATTATTTCATAGCAACTGTTCTATCTGGTTGAAACTTCTTGAATAGCTTTAAAAGGTTTTTCCGTCGATTTTTCTTGTTCTTAAAATCGAGCTCTTTACACGCAAAGAAAAAAACGTTTATTGCAAGTTTGCCGCAAACGAACTTCGTTTGTCGTGATTGGGATCGTTATTTACAAACGTTTCAACAGTTGTCAGAATAATAGTTCAGTTGCGAGAAACGCGTCATTTAGTTGCAGGTAACTAAGTTCGTTTGTCATATACGCGAATGATTTTTAAATTGTAGCAATTTAAAATAGTATAGTATCGATAGTCCTAAACCATCGATAGTTTACTTTTATAAAACAAACCATCGATATATCTATAGTATCGACGATATTTTTCCACCCCTAATAACCAGGGGATTATGATTGGAAGTAGAATAAAGATATGTACGAGGCTTGAGGTAAGGATAATAAAAAAGGACCATCAAAAATTTTTGGAGAAGAATTAGAATACAGTTTGAAAAAAGGATAAGAGTAAGGATTAGGAAAAAGATAAAAACAGGCTTTGTGCAAGTATAAGAACAAGGGGCAAGAATTTGCACAAGAATTAGAATCAAGATTTATACGAGGCTTGTGGTAGGGATTAAACATAATATAAGTTAGAGACTAGGACATATTTTTTCGTAGGGATCAGGCCACAGATTTAGAAGATTTGGGAAAGGAATTGTGCAAGGATTATGAAAATAACGGAAAAATTTTAAACTTAACTGTAGGTTTAAATATACAATACCTTCTGTTCAAAATTGAACCAGACTGTGCAAACAAAACAACAACGGTTAATTATTCTTCAATATTTATTTTATCATCTTTTTTGGAATGGCTCCGAATGGCCGATTTTGGAATGTCTCCCTCTGCGAATTCTCTTTGATGACTTCAATCGTCTTAAAATGTGTTCCACGAAGTGACAATTTGAGTTTAGGGAATTGGAAAAAGTCACACGGTTACATATCTGGCGAATATGGTGCTTGTTGGACGATATTGACATTGATTTGGTCAAATAATCGCATACAATGCATGATGTGTGAGCTGGTGCATTATCGAGTTTAAAAAACCATGAATTGTCCTTCCATAATTCTGGCCTTTCGCTGAATATTCTAGCGCAAACGCTTTAAAACACTCAAATAGTATTGAACGTTGACCGATTGACCATACGGAAGGAATAACGACGGCACAACACCTTGAGAAACGAAGAAAACAGTCCTTAATTTTTGAACGACTTTGTCGTGGTTTTTTTTTGTTTCGGCGCCACTCTGCAGATTGTTGAATTGTTTTGACGTCATATTCGTACACCCAAGTCTTGTCACCAGTAATGATGCGCTGAATGTTTGTATCGTCCATTAAAAGCACCTCCTGAATGACACTTGCGAAACTATTTCTGAAAGAAATTCAGCAATTGTCTCACAAGTCGCGCTGCAACCTGTCGCATTGCCAAAAACATCATGTTAAATGCTGTGCGCCAATTCAGTCGATATATCAAGCTCTACAGCTATATCTCTCACGGTCACAGGACGATTTTCGAGCACAATTTCCTTTACTTTTTTTACATTTTGCATCTTTTGTTGATGTTGCTGGGCGAGAAGGATGAAACAAATTTTCAACTGATGTACCACCCTCTTTAAACAGTTTGTACCATTCAAATGAAATTTACAGGTCAGATTCGAGGCGAACTGGTTTACAAAGCAATAAGAAAGAAACTACGTACAGATCGTGCTAAAAATGAAAACCCAAGCAGTGTTACCAATCTAAAAAAAATGTTGTTTCATTCGTACAGTCCAGTTCATTTGCGAAATAATGAAGGCTTTGCTATTTTGATGACGTCACTTTGTATAGAGATAAACGTGGTTTTCGTACGATTTGGCTCATTTTCGAACTTGATAATACTTTTTGAAAAAAAGCTTAAATATTAAGTTTCGTAACGATAGTTAAAAACGGAATGACATATTTAAAATACCCGTGGGGATATAAAAATACATTCTGTGCTGTTTATTTGATGAATTATATCTTCATAGCGTAAGATTGTTCTCGTTACTTTAATCCTCAGAACGGAGATTTTTAATAAAAAAACTAAGCATATTATAATTAACAAAACCATACGCCAGAGAACCCTGGTTCAATTCCATCTGACACAAAGTTTTTTCAATTGAATTCATTTTTCTGTTCGGCAGTCACCTCTCTGCAGACAATGGCAAACCTCATAGAGTAAATATTGCCATGTAAAGCTTCTTGAGAAGATGCACATTAGCCGTTTGGAGTCGGCATAAAACTAGTAGGTCCAGTTCTCGATCAATTGTGTTCAAACATTTAATAACTGGCAGAACACAATTTGATCATAAGAAGTTTGGTCAAAGCACGTTTGCCACTTTGGTGCAATTGTACTTAAATTGGTACATTTATTTTCGCTTGGTACATAGGTACATTATTTTCTGATTTGGTACACTTCGGAGAGGTTTAGAAATTTCACAAAAATCGAAATTTGGTAGCACTGTTGGCGTAATGTTCAGTGTCCAGAGTTATGTTCTGTGGCAACTTGCATTGCATACCCAGCTAGAACAGTAACTGTTAGCTAACTTGTTATTTAACGCGAGTCGTAACAGAAAATCTGTTAGGCCCATATAAAATTCTCCATACAAAACTCGTTATATTTGTTCAGGCGGTGGGAAAAATCTAACAAGTATTGTCCTATACGTGTGAGCTTGCATTTCGTTCTGGCACCCATGTTTTGTTCATTTAAAAAGACTAAAGCTGCACTCCACACTCCAATAGGATATTACATAAGAAAAATCATAACAAATGTAGGCTTTTTATTCAAAACACAGTTAGCGGCCGCCCGCCGCTTGCCCACCGTAGCGTAATGGTTAGAGCTCAGACCTTTAAGGCCAACTTACTCTGTTCGAATCGCGAGTTCAAACCCTGGCTCAAACAAAAATACAAACTTTTTTTATTACAATTTTTTTATTATTTTAAATCGTTATTTGCCTTATAAATGTTAGAAAATACATATTTAAATATAATTTTACAATTTTTTCAATATTAAAGTAAAAACAATTCATGAACAAATTAAAATATATTCGACACATAACATATTAATTTTAACTAAAAAAAAGAAACTAATTAAACTCAAAACAATAAAACAAAAACAGCACAGCTTTTTCACAGCACTTATTTGCAATATTATTTCATTTTATTTTGTTATTTTACATAATTCTATTTATTTTTCCGGAAACTTATTTGCACCGCTCACTTTATTTTGACTGTTTTAAAATTTTTTCGATTATATTTTGATGATAAAAGAGCAAGATATATAAGCAGATATAATTGTCCTTGTTTCACATAACATCATACCGTATGAATGTGTTAGTGCTCACAAAATATTGTTTCATTGTGTTCGTAATTTTGTTAGCGCTGTCTTGCAGGGTAAAGTTCTACCTTTATTCTGAGGAAAAGAAAGAGACAAAAGTACAAGCTCATAATTTAAAGAAAGATGAGCAAATGATTGCGCCAATTTTTGTATAAATTACAAAAAGGAATTAACAATTGTTCAAGTGTGTGCAGGTGGAAGAAAAAACGCTACTAATGGAAATGAAATAATAAACACTCGATATTCAACATCATATTAAATTTAATAATATTTTGCTTGCAGATTTTTTATAAGAAAAAACCAATATTTGATGTCAATGATGGCTTAGATTTAAGGGAAGCCTCCACTTCTGACTGCGAGAGGGAGGCTGAATGCAGCAGGTTTCATTTGTATTGAAAAATTTATTAAAAACTGTTAAAATTTCATTTTAAAGTGTTGATGTTCCATCTCAATCAGACTGAATTCGAAAGGAAGTTTCGTCCAGAATGGCTACAAGACAAAATTGAGAATGCATTTTGTATCGTCTCACAATGGGTTGAACAGTACAAAAAATGAAGATTAATTCAAAAATTGAAGTTGGTATATTGAAAAAAATGTGTATACCGTATTTGTATTTGTATTAATTTATTGTTGTAGTTTGTTTACTTTTTTTGCTACACTCTCTGAAAGTTCAACAATTTTTATTAACTGAACGCGTATTGATAAAAAGTGAAAAAAGCCAATTTACAAGTGTATTTTTTTATAAGTTTTCTTAGACTAAAATATACTTTTTTTAATTGAAGCGTCAACTTCAGGTATTAGACTTTATTCTTAATAAATATTTGTTAAGATTAATGTAATAAATATATTTTTTAAAAATTTTTTAAAATTGTTCCAAAATATGTATTTTTTTTTTATATATATGGTAAGTTTCAAAGGGTTATCAAGTGAGATCAAGCAAAAATGTTTACTCGGTAATAAAATATAATAATTCAGCCCTCTTTTAAAAAAAAAAATATATTGCGAATATTTGCAGAATTGTAAAATATTTAAGTTCCTTTTAATTGTACAGCTTTTTATTATATTGATGACGTCTCTTTGTATGGACGATAGGCGTGGTTTACTTCCAACTTCTCCGAATCTTAAATTCAGAATTCATTTTAATTATTAAAATTATTTATATTTGTATTAATTTTTGAGGATTTTATGAAGGTTCTACTATTTAGATGACGTCATTTTATATGGGAAGTGAGCGTGGTTTTTATCTGATTTTGCCAAATTTCATAGCTAGGATTTATATTGAAGAGAAAAACTTACGTGCAAAATTTCAAAGCATTTCTTTAATTTTTGTAGGTTTTTGAGAGATTTTACTTCTAAAATAAAGTCACTTTGTATGAGAGGTAGGCGTGGTTTTCATCCGATTTGCCGATAGTATATAAAATAACCTAATATTTTTGTATTGTTCGAAAACACACAATGAATGTTATAAAACTGTTTTATTATTAGGAATTGGTACATTTTATTCCTTTTTGGTACATTTTTACGGAAAATTTGGTACGAAAAAAAGACGAGTGGTAACCGTGGGTCAAAATCCTTTCAAGGGCTGAAATGGCCAGTTTATTTTATATTATTTTATAATTAACAAAAATAACCTAACAAGATAGTTTGAAATGAGAAAATTAAATCAAATGAAAAAAGAAAACTAGTTCAAATAATTAAAGAAGACCTATTGGTTAGAAACTGTGTATTCGCGCAGTACAGGTTATCTGGTGGTGGTTTTTATGCTTCCTTGCGTAGATTTTCCAATATTTTGGCTAAATTATCACGCCTTTGTTTGTTGGGCATGCTGATGGATTTTAAATTATACACCATTGTGTTGGATTCATTATTTAATCTCAATATAACATAACCAAGGTCATTGTCCGAGGATACAATAGAATCAATTTCGTACCACATAAAGGACCACTGCACCTAATATAAATGAAGACAAAAGATACAATATAATAACAACTCGTAACATAAAATTTAAATAATATTTGTCTTACCATCCATTTCTCGAATAGATAACTCTTTTGGACAAACATAACACGATAATTTGTGGCTATAAGGTAATCAAAATGTGGTCCAAGCACTTCACAGTGTTCAAAAGTATCATTGGAATATTTTCCCCGATCAATTTTTCTTAAAAAAAAAAATAAATAAATAAAGGGAGAGTTACTTCATGGGCCTATATGAACTATAACTGCTTGGGTGGAAAACTTACCGCAACAATTTGATTCCTTGAGCATAATCGTGAGAATAGGGAAGTAAAACTTTGCCTTTATGCAGAAAACGTGGAGAACGCAAGCGTCGTACCTCTTTGTAAGTAGTTGTAACGTTTTTAACGGCTAATAAGCTAACGCTAGCGAAGTCGACAACACCAGCAGCTGGACAAATCACCAAGCCAATTGCACCCTTGCCAAAACCTCTCATAAAACCATCAAAACCAGTTTTTTTGGCACCGTAAAGCGGTTTCTTTACAACGCCAGTGAAACCATCATAGAAACCCTTAATTAGGACTTTATTAATATTATAATTTCAAGCTTATTAGAAGAGACGTGCATGAAGTAAGCTCCATCTTTTGTCATTTATTATTTTAAAATCGTGTGCTTCGATATTTTTAATGTGTGCTGTTAGTTCCGCATCGGAAAGAAGATATTGTAACGATATGAGTTTTAAGGAGTTGTAGTGTTTTAAGGAGTTCCACACTAACTAATTTTCGAAAGTTGTGCTCTCATGTTCTATAATAGTGCTGAAATGTGCCAACGTGCTAGTAAAGAATTTTACACGTTTGCAAATTCTAAGAACATGGATACATTTTTCAGCCCTTTTCCAACTGAAACACGTGAGTTGTGCGATAACGTGGTGAATTCACCTCCTAATATGCTTCTAAGTATGATTATAAGTGAGTATTATTAGCATTAGAACAAGTATTTATTAAAATTGAGCTTAAAAATAAATAAAATAAACTGGATCTTTCAGCCCTTGAAAAGACTTTGGCCGAACTTCTTATGATTAAAGTGTGTTGTACGTGTTATTAAATGTTTGTACATAATTGATCGGTGACGTCCGTGGCGTAGTTGGTTAAAGTGCGTGGCCGCTATGTCAACGAACTTTGGAGACCCAGGTTCGAACCCCAGCAGCGACAGAAAATTATTTGAATAAAATAATTTTTCTGTACGGCCGCCACCTCTCTGCAGACAATGGCAAACCTCAGAGAGTAATCAAAATGCCATGTAAAGCTTCTTGAGAATAAGAACATTTCGTTCATCGCCGTTCGGAGTCGGCGTTAAGCCTGTAGGTCCATTTCTCGGTCAATTGTGTACAAACTTAATAACACGCACAACACAATTGATCATAAGAAGCTAGGTCAAAGTCCTTTCAAGGGCTGAAATGGCCAGTTATTTATTTATTTATTTATTTATTACATAATTGATCGAGAACTGAACCTAGAACTAGTTTTATGCCGATTTCGAACGGCTTATGTATATGTTATCAGCTTTACATGACATTATTACTCTCTGAGGTTTGCCTTTGTCTGCAGAGAGGTAACGGCCAAACAGAAAAATTAATTCAATTGAAAAAACTTTCTATGTAAGATGGAATTGAACCTGGGTCCTTTGGCGTATGGGTCGCGCACTTTACCCACTGCGCCACGACTGCAAAAATTGAATTTGCATTTTTTTTTAAAGATTATCTGGATCCCTCATTTTCTTTCATGAATTCATAGAAGAGAGAAACTGTGTCGCATAACAGCTAAATTTTCAAATTTCTTAAAAAAATTAATGGCGGAGCTAAGGTCACATTCCTAAAGAATCAATTTATAAAGAAGGTTTCAGTTAGTTGTTTCATCGACACACTCGTAGGTTTTTTGATGTTGCAACGTATCTTTATACTTGTTGGTATTCTAATCCTTATTCTCATCCTTGTTCCTGAACTTATTCTTATCCTAATCCTTGTCCTATATCCTCGTCCTAAGCCGAGTCCTTATCCTAGTCCTAATAATTGCACAAATCCTTGTCCAAATCTTGGTCCCAGTCTTTGTCCAATTATTTGTCGTTATTCTTTTCTTAATCCTTATCCTCATCATTGTCCTAGTTCTTGTCCTTCTCCTTGCTAAAATTATTGTCCTAAGCATTGTCTAAATCCTTATTCAAAACCTTGTCCAAATCATTGCCCCAATCCCGGCTACAATCCTTTTCCTATTAATTTCTCTAATCTTTGTCATAATCAGCTATGGCAGAGAGCGCTCTGGGAGCGTTGGGAGTAAGAATTGAGAGCAAAGGCTTATGTAGAAACACAAAACGCAACAACAAATCAAAGACAAAAGACAAACACAGAAACAACACAGAAGCTTTAAATATAGTGGTGCCCATACCCGGTCATAATACTTCTCATAATTCTTGTCCTTATCTTTGTCTTAATCATTGACATAATCTTTGTCTGACTCTTTGTAATAATCCTTCTTCAAATCATTGTTGTAATCATTGTAATAATCGTTGTCCATATTCTTATCTTAATACTTGTCCTGATTCTTGCCCAAATCTTTGCCCTTATTCTTATATTTTTCCTGGTCCTAATTTTAATCCAAATCCTTCTTCTAACCCTTGTCCTTATCCATATCACAGGTCTTGTTACAATTCTTGTTCAAATCAGTGACCTATTTCTTGTCCTTATTATTGTCCTTATCTTTGTTTTGATGCTTATCTTAATCTTTGCCCGAATTCTTGATCTAATCCTTATCTTAATACTTGTTCTTATACCTGTCCTTATCACTTCCCCAGTCCTTGTCTTGATCCTTTTCCAAATCAATTTCCTAATAATTGTCAAAATCCTAGTCTTTATCCTTATTTTGTTTTTGCTTTTGCATTTCTTTCTACTTCTGCTTTTGTGTGGAATATTAACATTTACCTTAGCGTTATGAAATAAATTCATGCAACGATGTTGTATTTACGTGGCCCGAGAGGCCTCATGACATCATTTATTTACTTTTATTTTTTTCATCAGTCAACTAAAATAGCCTTTGTTGTCATTCCATAAAATATACCGTAGCATCTATAGTCACCGTGTTATAGTTCCATGCAACTCTTTTGCATTTTTGCTACACTTTCGATGTATTGAGCATTGTGTTTCCGCATTGTGAATTAGGCACCAATAGTTTCTTTTTTTATTTTTGTTATGATTTTTAAAAATCAACCTATGCCGTCATAATATAAAATGTACCGTAGCACCTATTCTGAGCGAGTAATAATTCCATGCAACGATATTACATTTTTGTTTCATAAGCGACCTGATGATTATTTTTTTCGTAAAGCCCAGAACAAATCCTTTATTTTCACTCCATAATATTTACTGTAGCGCATATACTCACCGAGTAATAATTCCATGCAACGCCGCTGCATGCTTACTACATTTTCAACCATGGAAAGACTATCCGTTGCCTCACGACGTTATACAGGGTTTTTCAATGAGGACTTGACAAATTTGAATTAAATTTCTGAACGTACCCTTTCAGTAATCATCGAGCTGTCACTGTCAATTTATTCAGTAAACTCAACATTTTCATGATGGTAAAGTACACGAACGAACAACGTGTGCAAATTATAAAAATTGACTGCCGAAATTCGGAGTCGGTGATCGCAACTTTAAGAGCGTTAACTGTAATTTTCGGTCGTAATTGAAAAAAATTAAGATTAAGAGAAAAAATCCACATGTGCTTCATGAATCACCACTTCTTCCACAAAAAATAATTGTTTGGTGCGGTTTGCATGGACCATGTTAAGGGTCATGTTACTGTGATTATTTTGGCCCGAATTGGAAGATATGGACTTGGACGACATGTGGTTCCAACAAGATGGTGCCACAAGCCACATAGCACACGTTACAATCGATTTATTGAAGAGTAAGTTTGATGAGTGTGTTATCTCGTTCGTGCGATTTAACCTCTAGACTATTTTCTTTGAGGCTACAACATTTGCGTTTAATTTAAATAAAAAGTTGTCAAGTCCTTAATGTTACCCTTTACATTTTTTGTCTATTTTTGTTGAGTGCTAAATAAACAAAGACTTGTAATATTTTTTCAGTACCACCTATACTCCGGGACTAATAATTCCACGTAACAAATATGCAGTTTCCTGGCTTAAGAGCTCCTGCGTTCCGATGATGTACTTAATGTCTTTTTTTTATCATGGTGTCAAAGTTAATTAACCTTTATTGTATTTTCATAAATTTTATCGCAGCAACTATATTAACAATTATATGCAACGAGTAACAATTCCATGCAACCGATGCATTTTGTATAAATGTTGTTTTCTAAGCTTTTAAAAAACCTGCGAGGTAAGACGTAACATTGTCAAGTCAAAACACACCAAAAGGGTTTTTTCTCCCAATTTCAGATCATGTGCATAGCATCACATATGTTTTTTGTAATAATTTAAAATGGTGGAGCCAACTTTATGCAAATTTATGAAGCGTCTTGGAACTGTTTTTCTTACCATCATCAAACTTTTGCCACTGCGTTTCATATCGTCGTGAAAGCTAACGGGTCGTCTATGCACGAGATAACGACGTTTCTTCTGAAACTCTTGATCTAGTGTAAGCAACGCCAGACCCTTGCCCATAGCACCAGTGATTCTAGTTAAATTTTAACAACAATTTGAAACACTAAGTTTAGACTTGTACCAGTTATGTAAATACATATACCTGGATATTGCGCCTGCAGTGCCACCAATAGTATGACCAAAAAACGACTTCAAGCCCAAGACTAAGCCTTCAATAAACTCACCTGGTCCTTGTGCAGCTCCCTTAAATAAAGTTTATGATATTATACTACAAAGCCAATGCGAGAGGTAGGCTTCATACCTGATATGGTTCGTATAACAAGTCTTCCACACCTCTCTTCAGTCCAACAACCAACCCATAAGGATTACCCAGCACATCCAGACCCAAAAGCAACACATACATCTGCTTCAAAGCCAATCCCGTGTAGTGCACACTTATTTCCGAAGTCAACTGCCGATCGGTGAAGAACTTATACTCCCGCTCAAAGTAGGTCAAACGAAAGATTGCATCATTGACATCAGTTAGTGTTACACCAAGACTATGAATCAGCGTTGGGATTATTCCAGACACGGCTTCAGCATCGTAGTCACCCACAGAGAAGGACACATGTATCTTAAGAGGGCCCAAATATAGATGATCGTAGAAATTTTTCGGCTCTAAAATTGAACGTGTCTCAACTAAATCGGTCAAGGGCTTTTCAATATAGACCAGGTCCTCTTTGAACATTTTGTAAGCCAGATCTTTATTTATGCTGCCAGTAAAGAAATCAGCTATAGTGTTAAGAAGCATAAAATCGACCTTGAAGTAGAATTCCTGAATCAATAGGCTGACAAATTTGTATTGTCGCACAGTGGAATTGGGTACAAAACGTTGTACACTACAATATTCGACAAATGGATCGATCTTTCTATTCGGTGCCACGCTCATGCGTTGTGGTATTGGGTAAAGCACCTCGTTAAATATACAATTGCTGAGCTGATTATCGATTTGGATGTTATGAATTTTGCAGTGTATTTGCATCTGGAATTGCGTCGATTTCATAGACATCCAAAAACCAGGGTAATAATTGCGCTGTAAGTAGTACAAATTGTTCTTCTGCAGCGTCATGGCTTTAAAGTCAATCTTGAAAATTTGTGGGTAATAATAAAGTTATCTGTTCTTGTACAATTTTTAACAATTTATGAAACTTACCGGCCATTTGTTATCCAACAATATATTTGCAGCCAACTCCTTGTGTTCACTTATATCGTCTAAATATTCCTGATAAAGGTTTTCTAGTACTCTTGTATCAGCTGGACTCATTTGCTTGAAATAATTCTTATGTTGATTTTTAGATTCCCAAACTATATCTTTAAGATTGTAGAAAATATAAGTTTTTAGCATAACTATTGTTCAAAAATATATTTCTAAAAGCAAGCGTTGTATTCTTAGATATTAGAAAAAGAAATTCCTTTTTTAAAATAACCACAGTTCAAAAATATTTTTTGGATGGCAATTAAATAAAATGCTTATTTATTGTTTAAAAAAAGTAGTTCTTTTTTTAAATTGTATTTATTATTGTACCTTTTGTATATACCATCATTGTATATATTTTTATGAATAAATATTTTTTTAAAAATATACTTTTTTTAAATAATTTAATTTTTTTTAATACAATAAATAAATAAATAATATTATTTATTTCATTTAAAAGTGTGTAAGAATAATAGATCAATTCAACTACAATAAATATTATTAGCAGAGTGTACCCTACACACACAAGCCCACGCAAAATATATCAATTTAATTGAATATAATGAGACTTTCTTTTCAACCATTACATAACCATTATCAGAACCAATTATTACCATTACAAAACATGCGAATACAGGAGAATTTATACGTCAGAAAGATCTGTTCCCGTTGGATACCCTATAATTTAACGGTTTATGGGGGAAGCTCATCACCCATCACGACATTGCGAGCGGATATATGATAAGCTCAAACAAAAGGGTTTTTGAGCTCTCAAAACTTGTAATTAATGGGTCATCTGCCTTACAGTCCCGGCTTGGCACCCAATGACTTCTTTTTGTTCCCTCACATTAAGATAAAATGCGTGGCGAGCGTTTTTCTACGCCTGAACAGGCAGTAGAGGTCTAAAAAATCTGATTTCCGAGATACTTACTTAGGAGTGGCAATAATGTTTCGAAAATTGGTTCAAACGAATGCAAAAGTGTATTGATCATTTCGGAGAATACTTTGAAAAACACTAAAAGCATTTTCTTTAATTTAGACCTTGTGTTCAGCCCAGTTTTTGGCTTTTCTCTCAAAATTGACCGCTGTTCGGCCTAAAAGGCTTTTAGGATTCTGTTTAGGTCATGTTTGGCCGCTGTTTGGCTGAGCGGCCGTTGATGGATCCCTGATAACTTTTATTCGGTTGTACTTCTACTTGAAATTTTCTGTGTATGAGAAAATGTACTTGGTCTTAAAAAATAAAAAAGCTTTCTATCCGCGTAAAGGTTCGCCAATACAGCTAAGTATTTAAGTTAATATAAGGTCTATAAAATAAATGTCCATCCCTGATTTACACATACATTTATCTAAAATGGGCCAAAAATAGCTTAAGAGTCAATCCAAATCAAGTGGTCCAAAAAAACGAAAGTTGGTTGCTCGACCATTTTTAAAAAGTTTATATTTTTATTGAAATTTGTTCAATATATTAGGATATCAGAACCGCATTGAAAATAATGGCATTCAACTGTACTTTCAAAATGGCGGCCATATTTGCCTTGCTACCTGTAGAGATTTAAGCGTTTGTAAGCGTTTGCGGTTACTTTAATTTCTCAGCTCCTGTTAAACATAGAGTGATGAATTAAAAACCATGACATTAAGCACACTTTAAACTTTAATCTCACATACAAGAAGTGATAAGGTAATGTGATTTTGTAACACGATAACGCGCCGTCTCACACAGCAAAACTAGTGAAAGACAACTTGAAATCGCTTGAATGCGACTCCCCAGACTTGGCGCCATCTGACTTTTACCCATTCACATCAATGGGGTACGCGCTTGCAGAGCAGCACTTCAGCGATTTCGAGGAAGTTGCAAAATGGCTCGACGAATGGTTTGATGCAAAAAACAAGCAGTTTTTCTGGCATGGTATTCACAAATTACCTGAAAGATGGGTGGAATGTGTAGAAGCCGATGGTCAATATTTTGAATAAAAAAAAAATAATTAATTTCCCTTGAAAATTACGTATTTTTTTACCGAAAAAACCGGAAACACCGGTAAATATCTTTTAAAGTGTATTAAATGCATGAGTTCATGTTTTATTCGGCATTTCCTATTCCCACCAACCTGAGCTTGTTATACTCATGTATAAAATATCAAGGCCAGTCTCATCATTCACCACAGACAATCCAACTCCACGTATTCGGATATCAATGATTTGTGTATAGGATTGCAACGTAAAGCCGCTCGCCGATTTGTGGACAACCGTTTCAAATTCCGTAAAGAGTAAAATGCGCTGCAGACCATCTAGGAATGACTTCCAGAAACCTCCAAGGTCGTTGCGTAATCTGCATAAAATAGTCTTCAATAATTTAGCACATTGACGTATATACTTTGTTTCACATTAATTCACCAAAGCCATCGCGACGCAAATCACAAGTCATGGAATTTTCACCAAACACTAATAACTTGTCTCCTGTGGGATCATTCCAAGTATAGAAAATTTTCTCACCCGGTTTAAGAGCGTGTTTTACTAAACTGTCTTTCTCATAGAAAGGTACAGTCATTGATGTGTGGTTGATTAAGAGACCAGGTGCATCACCAGGTTTATATTGGCTGAAATCGATACAAACACCACCTTCGGTTGCATGAACATAAACATTGATGCCGCCGTACTAGAAAATGAGCAAGGCTAAGTTTTGGCCATGAAAATGTGACTCGATAAGAGTTACTTTATTATTTTTTAGCTTGAGCAGCGTGCACTGTTCTTCAGAGTAATCAAATGGAACTGTGTATTGTTGTTGTACTTTCAAGATAATCTTGCGATCTAGAGAATTTTTAGGCCATATTGGTAGGCATGAGTAGGGCTCAATCTTCAAATAAACAGGTTTTGAACTATGGACATAAATTAATTCGAGTGGTCTGAAGTCAATTTACTCACCTTGATCCATGGATCGGCTGGTCGGGAGTACTCCTGATATTCAATGAGAAATTCACATTTATTTGTTGCAATAAAAAATGGTAAAAAAGTTATATTCTTCGTAAGTGCATCATATGTCAGATGATTGTGGACACCAATCTATGGAAAGGGGAATAGTAATAGGAAAACGATAATGAAATTTTTGGGCAGGAAACCCTTAGATCGTATGATATGTATGATTGCGGAAGGTGGTTAAAGGATATGGAACACTAGAGAACAAAGGATTGGTTTTAAAATTAATGGGCTTTTCAGCTCTTACCACATAAGTTATACAGTTCGCCTTGCAAGTAACCGAACCGGTTGATCCCGCAACATCGAGTGGAATTTCACTACTCCATTCACCATCATCCACACGAATCGAAGTACTTTTCTTATCGAAGAAGCACTTTTCACGAAATGAGAAAAGTACCGCTCCATCATACTCGGCCGGATGATAAAGTTCATCCACTGTATCGGAATCAGCCTTATAGCTAAGCATTAGTCCAGTTTTGTTAATCATCCAGAAGGGACTAAAAATACTTATCAGCAGACTTACATTGCTTTGATCAAAGCTGAATTTAAAAGAAATAAAAAACAAAACCACTATTAGTCTTAGTAAAGTCCTACGCGTAGAGTTGAATTAATAAATACTGCACATATATGTCCAAATCCATTCTTTCGAGAGAATCGTACGATGTAAAAGTCCAAATTGCTACGTTTGTATTGTCAATGGAAATTCCCGTGGTGCAGGACCAATCCTTATCAAGATACTGAATTAACTAAGGATCGAAAAGAATTAATGATTGATGATGATCATTAAAAAAAAACATATAATACTCGCAACACTAAAAGGCTCTTGCCTTGTGGACAGCTACCCTCAGTCTTGTAAGATGTTATCTGCAACACATCTCCCGGAGATATGTGCTTTTCACCAAATTCCTCGACGTCTTTTTGGACTATATATTTCGCCATATTCTCTTCAAGCTGCCGCCTTTCTGTATTTTTATACACTGAGCAACCAGCTACTGAGACTGTTAAGTCAATTGGCAAAGCATTCCTCAGGCAGAGTGGCGGACGCAGATGTAGTGTATAAAATGCACTTGCTTTTCTATATTTGTTGGTATTCTCGAAAAAAACTTGAGTTTTTTCTCTCACCACATGAATGTAGAAGGGCTCAAATGAGGCGATAGGATTGCATTGAACTTCACGGGCGTAAGAAAGGTCAGTGAGTGAATCATTCCACACAAAACCCAACTCGGACATCTTGTAACCCTATGGAGAAAGTTAGGGAATCGTATCTTCAATCAATTTGAACCGGACTGTACAAATAAAACAAATAAACCCAATGTACGCGCGTAGTTTGGCGCTGTCAACCGTTGTCAAGGCTGTGGTCAAGAATTTCTCACTCTGCGAAAAAGCTTTTGCAGAACTTTAGCTTTAGCCTTTAATAACACGCCCAAGAGAGCAGTTAACTTTGATGATTTCAAACGAAGATGAAGCTGTCTCCGTAACCTTCTTCTGGGAGAAATTTGAACCCGAGCACTTTTCGGCACTTGAATAAAACCCCCAACTATATCCTCTGAATAAGTTCATCCGTTCCACTTAGGAAACTTCACCTCATATCTTTTATCAAACCCGGCGTTGGGTTAATGTTGACTATATATAGTCAACCACCTTTTTTGTCGATTTCAAAGCCACCTTCGACAGTCCAATAAGGAATCACATCTTTACTCCACCATGTCTGAATTTGGTATTCCTACAAAGCTCATCCGTCTTTGCATAATGACACTGAGCAATACAGTTAAAATCGGGAAGGAACTCACTTCTCCATTCGATACCAAACGAGGTTTCAGACAAGGTGATTCCTTATCGTGCGACTTTTTGAACCTAATGATGGAGAAGATCATCCGAGCTGCTGATTTGAGACGCAGTGGCACGATATTCTACAAAAGTATTATGCTGCTGGCGTATGCTGATGATATCGATATCATTGGCCATTATACGCGCAAAATCCGTTCAGCATTCTCCAGGTTAGCGAAAAAGTCGAGTCGAATGGGTCTTGCAGTAAACGCAGATAAGACGAAATAGCTAGTGTCAACAAATAAACAGTCCCAGCGTCTTGGAAACCACGTCACTATTGACAACATCTTTGAGGTTGTTAAGGACTTCGTCTGCCTGGGATCCAGAATAAACTCTTTCAACGATGTCACTATTGAGATAAAACGAAGGATAACTCTTGCCAACAGGTGTTACTTTGGGCTGAGTAGGCAATTGAGAAGCAGAGCCCTCTCTCGACGAACAAAACTCACGCTCTATAAGTCACTAATCATGCCCGTCCTATTATATGCAGCACAAATCTGGACGTTGAGCAGTTCTAATGAAAAGACTTTGGGAGCCTTAGAGAGAAATATCCTTCGCAAGATCTTCGGTCCAAGCTGCGTCAATGGCGAGTACCGAATTCGATGGGACCACGAGCTTTATGAGCTGAACGCTGACATCGACATAGTTAAGCGCATTAAAATCGAGCGGCTCCGCTGGCTAGGTCATGTTAAGCGAATGAAAAACGACGCTCCAGTGAAAAAAATATTCGATTCGGTGCCCGGTGGTGGTCAACGCAGAAGAGGACGCCCACATCTTCGTTGGAAGGATCAGGTGTTGGATAACCTGACCACGCTAGTGGTAAGTATAGTAAGTATAGGCAACTTCTCATCAGGAAGTCAAAAACGCTAGACCCGCTTGTGAAATCTTTACCTCGAAAGAGCTTCTATGCCTTCTGTATACTCGTTATGCTAAAGTAAACAATCTCTCACGGAAGATTTTTTTCTAGCTTTTTGAAATTTTTGAAGCTCTCGCACGAGCAGTATTTTTCCTGTTTGTAGTTCCAACTCATGAATACGAGCTGCAAACTATAAGCGAGGGAGCGGACCAAGAGCCTGGAGCCATTTTAGGAGTCGTTCGCGAGCCAACAAAAATACTTTTTTTTCCATAATCCGAATTTATAGGTACACAGAAAAAAAAGAGTAGAACTTTAACCTAAAAATGTAGTCAATTCAGCTAAAGTAATCCGGTGATTTTCAGTCAACGAATTTGATTAGGTACGCTACCAATTTCTAAATGTTAATTATATGCAATTATATTGGGTAGTTTAACTGCGAGAGTAGCTAAAAAAACCTAAATATTTAGGTGTACCTTCAACCATAAAATAGATAAGACACATAATTTATTAGAAGAATTAGCTAATTTTTTTTAAACTATGACCACTTCAGATTAGGCAAGCCACCTACTAAGTGTAGAAAAATCATCTAATTATTTAGATAGAATTCCCACTTAAGAGTGGGAATGCCGTGCAAAAAATATGTTTTTTGTTTTGCAATTTCTATTTTGAAGTGAAACTTTCCTTAGGTGGCTCTTTACTTCATTTCGTCACATGATAGAGAAGAAAGATTTGTTTTGTAGTAGATAGAATGAGAGAGATATATACATTGTATAAATGACTGAAAAATTTCTTTGCCACCGCTGAGATTCGAACCTGTGATCTCAAGATTTCAACAACCAACGCCTTAGCTATTGAGCTAAATTTCCAATATAGGAATTTACGCTACATACCAATTAATCAAATTGCTGTAGATGCCCATAATTTCAGAGTTGTGGACCTCATATTTTTATATACATTTTGTTCACAATTTATCAAACGGCGTAACAGCACAGCGGTAAAGCGTTTGACTATAACGCAAGCGGCCCGAGTTCAATTCTCGCGTTAGACTTTAATTTTTGTAAAATTTTCTCACTTTGTTTTTATTTATGTTTTTTATAGGAGAGCGCTGTGCTCCTATAAAATTCAAATACGGGGAAAAAACAAGTTGTAAGGAAAGCATTTGATTTATCCACGTAAATATTTATATTAAATTTATACTGAGGCGTGGATAATGCTAATATGCGTTATTTCCCTAGTGTACGAACAAATCGACAACTTGCATTAGGTAAAATAACTAGAAGAATTAGATGATTTAATAAGCAAAATTTTAGTTGAATTAACTAATTTGAATTAGGTGAATTACCTAATGCATGATTGTTAAATTAACTGTGTAAGTAGAAAAGTTGTTGAAAAGATTAGGTGAAATAGAAACTTTCACATTAGCTAAACTAGTTTAGGTAATAAATCAATTCTTTTATTTTCTGTGTATGCTCGTATCATTGATGAAAAAACCAATTAAAGTCAATCAATGTTCATGGTCATTAAAAGATTGTTGCGAATTAAAAAACAATAACTATTAATGGGTAACGTTTGATGTAAATGGGTATGAATGGGTAAAGTTTAATGAATGTTTAGAAGTCTAAAAGTTTTTGAGGTTGATATGAAATAAAACTTCTTATGACTAGAGGATAAACTAAAGAAGTAGGGCTCTATCAACACTAAGAGAATGAATCTTGCATATAGGCTTATAAGTATCTGACTGAGACTTTTTCTTGAAATGGTAATGACACGCCCACTTAAATAAATGTGATTGTGATAGAGAACTTTCAAATTCAAAATTTAACGATGCAGATGCAAGGTGCACTCGGCGATATTTTATTTCATAACAAAAGTCAAGCACGACAGTAATAAAAAGCTTCAAAATATGCCATGCTTGTTTCTTTCAGCTTCAGTTCATATAGAACATTTTTGTTTGATATCAAGGCTTTTGTACAGCTCTTAAGAATACACCAGGAAAATTAAATTTGGAATGTAAGTGAGTGGGTGCAAATTTCGGCCAATCTAGCAAAATGGGCGTGAGATATATAAAACCATATGTTTTTGTTGAAGTTGTCTACTAGCATAGAGATATTTCCAAAATATTTTCAACAGTGATCATGACACGCCCACTGATAAATATGTTAGTGTCATTGAATATTAAAAAATTAACAACGGAAATTTAATATTGGACTCTAAAGTTTCGCGGAAGGTAATTTGAAAATGCTTTAACAGGAGATATAACTCTTGTTAGAGTCCTGCAAGCGTTTGGAAGACGATTGGAAGAGAAAGTGATTGTGTGATGCACTTGCGATTCGCCCAAGGGTTCTTTGGGAGATGGATAGCTTTTCGATCGCCCAAGCAATGAATGTGCGATTCAAAAAAAATGTTCAAAATCTTCCTTCGTTCATTCCGGTGATCGTTGGAAGCTGGATCGCTTTTCGATCACCTAAGCGATGAATGCTCAAAAAAATTTTTAAAATTATCCTTCGCTCAGTCCGGCAATCGTCGGATAATGATTTTTTTTCAACTTCAGAAGTTTTCAAAATCACTTGTTGGAATATAAACACGCTCTGAAAAATCGTTAAACTCAGGCAAGAAGGATAACTTTTAAAAAAATATGTAAATTTTTTATTGTGAGTAACGTCGCGTTAGAGTGAAATAAAAGTAAAAGTGAAAATTAGTGAACAAATTGTAAAAATCTGAAGTATGTTAATAAAATACTTTTATTTAAACTATAAAACAACATGTAACGTTCAACAACGATGCTTCGCAACAAATCGCTGACGACCCCTTAAAGCGATTCGTTTGCCACTCTTGCCGGCGAATAGCTTAAGACCCCATTTACCGATTCGTGTGCGACTCTTCATACGAATCGCTAGAACTTCTCTTGGAGATTGGTTGGCGACTTTTCCAAGCAATCGCTTACGAACTCTTCAGACGATTTGTTTGTGAATCTTTCCAGCGAATCGCTTTTATGGCCTCAGCTGCTTACAATCGGCGATACCCGGATGACTCCCAAATGAGCTCGCTGGACATTGTCTCATTTTCCAAGCGTTTCGCTTGCGATGCTGAGGCGATTGAAAATGTTTGCAGGTTTAAGAACCTTCAAATCTGTTCTCTCAGTTCTGTTCTTGCTTATTCAAATCTGTCTGCCTCTTATTTATTAACTACGCGACCCCTAGACAATAAATAATATTGCACATTATTTACCTAGTAAGAAATTTCATTAATTTCATTCATTTAGAATGCCGCTTAACGTTAATAATAAAAAATTTCCTTAAGCCTCCTGCGAAGTAAACTTTTCACAGTGTAAGCCAAAGAGAGATTCTTTGCTCTCACTTGGGCGCACACTATTACAAAACTGAAAGAACTGTGTATGTATTTTTGGCCGACACTGGTGTAAAAGCACGACAGCCAGTTTTATGTCGGTGTAAAAACACGAAGTTTCAAGAAGCACGCGTGCATAGGCGTCGGCCGACACTGCTATACACACATGTTTTTTAAATCAACTGTTTAAATTTGATAAAAGAAATATATTAGCTCAAAATCCAGTACTAAGCAATGTAAGCCAGAACTTACGTGTACATGGGTCTTTGCATTATCATCTTTTTGATTTTTTTAGAGGAGGTTATATTTTAGAGAGAATTTTGGACTCATAAGATTTTATGACACATTAGATCATGTCTAAATAATCACAATATATCACTTTGTAGCAACCAAAACGCTTATCTAAAAAATGTATTACTTGAGGTAGTTCTGCACGATGTTAAATGTGTTATATTGAGGAAACTTTATTTTGAAGTCCAAAATTTGGTTTTCTTCGTGAAAATCAAAGGAACTTTCAACATCATCTAACCATTATTAGCATAAAAGTAAAAGTCTTAAGGGAAATAGTTTCATGATCAACCCTAACAAACCTGAATAAGTTCGGTCTGTAGGCACCATATTACTTTTGTGTATCCATTAGTTAAACTTAAATTTTAAAATTTTCAAAACAAAAAACTTACCCCCAATGAGAAATACAAAGCCTTTTTTTCGGCATAAGTTGCATGCAGCGGAAGATTGAACATTTTTTCGGGCGCTACATCACCAAGTAGAACTATTTCGCTTCTATTTGGCTTCTCCTGAAAAATGCTGACCTTTGCTGTTAAGTGATTATGAATCTAGTAAATATAAGTTTTACAATTTAAATGATGAAAAGATGACTCCTTCCATAATATTTCCAAGTACATACAATAACAATACCGTGAATTTTAACTTTTGCTGTGCCAAACTTTGTATGTACTCCCGTGATGATCGCCCAAGAGTTTGGATCTCGACTTATTGGAAAGTATCGTTTATCTGACTTGTAGACGGGTACAATGATTTCCTTTACATTTTCGTCATCAGCGACCTACAAACAGACGAAAAGTAGCAGGATTGTGGTAAAATGAAGCCTTTTCTGCATACTGTCAAATATAATTTATAATTTTTATCCTCTTCATTGGTAGCACGGGAATTGTCAATCTGTAGATATACTTGCTCATTGGGCAAAACTTTGCGAAACTTAGGCCTGTTGTCCAAAGTTCCTTTTAGGATTAAATATATTAGTTTTAGTCTGTTCTTTGTTGTTGTTGTCGTTGTTGTTTTTGGAATATGACAATCATGAAGCATAAAAATGCCGCGTGTGAAGTATATATAGATCTTCATATCCGTATTATTTCTGACAATACATGGTGAAATAATGTCGGGCTTTACTAGACCTTTACTTTCAATAGCTTGTGAGAAATCCTCCCAAAATAGGTTTAGCAACTCTAAGCCTGTCTTACTCAAAGTTAATTGCAATATTTTTTCAGAATAAATTCTTATCTTTGCTATCTGTCCCTTCATAGTTTTATCGTGTTCACTTTTGTCCGTTTCCATATTTATATTAAAGTATAGTTCCCACGGTATAAACTCTTTTAAGCCATGGCTATTGGTGCGTTCATTTAATTCAACTAGAGGTTCCCAGGCAGCTAATTCTTGATTGTAGTAGTTCATATCAACAAGCAAGGACCCTTCGATTTTCATCTGTAAGTAGAAAATCATTTCATTGAAAAAGTTATATTTGAACAATTTGGACAATTTTCAACCTTCTACTCGTACCTCGCTACTCCAATCTTTGACAATTGCATTAATTTTGGAATGTATGCAAAGCAATGGCGTTGTATAAAAGCCCACACCATCCTCGATTGTTATAGTTATGGATTCTACTCTAACAGTACATATCTCAGTGTTAACATTGTCTTCTTGAAGCCCATCCGAATTATCGTTTCTCTCTAAATAATGTTGTTCGATAACTAAAGTAAATATTTTCATCAAAAATATAATTATTTTCAATTTAATATTTAAGTCTTACAAGCATTGATGAACCAATATTCAGTTTGATCAAATTTCTTAGGCTTCCATAACTCGCTATAGTCCTCAATCTCTTTTGCAACAGTAGTTCTTGTTTTGCCTCGAATTTGCAAAGTCAAAATTACTTTATTGATCAACTCCAGTGTTGCCGGAGAGACATTTATAATCAAGTCAGTTAATCGTATACTAAGTTGCACGTGCGAATCATCGTTTGACATACTTTCTAGACTTATTATACAGGGCTGTATTATGTAGTGTTTGGTTTCTTCGCAGCGCTTGGATAAAAAGGAGCACATGTACATTTGTATGGAATCAATTTGACCCATAAGCTGATGTGTTTCATTAGCAGCTCGGTAGTCCAGAAGAGCATGTGCCTTTCAAAGAGAGCGAAATAAAAAGATTTAATTAAGTCACATGCTAAAACAGGGGCTTCAACACAACATCAACGTTCATAATTGGAGTGAGCTAGCAAAGCTCCCATGGAACAACTTGCGTGAAAAATGTTTATATAAGCAGAACTCTGAAATGGGTTGACCGATTTTAATGTTTCTTTTTCTAAACTGTTCCATAGATCTTAAATTATGCCCTTACAAAGCCCAAATTTAGAAATTCTATTTAGTTTAGAAATTTATTGAAAATAATATTTCCATATCTTTCTTTATTGATACATATTCGCTTATTTCAGTTTGCTGTTTGCCTGCTTCTGCACCCAATTTTACTCAAGAGATTTAATATAGATGAATAGGTGAACCTTACCTCGATTATGATGACAACTGGATCAGTGGTTTCAAAACTTTCAGTCAATATTACATTGAGCTCTTCTGTGTACAGTGATATATTTAGTTTTGAAGCATCATTTTCCGGGATTGCATGACTTTTTACTAAAGTAAAACTATTTATTAGCACTTCATCCAAAACTTGATTTAATTATTATTGCCACCTGTGGATATTGTAGCATTTAGTTTTAAATCATTGGATTCTTGATTATCATGGGTAGTATCGTTGTCAGGTAAGTTGAAGAAATTGAATAATGGTTCCAGAAAATCAATGCAAAGTATTAAATCAAATCCGCAAAATTGAAGCTTGGCTGAAAATTCGTTATGGTTAAAGCAAAGCTTCTTTTTTAAAAAAAAGGGGTACACCTAAGTAGGTTCTTAGACCGGAATGAATCCAGTATGTGAACCATTTATATACCATACATATACGAACCAAATTTTTCATTATTTCTACAGATGAGGGTAAAGTCCATGATATACTTGTATTCACTCTGACAAGTGACCGTTGTACTCATTGCTGATTCCGTTTTAGGCAATTCCTTGTGTCTCCAATCTCTGCGACATAGATATTTTTTTATATTGCTCTTTCTATCGTTGCGTCTTTCATCGACTTGTATATTGCACAAAAACAATGTGAATTTGTATGAATCATCGGCATAGGTTTTGCTCTTAATCGAAAGAGAATATAAGCTAAAGCAGGCTAACTCCTGATTTTTAGCTAGTAGAAAATTGGACATCAAAGTCATGAAAGATGTTAAGTAATACAAGAACAGGACGGTCCTACCCAACGCCAAATTGACGATGACTCCATCGAGTTGAAAGTTTAATCGCCGTTGTTTATATATTTTTATTTTATCTATTTGCGCTTTAGGTTTCGTTTTAGATTCTATTCTGAAATCCTCTCCGTATAGTTTTTCTGATATATAATATATTGTTTCTCTTGTACTTCTGGATTTTCTCGAAATTTTCACTTGCGGAAACTCGTTTAGACCTTCGTTTAGATTATGATTTAAAATGGACAATATGAGCTTATAGTCCTCCATAAGCAGATTGATCTTTAGGAATGTCATATATTTGGAAAAGAATCAAACTTAAAAAGAAAAAACACAAATAAACACTTACCTTAACCAGTTTTAATTTGCCTGATAAATCCATTTCGGGGTCATTATGATACCATGCGAAGGTCAAGTTTCGCTTAACTTCCATTGTAAAACTTAATGGTTCCAAAATATTAATGTTGCAGGCCATATCTTCGGACAAGCGGATTGCTTGTTTAAACGAGTAAATACTCATAATTAAAATTTTCAGGAAATTCATATAAAATGTTAAAACTTACTGTCTATATAGCTATGTTGCAAACTTGAAGTCGGAGCTAAAGTGCATTTGTATAAATTAACATCCTTCCATTCCAGTAAAATTTCATCAATAAATGCTGGACTTCGCTTATCTTTCGGCACAAGCTTATGCCTTATTATGTTAGAGATATTAATAGAACCCAAATTTAGGACAAGCACATTTGAACTCTGCGAGTCAACGGGAAACACAATGACAGGTGCCTTAAGTACAATATTAAATTTTATACGCATTGCTTCATCCAAATATTTTAGGTTAGCGATAGCATCTGCAGGAGCATTAGCAGCAGAAATATCTTGTGCCGTAGCTCCAAAATCATTAAAGAAACTCTAGGCAGAAACATTAAGGATAATATAAAAATTTTAGTGAATTATCGATAACTTATCGTGTTTTTCTTTCGAGAAACAAGAAATCACAACGACAAGGGATACTCCAGCATGCTAACAAACATCAAAAGGGCCAAACACGAAATTAGCTCAAAACTAGAACAGTAGAGTATGTATAGCATGAGTACTCTTGGAAAAAATAATAATAAAGTCGTTTTCTGGGTTGTATGCCACGTTTGACGAGCGGAATGATAGGAAGAAAGGCTGTTAAGGCAGCAATAACTAACCGGATTCGAATGTTTTTTGTTAAAACAAAATTCATGCTCGATAGTTTAAAAACCCGGGGCCACATCTTGCAAGAATTTTGGTTGGATCAATGTTTGACTCCCAAAATTGAGATGATATTCCAGAAAAGCCAATTATGGTTAATATAATTACTTTGTGTAAAAATATCTTTGGTTCCTAATGTGAGGGCTCTCGATACCTGTGGGGCTCCACAACAAAAAATACTTTCTAAATGGATGATGGCACAGGTGATCTTAGCTTCCGAATAATAGTGGAATTAGTGCAGATTGCTCCTGCTGGCCTATTTTTCATGACAACGACTAACTGCGATATCGCAACAGCAGTTGGCTACCAGAGTCAATCTCTCCGAAAGGTGTAATTTAGTAGATTCAACATATCCCACACTGGCCACTTATCCCGAGTCTATTCTGGATAAAGGTATTGAAGTTGTTGAAACTTCGGTAACAAAAACTCATTCTTCGAGACAGGCTGCCCCCCGGTTTTACCACCTAACCTAACCTAGTGTAAAAAGTTATTTTATGCTTACCATTACAGAGTTGCAAAACCAATACAGAAACACTATTTTAATGCAGCCTATTTCCAACTCTATTTCTATATCATCCGCAAGAGAATTTAATTTTTTGTTTGAATTGTAGGTGATCATCTGATATTTGAGTGCATTATTGCATACTATTGAGAGAATCTATGGAGAGGAATAAAGAACTTCAGCCAATCAATTCAAATCAAATTGAAACACTTTAGAAGCTTACACTTGCATGAATGCTCAGTGGATTGGGATCAGTGATAACGACATTCCTCAAGAACAGATTGACTTTGGTGTATAAGGACTTTATAATTAATTCTGTATTGAATTGTTGCACATCTATCAAAGCAATCGAGCGTTTGTTACACATAAGCTCCATTGATACTTGCTCCAAATTGGCAACAAAATGGATCTCTATAACCTCGTGTTGAGAAGACGATTTCATATGCTTGAGATGTGGACGTGTAATTAGCACTGCAACTTCTTCTGCTTCCTCTCCGATAATCTTGGTTAACTTGGTTATAGCTGGTTCGATTAAATCGTTGATTTGAGAATGAATAGAATACAATATTGCCATCAAATTATTCAAATATTCCTTGTGCCAAATGACATTCAGTGTGGATAAGTTAACTACAATCAGTTGCTCAGTTAGATTGTGCCTTGAAGCAAATCCTGGATATTTTTTGTCTGTCATGGTTACACACACGGTTAGCAAATATTGCTGAAATTTAAGTTTTCTCGAAAATCGAGGTGTATTAACTATGGAAATCATTTCAGAGGCATTAGACAGATCATACTGGGTAATGGTGACGGAGCCAATTCTAAGGGATGATAGAGATTGAAATTAGTTTGTGAACTTTTTTGAAACTTTTACTCACCTGGTAGTAATAACAAACTCGTAAGTGCGTTCAAATATTTCCGTTTCAAGCTGCAAAAGCTTCAAAGTTATAATTTTTCTTTTCAATATTATTGGTTGAATCTCGCTAATGCTGCTTATTTGGCTTGTAGTACTAACGAGATCGTGTGGAAGGTCTCTAGAGAAGATGGAAATGACTGAATTTTCAGAAGAGAATTTTGACAAATTATCATCATCGCCCGGGTCTGCGTAAAGCGTCACCATAAACTCCTTCAAAGTAAACTTAAGTTCGTAGTCCGTGTATTGCTCTAAGTCGTATAGCAGTGATTTTTCATTATAAGTTGGTCTTCTTGACCCAGCTTGCTCGTTTTTAATCAATTCGATATCTTTTTTGAGGGTTTTTTGCAACGGAGAAACTAATGAAACACTGTAGGTAGTTGTCCGACGAGGTTGACTCTCGTTTAATACAGTGCTAGAGAGCACTTTAAATGTTTCCAAAATGCGTAGCTCTGTCAGGTTGATGTAGAGATGTGGCAAAATGATATTGATTTTAGTTTTAGGCAAACGCGGATCATCATCGAAAACACATAAAGCGACAATGGCATTGATGGAAGTTGGGCGCAATAAATGCATTTCGGATAATGTGCCAGAACGTATAACATTTTCCCATCGCTCATGCGCTGTAACAACTAGGATCTACAAAAAATACAGTAATATACATGACAATTCTTCTATGGGTACAGAAGGACAACTATTCCAAACACACCTGAACGCCATCAATGGTTAGTTTGTATTTGTCATATACTTCTTCCACCACATCTCGAAGTAGTTTTTCCCTCGCCTTGGTGGAGCCAAACAACAGTAACATTTCGCGTTCTTGCATTTCATGAGGCTTTGAAGTTACTCGAAATATCCCCAAGCTAATTACAATCGCAGAACTGTCTTCAGGTGCATAAACGCCATCTCTTGGAATTATTATAGTATTGGGCTTGCAATTGATATCGACTTCAATAACCTCATGAGTTTCAAGAAATCGTTGCATGACTGCGGCTGAACGGTCTTTGAATTGTGCGTGAGTGGCAGCAATATCAAGCTCCGGTATGGCAAGGTCTTCCGGCGGCGTGAAAAATCGACTTAAGTGTTTAATTGTTGCTGAGTCGTATAGGATTTGTAGTGAATGCGCATGCACTATAAAGCGTTGGTCACAGGTTCCACTCAACGGCCTTGTTTCATAAAGTACATCGATAAGATTGGTTTCTTCTCTGACTATAGACTCTATTATAGTAATTGGTGGAGATTGGGCCTTGTCCAATCCAGTCAGTTTCATCACTTTAATAGCTGCCTTAAAACTTTATTGAACGTAAGTAAGTATTAAGAAATGGAGAAGGGAAGCAAACTCTAATATCACCTAAAAGCATTGGCAGACGGTCGCTGCTCCAGACTGCATACAAATGAAGTGAAATTCAAAAGCATGACCGTCCAGATAGGCTTTTCACTGATGGCTAACATCTTTCGGAAACGCTTCCTGGTATCATCGAACAGACCAATTTCTAAAGCGACTAATGTAAAAAACAAAGTTCTGGCTTTATAATGTTCGGGTACGTTTAATGGTACCGCGGTCTCCTGGTAGCCGATAGCCTTGTAAAGCTTTTCTTTTTCCTCCGGCGTCATTTCTTCATTCAATTTTTGAACTACATGCAATTTAACCCTGTTAAGCAATGGCTATAAAGATTATTTTGAACTCATTACCAAATTCGCGTGTTGTGGGTTTCTTTTTCCTTAAACGCATCAATAATTTTCGAAACCAAACAAGTTTGTCTGGAGATCTCTTCATCTTTATTTTGTTCAATTCAAAACGAACGCGGTTACGTATTACAACTATATTGAAAACATCTAGTTTATGCTCAAGCAGCTTACAAGCTTCTTCATTGGTTTCGCTATAAAAACTTAGCAATTCTCGTTCTTTTAATTTTTGTGCGTAGAGTTTACATAGCCTGCGATGCTCGCGTATATGTGCCCAGCTCCAATAAAGATACTTTTCCTTGATATCATTTAAGACCGCGGTGATGGCAAATTTCCACCATATCCTTTCGTTCTTTGCATACGCTGATTATTATATATAAAAACAAAAAAAAAACACTTAGAATGAAGTTGATGCATGGAGTAAAAGTAACCTACGTGTTTTAAATGGACGATATTTCCTATATGGCATACCAATATATATTCGGTTAACGGCCTCGGCTATCATGAGCATATCCTAAACAAAGATGAAGAAAGACTATGTACATACAACTGCAATGATCTTACGATACGAATCGTACCCGATACTGCAAGCAAGATAATCCAAGTTGTAAAAGTTCCATATTCATGCTCAAATAAATTTGAGGTATTTCAAATGGTGGATCGTCATTTTCGGGATTCATATTTAAACGTACCTTGGCTACTGTAGATATAGGATGAATAACTGAAACAGAAAAACACATAGCCAATGCACAACGATGTAATATAATAAAAATAACAACCAAGGAAGGGAAGATCGTCACAAAGTAGCTCGTGAGGGTCAGGCGACGATATATACATGACAACTTGTCTGACTAATTTAACTTGGCAAGGCCAGAATTATCCATGTCGAAATCGTCTGAAGTCGAGTCACACCTCTCCGGGTCAATTCCTATTGACAATGATTTACGGATATGACCTTGGAATGTGCGAGCCCTAAATTGGGACCATGGAAAAATGCAATCTAATAATGCACTGAAAGTAATAGGGTTGCAAACGGTAAGCATCCTGTGATATCTACTACGGCATATATTTGGAGAAGCAAGAGTCTGGATGCGAACTTGTGGTTGGCAAGAGATGTCTTACGGTTCACACCTGTGAACGAACGAATTTCCAATATAGACTCGGATCATTATTTTTTCACAGCCAAGATTCGCAGACGTCTGAATGTAGCCAAAAATACGTGAAAGCTACAGGCTAGAATAGGCGTGACAAGCTGCTATCAAAATGGCCAGCCATGGTCTCCGCTACTCGAATCTCACTCCGGCTGAAACTTCTACTGCAGTGGACTTACATTTCTTGCTCTATGCTGCCGAAGAGGTGATTGGCTACATCTGTCCTCGCAAAAACCAATGTCCCAACATGGAAGGTCTAGACGCCATTGCAGAGAATTTCGCCGCCGCATACAAGCCACTCTGCAGACGGCTGTTACGCATACGAAGAGAAAATTAAGGAAGAGATATGGATTTTTAGGCGAAAAAACGAGAGGCAGAAAACCGTGCGTCTGAGAAAATTGAGCTGCATGACTTGGAGTGGTGTCAAGATTTCCTTCGCCCACTTAATGATTGCATTTTGAATAGCTGTGGAATAGATATCAGTTCCATTTAAACCTCTAAGAGCAAACTGAAGAAATCGTTTTTGGATTCTTTCTATTCGATCAAAAACATCCTGAAAAAACAATACCGACGGACAGCATGCATCAAAAATTCATTTTCATTAAAAGAGTTTAAACTGAACTAAGTAGCAAAAAGAAATGCGAAGGTTTTTAAAAACCCACAAGATAAACCAGTACATGATTACATGGTATACCGATGGCTCTCTTACCGAAGAAGGAACGTAGCAGGAGTCTCCGGGCCAGGGATCAAATACTTCGTGCTCATGGGCAAACATAGTACCATATTCCAAGCAGAAATATACGCGATAGACAGGTGCTTACACTTTAACCTGGAGAGTAAATACTGAAACCGAAACATACATAGCTATTCTTTCCGAAATTCAAGCGGACATCAAGGTTCTGAAACCTCACCAGGTAACCTCAAAACTGGTGATGGAGTGTCTTGACAAGTTTAATACGCTTGGGTTACAAAACTCGGTCTGGATTCTATGGGTACCGGGACACAAAGGTATAGAAGGAAACGAAATCGCTGACAAATTGGGAAAGAAAGGAGCATCAACTCCCCTTGTTTATTCGGAACCATCCTGTGGAATAGGCAAAGGATTCCTCTCTATTTCAATAAAGAAAGAGGAAGAAAAACAAACAAGAAAATACTAGAGAAACTTACCAGGGTTAAAGCACTCTAAACTACTCTTAGGGGCATACGACCTAAAGAGATTCAAAGAATGCATGAAGCTAACAAAGAATAATCTAAGAATCATCACAGGATTGCTAACAGGTAACTGTAGGTTGAACTATCACCTTACAGAACTGGGAATACTAATGATGATACATGTAGGTTTTGCATGGAGGACGAAGCACATCCGAAGCACATCCTATAACAGTGTCCCGCACTTGTTCAAACTTGACAGAAATATCTGGGTTACCAGATAATACCAGACAACTCATCAAAATCAAGAGATATAGGTTATATACTAGCATTTATCTCAGAGATTGGACTAGAAAAGGTTCTTTAAGTCCATTAAGGGGCACAATAGATCTTAAGGTCGCAGTGCAAATCACAACAATAATAATTATAATAATAATATTCGATCAACATGCACATGCAACTTGGGGACTAAACATGACTTGCGTACTTCAAGTGCGGACGCATTATTGCATAATACAACGTTTTAGTTGTAATCATGCTATTGAACTTTTTGGTTCAGCTTTTTATAAATCCAAGCATGTTATTTATAAATTTTATGAATGTGAATGTGACCGATAGCTTGGATTCCATGCATATTCCAAGGTTATTGACGATACGATATATATCGATACACGTATCAGTATCTTTTATTTTGTAATCCAAAATGAAATTATAATCAAAGTTTGAAATTGATCAGGACTTAGAAACGTATTATCTTTAAAATAACATCTTTCAAAATCCTGAATACATACACTTAAGGGAGTGTTTTCATTACATCATTCAGAATTCAGCCCTTGAAATTCGCACAGTCCGGTTCAATTTTGAACAGAAGGTATAAAATTTTGATTCTATATGAAACTTATGTGTGTAAGGAGTCTTAAAAAAAAACTATAAAAGTTATTTCGAATCAAGATTGAGCTCTGCTGGCTCTTATTGTGAACTCAACATACATACAAACTTACTGTAATAGTAATGAGGAGCTAAGGTGTGCTTGTGTGCGATATTGTTTTTGAGAGCGATGATAAGCTCCTCTTCGCTGAGGTACTCATACAAATCATCAAACCAGTTATGATAGAATGAAAGTGAGTTAAGTTTTGCAACCTTGTAGATTTGACTCAAGCGTTCGGATAGATAGGATTTCACCCAATTTTCATCTGTTGTAAATATGGCCAGTTCTTGTAGAGTTAGGCCACAAGAAAATGGCTTGCCTATTGTCGTGGTATCCTCGTACCGGATATGGACTTTTGCGATTTTTATTTGTAAATTGTTGATTATTTGTGCAATAAGTTTCTCAAAAAACGGCACATCCTGTTTGGGTTTATCTAGAAGCACGTTAAAATATGAATTGAAGTTCTATATATTGATGGAATTCAATAATTCAGTTGGGAACCTTTCTCCACTTCGTTCAGCATTGCCTCTTCGATTTTTTGCAGTGCTTCATATTTGGCTTCAAGCACGCTTTTAAATTCTTCTTCCGCATTGTACTCTTGTAATTCTTTCGATGCAATTAGAATAAACACATCTTGGATAGCAATAACAACGGGGCGGCTGTATATATGTTTCCATGGTATTATCATTTCTAATTTACCTAAAATTTAGAATGAAAATGTTTAAATTATTATGAAGAAGAGGGGTGTTGAAAATTTCTTCAAAGAGCTTACCGATAATACCGTAGATAAGACGTACCGGCAAGTTTAGATCATCTAAAGCAATGTTTAGTAGTTTAAGGTTATGTAATGTAACTCGACCTGAAAGAGTTTTAAATAAGGTTTAAGGATTCTTTGTCCATAACTGCTGGACTTTGGTTATTGGAAACAACGAAATGAAACCATTGCTTTAAATAAGCTAATTTTTCTAAGTGAGAGCCATATGCCGAATGCCTATCTATTAACCAACACTAGTATATTTCCAACTCAAAATCCCAAATTTTACCACTCCAGATGCCAAGTTGCAGTTGCGTCTTGTCTAAGTTCTCGATATAATCGCCAAGTACCCTGTTGAAGGTATCGATAAGTAAAGACTCGAAAACCATTTTAGAGTAATCCTTTGTATTTATGCTCGTATCAATACACGAATTACGTCCTTTTAGCAATTTATTTTTTTTTAAATATCTATTTTTCACGTATTGACAGACGATAAAATATTTTTCACTCAAAAATTAGAGTATTTTTCTATGTATATTTTTTACTCTATTTTGCTGATGTTTTATATATGATTTTCCATTAAGGGTTTTCTATTAATGCCTTGATTTTTTTTTTAAATAAAACGCAAACCATTTGAGATATTTCAAAAACTTTATTATCGGCATGAAGTGCAATCAAAACATTTATGAATGGAACTCGACTTCGTTCATATGACCACTGCGGACACTCATGCAGCGGTCGATTCGTTGGACCCAATATTCGGGCTCTTCCAACGTCGTCGGCTTGTTGACATAGACCAATGACTTGACATAGCCCCAAAGAAAATAGTCTAGAGGCGTTAAATCGCACGAACGAGGCGGTCAATCGACTGGCCCATTTCTTGAGATAACACGCTCATCAAACTTACTCTTCAATAAATCGATTGTAACGTTTGCTGTGTGGCTTGTGGCACCGACCTGTTGGAACCACATGTCGTCCAAGTCCATATCTTCCAATTCGGGCCAAAAATAATCGCTAATCATGGCACGATAACGGCGGTCATTCACAGTAACGTTACGATCGTTATCGTTGACGAAAAAATATGGTCCAATGACGCCGTCGGCATGCAAACAGTACCAAATAGTTATTTTATGTGGATGAAGTGGTGATTCATGAAGCACATGTGGATTTTCACCCGACCAATAACGCATATTTTGCTTATTGACGAACCCATTGAGCCAAAAATGAGCTTCGTCACTGAAGATGATTTTGCGATGAAATTCATAATTTTGGCGCATCTTTTCCAGAGCCCAATCGGAGAACGTACGTCGCTTAAAATGGTCCATCGACTTCAATTCTTGAGTCAGCTTGATCTTGTATGGGTGTAAACCAAGATCCTTACGCAAAATGCGCCATAAAGTGGTTTGGGCGATGCCCAATTCTTGAGATATACCATTTTATAGGATTGTAAAAATTCCAAAAGTGGTGGGATGCATCGACGGTACGCACATTAGGATATTAGGACTTTTGGCGGTGAAGATGCTGAAATATTTAGAAACAGAAAGGGGTACTTTTCTTTCAATGTAACTCAATGTAACTCAAATTTGGCTCTGCTCATGATAGCAACATTTTCAATAATAGTTGCTTTAAACACAGATTTGATCAAAAAGAATTCGGCGACAGTTACTTTCTAGGCGATAGTGAGTACGATGTTAGCGATTTCATGATGACATTTCTTTGTAGCCCAATACAGATGCTGACCGATTGTACCACGAATCTCAAGTACGTACGAGAAATTGCATTGAACGCTGCTTCGGGGTATTGAATCGCCGTTTTCTAGTAATATCACTAGGAATGAGGGTTAACTGAGACTTATCTGTGGCTATAATTGTTGCGTGTACTGTGTTACATAATAGGTATGTTTCCGTACTTGATTATAGTAACTTGCAAGCCGTACTTTTTCCATAAGAAGAACAAGCACAGAAGCGATCTCTCGAGCTCGACAGTTGCTAAAGGTGTGCTGGAAAAATTTCTTCGAGCATTATAAGAACAAGCATTAAGAAGAACAAGAAAATGTCAAATTGACATTTTTTGCTTGTTTATTTGTGCGGTGGAAAATAAATTTACAAATAGTGAAATACAAATTACAAATATATATAAATTAATAAACATTGAATTAATTTGAAAATTAATAATTGATAACACGGTACAACACAAAAAAAAAAACCCCGCACTTTCTGAATGGTTTCTCATATTTTTGTGTACGCAGATCACGAATATGATATTATTTTTTTCGGATCACCTCTAGTTTGGTCTGCACCGGACTTTGAAATTTTAAGGAGTACCTGCCTTTGAAAAATTGTTTGATATAGTAACGAAGTTTGCCTAGCACGCAAGGTTGCATTTAGAATTTAAGATAATTTTAAAATAACCGCATCATTATGTATTCAAAAATTAGTACTTTAGTTCGTGAAAGAATCGAGCAACAATATTTTTTGATATGAAAAAATGTATTGCGTCTTGTGTCCCACAAGAACCCAGAACACGAACTCATAACGTTTTCTTCTTAGAATACATAAAGATGCGGTATCTTTTACTGTTCAGAAGGCACAAGGTTTATTTTATTCATTTTTTGTTATTGTTTTTTCGATAATATTTTAATTATTTTCCTTAATATATTACAATATATTTTATTTTATTATTTAACATAATCCTTTTTCATAATTATATAATCATCATATTTAAATTATTTATTTTTTTATTATTATACATATTACATTATACATATTTATATTATATTTCTTTTTTGCTTTTTTGGATGGCGGCTGTAGGAATTCTCCAAGTCATCTTGTTTGATACTCCAACAATATTCTGTAGTCATTGCAATCAAACTTTTGCCTTTATTTCCATCTGAAGCATTTCTTGGTGGAACTTCTCTCCATGTTGGTCAGATAATGCTCCCATATTCGGTGGGGAAAAAAAATCGAGGTGATTGTGAAACATATGTATTTTTAAGGTAATAAGGACTTTCATTTCTTTGAAAGCAGAAATCATTTCCTCTATCAAGGTCTTGTAGTGTTCTGCCATCTGATTGCCCAATAAGTTTACTTTTACAGCTTTAAAAATCAACCATGCTTTTTTTCCATATCTTTAAAGTGCTCATAAACACCGGATCCTTTAGAATGGTGGAGAGGCTAGCTGCACTTATGGTTCGATTGGTAACTGAAGGGCTAGAGAGCTGTGACACCAGTAAAAACTTATTGCATCTGTGATTTTAGCTCCAACTCCAAAATTTGAGTTTTCAAAGATGAGTGCGTTTTCTCCCAACTGTGTTTCTCAGCCTCCCAATTGTGCCTCTCTGCCTCCCACTTATGTTTTTCAGCCTCCCAGCTGTGCTTCTCTGCCGCCCGCTTTTCCTCATTCTCCCAAAAAATGTGTTCTGGATTGCTTGTTGATTTAGTCTTCTCTTCAGCGCATTTGGGCAACGACTTTTCACTCCTCTTCTTCTTCAATTGCGCTGGGTTCCATGAAGACCAGTTTGCTGAATTGATCGGTGAATTAATCTGAAAAAAAACAAAAGATAAAACTCACATCATTTTTTAAACTTTTAACTTCAAAATACAAAAAGTCATTAAAAACAGTTATCTTACATTTTCTAACATCTCCGGAGTTTGTGTTAATTCTTCCTTTATGGCACTTTGAACAGACTCATTCAAGTTGTCCAATACAGCGGATCCAGATGCAATGATAGCTGAAAACATTATTTGGTTTAATATTTGTTGGGTTTGTGCCAATTACTAAGTGGATGTATAAACAAAACTGGTTTGGTAAAAAGCATATTTTTTTTATTTACACACATTTCTTTATAGATTAAAATTTGCAATACAATGTTCTTACCGTCACTGTCAACATCATTTGCGAAGCCAGTTGCCGATCGACCCATAAGTGCAGCTAGCCTCTCCACATTTGTATTTGTATTTTTCGTATACTGGCTGCCACCTGTGTTATAAATCTCCTTTCTCTCTGACAAGTTCTTTTTGGTCATCCTCTTGAGGTTTTCGTACTTTTCTTTTAAGTGTTTGGGACCTCTTTTGATGTCATACCGAACCTCAAACTCCAGTGCAATGTTCTCCCACGCTTTCTTTTTTTCCTCCCAAGCAATAGCATCCGTTTTTTTATTTTCAATAATGTGGGCGTGCTCCTCTGCCAATGAAATAAGATAATTTTCCTCGTCTGCAGTAAAATTTGGCAGTCTGTTGCGTTTTTCCATTTTTGTTTCTATTCCCGGCAAAAAATCACAAACAAACAAAATTAAACACAGAACAGCTGACATGCAGTTTTCGCGTATTCACAATTGAAAAATTCACAATAAATGTTTTAACCGGAGGTTGCTTAATCAGCACTTGGTGAAACCGAAATTGTTTTTTTAGCTATCGTATGGTTAGTTATCTCCTTGTTAAAAGCTCTAGACTTACCAGACATTGAAAAAAACGGCCTTAGACCTTCATAAAATAAAGAAAAAACTTCAAAATAAGGTTTTATTTGCCCAAAAGCAAAAAAACAATCACAAAATACTAACTTTTTTTAACAAATTTAATAAAAAAAAAAAACGTATCGAAAGCAAAATTCTAATCGACTGAAAATTCGATCCGCAACAAAACTTTAAATAATTTTAATTCGAACCGCAACGTCTTAATACGAATTTGACATTCGATATTTTATAACCAACGAAGATCGAATGGCGAAAGCAACTCATAATAAGGGTGTAATCCTCCGTTAAGAATTTGTATAAAAAGTATCTTTTTTTAAGCACCGAACTGCAAATCGTTGAAAAGTTGCATTTGAAAAAATTAGCATACCTTCATATTTTAATACTCTATGCTATTGATCCTCGACCTTAATCTTCTATTCCAAGATCCAGCGAAATAACAGTCAGGGTGCTACAACTATACTTTATGTCCACCAGTTAAACTGAACGATATCCCGACACCACAACCAAGAAAAACAAAATATACAGCTAATTTTGTTTCAAATTTGACCTGGTTGCCTCTAGCTCAAAAATCAGATAAACATCGTCAGCTTGTCTAGTTAACATCTAATCTCTTATTATTCTTAGAAAATATCGCAAAACATTGCGAGCTTCCTAAGCTTATCGTGGCCTTAAAGTGCTAGTAATTAGCAACCTCCGTTGATACTTGAATTTTTTTTTTCAAATTATTAATCCTTGAAATAAGAATGATGCAATTTTATTCAGTAAAATGTAAAATATCCAAAATGTTAAGTATGTTTACATGTGCTTTTGTGTTAAGATTTAACATTCATTTTTAGCGATATATATTTTAAATTAAGATACATATTTAAAATATGTTTATGAGACAACTATCAACATTTTATTACAACATTAATGCAACAATAAGTAGTAGTTTTAATGATGTTTCTTTGTTGGTTTTGATTTGTTTGGATATATGTAAAAATTACCTATTTTGATACTTTATGTTATCAAAAATGTTAATACATGTTTTGCAAAATTTGCTTATTTGTCATCGTTAAGTAGTTAACAAATTTGTAGCTTTGTTTCGTTTAACAACAATTAGGAAAGAAATAAGAAATGATACCAATAAGATACTACGAGGTAGTTTGAAATGAAATGAAATTAAGTAAAATGATATTCAATAATTTTTTGTTTTTTTCTCAAACAATGTAAGAAAAGTTAATAAAGGCAATGATAGTTGTATTTAAATTATTATAAAATCATTAAATTGCTGCCATAATAACACTTTCAATAAAATTTTCTTATAAATTGTGTTTTGTTCCTTGATTTTTATTGTAGCAGTATAACAATTTGAATGAGTCGTTGCGTGTCTTCTGGACAGATGTGCTATCTTAAGCATAGTTTGCAGTTATGCTTCTAGAGGTACGTAGCTTTAGATGCGGCGCAAAAGCAGCAGCAACTGTTTAGGATTCCTTGCGGAGAGATTCCATGATTTCAGCTAAATGATCACGCCTACTTTTTTGCGATATGAGAATAACTTTACGTTGAGCTTCATGCGTCGAAAAGAGTCCCATCATTTTTTTAGCTTCTTTCTTAAGCGTCAGCTCTACACCACGGTCACTGGATATAATTGAAGCAATCTCATGCCATAAGTATGTCCATTGCACCTGAAATAGAAATAATCGAATAATATAAATAATCTAATTATCATACATTAATTCATGCGCCTACCGCCCAAGTGCCAAAAAGATCATTCTTCTGCGTATATATGACCCGATGATTGGATACTAGCACATATTCATGCTTTTGGACGACTTCCTCGCAGTATGCAAAACTGTCGGTGCCGGAATACTTGCCTTTTTCAATTTCCCTTAAAATAAGAAATATTAATATGAGCTTATCAACAGAAGGGACAAAATGACTTACTTCAGCATCTTATTGCCTTGCGCTTCGTCTAGACAGTAGGGACGCAGCACGTTATCTTGATGTAGAAAACGTGGAGGTCGCAAGCGCTGTGCCTCTTCGTGACTTTCGGTGGCACGTTTAACTGCCTCGAAACTGCCACTAGCAAAGTCAACAACTCCAGCAGTTGGACGTGCCACCAAACCGATAGCACCCTTGCCTAAACCCTTGAAGAAACCTTCCACGCCCTCTTCTCTCGCGCCGGTAACAGGTTTGGAGACAACACCAGTAACGCCGTCAACGAAACCCTGTTCAAAAATTAAAGCAAAAAGTTATTTGAAATAATTTAAACGTATCCAGTCAGTATTGTTTACCATAACCAAGCCTTTGCTGCTGCGTGCGATTCCTTCTTGGAAGTTAACTGGTTTTTTATTGAGATTCTGGCGGCGTTTCTTTTGGTAGTCATCATCAAATGTAAGCACAGCCAAGCCTTTACCCATGGCGCCAGTGATTCTGGGTGAACGAATAAAATGATTACAATAAGCAAAATATGCATTAAGGGGTATCATGTTTTTGTAACTTCATATATACACGACATTTCGATATGAGAAATAATGCAAAGCGCGCTCATCTACGAAAACCATTCGTTTTTTATCAATAAATTATTTAAATTAAAGCAGGTTCGACTCTTTGTAGAGAAAAAAAAATTTAGAAAACACGGAGAAAACTGTGAAAAATGGTAATGATCGATTAGATAGGGTAATTTTTTAAATTTTTTATACGAAAGTGAGCAAGTAAGCTCAACAGAATCTTTTCCTACATAATTAACAATCTCAAATTTAATTGAACTAAGAGTTCTCAAGGCATTGAAAATATGGTCAAAATAAGGGTAATTTTTAAAAGACATTTCCCTTAAGGGGGTCGGTTCAGATGACATAAAAAATTTAATGTTTTTTATTCCATAAATTGTGGGTTCGACCTTTAAAAAATATATTTCCAAAGTTTCAAATAAAGTTTCAATTCATTCTAGTATTATTAACGATAAACTGAGCATTCCTCGTTAAGTGCCGGAGCGCCTGGCATGAAAAACGGAGCGGTCACTCAAGTAGTAATTTATGTACTTGGAAGGCAGTTAATATATATTTGGAAGGGAACGTTTATAGATAATGTTATTTTTTTAACGATACAGAACTTGGATAGAAAGTACTAAAAGTATTGGCGTCTTTTAAAAAGATTCGGTTTTAACATTAGTTTAGCATCGACTTTTGTAACGTGCGTTTCAAGTTTAGATACAAAATGTGAACGTATAGTTTTAAGCTAAGGTTTCATTTTTAGATTCGCATCGACACTACTAATATATCATAAGATGAAATGTACATATCGCTCATTTGCTCGAATAACGACATAACTCAAAAGACATCATTTTGCAAAAAACGCATTTAAAGTTTTTATTGTGTTGTCACATTAAAGGAATTTAATAAAAACAAGGGAACTCCTAGTTACTTACTACTCTAAGCGATTGTATTAAACAAAAACTTTGCCGACTTTGGATTATGACGTTCTTTTTGCAAAAGTATATCCATTATGATGTCATAAATAAGAATGTGTCAATCTTCGATATAGTTTTTTTATCAATAACGACACATTTTGCGTTATGCCGAGCTTGGTTTGAGCACCTTTTTTGAATTTAACTGGCATAACTCACAATAACACAATATTCATGAATATTACCAGCGATAAAAATGTACATACTTTTCCAAAAATAATGTCACTACCAATAATATGTCACTTTTTCTTAAAACTAAAACGAACTTTTACTCAAACGATCGATGCGCAACTGAGATAAGACGTTCATGCAAATAATAAAGCGAGTAAGGTGCCAAACGAAATAACGGCATTTTTTGCTGCTACGTAATGATTAAATAAGATAGCAATACCATATCTTGACAGATCAGATATTATGTTAAAATACACATTTCTGCATCATTAACTCAAATATCGTTTTTTTTTCGTGTTATGACGTTGTTCGAGCAAATGAGCGATATTTTAATAATTATTTCTTTTTTTTTTTTGTCAAATTTAATTCTTTGCGACGATTTTACTAGGTCAGAGTGCGAAATGTGGAAATGAAACGAGCGAACCTTTTGTGTGAAGCTTATTTTGATAAAACACCTCAATTTTTTTACAAGCCTATTAGGTCATTCTTTTATTTTGATTTTGTGCCTAATAGTGTCCTAACAAGAGTTATTATTTCCAAAAAAAAAAAAAAAATAATACTAGTCATACTCCTAATGAACTTACTTTGAAACGGCGCCAGCAGCGCCACCAACAGTGTGGCCGAACAGCGATTTCACACCCAAAACCAAACCTTCGGCAAATTCGCCTGGTCCTTGTATAGCACCCTTTAAATGATAAAAATTTAAATGTAATTAAAAATTCAAGACATTCAAATAAAGCACCTCTTACCTGAAATGGTTCATAAAACAAGTCTTCCACACCCTTTTTCAGTCCAACCACCAAGCCATAAGGATTGCCCAACACATCAAGACCCAAAACTAGCACATACAGCTGCTTCAAAGCCTGCCCCGTGTAATGTGCTTGTATTTCCGATGTCAACTGTTGCTGTGTAAAGAATTTATATTCCCGCTCGAAGAATGCCAAACGGAAGACTACATCGTTGACATCAGTTAGCGTCACGCCAACACCTTGTACCAGCGTCGATAGTATACCAGGCAAGGCAGTGGTATCAGAGCCAGCCATTGAGAAGGACACATGAATCTTAAGTGGTCCTAAATGCAAGTTATCGTAGAAATTCTTCTGCTCCAACATTGAATGCGTTTCCACTAAATCGGAAAGTGGCTTTTCGATGTATAGCACATTTTCATTGAAAAGTTTTGCAGCCTGCTCATCGCTTAGGTTGCTACTAAAGAGTTCAACAATGGCGGTGAGGAAGAGCAAGTCGACCTTGAAATGGAATTCTTGAATCAACATGCTGGCATATTTGAATTGCTTGACTGTGGAATTGGGTACAACACGCTGCACCATACTAAATTCGATGAAAGGCTTCAGGGCCGTAGTGGTTGCTACACTCTTGGGCGGCGGTATTGGTGCTAGCACAACAGGGAAGATGCAATCAGTGAGCTGATTGTCGATTTGGATTTTATTGATTTTGGCATGAATTTGTGACTGGAATGGTGATGATTTCATAGAAATCCAAACGCCCGGATAGGCTGTGCGTTGTAACTGGCTTACAACGGTTTTAGTTAACGTCATTTTCTCGAAGTCAATCTGAGTTAAAATTTTAAATTTATTTTAAGCAAGTTAATATTCCAATTTATTCATTTTCTTCAACTGTTGAAACTTACCGGCCACTTGTTATCCAATGCATAGACGCGCTGTTTACCTACGCTGCTGTCTAGTAAATACTGTTGATATTGCGCTTCCACCACTTGTGTGTCATGAATTTTCATTTGCTTAAAACGTTTCTTGTTTTCTTTTTTTTGTTCCCAAATGATGCCTGAATTTATTGATCAAAAGATTATTATTAAAGTTCTTAAAGTTCAGAGATAAAAACTCACCTGAGCTTGTGACACCCACATATAAAATATCTACACCCGTCGAATTGTTCACCACAGACAAACCTATGCCATGTATACGAATTTCGATAGATTGTGTTACCGTTTGCAGCGTCGAGCTACTCTCCGATTTAGTTGCAATTGATTCAACCTCCGTAAAGAGCAGTACACGTTGTAAGCCGTTTAAGAATGAGACCCAAAAAGCCTTAGCGCCATCCGGTAGACTGCAAATTTTAATAAAAAAGTTATTAAATACAATCCATTTTGAAGCAAATTAAAATGACATTTTAGAACCCACATTAATTCACCAACACCATCTCGACAGAGATCACTTTCTGTCGCATTTCGTCCAAATATTAAACGCTTGTCGCCAACTGGATCCACCCAAGTGTAGAGTATTTTGTGCCCTGGTGCTAAAATGTTTTCAACTCTGCTGCCTTTCTCCAAGTAAACCACCGGTTTTGATGTGTGATTGATTAACAGACCAGGTGCATCGCCAGGATGATATTCGGTGAATGTAATATAAACAGCACCTTCGGTTGTTTGGACATCAACATTAATGCCACCCCACTGAGGATAGACAAATAAATTATAAAATTTGAGAAATTTTCTTCTAACACATTATACCTTGGTGTTGGTCAGTTGCAGCAGCGTGCACTGTACTTCGGAGTAATTAAAGGCCACTGTAGTCTGTTCATGCACTCTGGCAATAATCATATGATCTGAATCGTTTTTAGGCCAAAGTGACTCGCAAGCATTGGGTTCAATCTAATCAAATTTTTCTTGACGTAATAATTTTAGTTAAAGATTAAAATATACAATTCAATTACTTTTATCCATGGATCTCCTGGTCTCGATTGCTCTTGTAATTCAATGGTGTAAGAACATTTATTACTGGCAATATAGAAAGGTATGAATGTGATTTGTTTCGTTAACGAATTGTGAGTCAAATGATTATGAACGCCAATCTGTAAAGTTAAAATTTAGTTAAGAAATTAAACATTTAAATTATTTCCTTTTATTTCCTTAAAAGCGAACCTAGCTGAGCAAACACAAAAATACCTCAGTTCGATAAAGACACTCTTGACATAAATGTCTTATGATACATACTTGGTTTCTTGTAGGGTGTGCGAAATTTTCTTTAGTTACTCACCTCATAAGTTGTATCATTGGCCTTGCAAGTAACCGAACCAATTGATCCAGCAACATCTAATGGAATGTGATTACTCCAATCACCGTTATCGACACGAATAGAAGCGCGTTTCTTATCGAAAAAGAATTTCTCGCGAAACGAAAATAATATGGGTCCTTTGTACTCTGGCGGATGATAGAGTACATCTACTGATTCAGTATCAGTCTTGTAACTAAGCATCAAGCCGGTTTTATTGATCATCCAAAATGGACTGAAGAGAGTAACAATAAGACTTCCGTTGCCGCTCTCGAAACTGAAATTCATATAAGTGTTAACTTATTTATATGCAAGAGCAGGCACTAATTTATACATACCGCACACATAGATCCATATCCATTTTGGCTGCTGAATCATAGGATGTAAATGTCCAAATTGCCAAACTCGTATTGTCGGAGGAAATTTCTGTGGTGCACGACCAATCTTTTTCCAAATATTGTAATAACTAAGCAAGGAGAGTTTGGTAAATTTATATTTTTATCAAATTATTTATATTCGTATCACATACCCTCAACACCAAAAAGCTCTTGCCTTCTTTGCTCTTGCTGCGCACTTTCACTGTTGGCAAGAGCAGAACATCACCCGGATTAACTTGCTTTTCACCATAATCCAAGAGATCCTCTTTTATCAAAGATTTCGACATATCTTCTTCTTCTTTTGCTATCACCTCATTGGATTGACGCACCGAACAACCAGCTACTGAGACAGTTATATCGATAGGTAAAGCATTTCTTAGATAGAGTGGTGGACGTAGATGTATTGTATGATAAGCACTGAGCA
This sequence comes from Pherbina coryleti, assembly GCA_943735915.1. Taxonomy (NCBI): domain Eukaryota; kingdom Metazoa; phylum Arthropoda; class Insecta; order Diptera; family Sciomyzidae; genus Pherbina; species Pherbina coryleti. The sequence goes on along the minus strand of OX030950.1, from coordinate 17,571,552 downwards.
GTTTGTATTTATTTGTATTCTCGTGAAAAACTTCAGTTTTCTCACGCAGTGCATTCATGTAGAAAGGCTCGAATGTATCAATGGGATCGCATTGAATTTGACGTGCATAGGTAAGATCAGTTGGCGAATCATTCCATCTAACGCCTTGTACAGATACTTTATAGCCCTAGCAAAGAGAATGAAATTAATTCAAATAATGGATTTGTTTAGATAGTTTAAACTAATTATTTTATACGATACTAGCGGTTGCCCGCGCGACTTTACCCCGCATTGCACTCGAGTGATGTATACGTTTATATATTTGTATAGTAGTAAAAAGCAACCAAAACCTTAATATCGTTAAAATGGCAACAGTTAAAAAAAATTGAAGTTTAATTTTTGAACTGGTTAAAGAAACTTTGGTATAAATAAAAAATAAGTTTCGACAATCTATATATATAAAAAAGGAGCTTATGTTTGTAACTATGCAATAGACTCCTAAACTACTCATCCGATTAGCATGAAAATTTGTGCATAGAAGTTCTTTGGCACGGTGCGTGTTTGTGGCCCATCAATTTTGATCCACCTTGAACACCAGAGGGCGCTGTAGTACAAATTTTTTACAAAACTGCCTAAAACTCACAAACCGCTTATGCGATTAGAATGAAAAGTAGTATACAGTGGTTTTCATGTACGTTGAGTACTTTGCTGCTATCTTTTTTGACCTATCTTGAACATCAGAGGGCGCTGTAGTACAATTTTTTTGCAAAACCACCTAAAACTCCCAAACCGCTCATGCGATTAGAATGAAAATTGGTACATACAGGTTTTCAGATACGATGAGTTTTTCAGCACTTTCTTCTTTGATCCACCTTGGACACAATATGGTGCTGTAGTACAAATTTTTTACAAAATCGCATATTTTTAGTTGTTTTTTTATGTTACATATGCAAATATTTACAAAATATTAAATATTTCTTAAATTTAGTCAAATTAAAAAAATTTCCTTTATTTTGACATCAAAAACATGAACATATCTTGAAAACTATGAAAAATTTTACCACAATGATATGTTTAATGCAACATCGTTGCTCAAAAATGAGAAAAAAACAATCAAAAATTTAATTTTGTGACGTTCGATTCAAATATTTCCGCTGCTTTTTTATACATTTTGTTAAATTTTTTTTGTCTTAAAGCTTGATCAAAGTACTATGAAAACCTTATTGGAAAAATACCGTTAGTTGAGTACATATATTTTAAATATTTTTTTCAAAAAAAGTCTGAAATTTTGGAGTTTTCCTCAAAAAAAAAAGTGGAAAATGACAGTGGTGTTAAACTATGGTTCTAAGAAAAGTTTCGAACATAATTATTATGTTGCGATATAATTGCTGGGTGCAGCAACGCGCGCCGGGAAAAAGCTAGTATTTTATATTTAATACTAAAATCAAGATATACCAAAAAAATTGAAGGGGTAGTAATTAGCCTGTCTTTTCGTAGGCAGTAGTTATTAGTCTGAACAATTTTGTGTAGTTCTCAAAAAGTCAAGCATTTACAAGATATTTTCAGTTGGCATTTATAAAAACTAGGAAAATTATTAAAAATATAAGTTAGGATAAGATACAGCAGCGTAGATTTGTATAAGAGTCAAACAAAAAGAGATTGAGTTTTATTAGTATAAATAGCAGAGATTAGAAAAATAGATCTTTAGAAATTATAAATTTGGAATGGCAAGAGTTTACCAAAAAGGTAAAATCTCTTTTAATTCCACAAATATCAATATATGCAGTTGAAATTTTGCAAGTAAGCTTTAATATGCACTCTGAGTTTATAATTCAACGAAATCGAGTGAAAACCACGCCTATCTCCCATACAAAGTGACTTAAACAAAAACAAAAGCGAATATTCTCAGTGACCAAGATGTTTTTACAAATAAACATTTTATTGACTGCTTAAGACTTTGAATATACTTTGGTTCGGCCGTGGGGGTATTTTTACTTCGACCCAGTCGAAGATCATTTCTTATTAGTTTATACTTATTTTTTAATTTTTGATACTTCTTGAAGACTTAGTATTTTTGCTGTTAAACTAAATGGTAAAACTAAATGGTAAAACTAAATGGTTATAATGATAAAAAGAAGTACTTTTACGCATACTTACAGCTCTATTCTGCTTGTTAACATAACAATGTATTGTAAAGAAGCTCTCGTTAATGTTCTTCTTATGTAAATTAAATTTTCGTATTCTGGCAAATCATTAACAATTTCAAAGCTCTTAAAAGCTGTTTAAGTTCACCATGTATGGTGAAAATGTAAATCCCTAAGATATAAAGCATCAGCTGTTTTTTTTAATGCTTATTTCTTGCTTATTTTGATTGCATATGTTTATTTTTCTATAGGTAAGATGGAAAAATGTTAAGAAATAAATAATTTACTGATTGTTTCCAATTTTTTGAAGTTCCAATATTAACTTTTTTCAATAGCCAAACAATGTTCGAGTGTTTTGCAGTCTTTAAAATTTATTTGTTTTCTTTGATCTTCTTTAGTATCAATGCTTAAATAAGTAAGAAGTAAGAATTCATCCATTTTTTTATATCTTATTTTATTTGCACAGCATTTGTTTGGCTTAACACTATCTTTCGTTGTTAAGATGTTTTCTAATCTCAACTTAATTGTGATGATGCTGGTGCTGCACAAATGAGAGTGAGATGTCGTCTTTAAAATGACTTACTTATTGTGCGTTTTTGATAAATTTGAAAAATCGTCAATTTCATATCTCATATAAAATGTTATTTTCCCCAAGGTGATTGTTTTAAGTTCGTGTACACAAAGGCACACAAATCTGTCTGTTATGGCTTATAACAGATTTAATGACAGATTTTTTTTTATAGAATAAAGATTTTTTAAATAAATTCAAAATAAAAATTAAAAATAAAATAAATTCAAAACACACCTTGAAAAAAATAATTTCTTACGATAATTGGGCACATAGGGACGATGTATTACATGAATAAAAATTAAAAGCTAATTTTGAATTTTAATATTTTATTGACAAAAATAACGTCTTCACCATATTTTGCGAAATTTGTATGTGCAATTTTTTTAATAATTTTTTAAAAAAGTTATAGAAAGAGTTTTTTGTCTAGTTATCATTACATTATTTATAATTCTGATCTAGTCATTCAAATTAATCTTGATCTATTGTCAACAGAGATATTTGCTTTCATAGTCAAAACTTTTAATTCCAGAAGAATTTTTCTCATACGTAGGTAATGTACAGGAATCCAAAATGCTCGCTCGCTCTTAGCTCCCGCTTGTGATCCTGAGCAAATTTTTAAATTTCTGCAGCTCTTGCTTGCGAGCCCAAGCCATTTGTTTAGTAAAACAATATTTTAAAAACGCTCTACCTCGCTCGCTGGTACCAATTAAAAAACGCAGGAGTTGAATTGATGTTGAAATGTTTGTCAATATATATCAACACTAGTAAAAAATTGATTGCATCAAAGGATACTAAAGAGTTAAACCTCAATAATATCAAAAATTTTAAATTTAGACAGTTGTTTATTATCGGAGATATATCTGTGTCCACAAGCAATAATCGCTTAAGTCGACTAAGTGAGAACTGAGTTATTTGTATTCCTATATTCCTTGTATATATCGGCACACATGAACCAAACCAAAGTTACGACACAAAATCCAATAAAGTTTTCATATAACCTATATGGCGATTAAAAACTTTGAAGTAAGATATTTCAAAACATTGAAATCTGACTTAAGCTATTATTTTTATTTTTTTTTTTTTATATATTGACAAGAATTTTAAAGAACTGTAGCTATTCATCCATCTCCTCAATTACTGTAAAATTTTTTGTCTTCAGCTTCTGAGTAGTAAAGAGCTTGAGCTCGGACTCTCGCTTTTATTTGTTTCTGCTCCCGAATGGGATCTTTTAATAATATTGACTGCATATAATAAAAATAAGCATAAGCTCGCGATCCGAGAGCCTGGAGTTTTCGGAGCCACTTGCAAGCGAGAATACCATTCCCTGGTGTTATATTCAAGAATATAAGAATATATTTCCATTCCCTGGGATTATATTCATTATATAATTAAAATTAAATATATCTGAGAAATGCTATATAGTAAGCTATTAAGATCTTTTACATCACAGATTTTTCACAAAAAAATTCGTTGTTCTAAGAATTTCCCTAGTTGAGAAAATATGTGAATGCTTAGAGTTCAAAATAAAGGCAATTTTTTAAAATTAGTTTTAAAGCATCTTCGTCTTATGTAGTCATTAGTGATACCACTGTTTACTGTTTTTTAATTAATCTGTTAATTAATTTTTGTTAAAAAATAACACCGTTTGGTGAATTCTTCATCCAAATCGCTTGAGAATTTCTTGTCTTATTATGTTTTTTTGTATTCACCATGCCCTTAAATTTCACACCGAGTATTTTAATTTGATAAAAATAACAAATCGTTTGGTACCTATACAAAAAAAAAAAAAACAAATGTGTGTGTTACATATTACAAAAAAATACCTATACAAACTCAAAAAGTTGATTTTTAAGTGGTTTATTGATTTACTCTTCAATATTGTCTTACTAAAAAAGTCCCATTTCATATAATGGCTAGAGTAAATTAAATCTGTTTTAATCAGGGATCGTAATTATTAAAAGCGATATCCAAAAACTAAAAGCTTAATTATTATTTTTAAATTTTATTTTATTGCTCAACAATAAAAATTATCTTACGATTTTTATTGTTTTTGTCCGAAATAAAAGTTATTTTTGATTTTTATTTTTTTGTTCATGAATAAGAATTATTTTTGGGTTTTATTATTTTGCTCAAGAATAAAACTTGTTTTACAATTTTTATTTTTTTCGCTCAGAAATAAAAGTTTTTCTCAATTTTTATTTTACGCTCAAAAATAAAAATCATTTATCCAGTTTTATTTATTTTTCTCAAACACAAAACTCAAAACACCACACAGCTTTGTTGCTGGCACATGCCAATTTTTATTCCCTACACCTGATGAGGGGGCTTTAACAGAGGGCCGGAGAGGGTTAATATGTATGACCAACCCCCATTAGTTTTGCAAGAGGAACATTTTTCCCTTGGGGACCTATTCCCTACGAATATCCTTAAGGGGGCTCCCAAACAAATTTTATGATTTTTGCGGTTTTATTCCCTACACCCGAACAGGCGGGCTTTAAGGGAGGGTTGGAGATATAGGGAAAATAAATGCAATACAGAAATATACTCTTTATACTCTTTAAAGTTGTGGCGTTCGTGGCGTAGTTGGTTAAAGTGCGTGGTCCTATGTCAACGAACCTGTAGACCCAGGTTCGAATCCCAGCAGCCACAGAAATTTATTTGAATTAAAATGATTTTTCTGTACGGCCGTCACCTCTCTGCAGACAATGTCAAACCTCAGAGAGTAATCAAAACGCCATGTAAAGCTACTTGAGAACAAGAACATTGCGTTCATCGCCGTTCGGAGTCGGCGTTAAGCATGTAGGTCCGGTTCTCGGTCAATTGTGTACAAACTTAATAACACGCACAATACAATTGATCATAAGAAGTCCTTGTGTAAGGTCTTTTGACTATCATGACTATCAAAGACATGCTCCATATGCTTCGAATTGTTATGGCAATATTATAATTACTGGATGTATACACCATGCAGTTAAAAAACTACTGCGTCCATACTATATTATAATTATTTAATTCTGCGTAACACTATGTGAAAAACACGCCGATGCGTTTCACGGCGAAGTGTTTCATCGGCGATTTGATTCAGCGGTTTTACTCAACATCGCTGCTAAAGAAGTTTCACTACAAAAATGTAGTACGAGAATGTTCCTTGTGGAACAGGGCTTTTACATAATGATATACCCAGCAAAACATTTTTAAAATTTTGTAATGCCTTTACCTTATATTCGCTTATTTAATGCATTACAAAAGGCCCCAACCTAAGGCCCAAAATGCTATTACTTTTTGTTTAACGTAATGCAGACTGTAATGCCTCATAAAATTTGTTTATCTTTGTTATTTGTAAGAATCAAGTAAAGCCAACAGTAAAGAGAAATTTAAGGCATGTTGCTACTTGGCGCGCTCGGTAGTAAAAATTTAAAATTTTTTTAAAGGTAACGGTGAAAGATAATGAAAAAAGTTTTTGGGGTGAATAAAAACACTAAAGAACTATTTTCAAAAAATTTTTTATTAATATTTAAGATTTGTTATTTATGAAATTTTAATTTGAAGTTGACGTGCCGATATCGGAAAGAGCTGATGGTTACCATAATAACTTAATTTGACAACACCTAGAAAAAGAAAAAAAAAAAAAGAATTCATAAATAATATGAGTATGGTTATCGTGTGAACTAAAATTTTTAAGTTTGGTAAAAAAATAAAAACTTTTGAAGATTTGAAAAAAAATCGTAAAAAACGCAAGTTTTTATCTGGATTTTGTACAAAACTATGTATATAGAAAAAATAAAAATTTTTACAATATTTTAGTTCACACGGAAACTGCTCATGTGGAGAGTATGCGGTTAAAATTTGGAGATAATCGGACAAGATAGTTTTGTGTAACTTCACATTAAAGTTTCATACATAAAAAATGTTAAAAATTAACAAAAAAATAAATTTTACAAAATGTGTATTAATTCACCCCAAAAAATTTTCCATTATCTCTTACCGTTTTCCTGCAAAAAAAAAATTTTCATTTTCACTCGAATACCGAGCGCGCCAAGTAGAAACATGCTTAAAAAAATGTTGATTTTTGGGAAGACAAGAAAAATTAATAATTACTCATATAAGAACCTCGCAGTAATTGCTTTTAAATAAGTTTCTTGTATCAATTATAAAATGATTTGAGCATAATATATTATTTAACCGCGTCTGGTATGCATTTATATAAGTGCTTCTCTGGTATAAGAAATTGCAATCGCCTACCGCCAATGACATGCCTATGTTAAAGTAATGCATTCTGTAAGCCAAAAGGTAAGTGATTATTGACGTTTTCTAGATTATTTTAGGCATTACATGTAAGCGAAGTTTTTGCTGGGTAGATTTTCAAAAACTAATTGAAATATGTAATTCTTCTCGAACAGATTTTTGATGTGTGTGCAACTTACATTCAAGGAGAAAAATAAATCCTTATGTTCCGCATAAATGGCATGCAATGGGACATGGAAGACTTCGCCAGCCGAAACATCACCCACTAATATTTTCTCTTCAGATTGTGGCTTTTGTCTGAAGATGCTTACAGTTGTTGTAAAATGGTTGTGAACCTGGAAAGAACATAATTATTAAAAAATGTGCAGTAAGATTTTCTACCCTTTACGCACATTAACAACGCCATGAATATTGACTTTTGTGGTGCCAAATTCGGAACGAACTTCAGAAAGAATACCCCAAGGATCTTGATTCGTATCACGATACAGTGGGAAGTAACGTTTATCGGACTTCGAAACAGGTAGCACGATCTCCTTCTTGATACCACCCACCTTCGAAATTAGCGAATAAATAAAAAACACATTAGTCACGATTCATAATTCAATACAAACTCAGCACGCACCGTTACATAAATATTATAGCACTCATCTTCCTCAGATGTAATCGTAGACAAATCTTTGGTCTGCAAAAAGGCACGACCACCTGCTGAAATCTTGCATTGCTTAACTTGCTCCGGCGTAAAATTGGTATCAATTTCATCGGATTGGAAGAGCAATGAACAATTGAGATTGTTTGGTGTTGATGTGTTGGGCATGTGACACTCATGCAGCGTAAAAATGCCGCGCCTAAAGTTGATGGTTATCTCAAATCCTGTATCATTCTCCACCACATAGGGCGCAATCACTTCGGGTTTAATTAAGCCCTTAGCATCGATAGCTTGTGAGAATGCTTCACCTAAAACACCTAGTAGATCTAGACAAGTCTTGCTCATTGTTAACTCCAGCATTTCTTCCGAATGAATGTTTATCTTTGTTGTTTGCTCTTCAATAGATTCGTCGAATTCACACTTTTTTGTTTCTATTTCTAAGCCAAAGTTGAGCTCCCAAGGTAAGTACTCTTTCATGCCGTTCTTCGCAGAGCGTTCATTCATTTCGATTAAAGGCTCCCAGACGGCCAGCGCCTGGTTATAGTAGTTCATATTAAGACACAGTGAACTATTTACTTTCATCTAAAGAGCAACAAAATTCGTTAATATGACTTAAACAATAGAACTTCTTTTATCACATATAATAAATTAAAATTCTACCTTCTGACTCCAGTTACTGACGACTGCATTTAATTTGGTATCGATGGATAATAGTGGCGTTGTATAGTAACCCACACCTGTTTCAACTACTAGCATTATGGAGGGTATCTCCACAACGCATTTCTCATTTTTGGGCCTAGCTAATGCACTTTCAGCTTCCATATGATCTACACATGCCAATGCATCTTCAGCTTCATCTGAAATACAGAGCAGTTAATTTTTTCACAATTATTCTTATAATAAGCATATAATTACTGAACCTACCTATTTTGATGAACCAATAATCATTTTCTTTGAATTTCTTGGCATTCCATAATTCTGTATGATCCACTTCATTCTTTTGCACTGCTAATTTTTCTGAGGTGTTCGTTGCTATTGTCAACAATGCTTTGTTCACCATTTCAATGGTGGATGGTGAGATATTTATTATCATTTCACTTAGTTTTAAGCTAATGTGAAGGCCCTCCATCTCGGGCGTCGAACCTTGTAAGCTGATGACACATGGATGTATTATGTAATGTTTAGTCGCTTCACGGCGTTCAGGCATAAAAGAGCACATGTACATTTTTAAAGCATCAATTTCACCGTGTATGATGACTTTTTCACCAAAAACACGATAGTTCAGATGAGCTTGAGCCTAAAAGAAAAGAATAAATCGACATGATAATGAGTTATATATATACAGTGTGGGTTAAAGAAAAAATAGCAAAAAGAAATAGCACACTATGGAATGCTCTTATAAAAGTTTAGTTAACTTTACATCTGGGAAAATTCTTACAATCAGAAAATTAAGTTCAAGTTATACTATCCCAATTAGGTAGGCTTTTAGTTTTGTCACATATATATGGTGACATAACTTAACACCTGTTCACACGGAAACAATTGTATAGAAATTCTGATTTTTTTTTATCCGGTTTGTAACTTTTTTAACAAATATTTTTATAAAATCTATCAAATTTTATGTTTGCCTTGGAAAAGGGCGTAGCCAGTTTCTTGTTTAACTGCCCTTAGTTTGTCCGCACACTTACATATTTTCTGCTTGATCATAGGTTAGACTAACATTGTTGACCGGTTATCCGTCTCGCGCACTTTGGTCATAAGAGGCCCATTGTGATATCATTTAAATTCGTTTAACCTTGAGTTATAAATCTAGTCTTTGTTGAATCATTTTTTAGGAATCTATCAATTTTTTTTGGTTTTATTCCTGAGACTGACGCAAGAGAGAAAATTATTGGTTTACCAAGGGTGAATAGCTTTCTTCTCCTTAAGTAAGAGCAATGGAGAGTAGAAGTTCTTCTGCTTTAATTATTGGCTTCAAATCCTAAAAAAATGCATGTGCCGCTATTAAACAGTGACCCCTAGTGTGCTCTCTGGCAAGAACAGAGAGACCCAACCTTCTGAGTCTTAGTTGGGAGGTGGTACGCTTGAAGTTGTAAGAGGGCCAAATCTTTTTAGTCGTGCTGTAGGTGGCAAGATTATACAAACATTCCTTTACCTGGCGAAGTGTGTTTCGCCAAAATTCACCTTAATTCCTATACCCTTCCACAATTAAGCGGAGGAAATCTTACGACAATCGGAATGGAAAGTACAAAAAATACAGGCTGATCACCTAATCTTTAGCCCACGATGACGGACAGCATATGCCATCAAATTTTGCCAAAATCCTAATAAGGAACACTTGTATTAATGCACGAGGTGAGTCAATTTTTAACTAGCTTCTTAATACTAGTTTAATATTCTATAATAAAGGTAACAACCCTGTCTTTATTACTAGGGATTGCGAAGAGGTCTTAGATATTAGCATTGTTTCAGACTTTTAGAACCAAATATGTGCTGGAAGATTTCGAAGACAAATTCTTTCTTTGATTACAAATTACCTACATTATTGCTAAAAACCCAGCTCATAAACAAACCTGTACTTCCAAAAAGTGAGTGGAGCTGGACAACTAAGTAAATGACTATAGCAAGTAAATCAAAATGAAGAGGCTTGCCCTATCACAACGCACGAGGAGACATATAAATCGCCTTGAACTGGCGATTCAAAAAAAAAAAACTTCAAAGAGAGAGTCGTAAGGAAGTGGAAAGTGGGAATTCCGCTGGGCGTACCAAAAGGGCAGATTTCTGAAATAGATCCAACTCCAAAGTTCTTTGGTGGTACAACACTCAAAAGGCGTCTTTATAAACTCTATAGACTCCCACTATTACTAGTTCTTGCCGTACTTTCTAAAAGAAAAATTACATGGGCAGTGACTTAATTTTATCCTTACATTTTAAATTACAAGACTCCGATGGCATTATGCCAGCTCAACTATAATACACCCTGGCTGCCCAGTTGTTGCAAGGAGTTACATGTGGTTCTTATACCCAAAGCAAAGTCTCTCAAGTTAGTCCTAACGAATTCAGGCTAATCAGCCTATCCTCTTTCTTGCTAAAAAGTCTAGAAAAACTTAAATAAATGAGCAATTATAATCTCAATATTATTCCACAGATGATGTTAAAATTGTTTCGAAACTTTAAGAAGAACAAGTTAGAGCACTGATTTTAATCAGCCGAAAAGCAATTCTATATTTCATATTATTTTAATGCATAAAAATATATGAAATATTAGACATCCCCGAATCCTATGGAATTATGGTATAAGTATAGGATATACTCAGCGGAGATCAAAGAAAAATATAGCTTATCAGCGAGAACTTGGAAGAGGACTGAGTGGACTGAGTTTTAGACGACAAATTAGATCTGTAGAGATTAGATCTGTAAATTGGTAAAGAAATTGTAAAAGAAATGTAATATGTAAAAGAAATTGCTGAGGCTATCAGGTTCACTGAGAGTTTTAACTGCAGACGACGAAAGATATAAATATATGAGTTCATTAGAAAACTTACGTTGAAAATTATGGCATTGGTATTGATATCTTCCAAACTTTCAACTAATATAATATCCGGCTCTTCAACGTGTAGAATCAAATTCATTTTACTTTCCTCTTTCGGAGCTTCCGGAGTTCCTGCTAATATAAATAAATAGCTTTATTAAGGACAAGTTCTTTTGCGCATACAATACCTTTATTTTGGTGATGTGGCTTAGCAGCAATTTTTGGGTCAGGTACTTTAACACCAAGTTCAGTTTGACTATTATTAGAAGGTTCCTCTTCAGGTATTTTTACGAATTCAGCTAATTGCATAAGAAAATCAATGCAGAGTATCAAATCGAATCCACAAACCCTAACCTCAGCTGAAAACAATATCAGAGAAAATTAATATCAAATTTCTGAAAAATAATTAAACATATGAATAAAAATCAAACTTTTGGAAATGTAACTTTCAAATCCTGTTAATGTGTAATACATACGAGCTATATTAAAAAAAAACCCTAGAGGGGCATGATTATTAGCGGTATTTCTTCAATTTATAGTAGACCCCGCCCATTTCAGAAATTATGATGTCTTGTGTTCAACGCCGTAGATAGGTACTTCATAAGGGGGGTTTACTGAAGCAAAATAAAATTATATATTACATTATATTTAACTTAATATCTGCTAACAAAAATAAGCAGTTAAAAATACACAATTTGCAATATATCTTCACACATAATATGTCAAAATTAAATATTTTGGAATATTTGCGTTTTTATTTAATATAAAAAAATATTCTGGATTGCTTAGGGGGGGTTTGAACCCCAGAACTCCCCCCATATCTACGGCGTTGCTTGTGTTCAGGATGTGCTGTAATATGCTATGGAGAGACCTCAGGATGCCACGATACAACTGGAGAAATACTTTATACTAACTTATATATAAAGATGGTATCAACAAGAGGTGTACGATTTGTTTTTCGAATAAAACAGTTGCTGGGATATCTCTCAAATTTTTATTATATTACAAATAAGACACATGTAGATTATGTTTCATACTCGTTAGACTCCTTCCATTGGGGTTATATTAAGAGTGAGGTTTACGCTTACCATCCACATACAATTTCAATCCTCAAAGAGAATATTGAATAAGCAGAGAAGCAATTTTGAAAGTAATTGTGTTTCATACAATTTGTTTCATAAACGATAACTTTCAAAAAAAGTAAGAAAGAAAAATAAAATTTAAGAAGTAGAAAAGTGAGAAGAAATAAATTGTCTCAAGGTTTCAGAGTGATTTCTCTTCATCACGAGGAAAGGCATTCCAAAGTCTAACGGCATTAATGAAAATGAGATAAGAACTTGTTAAAAAACTATCTCTAGGGATAATCAACAAATTGCATTTTCTAAATATGCTGAACTGTGTTTATTCAAAAAGATAGTAAAGGGTTTTAGTGTGAATAATTTTATGGAGGTATATACAGTTCCTAGCATTCAAATATCCAAACAAGCTACAATCAAGTATTACATTTCTCAAGACAGAAAGATTGCCAAAGTTGTTCAAACAAAATACAAAACGCGTGACATAGTTAAAAGTAATATTAAGCTTCAGCAGAAAGGATAAATCGAATTTACTGTAAACTATCTCTGAGTAAGATATGACGGGTAAGACAAGTGGTTTGACTAGTAATTTTTGAAAGTTATAAAGTATATAATAAACTTTTTTGACAACATTATTTATATGATCAGTACAGTCGAGTGAGGAATTCATAGGGGAATCCGTTTTCTTCACTCGAAGACTACGTATATTGCTCCACAAAATTTTAGTGGGAAAAGACAAATTTAGCTTGGCAGTGAAATAGGGGGTCTTAGACTGCCCTATTAAGTAGACAAATTCATTCCAGGCTAACCTGTAACTTTCACAATTTGTAGATGAATGTATTCATGGCGGCCGTTGCTGAGTGCGTTAAACAGTGCTTGGACCAATCGGTACCAAGTACAAGGTTGGTTTGATAAAAATAAGATTTTAAATATTTAAAGATTTTCATCTTTATTCTTGGTGAAAATAAAAGGTTTAAACTTACCAAAAGTGTCATTCTCCTTTATAATGGCAGTCAAATCCAACATATAGATGCGGTCAGTCTCGCAAACTTCTAGAATTTCACTAGATTTATTTGGCATTGCCATTTCCTTCAGTTTCCACTCTTTGCGGCAGAGATATTTTGTGATTTTACTTTTAGTATTTTTGCGCGTATCATCGATTTGGATGTTGCACAAAACAATAGAGGTGCTTAATGTGCCATCAATCAATTTTTTACCCTTCAGTGAAAGGAAATACAGGCCGAAGCGAGCGAGCCCTTCATTTTCAGCTAGAAATATGTTAAAAAAAGAACAAAATTTACAGAAAAGAATGCGATGCAATTTTAATGTAAGAAACCTACCTAGCATCAGGTTAACAACGACACCATCGAATTGGAAATTGAATCTCAATTGTTCGTAAATTTTTTTCTGCTTTAATTTTGCAACTGTTTCTATTTTTTTAGTAACTGAATAACGGGCTGGGCTATCAATCAACCGTATACCATCAATTATAGATTTGTCTGGAGAAATATTGTTATTTAGTCAGTATAAAAAACTACATATGGTAATTGATGCCAACAATTGTACCTGGTCTTTTATTGACTTCAACGACGACCTGTTCAACTGGCTGCTTGACAACTTTTTTCTGCTGTACAGTTGGAAACTCGTCGAGGCCTTCGTTAAGATTGCGATTAAGAATAGACATAATCAGGGCATAGTCTTCGGTGAACAGATTTAGCTGAAAGATGAAAAATTAGGACAAAAACTGTAAAGCTGATAGAGAAAAACAACAGCTTACCTCAATAGATTTTAATCTGCCTGATAAGTCCAGATCAGGCACATCATGATACCATTCGGTGGAGAGATTGCGTTTAATGGCCAGCGTAAAACTCATGGGATCCAAAAAATTAACATTTGATTTAAGGCCATAGGTTAAATCGACCGCTTTGGAAGGATTCATTTATAAAACGTTGGAATTTTATATAAATTAAGAATGTCAAGAAAACTTACTATCTATGGATCCCAAAAATGATATACTTTCATCATCATCTTGAATGCCTTGCATAATAGCACATTTCGATAGTTTTAAATCTCTCAATTCTATTTTGATTTCATCAACAATTGCATTATTGACTTCATTGAATGGTATCTCTGTGGTGACGTTGGATAGCATGATATAACCTAAATCTAGTGTTATGGCATCCAGGCTCTGTGAGTCGATGGGTACTACAATGATAGGTGCCTTGATTTTGATATTCAACTTCATGCGCATTGCTTTTTCGTACGCATCTAGTGCGTTCTTTTTTGCGCTATCAGCTGCAGCTGCACTTGCATTGGCCAGAGCTTCTTGTGCTGCTTGGAAGTTATTCAGGAAACTCTAAAATATTACAAATTGATTAATAAATTATTCCAACTATTCAGGTTAATCTTCAAGCTTTTAACTGCTAACATGCTTATTTTTAACCCAAAAGTTAGTTATCACAAAATGTGAAGGAAAAGCCTGCTAAGATGCGAAACAAATTTATATCAGCTAATCACATTTAACTGCAACACATAATCGTATGTCCGTCAACCATTCTTCTTCAACTTATGCTTATAAAATCAACTTTTGGATTAAATGTTAAATTCACAAAATTCTTCTTACCATCACAGAGTTGACGAACCAATTGAGAAAAACGATTTTTACACAGCCAATTTTCAAATCGACTTTAATGTCGTCCGAATTGTAGTCGGATGTCTCGTCTAAATTGTACATGACGGCTTGACATTGGAGTGCATTTTGGCCCACAATTGAGAGAATCTATTGATATTAGGAAACAATTAGAAACCAGTGAACTAATATTTTGAATAAATTCCCGAGGTACTTACGGTCGTATGAATTGTCTTCGGATTAAGATCGGTTACAATGATATCCTTTAAACAGAGATTGACTTCTGTGTATGATGACTTTATTATTGCGCCTGCATTGAAATGTTGTACTTTAAGTAATGCCAACGGACGTTTGTGACAAGTAAGAAGCAGGCTAACTTGGTCCAAGTTAGCATCGATGTGTATTTTTATGCTTTCCACAACTTTGGCTGATGTGCGGCGTTTTTGGCTCTGTGGATTTTCCATTCTAGAATCATCTTCAAGGATTACTGATAGTCTTCCGAGTATGCCATCATCCGCTGCTGATGCTTCGCGATCTTTAGGAGCAGTTGAAATATGCATGGCTTCGAGTTTGCGTTGCATCGTATTTGAAATTTCCAGTAGACGCAGCAGACATTCTTGATGTGCTGTGATATCAAGAGTGGAAAATTTGACAACAATCATTTGCTCGGTTGAGTTATATTTTGTAGCAAATTCTGGCGAATTTGTATTTGCCAAAGTGTAGTTAACGGTAAGCAGGTAAATGAACTCTTTAGAATGAGGCGGAGTATTGATAACGGCAAATGCTTGTTCAATATCATCCTCATGATCATATTGGGTAAGATTGATGGCGCCAAGCCTAGAATGATTAAAACAATTAATACATTTTCAGATTCGCTATTAATTTTCAGTTAAACCCAAACAAACCTGGCTGTGGCGACTAGTTCATATGTGCGTTGCGACATATTTGCTTCCAGATTCAACACCACAAAGGATAATATTTTTTGTGCAACCGGTGCAGGCTTGGCTATGCTGAGTTCACTTGAAGATTCAGCAAATTCCTCAATACTATCAACTGCCAGCTCCTCAACTGGAGTGCCAAACTTATCTGAATCGGTTGGTGATTCTACATAGCACTTTTCGCCCACAACACAGGAAGTTTTGTTAAGTGTAACTCTAAATTCTTTTAAGGCGAAATTTAACTCCAAGTCCGTGTATTGTATGACCTCAGCAATGTTTAAGTCCTCTTTGGCCGGCCTTTTGGATTTGACCTTTTTCGACTCTTGTTGCAAGAATACCGACAAAGATTTTCGTGATCCGCTAAAACTAACCTTTTTGGTAAGCTTCGGAGGCTCTGGCTCCGGACTACTATCTGGAAGCGGAATACTCCTTAGAACGTTCAGTGCTTCAAAAACTCTATCCTCTGTTATTTCAATGTGAATAGATGGCAGTTCAACATCGACTCTTGTTTTGGGTAGACGAGGATCATCGTCGATCACACACAACTCCGCTTTAATTGTCAATGAGGTTGGACTTAACACGTGCATCTCCGTAAACGTGGCCAACTTGAGAACATCTTCCCAGCTTTCTCTAGATTTTACCACAAGAACCTGAAAATAATTGTCGAAATAAGATAAAGGCAATAATTTTTTTTTTCATTTGATTCCAACCTGTATGTTGTCAATGTTGACTGTATATTTATCATAGGCTTTTTCCATTAAGGTGCGTAAAATTTGTTCCTGTCCCATGACTGAGCCAAGTAAATTTTCTACATCGCGATGCTGGGAAGTTACATGCAGTTGACCTAAATCTACAACTATTAGGGAACTGTGACCCGGCTTATATTTGCCGAGAGTGGGTATAATTAATATGTTTGGCATGAATTTAATGTCGACTTCAATAACCGAGTGTGTATCAATGATGTAATGCATGCCAGTGGCTGATCGTTCTTTGAAATTGGCTACCCTTTGCGAGGCAGCACCTTCCAGTTCCGATAGATTCACGGATTTTGGCGGTGCGAAAACTTTCATGAGATGCAGCACAGTAGGTGAGTCATAGACGATCTGTAGTGGGCGCGCATGCACCTTGATACGTTGGTCACACTTCTTGTCCAAAGGGTTTGTTTCGAAGAATATATCGAGTAGATTGAGTTCATGCGTGACTTTGGACTCGATCAATGTTGGCGGCAGGGAATCTTTAGTAGGTTTCAGACCAGTAAGATGCATTTCTTTCATGCCGGCAGTTACACTGTTGCAATTGAAAAATATTTATTTGAATTGAATTTGATTTTTTGTGATATTATTTTTAAAAACCTTAAAGCGCTTGCTGCAGGACGTTGTTTAACTCTACACGTAGCCATTGAGAACTTCAGCAGCATGATTGTTTGTAAATTCTCAAAATCGATACTGGCTTTCGAACTTTCCGACTGCTCTTTGGTATCATCGTATAAGCCAATTTCCAAAGCCACCAGTTTAAAGTTCATATCGATAGCTTCATAGTACACAGGCAAATCAAGTGGTGCCGCATTTTCCTGATAGCCGATGGCTTTATAGAGTTTATCTTTTTCATCGTCTGTCATAGCGGCCTCAAACTTTTTAACTGCAAATTATATTTTGATGAAAAAAAATAAAACGCTAGTCACAATAGCCAAAAATGCATTACCTATATCATTTGAGGAGTCATTTTCATTCTTTTTACCACCGCCAAACCAACCAAACCAACCCGATTTCTCTTGAGCTTTCTGCTGTTCTTCCTTCTTTATTTTGCTTACTATAAAGTTTACACGTTGTCGTATGAGAATTAAATTAAAAGTATCTAGTTTTTGTTCCAGCAGCGAACATGTTTCGATAAGGCTTGCCGATGCCTGTTTTGCCAATCCTTTTTCTTCAAATTTCTATAAAAATTCAAAGTTCATTTATTGCAAATGTGTTCTTTATTCGTAAAGCTAAACTCACCTCAGCATAGGTTTTGCATAGTTGACGATGCTCACGCATATATTCCCAAGTCCAATAACGATTACGTTTTCGAATGTCCTCTTCCAAAACAGCGGTAATGGCAAATTGCCACCATTCCTTGTAGTGTTTTTTGTATGCTATATATTTAGAAGTATTTAAGATTTAATTAACGACAATTTTAATAAATTTTTACACTAATCATTACTTACGTATATTAAATGGACGATATTTTCTGTATGGTGCACCGAGTGTCATGCGATTCATAGCATCGCCCAATTTCATTATATCCTATAAATTTGCACGTAAATTAAAATAAAGTTGTTCTTTTTATTACTTTTCATACTCACTCGAAATTGTGTACTGGTCAGACCTATGTTGAGCTTCTTCATCTCTAAAGTTAAATCGATTTTTGGTATTTCGAAGGGCGGATTGTCGTACTGGGGATTCATGTTCAAGCGAAGCTTTGCAATCGAAGATATAGGACCCAGAACTAAGGCAATTTTTATTCAATATTATTACATTTTCAAGGTTTATACAAATGTGTTTGTTTATATACTACATTGTTGAATTTATAATTAATTTCCTACAAGAATGTCACAACTAAATATTTCTGTATTTTTAATACTCGTAAAATTTTTCTTTAAATGAATTTTAATCAATTAAATTTATTGAATGTTTTCCGAACTTTTATAAAGTTTCAATAATCGTACAAGAATGTTAAAGGAAAAGTTTATATAAGAGTACATGTGAGAGCTCCTAACAGTACATTTTTAGAATTCGGGTAAGATTGCCAGAAGAGAGAGGTACCTAGAAAACTAACAGTTCATTTCTTGCACTGAGAAAGAGTTTCTTATAATTGCTTTTTAATACAATTCGAGTTTTTAACTTGTTTCAATGGAAATCAAGCAGTTCTTTTTTTTTCTTCTTTTGCCGTCAAAGACTTCTGTATCTGGAACTCAGTAAAAATCATAAATTCCATTTGAATATCAGAAGAGACCAATTGAAATTTCGAAATTCCATTTAAAATTGAGATCACATCATTTGAAATGCAGAAAATGTTTATGTTCACCAATAAAAATAAAAATGTTAAATTCTTGAAAAGAAGAATTTAAATGTATTTTTTCAATATTAGTAGTTTATGAATTATGCATACACACATACGAGGTGACATATTGATTTCGATTGATATATGAAATATGTATGCACACTAGACCGTACCACCTCCAATGCAAAAAAAAAAGTGCGCCGTATACCAGCGAATATGACGTATTTTTGCAAGACAATTACGAAAAAAAAAATTTTTTTTACCGAACGTAGGGGACCCGCATTGACATATAACTTTATATCTCTGGTTTTAAAGTTTGGTATATCAATATTTTTGTCTCAAGGAGACCAATATGACCTCTATAGAAGTCATTGACCTCAGGTGTACCGTTCTAGTACTTTTTCTCCAGATCTCAGTTTCTACCATCCTAATGTACCACCCTAATATTAAAAAAATAAAGCCCTTAAAACATCATTAATCTTTTGCTCAGGAAGTATATCGATATTTCCAGCAGAAGTATTTTTAAAAAATTTTTGAAAAGTTTTTGCCGAACGTAGGGCTCAATTTTTTCATTTTCATCATATCATCGGTATTAAAAGTCTGATTATATTGAATGACATATCGATGTTTTTGTCTGAAAGAGACCAATTATTTTTCTCCAAAAATAAAAAAAAAACTAGTAAGAAATGATCTTCGACTGGGCCGAAGTTAAAATACCCCCACGTCCGAACCGAAGTATATTCAAAGTCTTAAGCCGTCAATAAAATGTTTATTTGTATAAAACATTTTTGTTATACCTACATAGTTTTAACAGAAAATATTCGCTTTCATTTTTTATAAAATCGCTTTGTATGGGGGGTGGGTGTGGTTTTCACTCGATTTGGTTGAATTTTATACACACAGTGAATGTTATATATCAAAGTTAATAAGCAAAATTTCAAGTCCATATATTAATTTTTGTGGAATTCTAAGAGATTGTACCGTTTTGATAAAGGCACTTTGTATGGGAGGTAGGCGTGGTTTTCATCCGATTTGGCTCATTTTCGAACTTGACCTTAGTTTTTTAGATAAAAGCTTAAATATTGAATTTCGTGATGATAGCTTGAAAATTACGGCTGTAATCGTGACGACAGACGGACAGACGGACAGACGGACAGACAGACGGACATGGCTAAATCAACTCGGGTGGTGATGCTGATCAATAATATATATACTTTTCTATACCTACCACGCCTCCTTATGGGCGTTACAAACGGAGTGACAAAATTAATATACCCCCATTTACGTTTTTTAAACGTGGGGGTATAAAAATATTCCTACAAGTCCTTGGAAGGCCTTAAATTGATTTTGAGGAATTTTAAAGCTTAAATTACAAAATTTTTTTCGTAATTGTCTTGCAAAAATACGTCATATTCGCTGGTATACGGCGAAATTTTTTTTTTGAGGTACGGTCTAAACCATACATGCCCAAGGAATTTTAAGCGCGGGCCAATGCTTAAAAAAACAAAACAAACACAAAATGTTGCTCATCGTTGCTTTTGACAAAAAATCAAACAAAACAAAACAAAAACAATTACAATGCAATAAAATAACATATCATGAAGTACACTGCCAGTCTTAATTTATATTACAATAACAATGCTTGCATGAAAAATTACTCGACACACAAGTAACGGGACAATCAGCTTCAGCATCGACATCATCGAGTGTGCGTTTTTTATTTTGGCTTTGCATGCATTTGTTTTTGTAAAGTTCGCTGGAAAATGTGCTGACACTGAACGAGTGCGGTTTGTGTGTTTGTTTTGTGCAGGTGTTCTTTCTATTTGGCTAAGCGCAAAGACAAAATCAAGATAGAAAAAAATTTGTATGAAGGGCCACGCGGGCCAATCGGGCTTCTACGTGGGCATGTATGGTCTAAACCAATAAAGCTCTTGAAATTCAGAAATTCTCCTTTCTTTTTGAACGTAATAATAGAATGATACAAAAAATTATATACAAATTTTGAAAAAGTTATTAATGTAAAAGTAATGTAAACAGGCTCATCCTGGGGTGAAAAGTCACTTGCGAGTGAAAAGTCGACGATCACTATATAGCTCTGCTTCAATCACTGACATGAACTGTAGCTTTGTTTCATTCATATAGGGCGGCCTACGGTCCCGACTTCAGCGGGACTGTAACGCAATAGCAGTTGTAATCCCGCATTGCAATAATAAAAAAAATAGTTCCACAAAACGTCTAATGCGTCCAACATTTTCCGTTTTTCCAACCAACTCTATCCAACACAACCAATGACATTACAAATACAAAATAAACACTCGAAGATATATTCGAAAATTTCAAGGAAAACGGAATACCATTCAAAAATTTTCTGGCCATCGTCCAGTACCTTCTTTGTATGTCAAGGACGAACGCACCTATATATCGAGTATTTTCGTTGATGAATGCGTTATTGACATCGGAAAAATCTTCACTTAAAGTTGACACGTTGCGAGTAAATGCTTATTGTAAAATTTAATATGGCCAGTTGTGAACATTTTTTATGATATTCTTCCACAAAACCCAGATAAAAAACTTCCACTAATTTCAGAAATAATATTTTAAGGGGTCACCACCCTAGCATTTTGGAAATTTTTTTTTTTAAATGGTTCCTTATGCTCTCATAAATGATGTCTTAAAAAATTTGAAGATACTTGGTTTTTGAATTTTAGTATAAGCCAGAGCTGTACAGGAGCTGTTTGTCCAGCCGTGAACCCTTAAAAAACGAAGACGTCCTCGCAAAAACGCTGCACAGCCGCCATTTTTAAATTAATGGTTTCAAAAATCACTTTTTTTGTTTATAGTCACTGATATGTTTAATAAAATTCCATTTTTAGAATCTCGATTTATTGTGTATTTTTGAAAAAAAATTCCAAAGTGAGCTTATTTTTGCGGCGTCTAGGGGACCTAATTTCTTAAAAAGAAATGAAAACTTCAGAAAGTTTTATTTGTTTGTTTCCTAATTTAAGTGCACCGACGTACGCTCCTTCCTTCACACTTACACCACCTATAACTGGAATACTCAAATGCACTTTGACGATGTAGAGAACCAAATCGAATATCCAAGTTCTCTATGACAACGACATTATAAATTTTGAAAATTGAACTGTTTTTATATATTGGATGGACGTTGTATTGGTATTAGCATGGTACTAACATCCTGCAGATTTATCTGTTGGGCATAAATTCAATGAACTTCGACTCCATTACCAGGCAGGTGTTCACGTTCAATAAATGGAATTTCAGTCTGTTTTTATATATGTACATATATTGTAGAATTTGAACTGTTGAAATAATATAAAAAAAATAAAAAAAATAAATAACTGGCCATTTCAGCCCTTGAAAGGACTTTGACCTAGCTTCCTATAAATGTTGAAATAATATCATTATTATTATTATAGCCAACAGAAATGCTTAAATGTTTTTTTTTTTCTTTCTTGTACTTTTCGAATTTTCAATTGTGACACTCTTGCAATCAGGTATTTAGTATAAAAGTACCAGATCTAGTTTATGTATAAGATAATTTACGAAACGCACTTACTGTAGGTGTACGTTGGAGGTTTTAATTCTTCGCGTGCAATATTTTTCCTAAACTTTCCTGAAAGCTCTTCCTGGCTGAGCGCTGAATAAAGTTCCGCATTGCAGTTCATGTAGACAGAGAGCGAATCAAGATTCGCAATCTTATAGACGCGACTCACTTGTTCGGTGAGATAGCTTTTTACCCAGTTGACATCAGTGGTGTAGATTTCCAGTTCATTCAGTGTGACACCGAAAGAAAATGGTTTACCCGTCGAATAACTATCCTCATAACGGATGTGTACATTTGCAATTTTCATCTGCAAATTGTTAACAATTTGTGCAGTTAGCTTCTCGGTAAAGGATGCATCTGGTTTTGGTTTATCTGTGAAAGTTTTAATTTTAATTTTCATATCATGAAACATTCAGTCAATGGAGTGTAATATTGTCACTTACCAATATTTATTTCTTTCAACTGGGCATCTTCAAACGCCTGCAGTGCCGCTTGCTTAGTTTGCAGTTCGAGTTTTTCTTCTTTTTCGGCATTGAACTCAACTTCCTGCTTCGGTGAGACTAAAATATAAAAATCCTCGATTTGTGCAACAACGGGTTGACTGTATAGATTTTTCCAGGGTATTTTTAAAACAAGTTTGCCTGGTAATTGGTTAAAGATTAAAAATTAATCACTTCGGTTATTCAATTTAACTTTCTCAGTAATCCTTACCCAAGTAACCAAATACCAGCTGCACGGGCAAATTTAAATCATCCAAAGCATTTTCACGCAGTTGAAGATTATTTAAAACGACATCACCTAAAAGATGAGAGAAAATTTTAAGTAAATCAAGTATAACTGAATGTAAATTAAAAACTGTGTTACAAAATAATAGTTTAAAGCTTCAAAAATATAACAAGATAGTTTTCGATGCCGCCGCTTTTAGGAAAGAGGTCATAATCAATCAGTTTATTATTATTTTAATAAAAATAATGTATAGTTATACGGTGCTCAACCACATTTTCTGTTCGAATAATTTGATAAGGCCAGTATTCAACGAACTCATTTAATTATTTGACTCACTTCTCTACAAATTGATCGCTCATTTTTTTTGTATGCAAAGTTAGCGGCTTTGTTCGAATTATAACAAAAATGTGACATCATGAAATAGACTGACGAAAAGTCAATTAGTTTGAAACGATGACCTTTTATAATTGAAGTCAGTAGCGGTGGATGGCGTTCAAAGATAAGACGGTAATGTTTTTTGGAATGTGCTGACAAGTAAAAAAAGAAATATAAAAAAAAGCGTTTTAATAATGGTTTTGTATAATTATTCACACTGGCTTTTCGAGTGAATGAAGTGGGTTAGGAATGGTATCTATTAAAAGCATTTTTTATGAATACAAATTAGAGCCGTCCATAACTAATAAAAAGTTTTAATCGATTCGATATCGAAAAATCTTCGATTTTTAATTTTTGTCTAAAGCTTTTTATCAAATAGTCCAAATTGAGAGTAAAATTAAATGCTTTTTTTTTGTTATTGTTAAAAATATTTCTTTCAAAAATCATTTCAAAGTTTTTCTCAGATTTTTAGAACTATCTTAAAGTTAAATTAATTTTTTTTTGTTAAATTAATGAAACTTTATAAATAAGCAAACATATCTTTCGGCGAATAACAAAAGTGTCATGTCAGAAAGTGTCCTGCACAGTTGCTCGGCCTTAATCCAATTGAGAATCTCTGGGCTGATGTTAACAAGGCAAGTTATAGTACAAAACCGATAAATAATAAAACCCTTTGGACGTCACTTCAGGATTCCTGGAGCAAAATTTCAGTCAAGAGGTGCCAAGACTTTGTTGATTCTAGGCCAAGCCAAAGGGGTGTGCAGCTGTTCCATATTCCAAAGCTAACCGAAAGCAAGAGTAGCAGAATTATTTTGCCAAGAAACGTATTTTTAAGAAGGAAGAAAAACTCTAAATTATTTCAGAAATCCTGGAACGGTCCAGTAAAAATTTTTTTTACAGCAATGATACATTTTTTTAGTTATCATTGAGAAGAATGTTCTTCGATTGAAGGGTAAAAAAATTCTGGTATAATTTAACACAGGATTATCTTAATAGCATGAAGATAACAATATAATGATTTGGGATTCCTTTTCTGCCAAGGCAACCGCCCCATCTATCGAATCGAAAGTGCTTTGGACGCAAGTTAACCTACACCAAAGAGCACATTACTTCTAAACGTATTGCGTAAGAGGTATATTGACTCTCCCTGCGTTTATAACGCCCAAACAGAGGCGTTGAGAGTACGAGGGTTGCTATTTATATTTCAGGCCTTAGCAATAGTAAGTGACAATACTGATCATCTGACGCTTCCACTGGAAACTTAGCATTGTTGAACATACCCTTCTTCAGAATATTTTGCCACTAGAGCGCGATTTGTGTTGTTTAAAGTTACTTGAAAAATTCAGCTCGGTCAAAAAATAGAACCAACTCTTGAACATTTTCGCGCGATTATTTTTCATAGCTTTTGACGTGGATTGTTAAGACCAGAATGTATCGATGAACTTAAGTATTTATATGGTGATAAAGCACCATCTGACAGAACTGTTAAAAAAGTGATATATAAGTTCGCTCAAGGATGCATTCCGTGAAGGTCGTTCAAAATCGGTTGCTCTGCCACAATACATCGATACTGCGTGTGAACTGATAAAGCCAGGTCGTCATGTAACATACCGTAATATTGAGGCATCTTTGGGTATAAATGTGTCAATAAGATATTGCATGATCATAAGAGCATAAAAAATATTTTTTCACGTTGAATCCCACATAATCTGACAAACGATCAAAAAAAGACTCGTATCGATTGTGTGTGTATAATATGTATATAATATTTACACAGGTGAATTTATGTATTTGAGCCCGAAATAAAGCAGCAATCGACTGTATGGGTCTTACAAAACGAGCTAAATTAAAAAAAAGTTGTTTGCGGAAAAAGCACATCGAAGCAAAAGGTTGTCTGTTTCTTCAGCATTACCGGTCATGTGTCGACAGTGGCGTTGAACGGTTCAATTCTGAATGATATACAACCATTTTTTTTTACCAAAAGTCAGAGATATTTAATTAAGCACAGGTCTGTGAGTAAAGGCCACTGTGGCGGCCGTGGCGCAGTGGGTAGAGTGCGCCTGAGAACCCTGGTTTAATTCCATCCGACACAGAAAGTTTTTTCAATTGAATGCATTTTTCTGTTCGGCCGTCATTTCTCTGCAGACAATGGCAAACCTCAGAGAGTAAATATGCCATGTAAAGCTTCTTGAGATCATGCACATTAGCCGTTCGGAGTCGGCATAAAACTGGTAGGTCCAGTTCTCGGTCAATTGTGCACAAACATTTAATAGCACGCACAACACAATTTGATCAGAAGAAGTTCGATCAAAGTCTTTTCAAGGGCTTTACCCTTGACCAATTTATTTATTTATTATTATATCGGAAATATTTGAAAAAGTTAAAGTATTCTGCATCATGGCAATGCGAGCTCTCGCACATCTACTCAAACGAAGATCTTTCTGACTAGTTAAAAAATCGAATTGATGGGTCATCCGTCGCACAGCACTGATTTCGCACCCAATTTGTTTATTTTATTCCAAGAAATAAAAAAAACAAAAAAAAAACGGTTAACTATTTTCGACACCCGGAGAAGCATCCAAAATGTTTTTTATTTTTTTGGAGTTACCTCAAGTGGAGTGGAACAAGTGCTTTCAAAATTGGCTCAAACGAATGCACAAGTGTTTTGATCTTCATGGAGAATTATGAAAACCAATTAAACTAACTTTAATATCTTTTTTTTTTATTAGTAGGCCAGAAATATAAATAGCAACAATAGTATATTCTGGATCAGCATCACTACCTAAATCGCTTAAGCCGTCTGGCCTTCTGTCGTCACGATAACAACTGTAATATTTACGCTTTCAAAATAAAATTTGATAAATAAGCTTATTTTTAAGATAAATCAGATTAAAACCACGCGTTCCTTCCATACAAAGTGACTATTTCAAAATGGTAAAATCTCTTACGGTTCCCTTTATATTTTACTCATAAGCCTTGATTCCAAATGCCCACATTACATGAAAAATGTTCACACTCGAATGGAAACCACGCCTACTTCCCATACTGTCAATTTATCAAAATGGTACAATCTTTAAAAACGCCACAAAATTAATCACGTAAACAAATTTCAAAGAAATACTTTAAGTTTGAAATTTGTTAAAATTGAATGAAAACCACGGCTACCTCCCATACAAAGTGACTATATCAAAATGGTAAAGTCTCTAAAAATTCCTCAAAAATTGATTTCAAATACAAACTCTATGTTTGAAACTCCACTATGTGGAATTCCTGTTCCTCTATGTTTGAAATCGGAGAAAACCACTCATACTTTCTAAACAAATTGATCAAAATATAAAAATCTACATAAATTCCCAAAAAATTAATGCATTGACTTGATATTTTACACATAAGCTTTGAGATTTTAAACGCACAATGAGTTTTGAAATTTCGATTAAATGAAAGAAAATCACGCCTATCCACCATATAAACTGACGTCATCAAAATAATAAAAACTTAATCTCTTTTGATATCATATTGATATTATACACGAGTGTGGGGGTATTTTAACTTCAATCAAGGCGAAGAGAATGAATTTATTATTAGTTTTCTTTTTTTTTTTTGTAGCCTCATAAACTGCCCTTCCTAAAAATCAATTCGTGGCTCTTATCTGACTCTAGCTAGATTTTTGCCAAAATCGCCTAATTTTGGATATTTTTCTATTCTACCTATTCGCCGTTAAAGCTACACAAAATGCTAAGAAGAGGCAATAATAGCAATGGAATATAAGAATAGAAATAACAAAAACTATATTTTTATTGTAGTGGAATGCCGACTGAAGCCACTGTGGCCGTTTCGTTTACCACAAGTGTTGAAAAAAATCATTTTAAAGCTAATCATTTGGGCTTTCTTCGAGTTTGCTGTGTGAGGAAATGCTTTTGGCTGCCTAATACTTATGTTCCGAAAATGTCTTTTGGAATGTTGTACTTTATGCATAACTATAACCTACAGACCAGAACAGCATATTAATGAGTTTCACGTAACAAATTTATATACTTTAGCTTTGTGCTAGTTTTATACGAAAATTTGTGTTAATTTCATTTTAGTTTGCTTAGTTCAATATCAAGAAGAAATTAAGAATATTTTCAAATTTACAGTTTTATTTTTGGAATCTGTCGAAAGGTTATTCTGTATACGTGCGAGTATTTTGTATTTTTTACTTCATTTACTAAAGTATGTTTGACTTTAAATGATAAGATTAAAAAATACGAGAGTTGCTACATATATTTCGGGAATAAATATAAAGAACGAATTTTTTTATTCATCGAAAATAGCGTTTGAACCATTTGTCTCAACCCGTTTATAATCATGGAATGGAAATAATATAATCACTCGCTCGAAAATCGTGTTATAGTTGGTCTAAAAAAAAATGCGGCGTGGTTTTGTGTATCAGTCGATAATCGACCGTCCAAAATCCGGCCGTCCGCGTCTCGAATTAAGGGAAAACCGCTGCGAAAGCAGAAAATCTTGTTGTGGGAGATGAATATCTCGACGCAATCAATCTCTCACATTCTTAAATATGACTTGGAGCTCAGAGCATACAAAAGACACACCAGGCACCTTCTCACGGTAGCGTTAAAGGAACAACGTAAGCGAAAATAGAAAGTGTTACTTCTCAAGTACGCGGATAATGACCACAGACGAATTCTGTTTACTGACGAAAAAATTTTCACCGTAGAGGAATCGTTCAATAAACAGAATGATAGAGTGTTATGCAGCAGAGCGCGTTCCGAAAGTTCCAAAATGGTTGGGTACCATTCCAAATTGACCGGTCTATGTGGCTCAAGTGGTAACGTTGCCATATGACCAGTTTTTTGGAAGAAACAGGATTTGGTTCATAATGAAAGGTTCATGCAGTCGTTTGCTTTTTACTTTTGGTATCATACTCATAAATCCATGATTCGTCTCCAATCCCGATTTTATAGACGTCTTTTGAAGCACCGTGATTGTATTTCTTGGGCGTTCTTTGCACCAATCGACCCAGCCCTCTTTTGAGCGTTTGCCAAACTATGTGGAGTCCAACGTGAACAAATCTTTTTCACAACTATGTGTTCATTTATGCTGTTGAAAGAAATGTCCAGGGATGCCTCAATCTCACGGTATGTCACGTGACGATCAAGCATTATCAGTTCGCGCAAAGCATCAAAGTTTTGAGGTGCAACAACATTGGGTTTTGGACGCCTTTCACGAAATTTATAAGTGAGCATAGTACGACCCCGCTTGAATTTTGTGTACCGCCGATATACAGAGGTTTTTGATGGTGCTCCATCGCTAAAAGTCGAATTGAGTTCATCGATACACTCTTGTTGAGCTATAATTCACGACGAAAGTTGTAAAGAATAAACACACGAAAATGTTTTTTGCTGAAATACAATTTTAAACGCACTGTAAACAACATATTAAGAGCATAACGTATATGTAAGCTAAACAATGTCAAACTTTAAATTTGAAATGCCAGTTTGACTGTAATAACATTAGCGTCATTACAGACCATTGTTTCATACATTACAGATTCAAGTTTCAAAGTTGAGCTAAAATTCTTCAAGTCAACAAATCCAATTACGTGAACTTAATTTGCCTTTTACCAAAGTTGTTTGTCTGGTACTCTAGCGAAAGTGACGTAATTTGATGTGTACGAGTGAAATAAATTCTTTTCCAAAATTTAGACAGAAAACAATGCTAACTACCTAGTTTTTTTGTTCTTGTTGTTATGGTTTCCCTATCATTGCTATACATCGGCATGGAATAGCTCAATAGAAGCTTTTACTTCTATGTCTAGATACTTCATTAAAAAAAAAAAGAGGAACAAAGCGAAGCAAAAATCAAATACAAATCAGCCATTGAATGGAGGACAATTTAAACGAAATATGTATATTGAACATGAAACGAGTTTGTTGTGTCAAGGCCAAACAGTTTTTTTATAACATAAAAACTACCTGAGCGTAGTTGCCTAGCATAAACGTATAAAAAAGAACCTCAAAATATTAACACAATTCAAAGAATATAACAAAGTCTTCTGAAAAGCTGGAATGGTTCAAGTTTGGTTCTTTTAAGCTGCCCTAGAGAATCGGGTTTTTTCAAGAATCGGAGTAACGATGATGTTTTAAAGTTTATTTATTAAATGTTAATTTATTTATAACTTGTTTCTATAAGTTTGTAATTTTATGCAGCAGTTAAAGTCAATCACCTTCTGGATTGTATTATTAGAGCTGGTATTATTTTAAGCAAAAAATAACGAGGGTA
Organism: Pherbina coryleti; assembly: GCA_943735915.1. Lineage (NCBI taxonomy): Eukaryota > Metazoa > Arthropoda > Insecta > Diptera > Sciomyzidae > Pherbina > Pherbina coryleti. Next base: position 17,541,805 of record OX030950.1, on the reverse strand, counting down.
CACAGTGATTCGCCCCCACACAAACGATGGACAAAAGAGTTAGTATAGAGTGGCCGGAAATGAATGAAATTTGTTCTTAGGTAAAAATTAACTTTATTTAATAAAAAATACAATATTTTCAATAGACTGAACGATTTATTATTATTGGGTTGTTCAAAAAGAAAGTGTTTTTTCAGGTAGGCATCACTTTTATGGTCAAAGATGTGTCATATGTTGACGTATGTATATGTCATTTTTTGTACACAGCTGTTTATTTACTACATTAAAACTAAAATATATTAATTCAGTTTTTTCTGCTTTTCTGTGGAAGTCTAGTCTGAAGAGTGTGTTAAAAATGGAGAACTTTGATATACATATCGCACAGGATGTAACAGGGTGTAACATATCGCACAAATTTTGAAATTTTCAGGAAAGTCAAAAACCTATTTCGTTTTCAATCAACTTGATACAAAAGAAGGATACAAAATGATTTTTTAAAAATTAACGAGTAATCAGATTAAAGCAAACAGTCGATGGAAATGTGCATTGCGAATTGATTTATATTAAAAAGTCAAAATTGAAAAATTTCGGGTTTGTGTCACTTTTGAAGAGGGTGTGCGATATACGCCATATTTTGCTCTTTTACTTACAAAAAAAAGAAGCGAAAAAGCAACTGAAGTCAGATAAAAAAAATTAGTGGAAGTTTATGGCGAAGGTGTGATAAAAGGAAGATACTGTCAGGAGTGCGTCTATGTTAACAAAGTTTACTACTTTTTTCTCAATTTGTTAAGATTGTAACGTAACAATTAGGGTATGCAAAACCGGTTCGAATTGTTTCTGAACGTTTCTGTTTTTTTTTTTATTATTCGAACCGGTTTTTTAAAAATCGCAATTTTCGAATAATTCGAAAACCGTTTTTAGCTCGAATTATTCGACTGCTCGAATAGTTTAGAAATATATTAAAATTTAATTAAAAGTTGTAAAATTCTTCAAACCATTTCTTTTTTTCATTTGAGCGACCCTTTTTTTTTCTACTTACGTTTTTACATTTCACTAACGTTTCTAACATTTCTTATCTCTGGCTCCTATTTAATTTTGTTTTATTTGAGCTCGCTTAAACATATGGAACTTCAACAAGGCTTCTTGCACAAAATGCCCAAAAAAAATGTGAAAGCATTAAGAACAAATATAGAGACTAAAGAGCTGCATGAATGTATTCGATTCACTAAAGTGCATCGAGCATTTGATTGTCTTGTTCTCTATTTACTTTATTCTTTAAAGTATAAGCACACATAATACAGCATTCACTTACAAAAAAGTGCTCACTCTACAGCATTTGTTTGCCTCTCACCAAGTTAAACACATTCTCATTCTTTTAAAATGCTTTATATATTCGTTACGATCAAATCGAGACAATCAAGTCAATGCAAAAAACAACGAGCACATCAAGCAAAACAAATATGTTATAGAGAAATAACAACATTCGATGTTCTTTTCTTTGCTCTGATATGAAGCAGAAAAACCTTTTAAACACAAAACAATAACAACACACATTATTTGTGTGAAGGTTGTTGTTATTTTTCGTTAATTTTATGTTTGTTTTATGCTTTTTACTTATTCTTTAAATAATAGCTTACTTCGCCACGTTGTGGTACTGTTTCGCACTAAACAAAAATCTGTTTAAGTAACGCCTTTTAATTTTAAATTTTATATTATTTTTTTTTTAAATTTTTATTTAAAATTTAATAATATTGCTGTTTTAAGATAGATTTTTAATTTCATTGTCAAATAATTTTAACAAAATAAACATAAAATACACCAGCACTCAGTGTCTAGCACCGAGCATATCAACACATTTCAACACATTTTAATTTTACTCTATATGCTTGCTTTGAAGAAGTTCTCGTTTGTCTTGTTTTCGATATGCTTTATGCTCATTTGTTCTTGGTCTCTATATTGTTGGTATTTAAACACTTTTAAAGATGAGAGTTGAATAGAGTGAGCATGCAAACAACAAATGAATGTCTTGCAAACACACCCGTGCAGCTCTTTAATAGAGACAATCATTAAAAGACATAAAACATGTGTTCAAAAGACTGAAAGAAAAACTCGGAACATAATTCTACCCAGTGCATTAAGACTACCGTTTTCGAATTCATTTATGAGCTATTTCGGGTAGAAACGCTCAATTTCGGCACTCATAAATGAACCTTTTTTGTATCATTCTTTGGACTAAAATGCCTCTAAAAAACTAACATTTTTTTTTTTTTTTTTTTTTTTTTGAGTAGAAGTACATACATAGTAGTATTTATTTAATACTTTTAATTTGACTTAAGATTATCGTTAACAATCATTTATACAATCTCTAGAATGGTGTTATTATTTTCATTATTTTTTACAATTCGTGCAATATTTCTCTTAAAAACGTTTGTATTTCTTTCTAACTTGACATAATTAGGTAGCGCATTGTAAACTTTAAGTCCTTTGAAAAAAAGCGATTTTTGCATTGCTGTTGTTGTCACCCTTTGTAGTCTGAAATTTTCTGTATTTCTTAGGTTATATGGCTGTATTTCTCCCACGTAGTTTAATTGATCGATTAAATATTCCGGAGTCTTTCCCATTTTCATTTTTTGAATAAAATTTAGAGTATTTATTTCCAGTCTTTGTTTTATATTAAACCATTTTAATGTATCAAGCATTATTTGTATCGGAGTATATCTGTTACACTTTAGTACTGAACGCATAGCTTTATTTTGTAGTTTTTGCAGTCTTTCTAATTGTGTTGTTGTGCAGCAAGTATATAGAATCGTTGAGCCAAATTCAAAATGTGGTTTTATTATTGTGTTGTACACATTTATTGCCGTTATTACCGCTATTTTATTACGCACCCGTTTTAAAAAACCAATTTTTTTGCCAATTTTTTTACATATGTATTCAACGTGTTGTTTAAATTTTAAGTCTTTATCGATTATGAAACCTAGATATTTTATCTGATTAACTTTTTCAATTGCTTCATTATTAATTTTAAAAATTGCATTACTATTCATGTTTATTTCCATTATTTTAGTTTTACATTCATTTAGTTTTAATTTGTTCATTTTAAGCCAATTGTTTACGTTGTTGATATCATGTATTAAATTTTCTTTACATTGTTCCTCTGTATCTCCTTACGCATAAATTAATGTGTCATCAGCATATACAACTATTTCACATTTATTTAAAATATTTGGCATATCACTTATGTATATTATAAACAATAGTGCCCCTAATATAGATCCTTGTGGGACCCCATATTCATTATCAATTTTATTCGATTTAACGCCGTTAACTTTTGTTATTTGTTTTCTGTTTGTTAGATACGATTTAAACCACATTAATTCATTTTCTCTAATACCATACATATAAAGTTTTTGAATCAACAACTCTCTATCAATTGTCTCGAATGCCCTATCTCGAAATTTCCATCTATTTATTACATAATTACTTGTTGTTTCACATGAGTATTTTTTTCTGAAACCCGATTGATATTTTGAAAATATATTATTTTCTTCCATATAATTTTCCAACTGCTCTTTAGCAATTTTTTCTATAATTTTTTCGCATGTTTTCAAAGTGTTTATTGGGCGGAACTCCTCACATCTATTTGTTTTAGCTATTTTCTCTATCGGTGTTACCATTGAATACTTCCAATTTTCAGGGAATACACCAGTTTCGAAAGATTTATTCACAATGTTAAGTATATTCTTACCGATAGTGTTCCAGTTATCTAATATTATTTTGATAGATACTTTGTTGAAGTCCGGTTTGTCTTTTAAACACTTACATATTTTTTTTAGTTCTAATAAAGATATTGCACGAAATTTAAATCTTGTTGTTATCACAGGTATTTTGTTTGTATATTGAACGTTTTCTATTGTATCTCTTATTACTTTAATACTATCGACAAAATATTTATTAAATTGGGTGGCGATTTGATAGTTATTCGTATATTCCTTATCATTAAATATTACATTTTTTATCACATTTGCGTTCTTTTTTAATACTAAGTCTTTTATTTCTTTCCACATTTGTTTTTGGTCTTTGGCATTATTGATTTTGTTATTCAATCAATAATAAATAATATTAACATATTTATTTTTTCGATTTCAATTTTATTTTTGTATATATTTCTTACTACTTTATAATCATTCCATGCATTTTCCGTGTTTTCAGATTTAGCAATTTGGTATTTATTAATTTTTTCACTTTTAAGTATTTTTAAGTTTTCGTTGTTGCCACATTTGGGGCTCGGAAAACCCGCACATTATTGTCGAGAAGCCGATTATCCACAGAGAGAGTGACAGTTTGGTGCGGATTTTGGAGTGGAGGAATCATTGGATCAATTTTCTCTGAAAATGAGGCTGGAATCAACGTTTCGGTCAACGGTGGGCGTTACAGAGCCATATTAACCGCCTTTTTTTTACTGAAATTCGAGACATGAATTTGGACGACCTCTGGTTCATGCAGGATGGCGTGCCATGCCACAATAGATTTTTTGCGCACCAAATTCCCAAATCGTGTTATCAGCCGACTTGGCGATGTCAATTTACCGCCTCGAAGCTGGGATTTGACCCCTTTGGACTTTTTTTTTTGTGCAGAACAGTGAAGGATCGATGTTATGCCAATAATCCGAAAACGACTCAAGCACTTAAGGCCAAAATCATACAAGCAATCCGTGAGCTACAGCCCGAAACCATCAACAAGGTCTTGAAAAATTGGAGTGACAGAATGCGCTACTGCGAAGCCACTCGAGGCAGCCACTTGAACGACGTTGTGTTCCATAATTAATGGGAATGTTTGCTCTTACTATATAAATAAATAAATAACTGGCCATTTCAGCCCTTGAAAGGACTTTGACCTAGCTTCTTATGATTAATTGTGTTGTGCGTGTTATTAAGTTTGTACACAATTGACCGAGAACCGGACCTACTGGTTTAACGCCGACTCTGAACGGCGATGAACGTGATGTTCTTGTTCTCAAGAAGCTTTATATGGCATTTTGATTACTCTCTGAGGTTTGTCATTGTCTGCAGAGAGTTGGCGGCCGTACAAAAAAAATTATTTTAATTTAAATAATTTTCTGTCGCTGCTGGGGTTTGGAAAAATTTTATTTTGTTAATTTTATTGCATTTAAAAAAAAATTTGTATTTGGCTTACCCTGTATAAGAACTTATTTATTGCTTAGCACAACAACAAATTACATAAAATTTTAAACAAATTATCAAAATGTAAGCGTTATAGACATTTGGTAAATGTTTACAATCAAAAATAATTACGGGGATCTTTGGGGTGGCAGTCAAACATGCTACCTACTCAACTTCCGAGGCCGATATATGTGAAAAATAACATTCAGAGGCACTTTATAAACCATCGTTTAAGTCGAGAAAACCATTGTGGCGAAAAGATTACATGTAAAACAAACAAGTAAAACAAAGTTGTACCTATAAAAGGGTTTATATATATGATGGTAATGTCGTTATTTATTTATTATTAATTTTTTTTTTACAAAAAAGCCTTACTTTAAACGTAACCCAGAGCAAACCATGTTAACGTGATTGGGACTCAACTTGCATAAAAATTAGGAGTAAGGTCACAAAAGCAACCCTTTTAAAAGATTTTTGTATCTTTTTTTTTTTTTCTTTTTTATATAAAACTCATACTAATAATATCTAAGGAATATGTCTACAAATCACATTTGGTATTCATTCGCGGCGAAAAAAATATGATATTTTGGAAAACGATATTTCTTGTTGTTAAATACAAATACGAATTTTGTTTTAGTAATATTCAAGCTGCTGATTTATTTCTAGTGAGTAAAAAATTTTCATTTTTAGAAAACATGAAAAACAAAAAAGCAAAACTAATAAGTTACAAATTATTAAAGTGTTTCTGAACACAGTGATTTTATCACCCCCTCTCAATCTAATAATTGTAATTGATTTCTAAATTTTTCAAATCGTACAGTTCCAAGTGATTTTGTAAAAATGTCTGCTTTTTGATTTTCAGTGTTGATTGCTAGAATGTTCAGCAAACCATTCGAAACGTGATCTCTCAGAAAATGGTATTTCACATCAATGTGCTTCGAACGTTTGCATTCCGTATTCTTAGACATAAATATGCAGCCATGGTTATCTTCGAAAATTGGAACTGCGTAATTTGTATCCAATGTATTCATGTCTTCCAATATTCCTCTTAACCATATTGCTTCAGATGCTGCTGCGCTTAATGCTATGTACTCAGCTTCACTAGATGAAGTTGCAACTGTTGCTTGCTTCTTGCTACACCAAGAGACCGTATTTCCGAAAACTTCAAAGACATAACCACTTACCGATTTACGGTCATTTATATCTGATGCCCAATCAGCATCACAGTATCCAGTTAATATTTGATTTTTTTCGTTCCGTTTAAAATTCAGCTTTAACTTCTTTGTGCCTTTCAGGTATCTTAATATGCGTTTCAGAGTTTTCCAATGTGTTTCTGAAGGTTTCTGTTGAAAACGTCCCATGTATCCAATATGATAACAAATGTCAGGTCTTACACAAAGCATTATGTACATGAGACTTCCCAAAAGTTCTCTATATGGTTGACTTGTTTCTTTTGCTTGAAATTCTTGTATCTGAAGTCGTTTTTCCATTGGGGTTTTTGCTGTATTACAATTGGACATTTCAAATTTCTTTAAAATTTTATCGATGCTTGCTTCTTGTGACAGAACTAAATGACCGGTTTTATGGTCGTAGTCAATTTTCATTCCTAAAAAATGTTTTAACTCACCACAGTCTGACATCTCAAATTTGTTGGCTAAACTTTTCTTCAATGACTTAATTGATGATAACAGACTTCCAGCTATTAGTAGATCATCAACATAGAGTAGAATAAAAATAAAGTCGTCATTGCTTTGCTTGGTGTACAAACAATAATCGTGCTTCGATCTTTTAAATCCGAGCTGTAGAAGATATTCGTTTATCTTCTCATTCCAACAACGAGGGCTTTGCTTCAACCCGTATAGAGATTTTTCCAGTTTGCAGACTTCGTCATCTCTTGCTTCTAGTCCATTCGGAATTTCCATGTATATCTCTTCTTTAAGATGCCCATAAAGGAATGCGGTTTTTACATCTAACTGATGAAAGTGAAATTGTTTTTGTACTCCAACTGCCAATACTGTTCGAATTGTTGTCAACCTAGCAACAGCCGCAAAGGTTTCTTCATAGTCAATTCCATACTTCTGAAGAAATCCCTTAGCAACCAAACGAGCTTTATATCTTGTGGGTTTTCCATCTGCATCTTCTTTAATTCTAAATACCCATTTTGATTTAAGTGGTTTCACTCCAGCTGGGCGCTTAATAATTTTCCACACTTCATTTTTCTCCATTGACTTCAATTCTTCACCAACTGCTTCAATCCACTTCTCATGATCAGGACGGTTGCAAATTTCCTCATATGATTCAGGGGCAGACTCATTATACTGTTCAGACGCTGCTACATTGTAACTCGTAAAATAATCTAAAAACTTACTGGAACGCGTGAACTGGAACGCGTGAACTTCGTGGAACTGGAACGCGTGAACTTCGTCTCAACTGTGGAGCTTCTTCTTCTTCTGCACTTTCTTCTTCAGTTGAAATTTGTTCACGTTCTGCAACTCGATCTTCAACGTCACCTTGTTGTTCGCCTGCAACCTCGTTTTCAATAAAGTCTGCATCCACATCATTATTTGAAGTTGAACGAGAATAACTCCCCTGTTCCTGCGTGTCAGGTTCCATTTCTATAGTTGCAGGAATAGCATCACTTAAATTTTCCCCCTCTTGCTTATTACTGCATAATGTTAAGAATTTCGTTTGCGTTTTTTCTTGTATGTTTTCATAAGGGTAACTCCACTCGTCAAACTTGACATCTCTTGCAACAAAGATCTTCTTTTTCTCAATGTTCCACAGTCGATATCCATTTGGGGAGTAGCCGATCATAATACACTCTTGACTCTTTTGATCTAATTTCAATCTTTTCTGTTCTGGTAACCATGCGTATGCTTTGCAGCCGAACACTCGAAGCTTTCCAACGTTTGGTTTTTGTCCATACCATAATTCAGCAGGAGTTTTGTCGCATTTAATCGCATTTGTTAAACTTCGATTAATAATGTAAATAGCATTTAAAGCAGCTTCACCCCACATAGACTTTGGCATCTTTGATTCAATAAGCAACGTTCGAACTTTTTCGATTAATGTTCTGTTGAACCTTTCCGCTATGCCATTCTGCTGAGGTGAGTATGCAACAGTGTTTTCTATTTGAATTCCTTTTCGTCGACAGTAACTTAGCTGTTCAGATGAGCAATACTCACGCCCTTGATCGCTTCTCAAAGATGAAATCTTCATATTAAACTTTGCTGTAACTTGAGCTTCATATTCCTTAAACTTTCCAAATACATCGGATTTCCGCTTGATGAGATATATCATTGAAAAATGTGTGTACTCGTCTATGAATGATACGAAATATCGATGACCATCGTACGTTTCTGGAGTAATTGGTCCACAAACATCACTGTGGATTCTTTCAAGAACACGGTTGCTCCGCTCTCGAGTCCCCAAAAACGGTTCCCGACACTGCTTTCCTTTTATACATATATCACAAAATCCGAAAGTCTTGCATTTTTCAAAACCAATAACTGAACCACTTCGACTCAAGTTCTCTAACGACTTTTGATTCATGTGACCAAGTCTTCTATGCCATAATTTGCTTGTATATCTAATACATAAATTAACACTAGCCATTTTGTCCAGTAACACGACTTCATACAAGTTTCCTTTCAACTTAGCACAAGCGATTTCTTCACCTTTATTGATGACACTGGCAAATTCTTCTTTAAAATGAACCTCTAGGCCCGCACTTGTAAGTCGACGTACAGAAATCAGGTTATCCCGCAGATCCGGAACATACAGCACATCCTTAAGAACAACTAATGTGCCTTTAGTTGTATATCCACTAATATCACCAAACTCCTTAGCGATTAGAGCTTCTTCGTTCTTAGCCACGTTTATTATAATTGGCTTCATCAGAGTTTGAATATTTGTAAAATATTGCCTTTCCTTAGCAAGATGATCACTTGATCCGGAATCGAGCATAAACGCCATACGTTCGTTGAAACTTTTGAATCTATCTGCTATAAAGCATACAGATTGCCTCTCGTTTTCTTCAAAATTTATAGCTTTCTTGTTGCTGGCCTCTGTGTTGGGTGTCGTTGCAAGATTTGCATCGCCTTTAACACGAACTCTGCAATTTGCTTTCATGTGGCCCCGTCTTCCACAGTTGTCACATTTGCCGTTGAATTTATAAAATTTATCTTTCTTTACAGTTGAAAAAGCCATTGTTGTCTTCTTGTCTTCGTTTCCTATAGCACGATCGGATCGTTTTCTTTCTTCTGCCAATAATCTCTGCTTGACCATCTGAATTGTTAGTTCACTCTCTTTCATGTTTTCGAGAGCTGTTACCAGGGGATTATAGCTCTCTGGAAGAGTAACGAACAACTGAGAAACTAGGTCACACTCTGTTAACATTGCCCCAGCCGACTTCAATTTTCTTACGAGGGTATCAAATTCTAAAAAATGGTCCTTCAGTGATGTTCCATCTTGAAGTTGAAGTCTCGCCAACTGCTTCCTCACAATAGTTTGGCTGGAAGCTGACTTCACAGAAAAAACGTCTTCCAAGGCATCCCACATCTCTTTTGCCGTATTTTTATCTCTTACGTAGTCCAAATAATCATCTGCGATGCAGCTCACAATGATGGACTTTGCCCGCTTATTCTTTTCACTGAATTTGGCAATGACTGCCTATCCTGAGTTCTTGGAGCTGAACCAGTCACAGCTTCCAAAACATCGACACAGTCCAGGTACATTTTTACACGAAAACTCCAATTTTCGTAATTCGTACCGTCAAATTGTAAAATTCCGTGAGGAACTTCCTTGCGATGGTCGCCCATAACCTCTTGTTGTTAAATACAAATACGAATTTTGTTTTAGTAATATTCAAGCTGCTGATTTATTTCTAGTGAGTAAAAAATTTTCATTTTTAGAAAACATGAAAAACAAAAAAGCAAAACTAATAAGTTACAAATTATTAAAGTGTTTCTGAACACAGTGATTTTAACAATATTTTTTAAAAATAAGATATTGAAAAAAGGATTTAAAATTTTGAAAAGCAATAAACACATTTATTTTTAGCCCTTTTAAACAAAACGAGTTTTTATCGAGCAATTCTTTTTTTATTTTTCTTAAAATAAAATAGGTGAGAAACTAATAAAATTCATTATTAAGGGGGTTATATACCCAGAACTTTTCTTTTCAAAAATTGCATTTGCATTTTCTTAAAGCTTTAAGTCTCAAGAATATTTGGTGAAAATTTCAATTCGATATCTCAAAACCGCCTTCTGGAGCGCGCAGTGCTGGCCCTTATTTTCAAACGCGTTTTTCTCGAAACCATGTTTTCAAAGTCGGTGACCAAGATTTCTTGAAACTCAGTGAACCGATCGTTTTGATTTTTTCGCAGGCTTATTTTTCTCATAATTATCTCGTACTTGTCATAGGATTATTTTTTATATGCAAAATAATGAATTTTTGGTCGAAAATCGTTAAATTACGTTCGGAAGTCCGCCATTTTGTGAAAAATCATTATTTTCAAAATCGGCTATGACAAGTACGAGTTTTAAGTATCTAGTTTAATAATATTTTTTATTTTTTTTTTGTATCAGTTGAATTTAGGAGGAGCAATCTTGGTCACCGCAATTCACCTTGTTTTCGGAGCGCTCTACAAAAAATGCTGTATCTACCTTAATATTGAATTTTTTTTAATAAAAAAAATAAACATACTCTTGAATGTGTATATTTTAAGGTATACAACCCCTCATTTAAAAATATCCCTTAGGTTTCCTTAAAAAAATGCAGAAACATGACCTTTTTTTTCGGCCTCTGGATATATAGTCCCCCTTAAATGAAGTCAACCATAGAGTCGATAAAGGGTTTATTCTTTCTTTTTGTTGCTTCTCGTTTATATCTAAAGAGCTAACGACAACAAATCTCAGAACAGAAGGAAAATCAAGGATATATGGAAAAGCAATTTCACTAATTTTTACAATGTTTTAATAAGTATTTTTTAATAAACAATAATTTCTATGTCAAGTATCAAAAAGCCTCAAGTTTGATGTTTCATAAGGTTTTTTACAATTTATAACTTTCAAGCTCTAACTGGTTGCATGTATAATTTTTTTTTATAATTATTTATTTACTTATGTTGATGGATATTTAAGCTTTACAATGGTATCAATTTTTCAAAATTTTATAATTCAGTGACAATGAAATACAATAATTCCATTTTGGAGTCTTCAATGATATTTTAGACACGTTTTTACTTCGGCTTTTCAAATTATCTATTTTTTTTTTTTTTCTTAAAATTCTGTGTGTCAACTTGGTGTCAAATATAAGTAAAATCCTAACTAACTTTAACTGATTTTCTTAACAAAAAATTTATATAATTAATTTATCACAATTAATAAAAGTTCTTTAAACCCTGATTTTGCAGAAAGTAGCAAGTAACACTCATCATCATCCGCATTATCAGTGCTTAACTTTATTTTTTTATTTTTAATGCTCATTGTACAATTACTGTTATCTTTTGATTATATTCCCATTCCCAACAACGGTAAGTAAAAAAAAGAGACAACAATTGGATGAATAAGTAAGTGCACCATATGCGATAAGGTTTCATTGAAAAAATAAACAAGTTTATTTATGTCAGCTACCAGACAGCTGTAAGTTGACACTTACATTAGGATGATACCAAGACATAGATACAGTGCTGGACAAATTTAGTCTTTGTTAGTTACATCAGTTTTATGAACCCATTTGTTCAAGTAACCTCATCAAATTTCGATAAGGTTTAAGTTTGGCAATTGTGGTAACCATTGAAGGAATTTTACGCGGTTACATTTGAAATAGCGGCGGTCGTTTTCTTCGCCGTTTGCTTGGGGTCATTGCCCTGCTGTAGCACAAAGTTATCATCTAAGCCAGTTTTAATAGCGAATCTGCAAAATTTTCACACAGCACATAAATATATAAAAACCGTTTTCATTTTTCCCTTAATTTACCTCAAATTCCGATTCCAGTCCATACAAAGCACCCTCACACAATAGTATTACCGCCAGCACGTTTAATTGTTTTTTTGAATATTTTTCGATTTAAAAGCCTCACAATGTTTGCGTCACACCCTTAAACGCATTTTGACGTGACACCGTAACGTTTTACGGCGCAGGTTTACAGAAAAGTTTAAAAGACATTTATTCAAAATGGAATTGTTCATCGCTGAGTATCGGTGATATGATAAAAGTAATGATATGACAGTAAACGCTAATTCTTTGACTTTATGACAAAAATAAAAAAAAAATTGAAGATGTCATCGGGAGTCGGAGGATGCTGCTTTAACAAGTAAACTGCAAATCTGTTACATGGAAATTATAAAGCGCTATTTATAGGTGTAACGGTTAAAATATTACATGCTAGTAAAGAACAGTTTTAGCCCTCAATTAAGACGTTAAGAGCCGTCAAGACGAAAAATCGGTCTCAAGACGTTAAGAGACCGCGGAGAGAGCCGCAACAAGATCGAAAATGCAACAATAATGTAAAGGCGTTGAATAGAATTATTACTCGATGAGTATATGCAGCACTGTAAAAGTTATAAAACAGAAATTAATGATTTATACCTGGTGCCAAAAATAAACAAAAAATAATGACTTCGTAGGTAGGAACTTATGCAACAAAAATGCAATATTGTTGCATGGAATAATTACTCGGTTACTAGGGATGCTACGATAAATGTATTTTAAATGTAAAAAATGTTGGAGCCACAACACCACAGGGCCAATCGCTTAATAAAGTAAAAATAAATGCAAGAACAATAAAAAAAACGATGCATGGAATTATAGTTACGTGACAATTAGAGCTTCGTTGAATTTGATTGAAGAACAGTAATGCTGAGGTTTTCGGCCATATGATAAAACAAAGTTAGACCGTTATTTTTATTGAAAAACTTTATTTTACTTTTGGTATCTTTATTGAAAAACGTTTTATTAAAAAACTATTGACTGCATGCAGGGATCGCAACAGCAGTAAATTGCTCAACCATTTCTGCTTTCTCCAGTTGATAGTTCCTTCTTCCAAAGAGTGACCGAGAAGCTGGAGTTGGACTTATGCCGAACGCGTGGCGGTGCAGAAGACCCACACAATGCCAATTAGAATTATTAAATTTTTATTTGCTTATTCTGTTTTCATTCGCAACATATTCGACACACAGATGATTTTGACAATTACGGCAGCAATGAAGAAGAGAGCTCAGTCACCGCTGCATCTACCTCTATAATTATACGTGGCTATACGCAACACATTCAATGTTTAGTTTATGTCGTAAATAAGTTCGCGTTAACTTGTTTTATTTGTTAGAATAATAAAAAATTAAAAATAATTTGATTTAAAAAATTTGTTATTAGTGTAAACATTCAGCAGAAGAACCCATTTTCAAACATCAAGTCCTTGAGTTTTGGGACCTTTTTCGATTTCCCGAACGCCTTCTAGAAAAAATATCCGAAAGTTTATCAACCGGCTCATTGGAACCGGCCATTTCCAAGAAAAAGATACCTGCTGATGGTATTCTTTTTTACTTCTGAGCTTCGCTAACAAGCAATTCATTTCAGACATGTTAGACGTATCCAGTCGCGACAGAACATCCTAAATTTTTTGCTTACTTGTCAGGGGAGATAATAGTGTTCACCTCCATGGCAACTTTCTTATCAGTTTCTGCTTAAGAAGCCAACTTCAAGTTAGCGTTTTCTTCCTTCAGTTTTTGCTTAATTTTTGCTGACTTTTGAATAGCTCTTTCCCTTCGCTCCTAACAAGTGTACGTGAAGTCACCATATTTTCCTAGGCGAGACTACGGAACTCACAGGGGTTACCTGAACTCCCAAAGCGCTGGTCTGCTCCACCATGATCCAGCCATTGCTTCACCAGTGACTCTGAACTACTCACTTGAGTAATCTGAGAGCATCGCATTATCTGTAACCGGAAGTGTGCGTTGGAGGAGTTCAAATTTTGAGCTCTAGTCAAATGCACTTATCAGTACCGTTATCTTAATGGTAGGCAAGACAGCGGGAAATGTGCACAATTGTGGAAACCTAGTAAAGAGTTTTACTAATTTCAAATCATCTTAAAGTTTTTTCCAATGTCATAGGCCTGACATTCCTTTTTACCGCCGAAGGCTGGTTAGGAGTTCAGCTTTTATTCAAGGGCTATTAATAGTATTAGCCAACTCCGGAAGAGAATTTTGGTAAGGCTATTCACTACATTGCTATCGTTAAACTACCACCAGTCAGATTGCTACCCAAGTACTATTTAGCAGGTTCTCCGGACGACAGTATGTTCGGAGATAGATTAAACTTACAGAAAATTAGGTTTAAAAAAAAGAACATTAAATACAAGAAACTGCGTGCAGTTAAATTCGTAAAACCGAAGATAATTTACCAAAGACACAAACCAATATTTTTTTATCCTTTAGTTCGATTATTTCTTATCTGTAAATTCGATTATATGTTGAAACAATAAATTTTTAGAATTACAGAGCATTAGTTGACAATCAACTTTGTATAACATTGCTACCTAAGTGATCCATAATAAAGTATATAACCAATTAAAGTTTACAAAAAGTACGGAAGTTCATAAAAGTTAGTTCATGTCAATTTCATATAAGAATACGATTTGCGATTTACGCAAACTAACTTAGTGGCTTGAATCACTTTTGTATTTTAAACAACATTATGTGTTTGTACACATTTTACCTAATCTAATGTGAACAACTCACACTGTTAAAATGTATGTTTACCGAAGAAGCCTCACTCTGTTGTGAGCTAAACTACTTATATTTATTTTTTTTTTCTACATTAAGGTTAAAACATGACGAAAAACCTCATGGTTGATTGAAAACAAAAATAAAAAACATAAATAAAAATAAACGTATTTGTTTATTTTTTTGTTTTTGTTCTCTTCAAGTGAAGCTATTGCGATAAGCACGATGATGTGATTTCATACACAAAGACGTAAATAATAAGTATTAGCTGTGTTATAAATATAAGAAAAAGATTAAAAACAACAAAAAAACAAAAAGACAAAGATTCTTAAAAGGAAATAAATTCAGCAGCGATATTGATATCACACATTATTAGGAACAGAAGTCTAGAAAAACAACTGGCGTCTTGGTAAATGCGGTGACTAATATCCCAGACATTGCCAATTTTTACTTTCCAAAGATTCTTTTTAATTAATATCAACCACATTGTTGATTACTTAAAAGACGCTGGAGTTTTAAGCAATTAGTAAGATTTTGAGTTTTTATAGAAAGGTAAAGCACACCCACACAAAGGCTTAGTTCTATTTATGTGCTTCTCAACGGGCCAAAATTAATTAAGGTGTCATCAATTTCGGATTATATTGTCCGTATAGAAGTGTCGCCTTCAAACTTAACAACTCGGCAATTCAATTATATTACATAAACACTCAAAAAGTAATTCAAGTTATTCATATTGGATGTTCAACAGTTGATTGCTTGGAAGTTAAACAAAAGGAATGCCAAGAACAAAGCGGCACACGGCACAAGAATTCAAATAAACACCCCAAACATAGGCGCACATCTTTACAACAAACCATGGCAACTGGGTGCTCGCGCACCCACAACAAGCAGTGATGTGAGCCGAATCGAAATGTCAGAAACACAAACAAACTAAAGAATAACAAGCAAGGCAAGAATTGGGTCAACACAAAGCAAGCAACGCGTTAAGCTTGAAGGATAAGGTCATTGCGATGCATTTCTGAAAAAGCCTCTGAAGGTGTACACGATGTGGTTAGTATTCGATGCTATAGAAACTGAAAATATATGACTGATACCATACAAGTAACATGATGAATAGAGTTATTGTTTAACAATGAAATCACTTACCTCCCCAGATGCCAATTTTCAGCTGCGTTTTGTCCAAATTCTGCACATAATCGCCGAGAATTTTGTTGAGGACATCAGTGACAACAGATTCGAAAACCATTATGAATGATCGCGATGTTATATGCGGTATAAACTGCTGCTTTCACTGGGTAGTTGTTCGTATTCTTTGTTAAGCACTTAAAAAAGGGGTGCTCCAAGCAGCACTGCAGTTGCAGGGCTTCTTGCGCTGTGCTCGACTTCTTGAAGTTATATTGATTTTTATACTCTTGTGTAGATATTCTATTAATTACTTTTTCACTTTGATCATATTCAATAAAAATACTTTTCTTGGGTGTGTTTCAATATTAAAAAATATTTATAAATTCCGATGATGACATCACCAACGCGGGGTGGCTGCACAGCTGCTGAATAGAAAAAAATTTTCGTTCCAAATAATCACTAAATTTTTTCTTTGAAAGTTCGATAAATCAAGAAGCATGTGTTTCGAATATTTGTTACAATTTTTCCCAGCTTTTATTTTTCTAAATCACTTTTTTCACTATAAATTAAAAAAATTGTCTGCATTTCCATATAGTTGGAAATATACAGAAATATGTATGCGCAATGTACGACATAAAAATTATGCGTTTAAACTGCTCCAATCGGACTGAGTTCTTGATAACGTCAGAGCTCCCCAACGAATTTGGGGTGTACGAAAAAACATGCGTTGTTGAAAGAGGACTGTCAAAAAATAACCAGCTGTTTGCCAAACATCATTGTGAATTGTGCAGTTTACCAGGGATACGAATCATTAATTTCTTTGTATGACGAATATATATGACACTATTTAATGCAAAACAAGCTTTTTACCTATGATCAGTTTTACAATGCCGGTTTAAATTTTAAACGTTGTTTAAACTATGATTCCAATTTTTCAGTAGGGGTATCCGCGATTCAGTGAATAAAAATAATTAATTTTGGGAGAACTTGACTTTAGTTTTGCAATTCATCTCAAATTGAGTATAAATAACAAAATATTTATATATTATAAACAAACAGCTGTATTCATAAAAATATCTTAAAATAGCTTTAAAACGTTCAATAGTTAAAAAGCTTTTTAATGTTAAAAAGTCTTTTAAAATGTGGGAAGAGTGTCAATAATGCTTTGTGTATTTGATAAATTGAATGACTTTTCATTTATTTGTCACAATTTCGTCAACATTTTGATGTTTAAACATCGAAATTTTTTCGAAGCTACCCTCTGCTCTGAAAAAATTGTCATTTTATTATCTTATTTTGTAAATATTTTAAAATGTTTTGACAATTTTCTTGTTTTTATTTTCATTTTGTTTTGAATTTTTTTATATATTTTGAATTTTTTTGACATATTTTCCAAATTTTTTAAATATTTTTAATTAGTTTTGAGAATATTTGTGCTCAAATGAGAGCAAATAATTTTAAAACTGCTTTATGAGGCGTTTATTGAACGTTCAGCCATTTTTAAAAATCCTCTCATTTATAAACAAACATTTTCAATAATTTTTTGACATTTTCTTTGCTTTTGATATATTTTGAAACAATTTAATATATTTATGACATAATTTGTTCTAAGATGAAAACAAAATAAAATTTAATAATGCTTTATCGAGGGTTTATTGAAGGTTCCATCCATTTTAACGCTATTGAACGTTTATGAATAATGTTTTTCAATTTTTTTCGATTTTTTCCTAATGAAGGCTTTATAAGAGGTTCATAAGTTTTTATGAATACAGCCGATAATATTTATATATTTTTATTTATCAGTACAAATAAATAGTCGAAATATATGTTTTGCATTAAGTGCCTTAATTCATTTATCAAGTAAATAATTGGTATATAAACTCTCAACTGTTGTATCACTATTTCAAAGTTGTCAAGTTTTTCAATGTGCACAACTGCTCAAGTCCTCATGTTTAAGGCCATAGTAGAAATGCAGATGTGTATATTTTTGACTTACGTGTATTTTAATTTTGTAAAGTGCACAAGTTCTCAAGTGCAAATCTTGAATACCCCTAGTATATTCTCAACGCCGAATATGGGTAATTTAAACTTTGTTTAACTTGCCAAATAATTTGATATGACTTTGTGGAAAAAATTTCAATTTCAAATTTGACACACACAAAGTTTCAATTAAATTGGACCGAGTGCTTTAACGCCTGGTGCTCCATGCTGTTATTGATAAGGGCGCCAACGTATTCAATGAATGTTTTATCAAAGACAACTACAGCGAATTGCTATGCGTCAAAATTATTCAAGTTAAATTTAAGAGTTTCTTAGGCTGGATGACCATTGCTAAATGATTTAACTACAGCAACATAGAAAGTCTTTGATATGAATAGTTAAAGTTTAAAATAAAATAAAATAAATAAATTGTTCGGCAGCCATGACTGTGAATCATGATTCGTGCATGATTCGTTATTGCTTGCTTGTTTGTTATGCAGTGTCTTTGAAAATACACTATTGCATTTTTAACGGCACTGGTGCTTTGTGAAATGTCTCACTGCTTCGTGTTTATTTCTTTGAGTTCAATGCAAATTCGATCACACTGCTGTTTGGGCTGAACTGCTTTTACGAGTGTTTGCTTTTCATCAATTCAGTACGCAATACGCATGCAAAAAAGTGTTAATTAGAAATTCACTGTAATTATTGAGTAAGTAAGTAAATAATATTGAGATCATGAAAAATTTTAAAAAAATTAACAGCGGAATTTTAATAGTTTTTAATAATAATTTTTAATAAAAAAAAAGGAAAAGTTTAAGTAAGAATTGGGACATTTTTGCTCAAATTGAAAAAGACGACGGAAATTTAATTGACAGTGTAGTATATTGTCGAAATTGCAAAGAATTTTTTAAATACAACAGAAACGTTTAAACGTTTGACGTTTGCAAACCTTATATTTTCCTAATATCGGATTATTTTATTAATAAGTTTTTTTTATTAATAAACATACACTTATGCAAAAAAGTAATTTCTAAGTAGAGCACACTTTAGAATTTTTAACTTTTTAACTTTTTGTGAGTTAAGTTATTTCCAGCAGTTTTTCTACAGGAAAGTGTTTACATAAAAAAATTATCAAAAACTTTTGACTATGTAGGCTTATTAAAGCTTATTTAAATAAATTGTTAGCTGAAGGTCACCAGGTACAAGGAATGTTGTATGGAATTTGAATAGATCGCATCGTTTTAGAAGGAAAGAATAAACACTCTTAATTAATATTCTTATTGCCTTGATGGTTCTAAGCATCAATCTTGATAAAAATTGCATTGCAAAATCAATGCAACTTCATATAATAGATCGACAATACTCACATATTTCTATTGGCAAAATTTCTTGAGGGATTTAAGCTGAAACCGTTTTTTTATATATGTATACAACACTTTTTTTGTGTAGCCCGTAATCACGGTATAATAATTGCAAGGTAGAATTAACAATTGCTTAGTTTAACTTTTACAAAAAACATCTGTCAAAAACAGCTGTTTGTGAAAATGCATTAGCAGCTGCTGAGGTTGGTGTTTTTTTACTTTAATGTTTTCAGCATTGATTATATTTTCAATAGCCTATTGTGAGCACTCTTCAATAGCCTATTGTGAGTATATTTTATGACAGGAGATGTTTTCTCAACCACCTGTCAATGCTATCTTGTAATTACTATACCATGGCCCGAAATTTAACATACGATAAGTTTTCGATATATGTATATCGAGAGCGCTGAACAGCTCTATTTATTCTATTGTGAATAGTAATTTTTGATTATCCGGCTTTCGTGACGTGTATTGATACGCGAATATTTTCTAAATTTGCCAATTATTTGTTTAAATCTGTATATTCGCCAAACAAAAACAATGCGTGCATTCTTAATAATATTATTTCTCTGTTTGGTGCCTGCAATATTGGCCAAAAAGTCAAAAGATGATGAAAAACCGGATTGGGCTAAGAAGGACATACGTGACTACAACGATGCGGACTTGGAGAGGCTGCTGGATCAATGGGAGGTAGCCAGTTTTAAACCTGGTTGTGCTTACATATTACAATTGCAAAACTTCTACTTTAGGAAGATGAAGAGCCACTAGAACCTGATGAGTTACCAGAACATTTGCGGCCACCACCAAAATTGGATTTTTCTAAATTGGATGCCAGCAATCCGGAGGAGTTATTAAAGGCTTCAAAGAAAGGCCGTACACTCATGACATTTGTTTCAGTAAACGGTAGTCCAACCAAAGAGGAAGCAGAAACTATCACCAAACTCTGGCAAACTAGTCTCTGGAACAATCATATACAAGCCGAGCGATATATGGTCGATGTCGATCGCGCAATTTTCCTATTTAAAGATGGTGCTCAAGCTTGGGAAGCAAAGGAATTCTTGGTGCATCAGGAACGTTGCAAGGGCATCACAATTGAGAACAAGGAATATCCAGGACTATTTTCTAAGACTGAAGACGAAAACCTCAATCAGCCTGACAAAGATGAACTGTAGTTCTGAATTTCAAATATGGTCATTTTAATGAACCACTTGCACTCAAAGTTTTCCATATAATTCCTAGCGCCATTGTTAAATTAATGCAAATCTCTGAACAAATTTTTAAAAGTGAAATTATATCAGAAAGTATTAGAATCCTACGTGAATACTAAACGTTTTATACATTCAATAAATTAAATTTCTTAAATCAAAATTTTAACTCATTGATGTTAGTTATGCTTTTTGACATAGTATATCCACATTTCAGTTTTTATTTATAACTTATAATTGAAATATTTGTAGTTTATGCGTTTTATAGAATTTTTTATATCTTCCAAATGTTTACTGATAGATTCTTATTTACTAATTGAACTCATCTAGGACACAAACCTAACCTTAATTTAGACGAAAACAAATACTTGCACTCCATTGTGAATACATAATTAGCACGTTATCAGTGACATTCAAGCTCAAAGCAAAAAACAAAACTTTGTTGATACATTCCGAGACACATTGCTCGAAATATTCTTACAATATGCCTGTAAAAGCAAAAATTGGCCCATCCATACTCAATGCTGACCTCGCAGATCTGGGTGCAGAATCTCAAAAATTGCTGGACAATGGCGCCGACTATTTGCATCTGGATGTGATGGACGGACACTTTGTACCAAACCTTACCTTTGGACACTCTGTAGTGAAGTGCTTGCGAAATAAAATCAAGGTCAGTTTAGTTTGGAATATAGATTTTTTACTATTTTTTAATGAACAAATTAAAAGCAGACTGCCTTTTTTGAGACACACATGATGGTCTCCAAACCACAGGAGTGGATTGAACCAATGGCTGATGCCGGCGTGAACCTCTACACATTTCACATTGAGCCTGTAGCGCAAGATATATCTGATGTGTGTCGCCAAGTACGGGAAGCAGGCATGAAAGTGGGTTTGGCACTTAAGCCGGGAACTGGAGTAAGTTGACGTTTGTTTAATACATTATAGCACAATAGCGCCGCTAAAAATTATCTCTTTTTAATTGCCAAGATTGAGGCCGTTGAACAGTACGTTGACTTGGCGGACGTTGTGCTGGTTATGACTGTAGAGCCTGGTTTTGGCGGTCAATCTTTTATGACCGACATGATGCCAAAAGTGGAGTGGCTGCGTCAACATTATCCCAATCTCGATATTGAAGTGGATGGTGGTGTCGGTCCAAAAACCATCGATTGCTGTGCGAAGGTCTGAAAGAATTTACATATTTAAAAAAAGGTTCTTAATAATTCTTATAATTTGCAGGCTGGCGCTAATATGATAGTGTCTGGTACGGCAGTCATACAAGCACCGGATCAGCAACAGGTTATCAATCTGCTTAAAACCACTGTCCAGGGATACAATCAGTAATGATTAAACTGGTTTAAAAATAACTTAAGCTTCGCTTGAAATGGAGAAGAACTTTTAGAATTTTTTAATATTAAGAATAACTTTTTTATGCAGGGGTATAATGTTAAATTTATAAAGATTTTTCAAGCACACAAAACAACAACGAATAAATTTAAAAAATTAAATCATAATACCAATTACAGATTTCGAAAATTGGTAGCATTTTAATTTAGAAATAGTTTAGTTTCTCGGAAAGAAAGTTGTTAGTGCTATCATTGTATAAAACGAGGTAGGATAATTCAAATAAGCCTGCCTACTCCGCTGCCTGTAGGTTTGAAGAGTAAGGTGGTATAGAGCAAAAAAGAAGTAGTCTTAATGTGCGGGGCACCCCTTAAAAAGTTTCCGTTGCTCGAAAAAATAATGAATCTCAGACATGGGTTTGATCGATTAAGATTTAAGGGTGTTGCAACAATCTTTCCTTGGTTAAAGGGATTTATATGCAAAAAAAGTCCTATTTATAAAAAAAAGTCCTAATCACTGTTTTTAAGGCATTCATTTGCAAATGTACCTCATTTTTTAGTTAATTTTCCTTTAAAATTATAACATATTTAGCCGTCCCCAGTATTTTGCCAGAAACTGGATCTAAATTAAGTTATTTTTAAAAAATTGTACTAAGCGCAATTCGTCATCTTTAACCAAGTGAATATTGAAATCAGCGTCATGTCCTTACTTTTATCATAACATCTATACCCATTTTGGAAAATTGATTTTTTTAATTTTTTTATAAACCAGCTCCGTAAAATGTACTTCAAAAAGGAAACGAAAATTGGATTCAAACGAAAACACCGGGCTTCAAAGCTGTTGAAAAGCAAATTTCGAAAAATTTCAATTTTCTTGGTTGGCACATCTGTCATCTGGAGCCCTACTCCGTATTGCGATGCGTAAATCAATGCGTTGCGAAAATGAAACGCGATGCGCATTCAAATAGCAAATCGCACGTGGTTATCGCAATAAGGAGCGCTATTTGGAGCGCTATCCGCTATTTGGCGATTTTTTTCGCATTGCAATACAGAGCAGAGGCCCTGGTCTCATTTGTCGGCAATTTATGCGTGATAACTTTGTAAAGAAGTAAGTGTTTGTTGTGTTCTGCAATTTCGCAATGTTGAATTTAGTCCATTAAAGAGTTTTCCTGAAAGCGTTTGAGACGATTGAGGCAATAAAGGAAAATTCGCAGAAGAGCTGAAAGGGATTCCAAAACCTGTCAGTGAAAAAATTGGCAGAATTATTGGAATATGTGTATTGCTTGCACTGGAGATTACTTTTGAAGTAAATAAATTGGATATCGATGAACAATTGAACCGTTTTCATTTTATTGAAGAATTTTGGATATTTTTTTGATCAGAAGTTACTAGATTTACGAGGGCATTTTGAGAAGTGACTTTTTCAATTTTCCGCGTAGTAACTTAAATGCAACACTTGTCCTGTCAACTATCATCTGTTAATAAACAACTGTCAAGTTTGGAGCAAGGTGCTTAATTTAGTTTGTGTTTGAAAGCCATTGAAAGTAGATAACATCGCGAATTTTTTAGGCAAAAAACCTATCAGCGAAACCAAGGAAAGGTTCAATAAATACTATGCGGATTCTACATTATCAATTTCGATGGTTAAGAATTTGTTTACTGAATTCCGTTGTGAACAAGTGGCGCTGAACTTTCAGCTTGTCCAAAAGACTTTGGTACGACAGAAATCGTCGATAAAATCCATAGATTGATATTGGAAGACCGGAGAATGAAAGTGGTTGAGGTGACTGAGGCTGTAGGCATCTCAACTGAGCGGGTACATCACTTTTAACATTAATATTTGGACTTGAGCCAAAAGCTTGAAAAGCTATCCGCGCAGTGGGTGCCACGATTGCGCAAAGTCAATAACAAACGCTGCCATGTGACCACTTCAAAGGAGTGTTTGGCGATGTTCAACTGCAGTCCGAAGCACTTTTTTTTTTGGGCCATATCGTAACTGAAGACGAAACATTGATACATAACAATACACCAGCCCGTCAAAACTTTAAAAAAAATGTGTCCAAAAATCTACCGGAAGTTTACCGGTTATAAACAATTTGGTCACAAAGTAACAAATGGTAAAAATGAGGTCACAAATGCAGTAAATGTTCGTCAAACCCCCAGTAACATGTGATGTTAACAAAATGATTGACGAGCAGAGATCAAGGAGCAGTCAAAGTAGTGGGCTTCTCAGGGTGAACGTGCATCAAAAGCAAAGAAGGCCAAGGTGGGTCTGTCGGCCAATAAGGCCGTGCATATGGAGTATCTTGAAAAGGGTAAAATAACTAATCACCGGCGAATAGTATTAACAGCTGTTGGACAAATTTGATATAGATTTGAAGCAAAAACGACCAGATTTGGCGAAAAGCAAGTGCTCTTCCACGTCTGTAGTCGCCAAGGTAAAAACCCATAAATTGGGCTAGGAACTTTTACCCTATCCACCATTTTCTCCAGATTTAACTCCCTGCGACCATTTTCTATTTCCAAATCTAAAAAAATGGCTAAGCGAGAGATTTTGGTGGAATAATGAGGTCATTACTAACACAAACAACTATTTTGAGAACCATGATAAAACCTATTATTTTTATTATTTGGAAGTAATAAAAAAGTTTATTAAAACGCTTAATTTTTTCTCTCCGTGTGTAAATAATTTCTTTCGAATGGTTTTCATGCATCTTAAGAAAATTTAAATTAGTTAAGGATTAAAATGTATTTAGAAATGTAATTTTATTTTTTTTTAGACTAAACCAACGCTCAGGAAACCCTATAAATGTGTAAGCATTGAGTTGATTCGGAAGAAGGGCGCTAGTATAGTTGGAAGGTGGAAAATAATGTTGGTGAAGATTTGTTTTAAAACTACACAGCTGGAAACCATCGGGGAACACTCCAGGGAGCTCGCAGGGAGATTATACCACAATCTTATTGTGCGACCGAAGAATGAATTATCTCTGTAATGCGCTCTTTTATTGTACTTCGAGGCAATGGTATAGGGAAATATTCGAGCTGGTGGCGTCAGGTCTTGTACCTGCCTTGAAGATTTCTTATGGTTATACCTATATAAAAGGCTAAGGCAGCCAAGATTGCGTCAATGCCCGAGAGAGTTGACAGAAGATGAAATATTTTCCTCCCCTATTAGATATATCGCTCGCCGTTGAATTTAGTCCAGAAGCTCCAAATAGGATATTGAAACCGCAGCCCAAATGTGCGAATTGTACTCCATTTTTGGCCTGATGTATGAAGTGTAGATCATGCGGAGATCAGATGGGGTGAAATATCTTTTGCACCGTTTTAAGGAACATAGGCAGTTGGCCGCTTCTTTCGATACATCGAAAATATGATCATTCCAACCAAGATCAGATTTTATCGATATGCTCATAACGTCAAGAGCATCTGACTCCACAAGATTCGTTCATTTTACATCGTTCATTTTAAGGGAAGCTAAGGTTTGTCGGTTAGCAGACAGCACTGGGTCTTGCTTGCATTAAACTCAACTCTATTAGCGCGAACTCACTCAGAGATTTTTACCTAAGTCGTTAAGAAGTGTGTTATTCATATTTTGCCATTTTCTCTTAATCTCCAAAGAGCTCGGGCGTTTTTTGAACGATATGAATGACAAATGCTGCTGTCATCCGCAAAAGAATGAATTGGGTTATGAGTCAACGACAGAAGGTCGTAGATAAAAACCAGAAACAATGTTTGAGATAGAACTTAACCATGCGGTACTCCCACCGAATAAATTAACGCATTGGTTCCATTTATCTGTGAGAAATGCCCATAAGGTCACCAGTAGAGCGAGCCCTACGGAAACCATATGGGCTATCACTGAGCAGTTCATTACTCCAGATACTTCATCAGGTGGAAGTTTATTACACTTTCCATGACCTTGGAAAGTGTAGGGCATATCGCAATGGGTAATAATTTCCAGGGTTAACGGCATCGCCCTTTTTTGGTACCGGTTGGACAATTGCGATCTTCCAAAAAGATGTAAATACTCCTGTCCTGTAGGAGATGTTGAAAAGATTGCACAAAGGCTGAGATAATCTAGAAGTACACTTTTTAAGTAGAATTGGTGGTATTCCATCAGGACCAGAGGGTTTTTGTATCTAAAAATGTATCCTGCATTGCAGAAGATGTACTTTCAACAAGAGGCAGTGGCTGATTGCTAATCGGTATTGTGGAGTTCTATACAAACAATCCAGCCAACAGGTTCGCTTTATCGGCCACACTTTTTAAGTACAATTGATGGTATGCCATCAGGACCAGAGGCTTTGTTGGTATTGAGATTTGCAAGGATCTTTTTAACTGATCTCGTTCTAAAATATATATCCTGAATTGCAGAAGATGTACTTTCAACAAGAGGAAGTGGTTAATGGCTAACCGAGATTGTGGAGTTCTGTGCAAACAATCCAGCCAACAGGTTTGCTTTATCGGCTGGGTCAGTGAAGATTTGGTCATCTTTCAAAAGAGTTGGGATTGACAAAAACGTCTGATTCTTTACTCTCCTTACAAGTGACCAAAAGTTTTTGTTCACTTTGAAGCAGAAAAGAAGCTGTTTACTGATGCGTGTTTTGTGAAGAAACTTCTCGCGCTTTAAGACTGCATTTCAGCGATTTCTAGCCTTAAAGCGAAGTCTTTTAGTATCAAAATTTTGTTGGAACTCCATTTCTGAAAGGCTTCCTCTTTGAATTTGACTGCAATCCTACAAGTCTCATTAAACCAGGAGTTGTCTTTTGAATTAATGCTTCTCATCTTTTAGGAATGAGAGACCGCATACCCACTAAAATAATTTCCTGTACCATTAAAGCCGCGGCGTTCACATTTCTATCAGCGAAACATAATTTCCAATTGAATTTGTGGTAAAAATTATTTAACGCAACCTAATTTGCTTTTTCATAAAACCAAGCAATCCTCTTCGGGGCTTTAGGAGCAGAGGTGTGTAGGCTAGAATATGGAAAAGGAGCGGAGATAGTACAATGGTTCGAATTACCAAGAAGTGTATTGACACTCACGTTATATTTTTCATGATGTGAAGTCAGAAAAAGCATGATACAATTACAAGGTAGGCTCATTTTAAAATGGCTGCTCAATTGTGAAATTTTGCAACAACAAAGCTGTAGAAGCCACAAACGTCAAACGACCAAAGCAACAACAACAACAAAGAAAAACTAAAAGCTATCAGCTGATTTTGACAACTAGCGCACCCTGCTCTCCAATATGAGCCTACCTTGTAATTGTATCATGAGAAAAAGGTCTAGGACTTTTTCGCTCTGCAGGCCAACTCGTGGAATATAAGTTGACTCTTTCACAAGTTGAATCAATTGGCTCGATTCGGCAAAAATCTCAACATATTGGCCTTCAGATGTCGATTGTCCTGAATGACTTAGCCAAGCCAAATTGTGGACATTGAAATCTCCGGCAACGACAATTTCGCTGTCAGGGAACAACTCCAAAATGTACGTAATTGAATCAGAGACAGAGTCCAGTTTGCTCAAAGTATGCTCAGATATGTAATAAGTGAAAAGGCACTCGGAGCACGGTTGTCACTTGAAAGTAAAATATGCGACCAAAATTTAAAATTAAAGTGACCAAATGCAGTACAATTATAAATTTGAAATTTAGTAGATAGATACCCCTTCGATAGAATTTTTTGCACTAGTTCACAAAATAGTCCAAAGTGAAGATGGTAGAAGAAATTTATTGTGTGGGCTATGCCTTAAAATTATAAATGTCATGTTCTGGCAAAATTTGAAGACTCGCTGTTTAATATTTCCATACAATACAAATGGTTGGTTGCAATTTCTGGCTTTATTGCTTGCATATTTGCATTCCTTGTGTATTGTTTGCTTAAGGTGATGGACAAGGGTCTCAACCATTGCAAGCACTATTTAGAATAAAGTTCTACAACTGTAAGAAGGCAATATTGGTCTTTTCTCAAGGTTTTTAGTCTAGACGCTTATTAGTGTAGTTTTTCTCTATGCACTAATCTAATTGTTTTCTCTGAAATGAAATTTTTAATATATTTACTAATTAAATAAATGTAAAAACGTCTGTTCAATTAGGTGTTTCTTATTGGTATATTTTGCTATAATTGGTGCCTGAGTTCTATTATAACTTTTATAATTTTATTACACTTACCAAGAACATTACAGGCCTATTACAAACGGCATTCGATGTAAAATTTGAATCGGCAGTTTCGAACACAGGTTAAGTTTTTTACTTTTTTTTTACACATCGTATACATACGTAACCTGGATATTTCATTCGTGATCGGTTAAGTATACGACGGAGTAAGCAATATGTCTGGCAGAGTCTCTTTGCTAAACACGAAGATATACTAAAAGGATTAAACATACTTAAGGATTTTTATCCCTCTTTTAAGTTACAAAAATTGACAAATATTTTGGAGAAGTTACAAAACTGTTAACTTTTGCGGTAAATTTCTTGACGCTAGTACTTCTAAAGTTTTTAAAGGGTTGGAAATGTTGTTATATCTGAATCATAGAGAATAATTTTTCCAAACAAATACGTGATATTAAAAATTTTAGCAGCCAGTGTCCAAAAGCACGCCTGAGGGTACCATTTCGGCTTTTAAGAGGATAAAAACAATCCAAAGAAGATAAAAACAGTAGATTTCTTTATTAACAAAATATTTTTAATAACTAATATTTTACCAATGTAGGGCCGATTAAATGGTTTGACAGCACTGTCATTTTCATCGATATATTTCATAGAGAACATTCATAGAACATTAACAAAAAATATAAAATAAAAGTTCTTTTTTTTTTCGATTTTTACAAATTTTTTTTATGTATGTTTGTCACGAAAATAAATTGCATCCCCTCCCATTGCAAAAAGCTATCTATGCCACTGAGTTCACGCATTTAATTTTAAGGAACATCAAATTCTTTTTTCATTTCTTTATAAACTTCATTTCTTTATAAAAAGTGACCAGATGTAGAAAAAAATGACCAAGCGACCAAGTGAAACAAAAATGACCAAATTTGGTCACAAATGACCAAAGTGGAAACCGTGACTCGAAGCTGAACTCAGGATCGGCACTGCCCAGATCACGCCGGTAC
This sequence comes from Pherbina coryleti, assembly GCA_943735915.1. Lineage (NCBI taxonomy): Eukaryota > Metazoa > Arthropoda > Insecta > Diptera > Sciomyzidae > Pherbina > Pherbina coryleti. The sequence continues at coordinate 17,512,790 of OX030950.1, read as the reverse complement.
TGCTATTCTATATCTGAACGTATAAAAAGGGCTATGCCCCTATGTAGAGAAAACAATGGCAGTAAGCGATGCCCAGGGATATGAAAATCCAATTGATCTCTATCCTCACTCGCCTTGGTCTCGCCTATTGCCAATATTTCAGGCCTATTAGTAGTACAAACTTCAAACTGCATCGAGTTTTATGAGTTTTTTTAGATGAGTTTTCTAATTATTTTGTTTTTTTTTCTTGACTATTTATGATTTTTATGAGTTTTTTAATAAAATTTTAAAAATAACCAGGGCATTTAAGTCGTTAAGAGCCTTGTCTATAGTTTTGTTAAAAGAAAAGAGTCTGGTTTTTTATTTTTTTTTTCTTTTATTTCCATTTATTTTTCAACATTTAGTCATGTTTTGTTTTACAAATACTTTCATTATTTCTCTATCACTTTATATAATATTTTATTATTCAATATATAGGTTTGCATCTGTATATATTTAGATATATGTATATATCTTATATATTTTCATGTTGATCATTTTTATTTAATTTTTACTAAAACTGCTCAATATAATATTTTGTTTGTAAAAAGATTATTTCACAATTATCAGCAGATTGTTATTTTTTTGTTTTTGTTGTTGTTTTGTTTGTGTTTAAGTATAAGTGTGTATTGAAAAATTATTCAAATCTAATATAACAATTTATATAAAATGTTTTATTGTCCAAATTGTCCAAATGTAAATACATACAATACGCTAAAAAGCAACTTTAAGCGCTCTAATTATTTATTAAGTTTTTTCTTTTTGGTTTTTTGCAAAATATATTTCTTCTAACATAATTTATTTTTCCATCGTAGTTAATTTATTTAAATGGGGTTTTGTGCAGTTGTAACAAGTGCGGCCATTAACATTTCTTTTTGTTAAAATGATGTCATAACAAAAAAGAATTTATTGTCATGCTTAGTTTTTTGGTTTGTTGTTGTCAAATGTCAATTGTCTGTCATATATCAATTTTTATACCTGTAACACATTTGCATGCATGTGGGTGTGTGTACTTACTAGTTTTTTTATTATTTATTTTTTGTTAAACTGCTAGAATTTTTGAAAGCTTCTTGTAAAATAGTTTTCAACATTTTGTTTTCATAAATAATTTGTTTGCTGTATATTCAACATCCATTCAAAAGTAGGCGTGTGCTTGTGATTTTGCATTTTATATGTATGGTATATATTTTTATATGTATTAGATGTGTTTACCTAAGCATGTATATTTTAAAACACATTTGCATTTGAATTGCACACTCACATTTTATATAAATTATTTTTATGAAGTTTTCGTAGGTTTTTACTTTATGCAGGCATCTAGAAAATAAGCGCTTTTAGATTATATTAGATACTTATTATTCCTCCTAAATAAATTTAGCAACCATTTCGAATTGTGTACCCTTGTGTGTGTGTGTGTGTGTGTGTGAATTTGAAAAATGTTTGCCTGTATGTGTGCTCGTGGAGTTTCTAGATTAAGTATATAGAGAAAATCCAAAGATTTTTTTCCAATCTTTAGAAAATTTGGTTCCATCCATCTTTGAATTAAGTCGAAGAGACCATAACCATAGCTTCAAGGCGTTAATAGCTTGGAAGTAGTATACAGCAGTGTGCAAAGTCGACTGGACGCATGCTAAGATAACCGGATAAGTTTCAATATTTGGAGTTTTTCATGCATAAAGCTTTATCGTTTGATGTTCCGTAGAACATAATCTATAGACTTTACAGATATATTCTATACAGATATCTATACAGATATTTTCTTTACATACACACATCAATATTTTTATAGAAATATTTGTAAATGACAGTGTAAATATATATGAAGTATATACTTATGTAGGTATATAAAGTATAATGAGAATGAGTATAAAGTAAAGCTTATATATTTTTTGATTTTTTATGTGCGTTTTTTTTTTTTTTTTGTCTTCAGTTTCTTCACCTCAAGTCATTCCTTATTAGGTCTGTTCCCGTACTTTTTGGGCTAAAAATGGTAAAACTGTCAAAAACGTGAGAGTAAGGAAAAATCTCTCAAAAATATCGAAAAACACAAAAAAGTACGGGAACGCTTTTTGGACTAAAATTGTGTAAACTGTCAAATAAAATCGTTTGTTTGGTGTGTAGCATCGGCAGTGCAGACGACAGTATTTTAATTATTTCAAAGAAGTTTTGAGGATCTGCAATTTCTTTGCTAACATGTAAACATATGATTTTAAGCCGTTTGACACTTTTACCATTTTTGCCAGAAGAAATTTCTCGGACTAAAACTTGCAGCTTTTGACAGGGAGGGGAAATTTTTTACTCTCTCGATTGCACTCTCTTTTACCATTTTTTCGAGTACGGGAACGCTTTTCGGACTAAAACCTGTAAAAATGGTAAATTGGACTAAAACTTTAGAGTACGGGAACAGACCTATTATTAACAGCAATAACTCAACTTGACAGTTGTTCTACTCTAAAAGCTCTGATAACTTTTTCCGACGAACTTTGAACCTTTGATTTCTAATATTGTAACTTTTCTAAAACCGACGGATCCGCTTTTAGAAAACCTACAAAATTTAGATTTTGCGATTATTGAGAATAAAATCTTACATCTTGGCGATTCTACCCATTGACCATGTTTAGCAATTCCAATATACTTTTCACAAACTTTAGAAGGTTGTAAGTGTCTTCCATCCCCATTATTTATTGAAAATCAAGTAATGACCAAAAATGTGACTTCCACACTCGGAATGTAAGGACTGCATTCTAAAATGTGTCCACTATATTCCACAAATTCAAAAAAAGTAGTTGGTTTGGAAATCGATGCCACAAGTTTCAAGTGAACTGTTTTCCCCGGTTACTAGTGTAGACTAGTGCATGATACAATTACAAGATAGACTCATATTGGAGAGCAGGATGAGCTAGTTGTCAAAATCAGCTGTTAATTTTAAGTTTTTCTAATTGTTGTTGTTGCTTTTGTCGTTTGACGTTTGTAGCTCCAACAGCTTTGTTGTTGCAAAATTTCTCATTTCAGCAGCTATCTTAAAATGAGCTTACCTTGTAATTGTATCATGGACTAGTGTAGTTAAAACTATTAAGGAGGACTTGACCGTCACTTGAAAATTAGGTTCTGACAGAAAATAAGCAATCAATAGAGAAATACATAATTTAAAAAAAAATTCATTTGAAGATTAAGATTTACAGCCCTATTCTGGCAGCTTAACTAAGCTCACCACATTAACAAAATAGTTAATATTAACAAATTGTTAAGGTTTCGTATTCTGGTGATAATTTGAAAGCTCCTGTCTTTACTATTTTGTTAATGACAGAAAACAACTTAACAACGAAAGAAAGTTCAGTATTAAGTCAAACAAATGCTTTGTAAATAAAATAAAATAAAAAAAAAAATGGATGAATTCTTACTTTTTATTTCTTTTAAGCATTGATACTGAAGAAAAAATAAATTTTAAAGACTGCAAAACACTCGAAAATTGCTTGGCTATTAAAAAAATTCATTTTGAAACTTAAACCAATTGAAAACAATTAGTAAATTATTTATTTCTTAACATTTTCTATCTTACTTGTAGAAAAACAAACATAAGCAATCAAAATAAGCAAGAAAAGAGCAATATAAAAACAGCTGACGCTTTATATCTAAGGCATTTACATTTTCACCATGCGTGGTGAACTTGAATAGCTTTTGAGAGCTTTCAAATTGTAAATGATTTGCCAGAATACAAACATTTACATTACATAGCAAGAACATTAACAAGAGCTCTTTAAAAATTCCTTGTTAAGTTAACAAGCAGAATAGGGCTGTTAGTAGTTTCAGTTATGGTTCAAGAGAAATAAAAGAATAAACATTAAGATGTGAGTGCGAGAAAATTGAGATACATGGTGACATGAATAAGGTCCGGAAATTTTTCTAAAAAATAAGACGTCTGGCAGATGTTTTTAATATCGGCGCCTCTTCCTGCAAGGATAAAAATAGGAACCTAGAGACAGATAGTCAGAGTCGCCGCCAGTATGGTGACGCTGAAAACAATCCCGCCAATAGGGAGAATATCCCGAAAATCCCAATTCCGGATGACAGTATAACTCCGCCTTTTCTCACGAGCAGACAGTCCAAAGCCGGGATAAAGGAGGATGGTCACAAGCAACGGATTCGCACTATCCTGTTTAAGTGTAGAAGGGACTACCCAGTTTCTGGAGTTGGTCGCCCAATCTGTGGACTAGGTTAGACCGTTGTTAAGATCAAAGGTAGCGTTATGCCTACGAAGGAATAGCAATTATCCTAAGAATTTGTTAGCACGGGGATAGACTTTGCCTCGGCAGACACACGAACGCAATTTCGCTGGCATATTAACAATTACATGTCTTATAAATATCTTAAATAAGGCTGGGCAGTTTTACTGCAAAATTTATCTTTTAAAAAAGGTGAAGGATTTGGGTATTCCGAGGTGAAAAGTGTACCTTAGTAGTGACTTTTGTCATCACAGTCATGTGTGATATGTAATATGTGTCAGTGTTTGTGAGTGCTATGTCGAGGTAAATCCCTTTTGCCCGGGAGACAAATGATCGAAATTGATTTTAATGTTTCTCAAAATATTTTCCATAAAGATAAATACACTTTTGCATGAGTTTGAACCAATTTTGGAAGCTCTTTTTCCACTCCGATTGAGGTAACTCCAAAAAAACGCTTTGAATACAACCGAGTACCTTTTTTTATTTCCAGTAATAAAAAAAAATTTATTCATCAATTCAATTTTTTATCTGGTCTTTAATATAAATGGTCTGGAATTTAACGTCCTATGTTGCTCTAACGCTAACGTCCACATGGCTGGTAATGCCGAAGACACAGATAACCATTTGCTTGAATGTAGTTTTTCCGCGAACAACTTTGGTTGGATAAAGCTCGTTTTGGTAGAACCATATAGTCGATTGCTGTTTTGTTTCGGGCTCAGATACATAAATTCATGTTTCATCACCTGTGTAGGTGTTAAAGAAAGCCATCGATAGACAACTTGATCGAATTTTTTAACATTTCCTTGCACCAATCGACAAGAACCTTTTTTTATCGTTTGTCAGATTATGTGGGATCCAAAAAGAACAATTTTTTTAAGCTCTAGTAATCATGCAATATCTCATTGATGCTTGTCATACTAATACCCAAAGAAGTCTCAATCTCATGGTGTGTCACATGACTATTTTGCTTTATCAGTTCACATATGTGATGATTTATCGTTGTTTTCTGGCACAGCAACCGATTTTGGACTACCTTCACGGAATTCGAATTCATCCTAAAGCGAACGTCGATCACGATTGAGTTCATTGTATCAGTTTTTTACAGTGTTGTAGGGTGGTGCTTTATCACCAAATAAAGAATTAAGTTCATCGATGAATTCTTGTCGTGATCGTCTACTTCGAAAGTTATGAAATATATTCACATGAAAATGTTCACAATTTAGTTCCATTTTTTGGGCGTGATGAATTTTTTTTCTAGTTACTTTACTCAACACAAATCGCACTTAAATGGCAAATTGTTCTGAAGAAAGGCATGTTGAACAATGTCAAAATTCTAATGGAAACGACGCGTCGGATAGTAAGTGTTGCCACTTACTATTGCCAAGGCCAGAAATATAAATAGCATCCCTGGTAATAAGTTCGTTTGTACAACCACTGGACCATTTCAAAAGTTGAAATTTATCATCGTGCTTATAAATAAAATTAAAAAATATTAAGAAATGTATCAATTACTGTTAATTTCCGAAAATATCTGACAAAAATCTTAATTATGTTCATAACTGAAAATATTTTCAAAATTATTGTTTTAAAGGATTATTAATGACAAAAAATTAAATTTTTTATTACGAATGTAAATGTGTTCATTTCATGAATTTTTGTTTGTTTAAAAAAATTAAGATTTTTATTACGAATGTAATCATTTTACGAATGTAAATGTGTTCATTTCATGAATTTTTGTTTTGTTGTTATATCCTAGCTATGTTATTCATAACGCAAGGTAACTTCACGTTCGAAAACAAAAACTTCTGGAAAATCAACCGAAAAAGTTTCACAAAACTATCTCTCCCTCTCTTCTTTAAACCTTAGTTTGCGGTTCAGTGGGCACTCCTTAAGTAAAATAAGCTTGGCATAAGCTTTGCACAAACACAAGTATTAAGCTTGCAAAAAGCTTTAGATTACTATTGGGACATGCTTATAAGTACAGTTCTAGTTTTTCTTCGAGCTTTGTTCGAGTACCGGGATACCCGGCCACCCGGGCACTCGAATCCGAAAAAATCCCGGGTATTTGGTCATTTGATTATCAATGTTCGTGTAGTTTCGAACTTTCGACCTACCCGGATAGTTTAGAATTTTTGAAATTTTCTTTTTAGTTTTAATTATTTTGATGTAAATTTCAAATTTGGTCGCTTTTACATCGGGAAAAGTTTCGGCGAATCTTATGCTGGCAACAAAATATATAAAATTTTCGCTGATTTTTTTCGTGTTAAAAAAAATTGTCATTACGTCACAAGAATTGTAGAAAACTCAACTTGTGATCCATGCAATGTTGAAATTTCGTGTCGTGGAGATAAAAAGTCTTCACATTCTTGCTTCTTAATAATTGCGATGTGTACAATAACAAAATTAAACGCAAAATCAAACTAAATAACCAAAAGAAGTTGATGTTATAAAAATGGTCAACGCCTAATAAGGATACATTTGTAATAATATCGTAATAATTGCGCTGCATTAATACTTAAATTATATTAAAAATGTTCGAAACACCCGAAAAGTTCGAAACTAGCCGGGTAGTTCGAATTACCCGAAATTCCTGAGTACCCAAGTAAATTTTGTCCTTAGAATTTCAATTCCAAAAATGCGTCAAATGGACCATTTTCAATCTTTTTTTTCTACCTCCGGCCATTGCTGCACTCATCGATATAATATAAAACCTTTCTTAATTTTTATTTTTGAGATAAATAAAAGAGTCAAAAATCTACAAAACTGTCCAGGTCCCCTAGTTTTGAGAGAGTTTTATTGAGCGCCATTTTGAACATAATTAAAAAATTTTTAAAATTTAAAACAAAAATATTTTGTAAGTAGAATGAGTGTTACAATGTACCTGAAAATTTTAAATAACGTTGTTCATTATTTTAACCGTTAAAACATAAATCCCAAAAATACCTCAAATTTTTCAGCGCTAGATCACCAGCTTCGAAAATTATTTCGGTCATTGTTTTTTTTTCTCTCTCCCTATGTCCGTCTGTCTTATATATTTCACCCCCCGCATTTCACACATCGCATCATTGTTTGCCTCCATTTTGTATTGATTTTAATGTAAGTAAATAATTGTCTGATTGTTGTTCAAAGTGGTGAGGCAGTCAGCAAAAGTTAAATGTTTCATATTCGAGAAGTAATGGTCTATTGAAAATGTAAAAAAAAATCCGGAAGGTTCTTTATCAAAACGTATTGAAATTCAAAATTTATATGATTCAAGCAAGAATCAAAGTGAAATATAAAAAAAAAATTAAATGAAGGGTAGGTGAAGAGTGCAACCCAGAATGCGTAGTACCTACCATTAAATACGGAGGAAGAAGTATTATGTTCTGGGGCTGCATGGCTGTGGACGGAATCGGGAAAATGTTTATTGGTGAGGGTAGTATGGACTCAAAAAAGTATGTAAACGTGATGGAAAACATGCTAATATCATAATATTTTTTGCATATTTTTGGTGAGATGAACATGCGAAATGCCCTATTTCAGCAAGATAATGCACCTTGTCAGAAGTCCTCACTTTCAATACGATGGTTTGTTGAAAATGGTATTGAACTTCTTCCGTTGCTTGCGCAGTCCCGAGATCTTTTGGATTTAAAACGTAACATCCAAAAGTACCCAACAACATCAAAAGAGATGCTCAAAAAGGTTTTAGAACAAGGTTGGAACAAAGTCAGGTCGGACGAATGTCGCATGCTGGTGAGGTCTATGCCTAAAAGGATAGCAGCTGTTATTAAAGCCAAAAGTTGTGTCACAAAATATTAGTCTGCTTAAATAAAAAATGACTTCCATACATACATACTTTGTTTCTTATAAATTCACACCATTATTTAAAAATAACAACTCTTCACGGGTGCCTAACACATTTGGCTAAGATTGTAAATAGAAGCTCAGAGTTACCGTAAAAGCGAATTGCTGCCTCTTCTTTATATGATAGTTAAGAAGATAAGAATGTCATTTCTGAGATACAAGGTGGCGCAAAAGTAATCCTCCTATCAGAAAATGCTATAAATTTTGCGATTGGTCCCTAATGTCAGTTCTGTTTTGACATTTGTGTAGTAAACACATGCGAAATACACGTTAATAAACAATGTTACGCTACACTGCTCCAGAACAGCGGAATTAATCACCACCAAGAGGAAGATGATTTTTCATCAAAAATAATCATGAGTGATGAGGCCCATTTCCATCTAAGCGGGTACGTAAATAAGCAAAATTTACGCTTCTGGGGCACTGAAAATCCGCGTGTAACCCACGAAGAGCCATTACACCCGCTCAAAGTCACTGTATGGTGTGCTGTTTTCGCTGGAGGAGTCATCGGACCTTTTTTCTTCGAAGACGGTTACTGTGAATGGTGAGCGCTATAGAGCAATGATCAACGAGTTCTTTTTCCGCAACTTGATGAATTGGGATTGGAAAACATGTGGTTCCAACAGGACGGTGCAACGGCACACACTGCACGTGCCACAACCGATATGCTGAAGGATGCATTTCCCGGGCGCCTAATCTCCCGATTTGGCGATTTGCACTGGCCAGCAAGATCGCCTGATTTGACCGCTCCAGACTTCTTTTTGTGGGGCTTTTTGAAGTCGCGGGTTTATGTCAACAAGCCTCAGACTCTTGCAGCTCTTAAAGACAATATCCGTCAAGAATGTGAGGACCTATCGCCAGAAGTTTTGGCCGAAGTGATGGAAAATGCCATAAAAAGGGCTCAAATGACGATCAACTGTGGCGGCGGCCATTTACATGACATCATATTCTCGACTTGATGTAAAAAAAATTAAAAGACCAAATAAAAATAATCCACAAGAAGAATCAAAGTTTTTATTTTTTTTTTTTAAATTACAGCCAAAAAACATCGGAAGGTTATTTTTGCGCCACCTTGCACAAGTTTATAGTTCATAGCTACTTTTTGGGAAACTTGTTCTATACCTAAAGGCAAACTGGTAATTTACTTAAGATGCGGAATGTGATAAGATCGCAGATGCGATGTGTTCCGGGTCGTGCAATCTATACGAAGACGGACGGACAAAGAGAGAGATAATAAATATAATGATTGATTGTAAAAAAACATTTAGATATAGCTTTTTTTAATTGCTTATTCTCAATATTATTCCAAAGGATCGCTTTCTTTTATTCTACAATTAGTTATAAGCATTTCACAATAGTAATCTAAAGCTTTTCTAAGCTTGATGCTTATGTTTCTAAGCTTGTTAAAAGCTTATTTTATGCTCGTTTGGTTGGTTGGGTTGTTTTCGCCAAAATGTCTGTGTTCTGTTTGTGTGTGTGTATGTTATTTCTAGATGGTCTAACAACTAAGCATTTGACTTAGAGCCAGAGTCACACTTGTTTTAATCATTAACATAACATTTAAACTAGGACTATTTTTTGTTTAAACTTCTAGTTTTTTTATATTTATTACCGTTATATGGCTTTATTGTCAATTTTTCTTTTTTTTTAATAATTTATGTATGTTGGCATGATTTAAAGAAACAATCAGCAGGCAAAGTAAAAAAAAAGTAAAGCAGTTTGACATCACAATATTACATTACATATTTACTAGTTGTTTACATAACTGATTGTACATAACACATTGTTCTCTTTTGTTTTTTTTTAACTTTCTAATTCATATATCTATAGTATATGTATGTGTGTGTATATATATTGTATATAATATTTGAATAGCTTGGGGTATATTTATATAGACATACATAGATATATGCATAAATATAGCTATACATTTGTGTAAGTATATCTATGTGTGCCTATATAAATGCTATCTGTATTTACCTAACTTCTGGTTTAATTTTTTGTTTTTTTTTTTCTTAAACATTTATTTTCTTTTTAGAGTATTCAAATTTTATTTTATACCTCAAAAAATGAAGCATAACACTGTAGGTAGTTTTGTCCTCTGCAAGAGTAACAACTTTTTTTTCCAACTAGTTAATACATTTCAATACATTTTCTAAATTATATCTAGTTCAACACATTTTTGTTTGGTTTTCAAAATGGATCTAGAGTTTAGACTTAATTTTACTAGTTTATTTTTGCAGTGTCTAGTTAAACTTCTTAGTTTTAAGTAGTAATGACCTTAGGTTAGTTGTTTTTTTTTTTTTTGTAAATATATGTAAATTCATTGATACAACACTTGATTTCTAGTTAAGTTCCAAATAAAGCTCTTGAAGCATTAAAAAGGTGTGCTTCTTTTATTTTTTTATTTATTTTTTTTTTTTTTTAAATAATAGGGAAAAAATAAAAAAATTCAAAAACCATTTTGGAACTAAGTGAAATATGGAAATTATTGTTTTACCATTTTATTTACGGGGACAACTTTGAATTTGCATCATTGTAGCTTAAAACATCCAAGACGGTTGTAATGGCCTCGGCCGACATACCTTCATATACCGATGACTTCATATCAAAAGTAACATTCGCCAAAAAATCGATGTTCGAAACCGTTTACGCCAAAAGGAATAACAGACCCCATCACATTCATGGAGCTATAAACATATTAACAGACGTCTCTTAGCTTAAAAAACATAGAAGGGGAGTCTATTTTTCAGATCTGGGGATGGGGACCTCTTTTTGACTTCCCAAGCATTGAAGCGTAGGTATAACAAGCGGCGGTCTTGACTATCTAAGAAGCTGCCCTGCACCGTAACCAGTGGCGAACCACGGACAAAGCTGTCTACATTTTTTCCGATAGTCAGGCAACTCTAAATCCAGCACTGGAGTTGGCATATTACAGGATACTCGTAATATGCCTCCTGGCATATTATGAGGAACTCGCTAGGAAGGATACGACCATCACTATGCTCCCGGGGTAGGTATACCGCCTTAGCCACCTTTAAACTCCATTGCAGGCGAAAGACACTTCGCCAAGACAGGGAATGTTGGGACCATTTCGCCACATGCAACACGGCTAGAATAACTAGGCCTTCATAAAATTCCAAGCACACCTCCTCTTCTCTATTGTGACTCAGGAGATTGGACCTCTCTGTTTTGGTGGGAGCAGAGAACGAAAATAACGGAACGATATCCGAACCCATGGTATAATAATACAAGTAGCATTGACAATTGCTTATTTTCTCTTCTACAAGAAAACATCTCCTGTCAAAAACAGCTGTTTGTGTAAATGCAGCTGCAGCTGCTAAAGTTGTTGTTTTTTTCACTTCAAGCTTTCAACATTGTTTCTGTTTTCAATGGCCGATTGTGAGCGCTCTCTTTTCGAGGGTATTTTTTGACAGGAGATGGTTTCCAAGCAACTGTCAATGCTACCTTGTAATTCCCAGCAGTTATTTTGCAGTCAATTGAAAAAGTGAACTAGTTCATTTCTAGCGAAGTTCGAAGTAGCTCTGAAAAAGTACAAAAGGCGTTCAATGTAGAACAGTTATATTTGCTTTTGTTTTCAAAAATATTGCTGACAAAAATAAACGCGTTCTGGCTACTTTTTAAAATTTGCTGCGCACAAGAAAAAATAATAAAAAGAAAATGTTTATAGACAAAATGTTTTCTGGATTGTTGATGGAAAATATGGTACAAATGAGATCTTTAGGACCTTTACATTGCACTAAAGTCTTACACTTTTGATATGTTCACTTTAAAACTAGTTAAAAAATAACCACTTTCAGGCTACTGCGAAAGCAACCAGTTTAAAAATGTTCCTAATGCAACTAGTTAAAATATAGGGAAAAAGGAGTGTTTCTGGGGACAATTGTCTTTTCCTATGACATCAACCCGCAAAAAGCGTCAGTTCGTTCAATGTTAAAGGGTATTGTAGTGGAACTAGTACTGGTCCTTTTTGGAACTAGTTCAGAACTATTTCAAATTTGGTCCACTTTTCTGCTGGGTTATTATAACATAGTCCGAACCGAATTCTCAGAGTGTGATACAAAAACGTTATTTTTCATTGGTTTCGTTCGTGAGGGCGAGAGAGAACTAACGTAATTTTTATAATTTTTGCTAACATGTCAGTATAGAAAACGAAACTAAAGCAAACGTTTCATTAATGATCACTGGTATGCTAAAGGCATTGAACTCAAACTTGTGCTCTACACGTCAAATTAACCAAAATTAAACCAAAATCACGCCAATTTTCTTTACGAAGAGACGTCATCAAAATAGGAAAATGTCTAATTATTCTATCGAAACTAATCTAACCTCTTGCAATTTTGCACATAAGCTTTGATTCCAGAAGTGCACTCTAAGTTTAATCTGATGAAAACCACGCCTACCTCCCATGCGAAAATAAAAAATTTCCTAAAATATCACAAACATTAATTAAATTGATTTTTAATATGTACTTTTAGTTTGAAATTGTTAAAATGGGATAAAAATTCCACCTTCTTCCCATGCAAAGTACCTATAAAATGTATGTATTGTCTGGTATTTTACACGCAAGCTTTGATATTTACAACGTACAATGAGGTTGAAATTTGAATAAATAAATAAAATTCACTCCTTTTCCTCATACAACCTGACTTCACTAAAATAATAAAACTTAATAACTTCGGATAGTTATTATATACGTGATGTTTCACAAGAAAAGAGACCTCATCTTCCTGGAATCAAATCTCGTTTTTTTGCATTTCTTAATCACCAAAGTATGATAATTAAAAAGGACATTAACTTAACCATTTAAAATACATGGAGGAAGATAAGGTTTTCTTTCTTTAAGGAGGTAGAGTTTGAGGAAAATCACTTTTTTTGGTATTTCTGATTAAATAATCAACTTAAAACCGACTGTAAAACGCTCAGAACATGCCTGGGCAGTATAATTAACTTAAATCTGAAAACTGATAGTATTTACCAAACGTCTTTTTTTAGTTCTCCTAAAAATTTTGCTCTGGGAAGATATGGTCCCTTTTCTTGTGAAATATACGAGCTTGAGATTATTTAACTTTGAACAAGCCCATGATAATACATTCCTTCCCAGTATTAAACTATAAATGTCAAAGAAACTGGAAAATAGTAAGATGTTTATCAAAATTTAGACTTTTTCATATATTTCAGATAAATGTCAGATACTTTTTTAAAACATATGGAAAAGAAAGTTACAGAGATTAAAATATCCGGGTTATGAACAATTTTGAATATTTTTAGCCTTAACCCTCTAATGCTCAGGTCCCCACAGATCGCTATAAAACCGTAATCTGTGGAAATATTTACAAATGATTTCCTTCAGAGTCAGTGACGGATCTAGGATTTGCCAAAGGGGAGGTGGGAGGGGGCTGAACCTATACTTTTGTATGCCAAGGGGCGACTGAAACATATTTTTGGACTTTTTTAATTTTTTTCCCATACAAAAAATTCTCTTAGGGGGGGAGGGGGCTAAAGCCCTTTCAGCCCGAATGTTGATCCGCCACTGTTCAGAGTGCAGGCGAGTCTTCAAGTTACATTTCAATTTTTCCCGCTTGGAGCTAGAATGCTCTGTTTGACAGTTTCGTCATTACATCATGTTTTAAAGAATTGAATTTATTTTTTTAAAAATTTGATTTTCAGTGAATTATAAAATACATTAATTAAAGTAAGATCTAAGTGAAAAAATACTGGTAATTAGGAAATTCTTTTCGCCTTCAATTGCAGTAAAAAAATTTTAAAACGAAACGCAAGGTACTCAAATTATGTGTTCATGTCTAGGTCCGCTTCTAGACGGAGTTGAAATTTTCACCTTTAAAAAATGAACGAAGAATCAAAATGAAAAACGAAGTTCACATTCGATTTGTCGGGGCGTTTCGAATTGTTTAGAGCATAAAGTTGTTGGTAGCTTTTCTGCCTTATTAATTTATTTCTTTTACTTCCATGGGCATTTTCACAGCTTTAATTTAAGGGATAATGTAAAAAAGTTTTAATTAAAAAATATATGTCATCATTGCCAAACATTTAATAGCACGCCACGGTCCTTTCTAGGGCTTTTCGACGTTATATCATTTAATTTTTTTTATTTTGATACAGACTACATACAGAATACATTAAAAAATATCTTAAGGGGGAAATAACTTAAAAAATTTAAATTTTTATCTATTCCACAAATTGTAAGAAAACCATTTAAAAATATTTAACCGACGTTTCAAATAAAAATTCGTTCTAATGTTATGAACGGGTAAAAAATAAAATTTACATAGCTCAAAACTGCCGGGAAACACGCTCGCAGGAAGATTGTTTCACAATTTTTCTGTACGACTAAAAAACGAATTATCCCGGTAATGCGAGGTTCTATTGGGCATCAAGGCAATGGTAAAGGGATGGGCTTGATGAGCTGCCCGAGTGGAGCGAAAAAACACACGAGTTGATGGCGTCAAGTCATGTGTCTCCCTTGAACTAAAACGGAGCGGTCTCTAAGGCAGTCATTTATGTAATTGAAAGGCCGTCATTTATATATTTGGAAGGCAGGGAAACGTTGACAAATGTATTATTATTTATTTTAACAATAGAGACATTATCCGCAGTTTTAGTTACGCACCAGAAATAGAAAATTGACGCATAAATCCACAAAATCGGCTCAGGGCCTTGGAGACTAACGAAGCTCGAAAAGAAAAGTACAAGCTCACAAAGAAGGATATGACCTTGAGAAATAATATTAAGAATAAGAACAAGAAGGATTGCTATATGGTGTCGAAATCGATGATTATTAACTGGGTAGTCTAAGTTATTTCATTACTGTCTTAAATTTTTAACGTGACAACGTTACGTACTCGTATTACCGCGCAGATTTCTAAAAAAGTTGAAACAAGCATTTTTCCAATTTTTTTTTATCAGCGTTGCATTGAATCGTTATCCAATTATATACTCATGATAAAAAGAATGAAACGACAACCATGATATATTCCTTCAATTTAAGACAAAAATAAAAAAATTAAAAAATAAACAACATACGTCATTAAAGCCCTGAGGGCACTTCATATTTGTTACATGGAATTATAGTGAGAGTGAGCCGCTATAATATGGAAAATGCATCAATCATGCAATGGCGCTGCATGGAATTATTAGTTGGTGAGTATATGCGGCACGGTAAATAGATTTATACTTGGCATTACGATAAAAATAAAAAAAATAAATTATGACGTTATCAGGTCGTGGAATCAGAAGGTCATGTAACAAAAATACAAAAGCGTTGCATGGAAACATTATTCGCTGAGTAGAAGTGTTACGAATAATTTAATTATCGACAGCAAAAAATGTCTCTGCGACCACATAACGAAAATAAGAAAAACAAAAAAAAAAAAACCGTTTTGGAATCACGACAACACTGTGGCAACTGATTAATGCAGTCAAAATGCAAAAATGTTGCATGGAATTATGACTCCTTGACTATTGACGCTATGGCAAATTTTATGGAACGACAATAAAGACGAGGTTTCCAGCCATATGGTAAAAATAAAAAATTAATTCCGTCAAGGATCCCCTTAAAATAATCCAAAATGTACCAAATGCAAAAGGTAAAAATAGAAAAAAAAGAAATAAAGAATAAATTAAAATAAGTAGAAGTAAAAGGACAAGAATTTGTATAAGGATGAGGGCAAGGACTAGAAATAGAATGAGGGCAAGGACTTGGACAAATAGTAGTACACAAATTTAGAAAAAGGTTAAAGCATGAAATTGGACAAGGATAAGTCAATAATCCTGACAAGAATTTGAAAAAGGGAAGTATTGGGATAAGAATTAGGACAAGTATTTAGACACACCTAAAACAATATTTAGGACAAGATTGGGAGAAGGATAAGGACAAGAAATGGAACAAGAAATAGAACAAGGATTTGGACACACTAAAGTTAAGATTTAGGAGAAAGATGGAGAAAATAAGCGAAACAAGGATAAGAAAAGGGATGAGGTCAAGAATTTGGATGTCAAATAAAACAAGAATTTGGGAAAAAAATAGGGTTAATGTTAGGATAAATATAAGAACAAGGAAAGGATGAGAACAAATTTGGGAACAAAAGGAATGGATAGTGACAAGAATAAAGAAACGCTGGCACGTCAAAACCTACGGGTGTGCCCACGATACAGCCAACTTATATTACTATCCATATTTAGAACGAGTTTAACGAATCTCTTAACCTTATCTCCGCTCGAACTGCCAATCTAAATGCTTTTACTATGAGAAACTCGTGTCAGAAAATTCTCAGAGAAAAGAGAATTTCATCAACCTGTGGAGCAGTCAATGATGCAAAATTCAACAAAAAAAATTCAACATCAAAATCATTTTAAAATAAAAAACACCAATTAAAATTCATGTTTCAATGTTTATATGATTAAATGAATTAATTTATAATAACTAGGCATTACTTAAAACTGATTTGTAGGATATTACAAAGCATTTTAGTTTAATTTATTTGATTACATGTCGATTCCGATGAGGGAAAGAAAATAAGTTGAGTTTGGAAAACTAGAACTTAACAGAACAAAAGATATTTGAAGAGCACAACACATACATTATTTAATATACATATATAAGTATGTATGTATAAAGTTTGTATATCATTCAATACAATATTTTACTTGTGTATAAGTATGTATATGTATGCATATATATTTATATATGTATATATACATATATGTATCAATATTATATATATATACATAGATATATATAGATATATATGTATGTATACCACTAAATAGTACATAATTTTCATATGTTAAAGCTGAAACCCACGCATATAATTTTGTTCTATTATTTATATATATATATATATTATATATTTATGTAAGTATATTTAATATATATATTTCAACATATTCTCTAAGGTATTTTTTTTTTCTATTTAATAATAGGTTTTCTCAATTACAGTGGAGGCTTAAATTTAACAACTAAATGTATAAATATCATTTTTTGCTGCGCATTTATAAAAAAATCTTATACGTATATAATATGCTATAAAACTGTGGCTACTCTTTTCTAATTTCATTTTTTGTTTTAACTTTTAGTTTTTGTTTTTTATTTTTGCACAAATAATTAAAAAAGAGAGTATTTTTTACTGCAAAATTAAATTTTTAAACTTATTTTGTATAAATATTTAATATTTTATTGTCTTCAGTACATTGTCTTTTTTTGCCTTGAATAACTGCTGTATTTTTTTTCAGTGTTCATTAGAATTGAGTTGATTTTCTACTTGTTTTTTTTTTTTTAATTTAACGCAATGTTTAGCCATTAAATAGTACAAATATTTCTTTATATAGTTAGTATAGCTAGCTTAAAGTACGCTTTTACAACTTTTAAGCTGTTGAGGCAGGCAACATTTATACAATTTTGTGCTACGTAATACATACATACATTGAGTTATTCTAAATAATTATTATATTTTTTATTGTTTTTTTTCACTTTTTAAACTCTGTAACAGGTCGAAATAAAAGTTCTTCCAACTTGGTTTTAGTTTTTATATTTTTTTTTCTTTTTTTATTTTCTGTGTATAAAAATAATGAATTATTTTTGATTTTTTAAGAAATTTATTTCAAAATTTATTTATTGTCCTTGTTTTACAGGATAACTTCTCAAAGTTATATGATTTTTCATGACTTATATGCATGATTTTGACTTTAAATTGTAGCTTATGATGCTTTATTGTCCATATTTTCCAAATTTTACTTAATATTAATAGCCACATATGTATGCATGCATACTTTTTTAAAGTATTTATTTTGTATATATATATATTAGTTGTATATAATATGTTTTCAATATTCTTATTTCTATAATTTGAACACTACATTTTTAGCATTTTTCTACATTGATTAACTTAAAGTTTTCATGAACATAAAGGCTCATTTATTTTTATGCTTAGTAACGGTATAAAATTCTCTAACCAAATTTTCATATAATTTGTCAGAATTTTTCTTTTTTATAAAATATATATATATATACTGTGGTTTGAAAACAATTGACCGATAATGGATATTATTTAGCCGATTTTTCCGTAGAATGAGGCATATATTAAGCAGTGCTATCTTTACTTTTGGCCAAAAAGTAAAAGCTTTACAAAAATCATATATTCTACCCATCAATATTTATGGGTGCGCTTCAATAAACGAATTATGAAATAAATATCGCTATTTTTACAAATATTTCCTAAAAAAATTTTATATTTATTTCAAGTTTGGTAACAAACATCATTAAAAATAAGAAAAACGCTCCTATAACATGTTTGATTATTGTCAACACATATATTTTTGGTACCCATTTTTTTGGATAAAATGTTTCTCTAGGATATTTCAGAATTAGCCCCTACTATAAGAATATATAAGCAACTTTTTTATATTAGGACATATCGCACTCCATCTTCAAAACGGACACAACTCAAAATTTTAAAATTTTCAAGAGAAGCAAAAAACCAGTTTGTTTTTCAAAGGAATCCATACAAAACAAGGAGACAAAACGATTTTTTTTTAATTAAAGAGTAAAAAGATGAGTGCAAAAGTTTGATAGTTGATGGAGGCTATCACTACGAATAGTTTAACATTTAAAAGAAAAAATTTGTAAATTTTGAGTTGAGCCTGTCTTGAAGATGGAGTGCGTTATGTAACGTAACCAAGGCCATCTTTATACAAGTCGTTGCTAGACTAATAGGGTACGATTGAAACGGTGGACGGTTGAAACAAAGCGAATATCTTGCCACCGTGCCAACGTGCAATGAAGTTGAGAGCTACAAAACAACAACAAAGCGGGCGACAAGTCGAAACAAGAATTTGTATGTTGCTTCGCTCTTCGCGTACTGTGGCTGTGTATCGGAGGCTCCATTGTGTTTTTTAATGGAAAAGTAAGTATTTTTTGTGCGTACATTTTTGCAATTATTATGGTTTTATTAAAATTAGAGTATTGAGAGTTTTATATCGTTTTATTTGAAGTTTGCAGAATATGGCTGTATGATTCGTTTTTATTCAAATTTATTATCATTCTTACTGTGAACCGTTTTATACCTAGTTGGTAGTTGGGGACAGTTGAAACAGTTGAAAAATTCGAGTTTATAATTAATGCTGAGAAATATAATAGATAAATATGTTGAATTTTGAGAAAATAAAGCAAGTAGTATACAACAGAAAAAAAAATTAATCGTCACCAACATCTGATTATTATATAATTTAAGTTATATTTAATATAAGTCTTTGAGAATGATTCAAAATAATGTAAGATTATAAGTATTGTGAAAGATTTAAGACTTCAACTGTGCCATTACGAGTCGTAGAATTTTATTAGACGATGAATAAAATATAAAAATTTATTATATTTTGTATAATTTTCATGTGTTTCAATTGACCCCAGGCACTGTTTCAGCCAACCCTGGCATGGGGACGGTTGAAACAAATTTAATTTTTTAAAAAAAATTTGATTTTACACGTAAAATACAATACAGGAATCTCAATGGGCAAATAACAATGCCCATTAGTAGACTAATATATGGTATTTTATTTAATATATTTCCGTCATCGCTCGCTTAAATAATTTCGATGCAAAGGACGATAAACTCTAAAATGTTTCAACCGCACCCAGAATACCCTCCCAAGACTTCGCAATTCAAGGGGCCTCCAAGTCCTGCACTTTGCTTTCTATGGGAAGAAAGTGGATCTAAGAGGCTTGGCTCCACCAACTACATCTCATCAAAGCAATTATATGTATGCCAATGTTTTTTTGTTTGAAATCGAGATCTTAAGGAGATCTTAAATAATGGAAATAAGGACACGCTTTGTTAAGGCTTTGATTTTAAAGTATCTTAGCGTTGCTGTAAGTTGAATTTATTTTAATCATTAATTTGGTAGGATGTTTTTGAACATGTACCATCCATCTTCAATAAAATTATTTATCGCATTAATTTCATCCGACACTTTTTAACTCAATTTTAACTTATAATCGTTAATCGTTATGATTATAATCGTTAGTTTTATAAAATTTTTTAACTTATATAGAACTCATAACAAAAATAACGACTTTCTTGGCCCGAGTCAGAGCAAAAATGGATCATTTTGTAAACTACTCCTACATTACTGCCTCTCATTTGTATTTCTTAAAATTTTAGAAATTTGTATGATTACTGTTTCATGCAATGTTTTCTGAAATACCTGAAAAATTTATATTTAATTTGTATTATATAAATAACCCAGCAAATTTTACATATTTCTATTCATACTAACCACGCCTAGTTTCACCCAAATCGGACACACACAAAAATTAAAAAAAAAGAGGGCAATCCTTTTTTATTCAGCAAATCCCTGGCATTAAAGACAGATACCTAGCAATACTAAAATGTATTTTATATTTGTTATTTTTGTACTCATCGGATCATTTATTTGTGACCTTATATTTACTTAATTTTTTGTGATAAGATATTTCTCTATATTCGATAAAACAATTTTCTCTTTCAAATAAAATTTTCTTAAAATAAATTTTCACATTTTTTAAGAACTATTTCTTCACTCGTGGGAAATGAAAATATTACATGCTATAATAATGATAAGTATTATTGAGAAATTTTAACGGAGTAAGACTTGATCAGGCAAAGTATAATAATAATAATAAACTGACCATTTTAGCCCTTGAAAGGGCTTTGACCGAACTTCTTATGATCAAATTCTCAGTTCTGCGTATGTTTGTACACTATTGATCGAGAACTGGACCTACTAGTTTTATGCCGACTCCGAACGGCTAACGTGCATGTTCTCAAAAAGCTTTATATGGCATTATTTACTCTCTGAGGTTTGCCATTGTCAGCAGAGAGGTGACGGCCGAACAGAAAAATTAATTCAATTGAATAAACTTTCTGTGTCAGATGGAATTGAACCAGGGTTCTCAGGCGTATAGGTCACGCACTCTACCCACTGCACCAAGGCCGCCACAAAGTATATCTATCAAAAATTCGCCTGTTGATATAGTTTGTGTCACTGAAACTTGATTCTAAAATTACCTTTCGGATTCTTTTTACGATTTTAGGGGCTTGAAACTTTTCCAAATAGACAGATGAGGAAGAAGGGGTGAACGTGTTGAAATTTATGAAAATATTAAAAAAATCCTCGTCTCGTGTGTTTATAACCCTCATCGATAGATTAGTCCTGAGCCATTTTTATCCAATTTGTCTAAAAAGTCATTAGGTGTTTTCACATTGAGTTGGGTAGTTGGGTAGACGGGAAAATGACATACATTTTGTTTTTGTAAAGTTGTGCCCAAGTACCATTGTACCCAAGTACACATCTACGAATCTACTTTAGCTGACCACCTGACTTGTCTGGTAGATTGACTTCTTGCCAAATTGAGTATTTTTTCCATGAGTTACCTTTTGCAAAAATTGGCAATAATTGAATTGACAAAAAATAAAGAGCTCAATTTACATGTGCCCTTCCACTGTGAAAATTTTATGGGCACTGAACGAAGGGCGTGGCACTTTTCGGCAGCCCAAATTTTTGGTATAACTCTCGAACTATTAGTCACACATCAATGAAACCCGTTAAGAACGTACAATGTAGTCGTGTCCTTGACTGGAAAAATTGAGTGACCGTTAGACATGGCACCGCCCATACAAATCAAATTTATAGTATCAAATAGCTTTGGAACTGAATGCTGCATATCAATGAAACTCAGTATGGAGTTGCCACTTGGTAATATAGATCTACTAGAAAACTGGGACGGGCATTGCATAAGAGCACCGGTGGAAGCAAAAGTTCCAGTACTTACATTGAAACTCAAAATTGCGTTCCTATTTGGTGATGTGCTGCTACGGGGAAACTGTAGCGGGCAGTGGAGAATGACAGTGGTTTCAAACTATGGGTCTAAAACAGTGGTCATCAAACTCTATACAAGCATACTTTGTTTATGTATAAAAACTCATTGAAAGCTTTGCACTGAAAAAAATACTATTTGAGTCTCAGTCCAGCTTTCATGCAAAATTTTCATCTGGTGTATTAAAAATCTATGGGAGGGGCGTGAGGGGGAAATATTTTTAAAAAATTTTGCGATTTACGTATGCTTACTACTGTTCATAATAACATAATTCATATCGAAGAAACATATTAAAATTCACTATTTTATGCACTGTTACAAAAAAGCAGAAAACTAGTAAAATAGTAAAGGCTAATTTTATAACTTAATTTCAATTTTTAAAATTCAATTTTTAAACTGTTTTTTTTTTTTTGCTTTTTTTTTAATTCTTTAGGCTTTTTCGTTTTTGATTTAATTTAATCGTACATTGAGGTTCAGAAAAAATATTTTCTGCAAAAAAGTATTGGAACTCCCATTCAAGTAGAGACATTTTGCATAGAAATAACAAACACTGATATTTTTATGAGTGTAGCATAAGTTGCGTATGCGCAGCAAAAAAAAAAACCATCTAACAAGCATGCATGTGCCGCAGATACGTTCTGCATGAAATTTCAATAGATACTGACGCAGTTCAGTGCTCGTCCGTGAGTTAATATGTATACAGAAAGCTTTTAACCACAAAAGCTCAAATACCCGCGGGCATAGGCTTTGATGATCACTGGTCTAAAAATATTCAAATATATCTTTGCTTTGTTGTTTCGTTTTGTGTTGCTATCAGTGATGTGATTCTGATTTAGTAAAAAATCCCGATCACATCCCGATTTAGACCTGTTTATCTCACCAAAATGACACGAAAAACCCACAAAAAATCCCACCGAAATATTTATACCAATAACGATTTTTTATGCAATTTTCGAAAAGAAATAAGGATGCCCACCTGCTGAACAGGCCCACCTACTACTGAACACTGTGAGTTCTGACGTCTGTATGATGCGCCAATGTGTAAAGTGTCGCAGTAACATCTCATTGAATGTTCACTTTTGATAAATCATTGAGATGAATGCGCTGCTGCTTTAGCCCCACGGCCCACAATGGGGTATTGTATGCGCTTTTCTGGCAATAATTAAAAAAAATTTTTTTGAGGTACCAACTTCTTTTTGATACCAGTTTAAAGATAATAAAATTTTTCGTCACTAGCAACAAAAATTGTTAACATGACGTTACTGGCTGAAAAGTTATCGCGGTTAAAAATCAACTTTTTTGCTTTCGTTCGCGCGCAGTGAAATTTCTGAAATTTTCAAGTTTTTTAAAGATATAATTTTATTAAAAAAAGATATTTGTGGACAGTTTTTTTAATGGAACCTTCAATTTCGGGTAATTGTAGTTTTTACTGCATACAAATTTTTTTGAGTAAATGTTTAAAAAAGCTATTTTTTGTTGATTAAAAAATTTATTAAAAACATTAAGTTTTTTGTTATTCAAGTGGTGTTAAAGTGTTTTCTTTTGTGCACCATTGTCATCTAATTGTGATTTTCTTTAAATATAGACTGTCCGTAATAAGTGTTTAGAATTTGGTTGTGCCATGTTTGCCTCTTCGGGATTTATTAAGCTTTTTGTAAGAGAACTCCCGCCGCTATAATCAAAACAAGCAAGTGCAGGCACCCTTCAACAATGTAATGCAAGGCAGTGTTGTATTTGCAATGCAATGTTTTTTTTTAGTTCTTTTTGTTTTGTTATTCTTCTTAAGCTGTTGATGTTGGTGTGCGGTATAGGCTGTACAACTGACATAAAAAATTAATTATTTTTGTAATGTATTCACTGTTTAAATGAAACCCTATTACATGGGTTACTACTTTTGAATATTCTATCCTAATTGATATTGATCTATTTTCTTACAATGTGAATTACATATTCTTTTTAATATTAAAAAAATAAAAGACGAATAAACTTAAAAAAAAAAAATTAAATTGTTTTTAATGTAGCGTGTATTATTTGTCTTCAATGTGAAACCTTGAGTTTGGTTTGAACCTTGCCGAAAAGTCATTGTTGCATACGTTTGTGTTTTATTTGACAATAGTTTGTTTTGTCGTATACTAGTGAAGTATAATTGTGTTAAATGGGTATTCGGGTATTTGAGTGCAGTTCGATTTATATAAACATAAAATTCGCTGTCTTTTTTAGGAACTGCTTTAAACACGTTGTTTATGTCTCGTCAAAACTTATTTGATATAATGAAAAGATCTGGGCATTCCCAATTTAGCGATAAATTTAAATATTTGAGAGACGAAATGATGCGTCGAATTCGTCCTGCGGAGGGATATATGAATGATTTTGATGAAATAATTAATCAGTTTATTTCCGCATTTAAGATGCGGTGGACAAGGGCACATAGAACTGAAGAAAGATTTCTTAATTCAAATCGCGATTGGTTGGCTTCATCAATAGCATTCTCCATTTCTAATTTGAAGAAACGTGGGCGAAAGGAACTGTCCTTTGAAGATTCCAGCGAGAGAACTAAAAGAGTGAAATGTAAAGAGTTAAGAGATTCAACTCCATTATCAGCTTTAGCGTATGCCACAAAAATGAGTTTGCGTGCTGAAGGTGCATAAAATCTTAATTCATGGCCCTGAAATTATAAAATATGCTTTATTGCCGATTGGTCAACTTTCAGAAGAGGCACAAGAAGCAAGAAATAAGGACTTTAAATCTTTCAGAGAGCATTTTTCAAGAAAAATAAGCAGAGAAAAAACCCTTGAGGATATTTTAAATAGGTTCTTAATTACTTCAGACCCAATAATTTCAAGCAAAAGGAAATTACCACAAAAGAAGTTGCGAAAGTTGCCACAAATGGCTGTTAATTTGCTTGTACCACCAACAAATGAAGACAACGCTGAAGATACGGAAAAATCCGATGAAGATAATGATGAAAATATAGGTGAAGTAGTGATGTCGATTTTTTTGACACAAATGAGAAAGACTTAACAAGCGGCAGTGAATAAAATATATAAAAAAAAAAACTTAAAATGACAATATTTGTAGGTATGAAAAATTTGTTTTTAATTAAAAAAAAAAAAAATCCACTGAAGGATGTCAACTAATTCTTGTTTTGTTCTTATTTGGACGCATTGTAACTAAAAAAAATGTCAAAAAACTCCTCCGTCTCCTAATTGAATTGATACCATCTTTCATGGGTGAATACCCCACTGTGCGGCCGTTGAGAAATAAAATATTCGAATAAAACGAAGCTGAGCAAAAATAGTTCATCTCTATTTAGTGAATTTCAGAGTGTTTCTTATCGATAAAAAAGGGTGAATATGAGTAGAATTCTATATTTAATGTTTATTTTTCACAATTCGACGAGCAATCGAACAATATTGAGAAATGCTAAAAAAATATTTCACGTCATATCATGATGGCGTCCCTGTCCACCTACTGAACAAAACGTTGGTCCACCTTCCGAACAAATTTTCAGAAATCGTGTTAGTAAAAAATTGTCATTTATATGATTGAAAATAGTGTTTGAAATAAGTTAAAATAGTTTTCGTGAATGGCGTCGCCTAAAAAAAAAGCGAAAAGAATAACGAATATAAATTCTGATGCGATGGCTGCAGCCATCAAAGAAATTCAAATCTCTATTGTTGAAAGTTCAGTGAGTCATTGTGAACTATTGATAGAATAAACTTTTTATAAACTCTAAAAAACTAGTGTTTTTACTTCATTTTCTAATTTTTTTCAACGATTTGTTTTAGGTGTTCAGTAGCTAGGCAGATTTTTGAAGTGGCCAATTTTAAGGCTTTTGCTAGATCGACTCTCAAAATTATAATTTTTGGAAATTTTTAAAAATTCTTCTTAGTTATTGTACTTAGCTTCCAAATGAAACCAAGAGCTCTGAAAAATTATGTTTTAAACTAAAGGTATAGCCTCCAAGCAAAACGTGTTTAGTAGTCGGGCATCCTCCCCTACATTTTTTTAACATTATAATAATTTTATAGTTTAATAATGTACATAATAAAGTTTTTCTATAAATATAACAAATTTTATAAAAAAAAAAATACGAAAAGTGAAACACATCGTTTTTTATAAAAACTCTCTTAAGTGTATGAAGTAATCGTAAATTTCTTTCGTTGCATCAAAATGAAACTGAAATTATTTTCATTAATTTTAAGCCTCTAAGAAATATACATTTCCGTTTTTTACATATTTAGAATCAATGAAACAGGAATTAAACGAAAAACTTTGAAAGGTTACAAAAAAGTGAAGTGATTGCTAATTTACACTTTAAAAAATTATGATACAGTAGAAAATCCCACCTAAGCATCTGAAATCCCACACGTTCTCAAATAGTCCAAATATCCCAAAATGAGCCCGAAATCCCACCAAATCACATCACTGGTTGCTATATAAGTGTTTGCTCTCCGCAGTTTACTCTGTGCCCATTGCCGCTCATTTCTCATTAGGTGCGTGAAACAAATTTTTATCAAAAGTACTCAATTGTAATTTAGGTTGCTTGCAATTATCAAAAGTACGCAATCTACCCATACCCAACTACCCAAGTTAGTGTGAATACCCATATTGACTTAGATTTCTTCTTTGTTTATGTTTATGGTGATTTTAATATAAATTTTAATTTTAATTTAATTTAATTGCGGAAGAACTCTGCTACTAACATCTTTTATTTTATCTGTCTTCAGTGTGCGGGTTGGAAATAACGAACTTAGGCATTCCTACGAAATAAAGCGAATTAATTAAAAAATATTACCCAATTGAACATTTTCGCACTAGACAGCAGTTTTTTTAGGTACAAAAAATAAATAATGTTCTACTTAAAACTTCGAAGCTCCTGAAAATATTTTTTTTTTTATTCAGACCCTTTCTAAATTCTTAAACTAGATAATATCTAGTAGATATGATGGAAACAAACTAACTTCAGCATAGATATAGTAGGTGTTCCAAATTTAATTTATTGGAAATTATGGTAAATTTAAAATTTTGTTGCACTGGGTCAATTACTTACTAATGGCCTCCCAAAATTAAAAATAAATTTAGTTCTTATGAATTGACTTCATTTAAGCTTAAGGATTCGAAGATAAGATTTAAACCAAATATGTAGTATATAATTGATAATTGATTGAAAATCTTAAATCTTTTATAATCGAAAAGAAAAGTTTGCAACTGCGTACATTTTTTCCTCGATCTCTGATTTAACCATTAAAAAAGACTTAATGCAGTTTAATCTCATGTTAGGTTTGGAAAATTTAAAAAATTAATTAGAATTGACAGTTGACTGAAGGTTTTTCTTAAGGTTTTTAATAAATAATTTAAAATTGTGAATATATAATTGATGTATTTCAGGATATGGTTCGTTGAATTGATAAAGATATATTTGATAGATTATTTATTATTATTTCAAAACGTTGCGATAAAACTTAAGCTGATAAATTCATAAAATTGACAATTGATTATGTTGAGCCACTGTGCTTGTTCTTACAGTTTGTGGGTGGTAGGAAAAACCCCGCATGACTTCCATGCCTCTATACTGTATATCTAAAAATCTGTATGTATAATAATGACTTTCATAGTGGGAGTGTCTTTATTTTTCAGATATGATGCATTCAAATTTTGTTTTTCTTTTTCTTTTTATAGCAGATTTACTTATTGTTTCTCGTTTTGATTTTGTATTGTTTTCTTTCCCTCTATTTATGGATGATATCTATTTAGTACTTACTTAGTCTAAATTTTACTAAAGCTATAAAATATTCTTTGGATGGTTTCAAATCATTAAAAAGTAATTTCTGCCTTTGATCCAAAACAGATGATATAAGAAAATAAAAAACAAAAATACCCGTTAGTTAGCCGTTCCTTAAGATTTCTCATAACTGCCGTAATAATCGACGTCCATTGGACTACGATTCTGGTTGCTGTTGCTACCATAGTGCTTCTTACTACTGTTACTTTTGAATGGACTCGCTCCGGGTGATATGTTAAGCGTAGTGCCCGCACCACCACCCGGCACATTGCGAAATTTCGAAATTTTTTCCTCCTCTTTGCTGGGCTTCGTGTATTTTTGTATCTGTTCGTGAATCCAGGGTATATATTTGATGACGTTAGCATAGACACCGGGCAACTTTGGATGGGCGCATCTTATGCCCCACGAGACAATTCCACCAACATACCATTTATCTTTTTCGCCAGGATAGGGACAAAGAAGTGGTCCACCGGAGTCGCCCTGCAATAGTTTTTAGTTATTATTATAAAAATTTTTTGAAATTAGATATTATGCCAAGGTCAGCTAAGTTAACTAATTTTGATTAAAGCATAAGAAACTTGTATATTAAAAAAAAAAATCACAATTTGTACTTGGTTTGGGAAAATGGAGCTTAAAATATTGCCTTTGCACCTAGCAGAGAATGAAACGGTCTACGTAGATGCCTTTGTGAACGTGGAGTTTAAAATAGTATTCAAGAATTCAAGAATCGTACGCTCTGTCAGATACGCACCCCACCTACATATAAAAGGTGTTTCAAAAGCCACTGACATTTTAATTTTTTAATACATTGCATTGTTTTGTTCAAAAGTCAGTGAGTTTTTATTGAATTACTAGCCCGCTTCTCTCTGCTTTCTACTCCATTCTTCTCCGAGTCGGCCCTACCTTATAATTCTACCATGCATATACATATGTATGTTCTACCTTATTAGCTTTGGGCACAACCTTTTTTGAGTTGCACAGAGCTTTAAAGAGAAAAGTTTTTCTCTTTGAGAATAAGAATAAAAAAATTGTATGGTTACTTACTCTCTTTGGATTTTAATTAATTATTGAAATAATGGTTATAAAATTTATATAGCCTATGTCTCAACTGGGCACCATAGCTATCCTAGGGAAAAAGAATTTTTGAAATAGTGCCTGGCATTCTCAAGCTTTTCGCAGCCGAACATACGTTAGTCCTCTTTTATATAATAGCATAGATAAAGTAGAGACATGGATGTTATTAACCTTTTGGTCCAGTGGGGTAGTTTTTTACTCCTGTACTAAAATAGGGTTTTCTATGAACCTATGATTAATAAAAATAATTTCTTGATTTATGAGTAGCATTTGGTATATTTGCTATTTTGTATGCATAACGATGATCTTGGATCAACCACGCCGACCACCATGAAATTTTCCATGACATTCTGGCACAATTTTGAATTAATTGCTGCAATGGCCAGTTGGATTCCCTGTTTCAGCTCTGGAATCGTTCGGGGTTTTTTTGACATAGAACTTTAGAGGAAACCTCAAAGGAAGAAGTTCAACGGCGTCAAATCGCATGGTCTGTGTGACCAATTGACATCACCTTGTGGCGGGAGCTAATCTTCCCTTCGAATTGTTTAAAATTTCGTTTGCAACAAGTGCATTCCACAGTCGTTGGCTGTGTGACAAGTGGCATCGACCTGTTGAAACCATATGTTATCAAGATCCATATCAGCAATTTCAGGCCAAAAGGAGTTGGTCAGCATGTCGCGATATAAGGCACCAGGCCCGTAGACAAGGGGGGGGTTTTTAGGGTTAAAACCCCCCCCTTATGGTCTTAAAATTATAAAAAAATAATATATTAGCATTAATATATCTGTGCCAATTTGCGAATACCTGCTGCACGTGCGTCTTTTTTCTCTTACAGTGCAAACTGCAAGTGTAAACAGCAACAGCGAAAACATCAACATGCTTAAGTATCGATAAAAGTACGATACATTCAATTGAACTTTACGTAAACAGGTGTTACGTGAAAGTGGTGAAATTTTGATTGAGTTTCGTTTGATAAGTTTAAGAGTTTCTATTGTTAATTTTACTGTGTCAAAATTACAAAAATGATTCTATTAATTGGCTGCAGAAACCAGAAGTAAAAAAGGCTAGAACGGTGGAAAGTGAGTGCTTGATTTAAATGATTTTTTTTCCTTTATCAATGCGTAAATGTGTTCAAAAGTTGCCGAATATTTCTGAATGTTTGAAAGCTGTGTTTTTTTTTTTTTTGTATCGTGTTTGCATTGATTGAATATTAATGGATTAACTTTTTGCTTGATGCGGAACCGACAAAATCCGAATAATATTATATTTCATCTGTATTGCAGAAAACGTTCAAGAAACTTTGGAATCTGAAAAGTCTTCAGAACTTCCTTTGTAACCTGCAGTTGTAGAAAGCTTTAATGTTGACAGCTATGTGGAAAGCGGTAGTACAAGTTGTGGTATTAATATTTTACTTTTAATGTTTATAACTCTAAGTGTGTGTGTATGATTGTAGAAATTGTTCCAGAAATATCATTTGATTCATCGGAACTGCCTTCGACTTCAAGAGTATATCATTGTCCAAATAACGATATTTCCAAGTTGATGAGCAATATTTCCGATTCGAACCGCCTTGAAAGTTTTCAAAGCATTTATGTGGCTTCACCAAATTTTAATTTTCCTGCCAGCGGTTCTCGCAAACTCCGATTTAAGCATTCTTGGTTGAACCGTTGGCATTGGTTGGTTTACTACAAATTGGAAAATGCAGCTTATTGCAAGTTTTGCATATTTTTTAGCACTGGTTTTGAAGGTGCAGGATTACAACCTCTTGGTAATTTTACCGAATGATAATAAAAACTTTTTAAATAAAATTTTCTAACCTTTTCATTGTGGCCTTTACAAAAGTCAGGAAATACAAGAAAATGTCGTTATTCTAATCGTAGTTATTTTTATATTGAATTTTAAACCGATATAAGTTTGCAAGTAAATTATAAAAATAATAATATAAGATGCTTAATTATCGTCATTTTAGAAGTTTGTCTTGAAAATTTTATTTTTTTAGCGTCTTTCTGTATTTAGCGGGTGTGCATCCTTAAGCATACATAGGGATTGCAGTGTCACAGCAGACGCTGTGTTATTAGAATTAACAAAAAAAAAAAAAAAAAATAAGAAGACTTAATCTATATATATAAAAATCAAATGCGTGTGCGTTAGTCTTGCTAAGGCTCAGAAACGGCTGGGACGATTTTAATAATTCCTTTTTTGTATTGTTTGCCTTAATACAGATGTGGTTTAGAAAGAAAGAAAATTACAAAAACTTCAAGGGACAGCGGAAAAATCAAAAAAATCGAAATTGGTAATTTTGTATGGGAATTGCCACATCAGACAACTTTAAATAGCCAACAAATCTTAACGGCTGGACAGATTTAACTCAAATTCGGCACACACATTACTTTAATCCTAGATTAGGTTATGGCACACTTGGTTTTTACCACGCCCCTTATTCTGCTCCTTTACAAGAAACGTAAATTATCCTAATAGCGTACTTTTATTAGCGAAACTGTGCGTCTAAATAATTAAAAGAAAATTCTGTCAAAAAACATTCACATATCTTCAAAATTGCACAAAATTTTAGTACAGCGTCTTTTTCTAATAACTTCATTTCCTTAGAATAACAAAAAACTATCAGAAATTCGTATTTCTTACTTTCGATGAAAATAACTCCGTTTTTTTAATATATTTCATCCAATTACTTTTCGTTGATAAATTCAATTTAAGCACTTAATAAACCATATTTGAAGAAAGCTCCAACGTTTTAATTTTTTACTCCAAAAATCACAAAAGGTGTCATTTCAATAAATAAAAAAAAACTTTAAAAAAAATTATTTATTTGCCCATTGTGAGGATCGATCCTTAGACCACCTCATGGCTTCAAAACTAACAGTTGAGCTGACTATTTTTATTCAAATTGAAATGTACTAAAAAAATTTTCGAATAGAATTCTTTTACACAATCTTTTGAATTCGAATAATAGCAGCCTATTACATTCCGTGTTAATATGGGATATTGGAGTGTTTCATTCAATCAATAATTGAAATTCGATTGGCACCATTTGTTATCGATCATGAATGTTCGATTAAAAATTAATTTTGGGTGGAATCGTGATTGCTCGAATTTAGGGCGGGACGAAGTTTGCCGGTTTCTCTAGTATAAATATATAAAATAAACAAAAATAATGTTAATTAATTTTTGTTTTATGTATTTGGTGTACAAAAAAGTTTTAAAGTGTTTTTTTTCAAGTTTGTCGCTTTATTGTGAAAAATTTGTCACAAATTCATTTTTCAAAGTATTGTTCATTTCTAGCCACTGATTTTTCCCATCTTTTTGGTAGTTATATAAAAAATACCTTTTCATTTATCGATATCAAAAACTATCGATATTTTTTCTTAATCCAAACCCCCCCCTTAGGTAAATCCTGGCTACGGGCCTGTAAGGCACCATTCACAGTAACTACGGTTCCAGCTGCATTTTCGAAGAAGAATAACCCGATGACACCGTCAGCCCAAAATTCACACTAAATCGAACACCGTTGTAGGTGCAAGGGAAGCTCTTGGAGTTCTGCTGATTGACAAAGCCATTGAGATGAAAATGGGCTTCGTCACTAAGGATGATTTTCTTCCTAAAATAGTGATTTACTTGATGATGTTCCAACACCCAATCTGAGAACTCTCGACGCTGCGCATGGTCTGCAGGCTTTAGTTATGGGGTCAATTGAACCGTGTAAGCGTGCAGATGCAGATCTTTTGCCAAAATGCGCTGCAGTGAGCTCCTGCTAACGCCCAATTCCTGATCACGATGAGGAATCAACATTGTTGTGTCATCATCAACGCCGACCGCTGCCATGTTTTTTTTTCATCTGAATAGGCGGAATGGGGACGACCACTCATTTTTGCATCCACAATGGCGCCAGAGAAGTGTGCGGGTTTTGCGAATGGTCTCCGCGGAATGTTCACTATTTTTGTAGTAAATTTTTACAATTTCTAAGCATTGCTTGACCGTGAATTTCTCTATGAAGAAACTTACATGCTTGCTGTTGACAGGTGCCATGAATTTAGACTCTATGCTTGTAACAAAAAGTAGTGCCCAAATGAATATGTCATCTTTTGGGAAACCCTTTATATTTTATCACTCTCTTCTATGAGCGCTTACGTTTTGGTGAAATTTTGTAGTGAAGTGAGATCTCATTCCGTGTACCAAAAAAATCGTACGACTTGTTAAACTGCTCAAGAGCCTTACACAACAATGAAGAGAAAGAATATACGGGTCAGTCTTCTGAAAAATTATGCACCCAACTGGTCATTTATGATTTCTGTAAACTCGTTGGATAGACAAAAAATATGACTCAATAGAAAATTGTTAACAGTTGGATGATATTTGGAACTAGTTGCGGCATTGGAACTTTTTAGGTTCTTTCTTCTCCTTACAGAAAAACAATAGGTTCCACTGAGGTTACAACAGTAAAATATTGGGTGACAGAGTTAGAACGAGGCCGTGCGAGTTGTTAAGACAAACACGCAGTGGTCATGTGGAGGAGATCACGCTAGAAATCCTGTACAAATAGGACAAAATGGTACTGAATGACTATCGACTGAAAATGCCCGAGATACGAGTAGCAGACATGATAGATATTTTTTTAAAAGTGGTGTAGATCACAAATTGATTGAAAATTTGGACATGAGAAAGCTGTTTGCAAAATGGTTGATGCGGTTACACAATGAAATAAAAACAGAGTTGTAAGGATGTTTTAATAGAGTGTTTGGCAAAGATTCAAAGCTATGAAACAAGAGTCCATCACTTTACACCTAAGGTAAAAGAACAGTCTAAACAATCAACTGAAAGGGTTGAATCGGCTAAGGATATGTTCTATCTAAGGTTATGGCGTCAGTTTTTTGGGATTCGCGTGAGATTAATTTTCATTCATTATCTTCAGAAAGGAAAAACATTAAACAGCGTGTATTATGCGAACTTGCGTGAGGAAGTCAGGAAAAAACGGCCGCATTTTGCGAAAAAAAGTTTCGTTTCATCAAGACAGTGCACCAGTTCACACATCCGTTTTCACAATGGCCAAAATCAATGAGTTAAAGTTCGAATTGATTCCTCACAAACCCTATTCGACAGATTTAGTCCCCTCGGATTATTTTCTGTGTCGAAACTTGAAAAAATGGCTCGGTGGCAAAAGGTTTGCAAACAAAAAAGCGGTGGAGGATGCGTTATAAACATGGAATCGAAAGTGTTGAACATCCCTGGACCATGTGAGAAATAAAGATATTTCCAAATTGTATTTCCAAAACCTTTTCCAAATTGTTTGTGTTTTCTTTGTTAGGTTGGGTATTTCTGGTACTATCCCCATATTTTTAAGTATAAGCATACAAAAAACAGTACTGCAAACATTTAAGAGAGTGGTTGAACTCGCACCTTATGTTATCAGCATGCGATATGATTTCAGATTAAAATCTATTTGCTTTCTATTTAGATCACTATTAAGATCACATGCGCGGATATAACAAAATGTGTAAAAACTAAAAACTACATAAATTATATTCCTTTCTAGTTCATTTTTTTATCAAAAAACCAGCAAACATGATGACAGTGATAACTCATCCGAAATAACATTTAATAAAAAAGTCAATTTTCAATTGCAAAACAAGTTTTTCTTTACTTCCTTACCTGACATGCATCCTTGCCACCTTCTTCGAAACCGGCACAAATCATACCATCCGATACCGTAAGATTGTCAAGCCACTCATCGCATTGCTGTCGTCTTATAACTGGTACCTGAACCTCATTCACAATAGGCTCATAGGTAGCTTTAGCTGGAAATTATTTCAAGGCTTATATCATAAACCAACTGTTCAAAATAATATAACCACTTACGATCATTATCTTCACGTTTTCCCCAACCAATAACCGTACAGAGCTGTTCGGACTTAATTTGCTTTAAACCTGGCGGTGGTAGACATACTGGTAGCAAATGTTCGTGAAAGGAGACACGTTGGGCAAGCTAATCATAAAATTAAGAGATCATAAGGTACGTTTACTTGCAACTTCAGGCATCAGAGAAACTTACCTGGAACAATGCAATATCGTTATCATGTGCTATTTGCGTATTGTACAGCGGATGTGGTATGACTGTTTTGACCTTCACCTTTTGACCTGAGTAAGTAAAAGAATTGCGACGCGTTACACCCAGCTGTATGGTCCAATCTTCCAGGTCAATGACCGTGTGGCTGTCAAAGAAGGTTAA
The DNA here is from genome assembly GCA_943735915.1 of Pherbina coryleti. Taxonomy (NCBI): domain Eukaryota; kingdom Metazoa; phylum Arthropoda; class Insecta; order Diptera; family Sciomyzidae; genus Pherbina; species Pherbina coryleti. The sequence continues at coordinate 17,477,715 of OX030950.1, read as the reverse complement.
TTTAATATTTTAATGTGTGTATTTTAAACATAAGTACTTACTTTCCTATGCAGTGTGATGCCGTGAGCACCCATTGATCCGAAATTAAAACTCCAGCACAGTAGAAAATCTTCTCTGGTCCACCTAGTATAGCGGCCAGAAAAGGCCATGACCCAGGATTGGCTTGGGTGCCACCAATAATACGTCGTGCAGGCTTATGGCGTCGGCGTTTCACTTTTCCACATTCTAAAGGCAGAGATAATTTCAGTGATAAACAAATTTCAAAGATGTATACATTTTTCTGATGCTCACCATAATTGGCACATGTTAGCTCCGCAATTGGATAGTCCTCCTCAGGTTTGCAACTGGCAAACTCTTGCATTAGGTTCGAACGTTTTTTCGCATACATCTTCCAGATATCCGTGGAAACATTTACTGAAGTCAAAAGAGGACGATGAGTTCGCTGAGTGACCACGCTGGTGGCATTCACGGAGTTGTAGCCTAGCATAGAACATACGGCTGTTGGTGAGACAGAACGATCCCAATTCTTAACACAAGCTGGAGTCCATTCATGCTCCTCGATGCGAAATACCTCCAATACGCCCTTTCCCAGGTCACCATTTCGTTCGCTTAGACGTACTGAAAGTTTTAATTGGGTTAGTTTTAGATTACTTGGAGACCCTCAGGGTACGAAATACTCACTGCAATTGCGTTCGTCTTGACCATAAGGGCAGTCTACGATACCATCGCAAATGTGCTTCGAACTCATGCAACGATTTTCACCACAATAGATTGAATCCGCATCGCAAAGTTTACAATTGGACTCATCCGTTTGATCCATGCAGTCTAGATGTCCATCGCAGACGTAGTCGTTTGGTATGCAACGTGCCTGATCGCATTGGAAGCCGTTGCAGACTGGATTGCTGGCAGCTATCATGACATCACGCACCTGTTCCAAGCCAACGCACTCCTCCGGATTCTCAAAGTCCTTAAAAAGCTTACAGTTCAAATACTCCGGTAGACTAAGTCCAAAAACATCAAAAAAGAAACCACAACGTCGCATAGTTTCGGTGCAGAGCGTCTTACAGGGCGGTACAGTTGAGCCAGTGGTGCCACATTTCGGCACAAAAAGTGTGCAGAGAAATAGTGAAACCAACTCGTAGCAACGCACATCGACCAATGCCTCGTAGGCATCCAAATCCTTAAAAAATACAAACATATGTGAAACAAGCATAAATATGAGGACTTCCAGAGAACTCACCACCTGCGTTTCGAGCTGTCCAAAATGTCCAATGTAATTGGGGAAAACGGTATAGTTGTAAGGAATCTGCGGACCATGACAGAATCTAACGATAATTGGCAGACAAGTGCCCGGTGCAGGATTTTTACCAAATCCCGAGACCTCTTCAACACGTATCGTATTGATGATGGTCTTGTTGACAACCTTTACTTGGGGCGGATAAGCCTTAAAGTAGGCAGCTAAGCTGCCCGCTATAGCTAACAGGGCAAATGCATTGATCAGAATTTGATAGAAGCGGAAATTTAAACGTCCATTCGTGATATACGGATTCGAGCTCTTTCGTCGGTTGATGATCTGTGAAGTAATTAAGGAAGAATTAAGGAGTGAAACTTGAAGACTTTTGGCAGCCACTTGTTTACCCTATGCTGCAGTGACATAGTGTTTGGCGCGCCATTTTGGAACCGTACAATAGTCTGCAGACTGGCAGGAGTTGAAACACATTTCGTTAACGGTGAAACTGGCATGGATTGTTCCGTTTCTTCGATGGTTTCGTTTTGTAGCTTCTGTTTGCAAACAATAGGCGCCGGGACTGTTGGGAGAAAGTAGGAGAGAAATTTTAATAACTAGCGGATGAACATAGGATTGAGTCTAATTATGTTCTCAACTTTTTACGAGATTAGATGAAAGAGATAAACGAGATTGGGTTCATTTTGCGTATATGGGTTAAAAAATATGTGTATGGTATTTCAACGAGAGGTGACACTAAAAATTTCTCACCATTTTTTCAGGTTGCAACATGCAACTGTCATTCGATGACGTTTGATAAAGAAAAACTAGGAAATTTTTAGATATGGATCGATACACACTCGCACAATTCAATGAAATAGTGAAAAAATAGTGTTGACACGCCTCTTGTTGAAAGACCCTGTATTTAATTTTCAATTGATAGCTGGACTCCTTCCCACGTCAGTGCCGATATTAAAATGACACCAAAGACCTATTTGTATGACATTTTCATACAAAAACACATATACCTTGATGATCAGTGATCGTGTGAATAATATGTATGAAAATGAAAGAAATAAAAACGGACATTTCAATACAAGGAAGTCCTCGATACGGCCATGTGTCTTCAACTTATTGAACGGTGAGAATAACTCAAATCACAGGAAGATAAGGGTTATCTTGTTTTTAATTCAGTAAATGGTGTGTCAACAAGAGGTCTAGGATTTGATTTGAAAAATGCTTTGTGTGACCCTTCAATTTTTATTGGATTATAAAGAACACACATAGAAATTATATATGGAACACCATAGCTTTCAAATGGACGCCTCCGCTTACCTTGCAGACATTAAATATTCAAATTATTTCCTATAATTGGGGCTTTCTTAGCGAAGTGGTCGCTTTGAGTGTTGGAATTGTTTGTGGTTGGTTAGCGTAGACCCTATTTTGAACATAACTCCGAAAGAAGAAATCTAACTGTGTTCAATTGCAAGTTCTTGGTGACCAATTAGTGTCTTAAAAACGCGAAATTATGCGACCAGTTAACTTCAGGCGCAATAACTCGATTGTTTCGCGACTTTTATGGCACGTAGTACCATCCTGTTGAAATAAGAGGTCGTCTGTGTTCCAATAATTCCCCTCGAACCACTAAAAATTGATTTTCGTGTCTCAGTATCACACTCGATTGACGGGTATGACTCTTCCATCGTCATTTTCGAAAAAGTTCGGCTCTATGACGTCTCCGGCCGTAACAATCTACACCAAACTGTCATTCGTTGTGAATGCATAGGCATCACCTCAATCCCTCGTGGTTTTTCGTATCCCTAAATGCGACAATTTTCTAAGTAGCCAGCAACGAGCTTTGTTAGAAAACACGATTTTCTGCAAAAATATCGTCACCAATCATATTTCCAAGACCCAATCAGAACTCCTGTTCGAACGCCGGCTGCAGTTCTTGAACCAATTGGACCTTCATCAACATTCGCTGCAGTGTGAACGTAGGTGAGTGGATTGACAAAGTGAGGTATTTTTGGGGTCGTTATCAACACTTTTCTTCACTGCTTCGATATTTCGGCTTGGTAGCTTTGAGTATGGTATGGCAAGGTAAGGTAAGGTAAGGTAAGGTAAGGTAAGGTAATGTAAGGTAAGGTAAGGTAAGGTAAGGTAAGGTAAGGTAAGGTAAGGTAAGGTAAGGTAAGGTAAGGTAAGGTAAGATAAGGTAAGGTAAGGTAAAGTAAGGTAAGGTAAGGTAAGGTAAGGTGAGGCAAGGTAAGGTACGGTAAGGTAAGGTAAGATCTTTAATGTAAGTTAAGGTAAGACAAGGTAAGGTAAGGTAAGGTTAGGGAAGGTAAGGTAAGGTAAGGTAAGGTAAGGTAAGGTAAGGTAAGGTAAGGTAAGGTAAGGTGAGGTAAGGTAAGGTACGGTAAGGTAAGGTAAGGTAAGGTAAGATCTTTAATGTAAGTTAAGGTAAGACAAGGTAAGGTAAGGTAAGGTTAGGGAAGGTAAGGTAAGGTAAGGTAAGGTGGGCCAACCTAGCTTCTTTTTAGTGTCCTATCTTTCGATTATTGGGAGACTATTGATTATTGTCGAACTTGTGAGAAAGAACTCACCAGATATATTCTGCAATTCCAGCAATATTCTGATACTATTAGAATTACGTTATTTAAAAATGAAAATATTGTAATTGTTCTGTTCTTCCACTTATCGATTCAATTTAACTAATCATCTAAAGAAGTTGCGTTATCTGTGAGTTTATTTTGAAATCTGAGTTCTGTTAAATGGCAGTAAACTTTCGATTCAGCCCCCTTCTCTATATTTTCAAATAGATCTAATAAATATACTTAAAATTCAACTGCTACTTACCGCTACATAACCGTTTGACTGACGGCAACAGTGGTGCTTCCATGTGCTTCGTATTATAGCCGGGACTAGAAGTCTGACTAAAGCTATCACTGGATATATTCGAGTCCTGCCGGCAATTAACTTTGTTACTGCGTGGTGGTGGTGCGACTGGATTCCCCATGCTGCTCATGCCATAGCGTGAAGTGGACATGCCAAAGCTATCGCTCGAGTCCTGATGGCGCATCACCATGCCAGGCACAGCTTTATTTATGCGTGACGAGTGCTGCAGTAGTGGAGTATCCATGAGATTCTTGGAATTATAACCGGGGCTCGAGGTGACCGAGTAGCTGTCGCTGGATAAACTTGAGTCTTGACGCTGATGTAGCTTGGGATATATGATAGGCGGTGGCTTGCTTTTTGTCAGCTTGTTACGTATGGTCAGTGGCGGGGCCTTCGCTGCTGTGTCGGCCTCCAATTTATTATTGCCGAAAAAAGTAGAACCCGACACACTATCAAAGGAATTCTGGGTGCGACTCGGCGGTGTTGGTGGCTGCACTGGACGTTTTAATTGTTGTGATACTGGCGAAATGGACGCATTGCCACCACCACCTCCAGTTGTAGTCGACAGGGACATAGAAGAGCCGTACGAAGTGGCCGAAGTGGCTGAAGATGTCGAAGTGGATGCGGAGACAGAAGAAGTTTTACTTCCATTACTCAGCGACTGTTGGGAGATATTGGTTGCCGGTTGCAAAGGTGGAGGGATTTTCGGAGGTACGGAGTATTGTTTGCGCATGGGCACAGCCGGTAGTTTCTGACTGCTTCCGAGCTGAGTGAAGCTTGTGTTATTGTTGGCGCTAGGTGAAATATTGTTGATGTTGCTGTTGCTGGTGGTCATGATGTTAGTGTTGGTGTTGCCAACATTTGTATTTATACGTATCTCATTATTATTAAGTTGATTGTTGTAGTCCATCATATTGTCGTTCAGCAAGATGCGTTCCATCTTGAAGGAATCCTTAGATAGCGAGCATTCGTTGGTTTTTTCTGTCAAGCTGCTGTCTAGCGAAGATTGTGTGTCCACCGATGAGAAGCGACTGCGAAAGTCAGCAGTTGTTGAGTTCGAAGGCAAACGTTCACTGTGTGAACCGTAACCGGACGAAGCTGTTGTGGAAGTGGAATCAACAGTGCTGCTGGATGAACGGTTAGAGCGTTTGGCAGCGTTACTTAAGTCATTGGTGAGTGCAGCGAGTGTCTTGCCAGCAAGTAAGCCAACAAAGCCACCTGCAGACTTCACCGCATTAGAACTTTTAACCGGGGTCGATGTCACTGACGACTCATCAAATACGGAATTTTCCAAACTCATGCGGTCATCATCTGATATGGCGCCTGCATCCAAACTGCCAGCATCGGATGCGTACAATTGGCGCTGTTCGATATCTACGTAGAGTGGTTGAGTAGCTGGGTCAATATTTGCGCTGTGGTTTTGATAGAACACAAGCGGCTGTTGTTGTTGCTGCTGGTGCTGCTGCTGGTGTTGGTATAAATTGAATGTGTTGACCGTGCTGTTGGTATTTGTTGGTTGTTTACTTTTTATGGGCGATGCCCCGGAAGCTAATGCCTCTGGCGCTGCGCAATTCCAAAAGTATTTTCCACGAAACGTGCGCTTTGGTATGGGTGGCGGAGGTGTTGACAGTCCGTTAGTTAATGGCGTTGCCGCATATTTACTCTCATTGGTATTTACCTGAAATCAAGCATTTGGTAAAGTTAAATTTAGTTGGTGGTCGACATTGAGAAGGAGATATGACGTTAATAACAGCAAACAACAAATTTTTAAACTCGCAGCTGATAAATGCATTTTGTGAATTTTATTGACAAGTTGCCCGAACGGACGCAAAAATTGTTGGACCATTGATGATTTTGATTTTATTACTCTTTGCCTTGTCAGAAGTTTAAACAAGAGTTGGGGTTTGATGAATATTTGGATGCACGAGTTCCTTTAATGACGAATGGATTTACAAATTCAAGGTTAGAATTAAGTTTTTTAAGCAATTTCAACTAGAAGCTTTTAGCTTAATTTGTTTAAACCGGGAGAGTAGTCATCGGATGGACCGGAAGATGCACTCTATAGAGCTTTAAGAATTCTGTTAATAGCATTCTTATAATTCATGACATGTTTTTGGTTTTGTTCATCTCTCCTGCTTAAAATGAATGGAATCAAGGAGCAAGAAAAATGGAGGATATCGTGAAATACACTGCCAGTAATTAATTGACCCAGGTGAAATCGGTCACAAGCTACAAGTTATAAAAATTTAGTTTGATTTCAAAATCATTTCTTTGCGGTCGCTCTGTTTTTTGGTTCAGGTCAAGTTTTTGTCAAGATAAAAGATAAAATTTATTACTTCGTGATTACATTAAACATCAAAATCCCTTTTGTGCTGACTGACCAGGCCATTGAATAGAACAAAGAATTTTTCAGTCTCGTGAAAATCATATCGGGATAGAATCTTCACTTTACGAGAAGAGCATAAACAATTTTTTTTTTTAAATAAAATCGGTTAGCTATTAGTTTAACCAATCCAATTGGAGTGCTCAAAATGGAATGACATTTTATCAAATTTTAATAATTAAATTTTTATCATTTAATCAAAATGGAATGACAAGAAATATATACAATATATACCACCTTGATCAAAAAGTTCCCGGAATCAGCACCGTGTGGCGCTCTCAATCACCCGATTTGAGTTCTCTTTTCTTAGGTGGCCACATCTGTCATTGACATTCTATAAAATTTTCAGCTTGATAGCTTGAGATTTGTAAAAGTGACGCTGTATTGCTGTATTTTCGATTTTGTACAATTTTAAAAATGGAATTGAATTCGTAACAACGAGTTTGTATTAAATTTTGAGTTAAAAACGGTTTCAATGGTGCGACAACTTTGCAAATGTTGGAAAAGTGTTTCGGTTTCAGAAGTGGCCGTGAGTCCGTGAGCGATGATGAACGTAGTGGCAGTCCATCGACATCGAAAATCGACGAAAATATCAACAAAATCAAACAATGGATGACCGCAGACCACAAATTGACCATTAGAAAGATGGCAGAGTAGTTGGGCATTGCTTTTAGATCCGTTCGAGACATTTTGGTTAAAGTTTGGGCCTCAAACGTGCCGCTGCAAAGCTGGTGCCGAAAGACCTGAATTTCATGCAAAAAAGGGACAGCGTTGACGTCGCAAAAGATATGATTTCCAAGGCCGAATCCGACCCAACATTCATCAAACGGGTCATTATTGGAGAGGAGACGTGCATTTATGAGCATGACACGTAATCCAGACATCAAGCGAGTGAATGGCGTGCACTGAATGAGCCGCGACCGAAAAAACCACGTCGTTTTCAGTCGAAAAAGAAGGCGAAACTCACAGTTTTCATGGATTATAAGGGTGTTGTGTATCATGAATTCCTTTCACAAGGCCAAACAGTCACAAGGAGTATTATTTGGGTGTTATGAGACGTTTGCGTGCAGCAGTTCGCCAAAAAGACCGGATTTGTGGACAAACAACTCGTGAATCTTGCACCACAATTACGCACCGTCACAGAATGCCATCGTTATCCGTGAACATTTAGCTAAAAACGAAACGAATACCATTCAACAACCACCGAATTCACTTGATTTGGCTCCCTGCAACTTTTTCCTCTTTGGTCAACTTAAGAAACTTAAGAAAGGTCATGGAAAAATCGAAGATGGCTCTGATGGCCATACCGCAAACAGAATATAAACTAGTAAGAAATGATCTTCGACTGGGCTGAAGTTCAAATACCCCCACGTTCGAACCGAAGTATATTCAAAGTCTTCAGCAGTAAAAAAAAAGTTTATTTATAAAAACATTTTCGTCATAGTTTTAACAGGAAAAATTCGCTAATGAAGTCATTTTGTATGGGAGGTGGGTGTGGTTTTCACTTGATTTTGTTGAATTTCAGCCACAGAGTACATGTTATATCAAAGTACATACTCAGAGTGTATATTAAATATCAAAACTCATATGAAAACTTTCAAGTCATACATTACTTTTTGTGGGATTGTAAGAGATTTTACCGTTTTGATAAAGTCACTTTGTATGGGAGATAGGCGTGGTTTTAGTCTGATTTGGCTCATTTTCAAACTTGACCTTTATTTTTTAGATAAAAGCTTAAATATCAAATTTCGTGGCGATAGCTTGAAAATTACGACTGTAATCGTGATCACAGACAGACACACAGACAGACGGAAATGGCTAAATTGACTCGGGTGGTGATTCTGATCAAGAATATATACTTTTCTATACCTGCGACGCCTTCTTATAGGCGTTAAAAGCGGAGTGACAAAATTAATATGCCCCGTTTACGTTTTTTAAACGTAGATGTATAAAAATAATGGTGCCATGAGGACCCACAAGACATCGCTTATTGCAAGGTCAGTGCATAAATTTATTGCATGGCAATTAGGTAAATGTTAATGTACCTAAGTTGTAGTAGCTAAGCTTGTATCTAAAAAATAAAGATCAAGTTCTAAAATCGGATGAAAACCACGCCTACCTCCCAAACAAAGTGAATTTATCAAAACGTTAAAATCGCTTAGAATTCCACAAAACTTAATATATGGACTTAAAATTTTGCAAATAAGCTTAAATATTTAATACTAGCATACCCGTCCCCAGCGTTGCTTGGGAGTATTAATATGATATGAAAACATATTTTGAATAAAGACTCAAGAATCAAATATGTTTAATTTATTTTATTTTATTTGAGAATATTTCTTATTGAAATAAAAAGAGTGGCTTTTTATTCAAATTAAAAGAGTTTCACCTTCGTAAAATCAAAATTAATACTATATATTGCGCTTATGGCAACACTGCAGCAGAAATTAACTGAGTGCAGCAGAAATTAACTCAAGATGGCAGCGCGGTGAGTTGTAGACTTTCAGCTCTATCTCTCTCTCAACAAAGAGCTTAAGCTATTGTTTGATGTTATTTTGTGCTGCTTATATAATGGCAGCATGGATTAAAATGCATGAGTTCTTAAATCATTATATACAAAGTTTTACCAAAAACGTAGTACCCAGTAGCAGGGTCCCTTATTATAGCAATTGAATAGTGAAGAAATTATTAAAATCGGTTCAGCGGTTACCCCGTGATTGAGCGATAAAAATCCGAGAGAACCCTTTTATATAATAGTATATAGTATATATGAACTCTGAGTATGAAATTCAACGAAATCGACTGAAAACCACGCCTACCCTACCCATACAAAGTGACTATATCAAAAACAAAATCGAATATTTTCCGTTAAAACTATGACGAAAATGTTTTTACAGATAAACATTTTTTTGCTTGCTTAAAACTTTAAATATACTTTGGTTCGGCCGTGGTGGTATTTAACTTCGGCCAAGTCGAAGATAATTTCTTCCTAGTTTTTTTTAACTTCGACCAAGTCGAAGATCATTTCTTACTAGTTTATTTTTTTTTATTTTCATCATTAAAAAGTCGTCAAAATCCTCATCTGTATTTTCGTTCAATAAAATTTTCCGTTAAGTTACTGATGACATCACAAGCTTGCTGCACCTTAAGTTACGACCTTGGACTGACATTTTCCGTAGTATGATGACGTCAAAAATTTTTGTCTATTTTTTTTCATGTGGAGTAAGAACCAGTCCCTTGCTGGCGTATAATAGGTTTAACCGTAACACCTATACTCAACGAGTAATAACTAAATCCAACAAATGTAGAGTGTCGATGCTTAAACTTCATCCGGATTTGTCATAAGATTATTGACATTTTAAAATTATTTAAAATGCTTATATCATTTTTTTTAGTGTTCAGGGTAACCTTTTTTTTAGTGTAAAAGGGTTATCATGTTAAAGCAAGAAAATAAATAAAAAAAAAAACACTAAAAACGCAGATTTTGGTAAAATTTTTATTTCGTTATAATTTATAGACTTTGCCCATTATACTTTGAATACAATATTATTCAGTTTTTTGAGGACTCAATTCTTTTGAGATAATTCGATGATTTTTGTGCACAGCTCGGGCACTAGCTTGACCATAACTTGACGAATGTTAGTTTAGGGTAATTGCTCAAGAGTTTTAGGGTTTATTTACGTAAACACGAACTATTGCGTAGACCCACAAAGAAAAATCCAGAGGCATTAAATCGTACGATTTCGATGGTCAATTGACATCGCCACATCTCGAAGAAAGTCGTACTGGTACTGTTGTGTGGCTTGTGGCCCCATCATGTTGAAACCACATATAGTCCAGATCTATATCTTCAATTTGAGAAGAAAACAATCTGTTCACATACGGGAATAGCGCTTAAAATTGACTGTAACGGTTGCTCCTTGATCGTTTTAAAAAAAATACGGACCAATCACACCATTACACAGTCACTTTTTGTAAATGCAATGGCTTCTCCACAATCGGTTCCACAATCGCACGTCAATTTTACTTATTCATGTATCCAGCTAGCGTGAAATAGGCCTCATTACCAAAGAACATTTTCTTCGGAAAATCAGCATTTAACAAAAGCAACAAAATAACAGTTTTAACGCATTTTTCGTTAGTAAAAGGTTCCATATTGTAAAATGGCAAACTTTTAACTACATACATAAAAACTAGTTTGGAATGAACATTTGACAACGGTCAAATACCAGGGCTGCACTTTCCGAGACCCGAAATGGATAACCCTTTATAATCTTAATACACGAAAGGCAAGCGTACTTCTGCCACAGCGAATATCACTCACACTGTAATTAACTCCGCCTGTTTTCACGAGCAGCCTGTCCAAAGCCAGGATAAAGGAGGATGGTTGCAGATATAAGGGGGTTTTCTAATCCTTTTGACCTTTATATCTGTGTAAAAAGAAAAAGGCCCACCTTGAGCCTGCTGTGTGTCACGGCTTAATCTTGGAGTAGGTTGGACTATATGCACATAGCAATAGTGGCGTTTATACCTATGAATGCAGTAGCAAAAGCAACAAATAATTTGTTAGCACGGGAATAGTAATCCACATAGAGTAGCCGTTGATATATCATCGACCTCAGTTGGAGCGTAAAATTAGTGTTTAACACTAGAAAATGCCTGTATCTTCGGATATAGGTGAACTTGTTGAGACGTTACCCTAGTTTTCACATTAAATTGTGCTAACGACGGTACGTTCGAAATTACGCAAATTAGTTACTTGTTAATGAAATGCGTTACGGAGGAGGAGTAGTAGTACGTTGTACTGGTTATACTAAAGAGGTAAATTTATTTTGCCTAGTCAAGTACAATTTAGTGACAGGACGTCACAGTCAAATATAAGTATTAGAGGAATACTTAATTTACCAGCTGATAAGTTGGTGATATTGATATGGTTGTCTATTGTGGAACCTTTTGCCAGGGTGACTATTGTGGGCTGGCCCTTCGGGGAGTTTCGTGCTGGCTGTGGTAGTTCAATGTCGCGAACAAGACCTATGGTGGTCTGGCGTGGAGTTGCGTTTGTTTACAACCGGGTGGCAATTCCTCAAATTGTCAGAGATTTTAGATGGGTCTCGTTTTTAACCGATAATTGTGGATGATGATAACACTAGCCGTCCATGATTGGTACTGTTGCGTTCCAATACTGGTAACTATCCATACAGTATATTTATTAATTTAAATATACAACTTAAGTGTGGTGTGTATCCGGTATTGAAACTACTATAATGGGGCGTTGGTCGCGTCTGGAGTCATGGAGGTAACACACAGGAAATTCATTTTCTGGGTATCATTTCCATGAACCACGACTCCTCGTGTCAAGGGGCACCGTGGAATTAAGCCCATACGGCAGGTGTCTACGTAAACCACTGAAGGATCTCACACTGTAATTGTTTCTTCCCATTAAAGTGCTTTTTAAAATATTCAGCCTGAAAGTATGCACAGAACTGTTTTTTTGCATAAATCGAACAAAATATTGTTTTTCGTATTTTTAAATCTAAACGGTTCAACGTGACATAATGACGTTATTTTATGAAAAAGATGAATGGAATCAAAGCATAAAAGAATATTTATTGCTCTTTTATTTAAATTTAAAAACTTGGAATTTTTACAATTTGATGACACTAATTCTTTTATGTATTGAAAAAGTAGTCCTGTTGAGGGCTAAGCATCTCTTTTCACGTCCCGATGACATCATTATTTGTTTTTGTTTTTATTTTTTTGTTATAATATCAAAGGATTAACCTTTACTGTCGTATAATAACTTTTCTCTTAACAGTTATACGCAGCTAGTAACTTGTCTATGCAACGCCGATGCATTGAAAATTTGTGAGGTATGTCTCACCTCATATTGTCACGTCCAAAAAAATTCAAACGTATTACACGTTCATCTTAAATGGTAAATATTACGTCCTCTTTCACATATAAACCATGAATACTTTGCTGTACTAAAAAGTCTTAAATAGTTCAACTGTGTTATTTTAGTTTATATCATTGTAATACATAATTTTAGCAATTAAAAAAACATATAAAAACGATATTAAGAGTCTTTTTTATATCGCTTGGAAATTGTAATGTGAGTTTAACTGAAGGCTCTTGAAAATGTTGTCTATTGTTGGAGCAGCTACGAGATTTTCCATACTATCGCCTTTTCCTCAAATGGTTTGTATTCATTACTATTACTATTACTATTACTATTACTATTACTGTTACTATTACTATTACTATAACTATTACTATTACTTTTACTATTACTGTTACTATTACTATTACTACTACTATTACTATTACTATTACTACTACTATTACTATTACTGTTAAATACTATTAAAATTAAATACTATTGAATAAAATTGTTCTGTTTTTAGAGAAAATTAGTTTCAGTAGAAGTCCTATGATATTACTACGATATTATTCCTGAACTATGACATGTGTAACGTGGAAAATCATTCTTATGCAATTCGTTTCTCAACCCGACAACCTTAGATGAAAATCAACAATTTTGTGCTAGGAATAATTTCATTCAATTAAAATAAATTAAATTTAATTATTACTATCCTGAAGCTGTCCTTCCGGACTGTATTAAATAGAAAACTTAATCATAGCACAAGCCTCCAATAGCATCCAATAACATCCCAGTCCTGAATAAGCCGATAACGCAAAAGAGTTAGTTTAAAAATAGTACCGATTCTACTGGTCTACATAAAATAAAATATTTCACTCCTTTAGAATGAAATTGTGTTTTTTTTTATTTTCCAATCATTAAATAATGTAACCAGTTTTTTTCGCATTAAGAATAGTTGAGGCTAGTGAAAAAAAAAATCAATATATTGCAAGATCATCTTTGCTCTCCGATCTATTTAAGGAAAACAGTTGGAATTAAGACATTCTCAATCGAGAAGAAGATTTTAATACTTTGATAAGATCTCAAGCCTATAGGAAGTAGGCTTGGTTTGCATTCTATTTATGCAGCATGCGGGGGGATTTATAAGTACTTTCTTCACAAAAGTTTGCTTATTTTTCATTAGTTTTTTTGATGTACAAATATTGGCTAAATTTAAGGGGTCTTTGTGATCTATACAACGATTTATTACACTTGACGATCTGTTTTCAAATAAATATTTGTAAATATTTATAATGGTATTAAGTTATAAGACGGTCTTATCATACTATTACTCTCGCTATTACTATTACTCTTGATTCTATTAAATTTTTTACTAAATATTGATTAATTTATGTACGTTACGAGATTAGTGATCTACGATATTATCTACGAAAGTAGTTAAGCAATTGAAAGTTTGTTGAATTTTGAACTCATTGGGCAAAAATCTATATTTTTATTTATAAACAAAAAGGATCTACCTGGTTTACCAGTGGTACTAGCTAGATCATTGTAACTTTTTTGGATTGTTTCCATTCATTGGACAAAAAATTGTCGACTCTCCGAAAAATATGATCCACTTCAGCTATCTATGGAACTAAATTGGTTTATATAACGTTTTTGGGTTTTGTGAGCTCCTTTGATAAAAATGTACAGTTTCTTGTCAAATTCGTTGGGATTGGAAATGCCTGGAGTTTTATAAACTCATTGCAATTTCAGATTTTTGATCAAAGAGTCCATAAAACTAAAAAACAAAAAACAATGATTCAAATATTTTTGTAGATAATTCAAGTATTTGAACATAGAATAATCGATATCTTTTCAAAGACCACACAGAACCTTAAATAAAGCCATGGTACTAACATTTTCCATACATAGTTTTAATAGAACTTATTGCCCATAGAATTATAAATTTGTAGGCAAAAGGCTAACAGAACCATAAAAAGTTTCAATTAACCAACGAAATAGAACATATTTGCATTGAAACATAGGTTTTTGCCTCAGAAATTATAGAAGATGCAATGACTCACCTGGAAACTAGATTTTTTTTTTCTCTATACTGCCCCTTTTTTTTTTGTTGCCCTTCATAGTCGTGAACGGCTCATGAACTGATTACGAGCATTAAGAGAATCATTTGTATTCACGAGCTCGTACTTTTTGGTAGATACAAGGAATGAGATCTCTTTTCAATGTCTTAACAAAATGTTCGTGCTCGGGGGGTAAGAAAATATTTTTTAGAACACGCGGCCGCTCACAAAGGTACACGAGCAGACGTTTCCCTATTCCTATATTTGTGATACAAAAATATTTGAGGATACAAATGTTCGACGATATTTAAGGATAAAATCTACAGTTCCCTCACATAGAAATTGTGTTTCCAAGATTGCATTCTTGGTAGTGCATTTATAAATTTTCAACTGGGTTGCTTTTGAAACATTCTATGTTGCATTGATTCTCTATGGATGAATATTCAATACTAATTGAGCATTAAGGGCTGTTAATAGGATTAGCTTTTCAATTTGATTTATGAACTTACAACACTTGACATCGTCGTCGATGACATGTCCTCGCCCAGCAACAATTGATTGACGGCTTTATGATTTAAATTAAATTGTTGTGTATGTGAGCCAGCAGCTGTTGATGTTGTTGTTATCAATACTGGGGGTGTTGTTGCTGTTGCGCCTCCGGCTGTTGTTGATAGAGAAGATGCTTGCTGCAGTTGTTGATGCTGTTGATGTTGTTGCTGTTGTTTATTTTCTAACATCGGATAATAATGGGATGAGTGACGTCGAACAACAACATTAATATTTGTTGGCAACAAAGCAACCGAATTGCATTGTTCTTGTTGTTTATCATAGAAATCAAGCAGCGAACTATGTGGCAACGCCAAGCTGGAGGCGCGTTCCGAGCTGCATGCATGGACCATCAACGAATGCAATGCCGAAGGATGTTATTTGTTGTTAGTGACATAATGTTAGTAATAAAAATGATGACGATAATGTTGATGATTAGAAAAATAAGAAGCATTTGAAATAAGTTAAATGTTAGTTTTAGTTGTTATGATCCAAAAATAAAGGTCTTAATAATATGCTTTCAAAAGTTAAAACTTACCGTCCACGATTGCGTAGACCGTTTGACTGTTCGTCGTAGACACTCAGTGTGTTGCTGCTTTGTATCGAAGCGCTCTTCATGTTATGCTTCTCAAGAATGGCCATTCAAGTGAGGAATGAGTCTGGAAAAAGAAGAAAATCGAATTTATGAATAAAGCTGTGGCTCTTTAACCAAAGAAATATTTTTTATGAGAAATAATTTCAATAACATATCATAATTTTAATAAAAAACATTTTTAATACATCTCGTTCTTAAAACGAACTTTAAAGTGTAAAATAATTTCACCTAAAGTGGGGCAAATAGTTCTCCTGAAAACGTGGGGCGCATGTTATAAGAAGTGTTATTAACAAATAACAATTTTAACACGTTAGTGAATAAATGATTTCTTACCTTGGTCCCTTGACTATACTGTCAATGACAATACCGTCAGAATGGAAAACCTTGCATGGATGGTAAATTCGAGTTTTTAGACATCTATTGTGTTCAGTCCAGTAAATTCTACCTAGATTTCTGAATGCTTCAATTTGAATGTTATCGAAATTTTTAAGACTGACGAGTTATTTTTTTTTAATTTTTTTTTGCTTCTTTAGGAGCTCAATCCAGCAGATCATGGTAAGCACCGGCAATTCGTTGAATGGGTAATGGAGCAAAGTGAAGTCAATGCCAATTTTTCCAAAAAAGTCATCTTCTCCGATGAAGCGCACTTCCATCTGAATGACTTATGGTTTATGGTGAATAAACAAAATTGTCAAATTTGGGGCTCAGAAAATCCTCATGCAATTCATGAGAAAGAAATGCATCCACAAAGAGAAACTGTCTGGTGCGGATTTTGTTCAGGCGGCGTGATTGGGCCTTACTTTTTTGAAGATGAGACCGAAATTGCAGTGACTGTGAACGGCATTCGTTACATGGACATGATAACAGAGTTCTTGTGGCCTCAACTGGACGGCATGGATCTGGACGACATGTTAGGTTAGGTTAGGTTAGACCGGTCGCCTCTCGTAGAAGTCTCACATAGACCATACAGGTCCTTAGTGGTACCGGTTAGGTGGAGGCTGTGTGGGTCAGGAGAATTTATTAAAGATTTGCGTCGTATTCACGAATTTTAGAAGGGATTCAAGAGGGGTTTTGGCTACTTCTTTTAGTGACGAGAACGTCGGAGAGCCTAAGAGTTTATGTCTTAATCTGAGTATAGCGGGGCATGTGCATAGAAGGTGTTCCAGGGTCTCTACGGTGCCTGATTCCTTACACTTCCTGCAGCTTTCATCCATGGTGATGCCCATCTTCTTTGCGTGGGCTCCCACCATGCAGTGGCCTGTAAGAATACCTACTAGTGTTCTGCAGACACTCCGTGGGTGTGCAAGGATGTATGTGGTTCGTTTTTCGCAGCGTGCCTCGCACATGGTTCTGGCAATTTTGCAGGTTGCCGTATCTTTCCACCTGCGACTCGCTATTAGTGCGGATCGTTTTTCTAAGTTGCTGTATAGTTCTTGTAGTGGGATCAGTATATGCTCAGTGAGCTCTGCTTCCAGCCCGGCGCCCTCCTTTGCTAGTTCGTCTGCCATCTCGTTGCCTTCGATGCCCTGGTGGCTTGGAACCCAGTAGATACGCACTTCCGTTCTGTCGGACAGAGCGTCTAGTGCTTCCCTGCTCGCCAGGGCATTTCTGGATTTGATGGTATCGGAACTCATGGATTTGATCGCCGCTTGGCTGTCTACAAATATGTTGATTCGAGAGTGATGAGTGTTAATTCCGAGGGCTAATTCTGCAGCCTTCCTTATAGCAAATACCTCTGCTTGGAAGATGCTGCAGTGGTCCGGCAGTTTGTACGGCTGCCTTATGTCGGGCTCTGCACAGTACACTGCCGCTCCCACCCCTGTGCGCATTTTTGAGCCGTCAGTAAATATATTTACTGCCATCTGTGTTTGTTTAGTTCCATTGCACCAGTCGTTCGGTCCTACGAGAGTTGGTACTCTTGATCTGGTGGTTATGCGGGGGATCATATAGTCCGTGAGACTGGACAAATCTTTAAAGATTGTACAGTGTCCGAAGTTCTGATTCTGTATGTTATCAGCCGCTATAAGGCGTTGTGCCGTTTTTCCGGCTATTAATTTAGCGTGTATGTCCAGGGGGTCCATACTTAGAATGGTTTCTAGGGCCTTAGTTGGAGTCGTCTTCAACGCCCCCGTTATACAGATCGCTGCCTGTCGTTGGGATTTCTCCAACGTTTTGAGGTATGTTGATTTGTTTACTGCCGGCCACCACACTATGATTCCATGGAGTAGAATGGGACGAACTACCGATATGTAGATCCAATGCATCAGAGAGGGTGAAAGGCCCCAGGTACTGCCTAGCATCTTCTTGGATGCATATAGAGCATTATTGGCCTTTTTCACTCTCTCGTTTACATTGAGTCTCCATGTCAGCTTACTCTCTAAGACTACCCCTAGGTATTTTGTGTGAGTTTTCGGGCTAAGGTGTATGTTATTTATTTTTGGCGGTGTCCACGGCGGTATCTTGTATCGTTTTGTAAACAGCACCAGATCGGTTTTCTCAGCGTTAATACTTAGACCGACTGAGTTAGTCCATCTGAGTACCTCTTTGAGTGTTCTTTCCATTATAGAGCTTATTGTTGGTAGACATTTCCCCACAATTATAATGCTTATGTCGTCTGCATACGCTGTTATCCTTGGGGCTTTGCCTTCAAAGTATTTGAGTAATTCGTTCACAACTAGGTTCCATAGTAGGGGAGAGAGGACCCCTCCTTGGGGTGTTCCTCTGCGTGCTTCCCTTTCCATGGTTGTTGTACTCCACTCAGCTTGTTTATCCAGTGCTCGATTGCTGGTGGTGTATCTATTGCGCGAAGTCCCTTGAGTATTGCATTTGTTGAGACATTTTTGAATGCTCCAGAGATGTCTAGGAATGCGCCTAGTGCGTATTCTTTATGGTGTAGGGCTTTTTCTATGGGCGCTACTAGGGAGTGTAGCGCTGTCTCCACAGATTTCCCTTTCGTATAAGCGTGCTGATTTGATGCTAGCACGGATCGGTTCGCACCATTCTTCAAGTGCAGGTCTATCAGTTTTTCGAGTGTTTTTAGTAGAAAAGACGTTAGGCTTATGGGCCTGTAGTCTGTCGGATACAAGTGGCTGCTTCTACCTGATTTCGGCAGGAATACAACTCTTGCTTTCCTCCAGACAACGGGTACATAATTTAACCTAATACAGCCTTTGAATACGGTTTCAAGCCATGGGACGACTCTTGATTTGGTCGTTTGCAGCATGGCTGGGACTATCCCGTCCAGTCCAGGAGATTTGTATCTTGAGAATGAGTTTATTGCCCACTGGATTTTGTCATTCGTTATTAGGTCGTGTGGAATCTGCAGCGGATTACTCCTCCATGACTGTGTTGTGTTTGTGGTCGAGGTTTTGGTACAGTCTGGAAAGTGCGCACCTCAAGTGATTCCTGATTGCTCTCTGTCCAGTCGCCATTATCGTTGCGTAGCTGGCTTTGGACGGAAGGCTGCTTCGAGAGTAGCTTCCTAAGCCTTGGCGTGGCAGTAGTGTTGGACGACATGTGGTTTCAGCAAAACGGCGCCACCTGCCACACCGCGCGTGAAACAATAGATTTATTGCAGGAACGATTAACTGAACAAATTATATCAATAAATTCTGATGTCAGCTGGCTACCAAGATCATGCGATTTAACGCCGTACGATTTTTTTCTTTGGGGTTTTCTGAAATCACAGGTTTATGCGAATAAACCAGAAACAATTCCTGAGCTCAAACCCGAGATCCGACGAGTCATCGGTGAGATACAGCCACATCTCTGTGAAAAGGTCATCAAAAATTTCATGAAAAGAGTAATGGTCTGTCATCAGCGCCTGGGGGACATTTGTCGGATATTTTATTTCATACTTAAGTGGAACATGTCTTTTTTACAATTCAATAAAAAAATCACAACTCTCTCAAAGAATAAAAAAAAAAAATAAAAAAATAAATAACTGGTCATTTCAGCCCTTGAAAGGACTTTGACCTAGCTTCTTATGATCAATTGTGTTGTGCGTGTTATTAAGTTTGTACACAATTGACCGAGAACCGGACCTACATGTTTAACGCCCACTCCGAACGGCGATGAACGGAATGTTCTCGTTCTCAAGAAGCTTTACATGACATTTTGATTACTCTCTGAGGTTTGCCATTGTCTGCAGAGAGGTGGAGGCCGTACAGAAAAATTATTTTAATTCAAATAATTTTCTGTCGCTGGTGGGGTTCGAACCTGGGTCTCCAGGTTCTTTGACATAGCGGCCACGCACTTGAACCAACTACGCCACGGACGCCACAGAATATGCGTCTCTCAAAGAATATGCGTTTTTATCTATCTATCTATCTATCTATATATATAAAAAAGGAGTTTATGTTTGTAAGGCCGCAATAGACTCCTAAACTACTCATCCGATTAGCATGAAAATTTGTGTATAGAAGTTTTTTGGTACGATGCGTGTTTGTGGGCTATCAATTTTGAACACCAGAGGGCGCTGTAGTACAAATTTTTTACAAAACTGCCTAAAAAACTCAAACCGCTCATGCGATTAGAATAAAAATTGGCATATAGTAGTTTTCAGGTACGATGAGTTTTTTAGCACTATCTTCTTTGACTCACCTTGGACACCAGATGGTGCTGTAGTACAAATTTTTTACAAAATCGCATATTTTTAGTTGTTTTCTTAGGGTACAAATATTAACAAAATATTAAATATTTCTTAAATTTAGTAAAATTAAAATAATTTCCGTTATTTTCACATCAAAAACAAAACATTTTACTACAACGATATATTTAATGCAACATCGTTGCTCAAAAATGAGAAAAAAACAATCAGATTTTAAATTTTGCGACTTTCGAGTCAAATATCTCCGCTGCTTTTGTATTCATTTTGTTGAATTTTTTTTTGTCTTAAAGCTTCATCAAAGTTCTATGAAAACCTTATTGCAAAATACCGTTAGTTAAGTATATATATTTTAAATATTTTTTTCAAAAAAGCTCTGAAATTTTGGAGTTTTCCTCACAAAAAGGCTCAAAATTTGTTTTTGTTGTAAAAATAATTTAAATTGAAATTCGCAAATTTTCAACTCTATTTAAAAGTTATAACATTTATAAGCAAAAGTTATTTCAATTTTACACAAAAATTAAAAACCATTTCTGTGATTCAAAAAACAAGGCCTACCCTTGGATTTTTCGAACAAAATTTTTTTTCCAATATTGTGTTTTTATATTTTTGGAAAAATATACAAGCTAAAAAATTAATTTATTAGAAAAAATTATCTAAGTATCTCTTGCCAATCGAAAGTTATAGCCAATAATGTTTATCCAAAATATATATACAAAAAGCAAAACGCTGTCTGTGTGATGGCTGGAAACTTCAAAATTACTGAGCCCATAGAGCTGAAATTTTGGCAGTACATTTTTTTCAAGTACGAGATGGCTTAAATTTCTGTCACACCCCCTTTTACCACCCACAAATCAATAAAAATGCTATATTTCCTACGGTTTTTGTCGATTGGGCTACATTTTGGTAATTTAGTCTGTATGCTTACTGTCGGCAAGTGTACTAAAACAGGATAATGTCTATCTACTATAAAACTGGTATGAGCATTATATAATAGGGTGTGGCTCCGCCCATACAGTTAAAATTTGTATTATCGAATAGCTTTGAAAGTAAAAGTAGCAATACTTATGTACATAAAAACTCAAAATGGAGTTACTATTTGGTGATCTCCTGCTACTGGGAAACTGTAACGGGCAGTCGAAAATAACAGTGATGTTAAACTATGAGTCTAAGAAAAGTTTTGAATACACCTATTATGTTCCCATATAGTTTTAGGGTGCAGCAACGCGCGCCGAGAAAAGCTAGTTTTAAAATAAAAAAGGACACTCTTACTGAGACACCCTTTAGTTTTGTAGATAAGTTATCGATCTAAATAAACTAGCCTAATGCAGGAAACAAGTAAATATATCAAGGTAACCTACTTTAACGCTTGATATTATTTGCTCATCTTAAGTTCATTTTAATTTTCTTGGCTTAAATCTGCAATGGAGATAATTAATAGTTGTTCAACTTTGCGCATTAACTTCAACTATAAGTTTTTATACCAGCTAAGCAGAATTTACTCCATTTTGTTTCTCGAATAAAAAAAAAAAAAAATTGTGGAAACTTTTAATTATTTTTTAGCAACTGATAAATGCTGTGGTCTAGTTAGTAGCAATTAAGTCGGACAGCATCTGCTGCATCTAGCAATTTTTTTTTAATTTTGTCAAGTTTTTACATTTTTTTTTTTCGAATTAAAATGCAGAATTATACCATACCATTAAAGAAACAAAATTCAAATGTGTTTATATAAAAAATAAGACGTAAATATTTATACAGCAGCTTTAGTTTTACGGTGTCGCATGGAACACGCAGGAGGTTTCAATTAAAAATACTTGCCATGTATGTAAGTTATAAATGACACTGAGTTGCAAGAATGTAAATATTGGATAAACCATCCGCCACCAATTTACCACACCAACAACATCAGAAACATTTCAAGCATTCAAGCTAAACTGAACAACACTCGACCGACATCTTTTATTGACCGACGAGCTCGCTCCAACCAATATTAAATCCACTCGATGTTTGATGGCACTTCGAGTTACCGCTGAGTTACCGTTGTTGTTCTTGTTGTTGTTGTTGTTGTTGTTATATTTGGCTCCTGCTGTTATTGCCACTGAAGACTTGGCATGTCGATGACTTTCTCTGGAAATTCACATACATTTCATGCAGGCAACAGAATGACAAGGACTCTGTTGCTCAGCCCGATGAATGGATGGACGTTTGGATGAATGGATAGACGAATGGATGGTAAACGTTAACACTTTCACATCGATTTTCATTGATGATTTCACAAAAAATGCTTTTGTATGCTGACATCAGGCATTTTGACACTACGCTGTTGTTGGCATTGCATCTTACTGCCTTTCCCTAACTCCTACAACTGAATTCCGGATTTGTCGCTCTATTACTTAAATGATGCCTGTTTTGTATTTTGGGTAACGACTTTATTAAATATTTGAAGCAGGATATGCAGCTCTGAGTATTCTTGGTTTTTATTTCGGTTCGGCAAGTTTTCTCGGAAACATGGAGAAGAATTTATATTTTTCGATAAGCCTTACTCTGCGCAACCGTTAAAATACTTGACTAGCGAGGTCATTGCCTTCAGACGCATTGACAGTTAACGCGGTTGGCTTGTGTTTGTGTTCGTTTGCTTGTGTGGTTCTTTGTTTTTATTGTTTAAAATTCTTTGAAGAGACACTCATGATTGATAGCGTTAACATCTTATTGTAGTAAATCGAAAATGGTTCTGATGATTTCGTCCTTCGTTTTGGATTGATGGTATTTCAATTTTTTAAATGAAGAGCTATATTTAAACTTTCTTTTTCAGCAACAAAGTGATCACTTTACTGCGAATCAATGTCAATTTTAGTTACTTTCGCGTTTTTTTTTTCTAACACTTGGCGTCTAATAAGTTGCTTTTTGTTATTTCTCGTTATGTAGAAAATTATAGAAATTATTGTTAAATCTTGGACTCCCAATCCTAGTTTTGTTACCCTGGTAAAATTCCTTTATTATAAACTAAAAAAAATCTTCATTATATAACTCAGAGAGGTCGCTTCGAGTCTTTCTGTTGAGTCCTGTCATTGCTTGCAATGACTTGAGAGATGTCGTGCAAAAAATAACTCTTTCCAACTATAAATGTTATCGCTTTGCATTTAGTGCATCCTTCAAACAGCCCAATAATGCTGCATAATATTTGATTTATTCGTGCCATGTACATTAAAAAACTGCCCAAAACCTTTCCAGCCAATAGTTGTTTCTTTGTCAGCTTTGGAGCACATCCACTTGTTCCAATCCATAGTTTGGCTTGTTGCACCGATTCAGGTGCAAATAATCATGCGAACTTGAAACCACCAACTACTCAACTACTTTCACCTTCGTATTGTCTAATACGATATCATGGATTGTGTTGATCAGTTAGGCTACCCACAGAGGCTACTACAGAAGCATTGTACGATTACGTTAGCATTCAGCAAACCAAGATTTTTGTAGAGCAGATTCCACGTATCATTTAACAAAACAATGTTGTATCAAAACAACTAGAAATTCACTATTTTTCCATTGTTATAAAAAGAACAAAAGTTGTTGACTTTTCGCATGACTGTCACTCACTAACTACGGGTAAAACTGGTAAAAAAAATTGTTTACCGTTATCATTTGAAAGATGCTAAATATAAAATAACATTAATTTGTTTCTAGCAATGTATTAAATAGATAGCAAGTTTAAAATATTTAATTGTTTTCAAAGTGAAAAACTTCAATTTACACGCAAAGAAAAAAAAACGTTTATCGCCAGTTTGCCGCAAACGAACTTCGTTTGTCGTGCTTGAAATCGTTGTTTGCAAACGTTTCAACAGTTGTCATAATAGGTCTGTTTCCGTACACACTTCAAGTTAATTGAAGTTGCTTGAAGGCGTTTCTTTACACATTTTTCCAGCTCGGGAGAGAAGAAGAACAAGCAAAATACCACTCTCTCGAGTCTCGAAACTAGCTTGAACAATTTCTTCGAGCACGATAAGAAGAAGCATCAAGAAGAACAAGAAAATGTCAAATTGGTGTAAATAAATATGGTGCTGCTTACGTTTATAGGCAATCAGCTGTTTTTGTGCTTGAAACTCGCTAGAAGTCGTTTCCGTACTTTTGTGTAAATTCTCTCATTTCGACAGATAATAAAATTACTCTCACAGCTTGAACTTTACTTGAACTTTTCTTCAAGTTTGTACGGAAACAGACCTAATAATAGTCAGTTGCTAGAAACGCGTCATTAAGTTACAGGAAATTAATTTTGTTTGTCATAAACGCGAGTGATTTTTAAATTGCAGCAATTAAAGAATTTGTTTTTCCCAACTGAAAACTTATTTTATTTTTCCCTTCGTTGTATAAATACAACGCTTATAGTTCAGAGTTACTTTCTGGACATATCATCACTATATAAGCAAATTGATAATTTACTTGATAAGCGGACAGAGATAGCAGCAGAGATACGATGAGTGCAATCCATAAGAAGACAGACGGACATAGTGGAAAAGATAATTAATATAATAAATAATAATGACCGAAATAGCTTGCGGAATATATTTATAAGATATGTTTTTAAGTTGATGACAACTGAATATTCCTTTGCGGCAAATAGAACTCGCAAACGAAAACTAGTTGGTGAATTTTTCAGTTGCGGCAAACGAAAAATTTCTTTGCGTGTAGTTTTGCCATACCAATGAAGCTTTAAGCTAAATACTTTAACCGTCAATAATTTCGATTTTTTTCGTTTTCGTTATGCTTATCCTTATCCTTATCCTTATCCTTATCCTTATCCTTATCCTTATCCTTATCCTTATCCTTATCCTTATCCTTATCCTTATCCTTATCCTTATCCTTATCCTTATCCTTATCCTTATCCTTATCCTTATCCTTATCCTTATCCTTATCCTTATCCTTATCCTTATCCTTATCCTTATCCTTATCCTTATCCTTATCCTTATCCTTATCCTTATCCTTATCCTTATCCTTATCCTTATCCTTATCCTTATCCTTATCCTTATCCTTATCCTTATCCTTATCCTTATCCTTATCCTTATCCTTATCCTTATCCTTATCCTTATCCTTATCCTTATCCTTATCCTTATCCTTATCCTTATCCTTATCCTTATCCTTATCCTTATCCTTATCCTTATCCTTATCCTTATCCTTATCCTTATCCTTATCCTTATCCTTATCCTTATCCTTATCCTTATCCTTATCCTTATCCTTTAAGATTCAAAAGCTTTATTGACTGAACTTTATAGTAAAGTCGATTGCATAGTCATCGAAAACTAAATTTTTGTAAGATGAATAGGACGAAAGCATCAGGCTTGCTTACCTACATTGGGCTTTAAACATTAAAGCTTGAAAAAAGCTCTGCTTTCTGTATTTTATCCATGCCTAATAACCTTCGAAACACTTAAATTGAATCAAAAATGCAAGTAAATTGCAAGTTGTGGAATATTAATTTATGTGCACTTATTTTAAGACAGCTTAATGTGCACTTAATTTTATTTCAAAGCTTTAAAACACACACACACACAGCGCACACTTAAGCACAAAATACAAACATACTTTATTAAGCTATAAATACATAAAAATGCATTATTAAGTAACTCGCACACAAAGGGCACACATGATGATAAACATCCGAAAACATGCCAGCTTATCTTCCTAACATACAAAATGAACACAATGCCAAATACAAGCATGAGCTCATTTACACACACACACAGAGAGACAAACATGTCTAAAAAGTACCCAGCCAACCCACTCGCATTGATTACTTTGTAATTCGCTGTGTTATGAAGTTCATTGTCTGCGTATGTTTCGGGCTATCAAAACCATTAGCAGCAACATTCAATTCAATTTGTCGTTGCTTTGCGTGTATGGCTGAGTCCTTTAGAGTTGCCAAGTGTGTGTGTGTGTGCGTGTGTTCGACTGTAGATGTCAGGCTTTGTTTGTGTTAACAAATTTGAACGTTTGTCATTTTGACCATATTGTGTTCTATTAATTTTGTTGTTGTTGTTGTTGTAATTGCTGTTGTTGCTGTCACGTCATTTTTCTTTTTTAATGCATGCTGCTGAGTATCCTAGAAATTGTTTGACGTTTTATGCTCAATTTTATAACACAATACATATAAATTAACTTCATACATACATACATTTGTTTACATTAAAGCTTGAGTGAAGTAAAAAAAAAAATCAATATCCATGACATTGAATTTTAATGCTTTCACACACTTCTGAAGAATTCTTTGATCTCGCGAATAACAGCAACTGATATGTTTCATTTGAAGTCTACGATCTTTGAATTCGGCTTGGGCCAAAGTTTTGAAATACTCAAGATTTTCAAGATAAGTAAGTATTCCATAAATTTAACTTTGTTTCTAAGTTGGTAAGATTATCAAATTTCATAGATGACTTCCAAGAATATTTTTCGCCGCCAAGCAACAAACGCTGAAAATTGCCAGTTCAAAAATATTATCAAAATGCTGAAATAACAAGCATAACGTTTCCTTTCATCGATTATTTCTCTGAAAAATATTTTAATGCACAATAATTGTGTAGAAAATTTTAAAAATTCCAAAAATAAATTTCGGGAGGGTACGAAATTTGATGCTCTGATGCTCCAGAAGACAATTCAATTTTTCCCCAAAATGATTGAAAAAGAACAATAAAATTGTTTCAATTACGGAATATGACATTGTTTTAAAAAAAAAAAAAAAAAAAACCAAATATATTCATCTAATGATTTTATGGTTGAATTATCTATAGAAGTTCATAAATTGTGGAAACAAGTTGTCTACCATTTGGTTTTTAATACAGATTTATTTTTTTTTTCTGTCAGATAACATGGCTATTTAGATAACATCTAGAAAGAAGGTATATGGGAAGAAATTTATTTTTTTGTTCTATCAGATAAAGGTTGGCTATTTAGATAACATCTAGAAAGAAGATATATGGGCAGAAATTTAGGTTGTCTTACATATTTTTGGTCATATTTGGGCAATTTTAGAAAAAATTAAAAATATTGTATTAATGAGCGTTATTTGGCAGGCTTACGAGGGTTGCTTTTTATATTGCTGGCCTGGGCAAAAGTAAGTGGAAACACCAACCATTTAACTTTTCCATTGGAAACTTGACATTGTTGAACATACCCTTCTTCAGAACATTTTGCCATTTGAGCGTAACTTGTTTTGGTTTAAGATACTCGTAAGATTCGGTCAAAAAATGTAATTAACTTGTGAACATTCTCGCGCGATTATTATTCATAACATTACCAAGATAAGAATGCCATGTGACATACCGTGAGAGTAAGGAGCTGTAGTTATATATATGACAAGCATCAATATGATATTGCATGATCATTTGGCAGATAAAAATTTGTTCGCATTGGATCCCACATAATCTGACAAACGATCAAAAAAGGGTGGCTATGTCGTGGACACACCCGTAGGTTTTGACGTGACAGTGTTTCTTCATCTTTGCCCTTATTCTTGTTCCTATTTTTTACTTGTTCCCAAACTTATTTCAAGTTTTTTTAATCTATGACTACCTTGCCCTTTTATAGTTTTGAAATGTGTATTTTAGATTTTTTGAAATCTTTGTCCTTATCCACATCTTAGTTCTTGTCATAGTCTTTTCATGAAAAAAACTTTTGAAATCATAACTTTTTTTCAGCTTGTCGGAAGTTCGTTAGATTTTTGTTGTTGTTGTTGTTGTTGTTGTTGTTGTTGTTGTTGTTGGTGTAGTTGTTGTTGTTGTTGGTGGTGTTGTTGGTGGTGTTGTTGTTGTTGTTGTGTTTGTTGTTGTTGTTGTTGTTGTTGTTGGTGTAGTTGTTGTTGGTGGTGGTGTTGTTGTTGTTGTTGTTGTTGTTGTTGTTGTGTTTGTTGTTGTCGTTGTTGGTGTTGTAGTTGTTGTTGTTGGTGTTGTTGTTGTGTTTGTTGTTGTTGGTGTTGTTGTTGTTGTTGTTGTTGTTGTTGTTGTTGTTGTTGTTGTTGTTGTGTTTGTTGTTGTTGTTGGTGTTGTTGGTGTTGTTGGTGTTGTTGTTGTTGGTGTTGTTGTTGTTGGTGTTGTTGTTGTTGGTGTTGTTGTTGTTGGTGTTGGTGTTGGTGTTGGTGTTGTTGTTGTTGTTGTTGTTGTTGTTGTTGTTGTTGTTGTTGTTGTTGTTGTTGGTGTTGGTGTTGTAGTTGTTGGTGTTGGTGTTGTAGTTGTTGGTGTTGGTGTTGTAGTTGTAGTTGTTGGTGTTGGTGGTGTTGTTGTTTTTTTGTTGTTGGTGTTATTGTTGTTGTTGTTGTGGTTGGTGTTGTTGTTGTTGTTGCGTTTGCTTTTGCTTTTACTTTTAGTTTTCCTTTTTCTTTTCTTTTTGTTTTTCTTTTTCTCATTTTTTTATTTTGATTTTTATTTCCTTTTGCTTTTGTTTTTGCTTTTGCTTTTTATTATGCTTTTGCTTTTGCAATTAATCCATGCAACAATAATGCATTTAGGTTACATAAGGCGGTTCCCTGAAGGGTCTCATGATGCCGTAAATTTTTTATTTTTATCATGTGCCTGAAGACCTTACCTTCATCTTCGTTCCTTAAAATTTACCGTTACGCTGGTTGTCACAGAGTTAAAATTCCATGCAACGTTTTTTCATGGTTGGAGCATTTTTAATGCATTATGTGGTTGCCATCCTTAAACCATGACGATAAGAATGTTTTTGTAATTTAGTTGCGAGGCGTAATAACACATACATATGTGCTGTCGTAATACAAAATTTACCGTAGCACGTCTCCTGACTGAGTAATAATTCCATGCAACGATATTACATTTCTGTTAGATAAGCTGACCTGACGACGTCAGAATTTTTTTGTTTTTTTTTTTTTTTGTTGTTTTTGTCGTAAAGCCAAGTATAAATGCTTCATTTTCCTTTTTAAACATTTATCGTAGCTTATATACTCACTGAGTAAAAATTCAATTCAACGCCGTTGAATGAATGTTGCATTGCCGATCTTTAAGTGGCTCTCTCTGTATCCCCATGTTGTCAGAAATTTTTCATCTAATTTTGTTGTGAAGGCTCAGAATAGGCCTTTATTGGTGTATCATATTTTTAATCCTGTCTAATACTAATACTAATACTCAGCAAGTAATAATTCCATGTAACAAATTTTCAGTTGGATTGCTTAAGCAGCTCCCACCGCGTCCCGATGACGTTCTGAATTTTTGTTTGTTTTTATAATGAAGTCAAAGAATAAACCTTTACGGTTGTACCATTATTTTTAATCATAGCTTTTATACTCAGCGAGTAGCAATCCAATGCAACGCCGATGAATTTTGAAAAAATACGTAACACTACGTAAAATTCTCTAACTCAACTGACATTTACTTACAGCGAAATAAATTTAGCTACATAATGAAATTATATTAAAGATCACAATCAGTATTCGCAAAATGTGATGACAATAAATATAGAAACAATAACGGAACGGTTCAATGATCTTTGAACCTTTGGTGTCGAGCTCTCGGATGGGGTCAATGTCCGACAACAGTTCAAATAATCATCAGTTTCTTAAGGAACCCACTCACTCCTAAGTGACGTTGCTCTATTCTTGCGTATCTCGCAGGAATCAATAAAAAAAACCAAAACAATCGAAAATGAAACGAAGGAGAAACAAATATAAAATAAAAGCAAATAAATGAATTCCAAACATTTGTAATTTTTAATCAAATTTGTTGACAATAACAGAGGAGAATAAAAATAATGTTGTATCGTTTAAGCTGCAAGGAAAAGAATATTTGAAAGACTTGATAACTTTTTAGAAAATAAAAAAAAGAAAGAGATTGAGTGTACAACTCAAGTGAAAATCGTTATTATTAAAATCATTGAAATTTAACAAAAATATTTTAGTAGAAGTTCATATCAACTGCTAACTTTATATACAGGCTATTAAGGGCCTACTGAAGTTTTTTAAGCGAATTAAAAGTTTTATTTTTAAGCTTCTGTTTATTTTAGGTAAACTTTTTGCTTACATTATAACTATATATGTTTTGAAGAAAAGATTTTGAATTTTTCGATAACACATATTAAACCATATAGCAGGAATCCGTAATTTAGTAAAGTACCTTAAATATGCGGTGGACACGATTTTTCAGAGCTGGTTTATCTAAAAACAAAAATACAAATGATTAAGGTTCTGCTAAAGCTTTTTGAGCTTTTGATTGAAGATTTTAGAAAAATGTTAATTTTTACCAAACTGGCAGGTAAAAAACTAATTTTTGACTTAAAAAGTAATTTTTTTTAGGTTATAAAAAAAGAGTATTTTTCCAAAAGAAAAATCGAACGATCAAAAGTACGGGTCATATTTATTTAACAAGTGAAATAAATTTGGTAGCGATCCTTAACATAGTTTTCGAGTAATGCTGTCCACCTGTTTGCTGTAATGCTGTCCAGCCTTTTCGAGAAAAACGCGTTTAAAGTTTTAAAAGTAGTTTATTTAGGTATATATTAATTTTTTCAACTTATATAGTATCATCTATTCCAGGACCATATAAGATATCCTCATCATCAATTTTTGAGTCAAAAATTTGAACTTGCCTCTGTTTTCTCAGGGATCTTCCCTCGCGCGTGGCTTCCTGTACATTTTTGTTTGCGAGAATAATACGCGTGGAATCAACGTTTTTTATAAATGTATGACAGTTTTTGCCACAACTGATGCCAATTTCCACATTGCGTCCCCAGAATCTTATGCCAGGGGGAGAAGGTCTTATTATTACAGTTATTTTTATTTTTTTTTAACAATAATATAAGGTTTTTCATTTTTCTGGAGACCAGGGGGCCTTTTCACTCTTTGCTCTCCCTATGGATACCTATGCTTATGCATTTTTATATAAAGAGTGAATGAAAAAAATAATAGACACTTAAAAGAGTGCATTGAAAAAATAAAAGACACATTAGAGAAGAGTTTTTTAGCAGCTGGTTTGAGTAAGGCAAGTACATATATTTTTTATAGTCTTCTCTCCCGACAATTGTGCTTATAACTACAACAATTTTTATTCAACTAACTTAAAACGTTCTGAGAATATTTTTAAGATGTTATAAGAAACATTTACATTTGAAAAATATAAAAAAAATTTTTTTGATTTTGGGTCGCCGAAAAACTTTAGTAGGCCCTTAATAAAGAAATAATTCATTCGCCAGAGTTAAAATTTTCTAGGGCGATGTAGTTTTCTTAAATTAAAACTTACTGCAAGTTGGGAGCAAGCCAGACCACAATTTGTTTTTGAGCCTCTCTTGAATCAATTTAGAACTATAGGCCAGAGCAGAATCTTGTTGAAAGGTCCACGGCTCGTTTTGGAATAATTTCGTGTTAGGAGGCTTCACAACGTATTCCAAAACATGGGATTCATACACTTTCGCCAATGTTCTGGCTCCTTTTTTACAAAAATGAAGCTTGGTGACACCGTGATCCCCACCAAACCATCACAAAAGCTGGATGTTGACCACTCTAAACTTTCGGAATGAGTTCTGCTGAATGTTGTGATCACAGAGCATACACTTAACATTCTGTTTATTGAACGATTCCTCTACAATGAAAATTTTTTCGTCAGTAACCAGAATTCGTCTGTGGGCATTATTCGCGTGCTTGAGAAGTAACGCTTTCGATTTTTGCCTGGGTTGTTCCTTTAATGCTGCCATCAGAAGGTGGCCAGTGTGTTTTTTTAGTATGCTCTGAGCCCCAAGTTATATTTAAGAATGCGTGAGATTGATTGTGCCGAGATATTCATATCCCGCGACAAGACTTTCTGCTTTCGCCGTGGTTTTCGCTTGATTCGAGACTTCACCGCCTTAATGGCTCGTGGTGTACTTACAACACGCGGATGGCTGGAGTTTGGACGGTCGATTATTCCACCAGTATCCTCAAACAACTTGGTGGCGTCCGTGGCGTAGTTGGTTAAAGTGCGTGGCCGCTATGTCAACGAACCTGGAGACCCGGGTTCGAACCCCAGCAGCGACAGAAATTTATTTGAATTAAAATAATTTATCTGTACGGCCGCCACCTCTCTGCAGACAATGGCAAACCTCAGAGAGTAATCAAAATGCCATGTAAAGCTTCTTGAGAATAAGAACATTCCATTCATCGCCGTTCGGAGTCGGCGTTAAACCTGTAGGTCCTTTTCTCGGTAAATTGTGTACAAACTTTAAAAACACGCACAACACAATTGATCATAAGAAGCTAGGTCAAAGTCCTTTCAAGGGCTGAAATGGCCAG
This sequence comes from Pherbina coryleti, assembly GCA_943735915.1. Taxonomy (NCBI): domain Eukaryota; kingdom Metazoa; phylum Arthropoda; class Insecta; order Diptera; family Sciomyzidae; genus Pherbina; species Pherbina coryleti. Next base: position 17,445,262 of record OX030950.1, on the reverse strand, counting down.
TTATTTATTTATTTTTTTTATCCTCAAACAACTTCACAGTACGATGCAAAAAATTACGAGTGGCTCCGAGTGATCGCAAGGTCCGAAAAATATTACCTCTTTCCATGCCACATTTTTTTGAGACCAACTATAACAACACGAATTTTGAGCGAGTCCCATTCCATGATTATAAACAACTGCCGCCATAAATGCTAAATGTCAAATAGGTGTCAAAACGAAGCGAGTGCATTCAGTAGTTTACTCACAGTGAACACGTTGAGTCGTGTACCAAAACATATGAGAGCACTCAATATTATACACTCCGCGTCAGCAGAATAGGTTCACTGCTTCAATAAAATACAAACGATTTTTTTTCTCAAAATGAGCGTAAGAAAAACTTTTTGTTGTTGTTTTTTCTTAAGTGTTTTATTATAAAAAATTAGGTGAAGAGAAGTTGTACATAAAAGACACGTTAATTTTCTGTTGTTGTCTTATTGTTAGCTTTGGCATTACATATGCTCTTTTTTGTGCGCCATTAGAATAGGTTCACAGTTAACATCTTCAGTTTCTTTCAGAGTTTCAGAAAGATCGAAACTAAAAAATTATAAAAAAGGTGTTACACCTATTTTAAAAAAAACTCCGATTTTATTCAGTTCTTTCATCGAGTTACGCCTTTTCCATATTAACCCAAATTGACCGGGCGCACCCATATGGTAACGCAACATAAAGTTACAATTAAAGCACCGTAGAATCGGGCTATTTAAAAATATAACGGGAAAACATTTTTTTTTGCAACATACACACACATATTTTCTATTTTGCAAGGCAACAAGTCAGTTGTGTGTTAGGTTAGGTTGACGTGGCTATCTCCTATGAGACACACTTAGGCCAGTTTGGCCCGTTGTGATACCAGGGGTTAATTATTTCCACTCAATCTGAACCAGTTTGAGCTATTTATGAAGCTTTGTATTCGGTAGACCGAAGTTTTTGAGAGTTCGTCTAGGTCACGGTAGAACCAGTTACCTAGGAAAAGATGGCGCTTTCTGGCCAGCGCTAGGCATGTGCAGAGAAGGTGTGTTGTGGATTCAACATCCTCTTCATCTCTGCAGCTTCTGCAGAAGTCGTTATGGGGAATATTCAGTCTTCGGGCATGGTTTCCAATCAGGCAGTGTCCTGTTAGAACACCTATTACGATATTTATTTGGTCCCTTCTAAGGGATATTAGTTCTTTTGAGCGTCTTAAGTTCAGTGTTGGCCAAATTTGACGCGTTTACTGCATGTACTACCCGTTGACCACCTGATGTTGGTGTTTTCAAGGGATAGCTCATTTATCAGTAGCTTACATGTTGCGAGAGGTATTCCAATTTGTTCCTTATCTGTCGATAGGGGTCTGATGGTACCGTTTCTAGCGAGTTCGTCTGCTTTGCAGTTACCTTGGAAGTCTCTATGTCCGGGGATCCAGCATAGGAATATATTGAGCTGCTCTGCCATCTCATTTAGAGATCTGCGGCAACTTAGGACTGTTTTTGATGTTATTTCAACAGATTCCAGGGCTTTCAAAGCGGCTTGACTATCAGATAGAATGCAGATATCTTTTGCTAATATATTTGGTTCATCTGAAGCCAAGTAACTGCTTCATGTATGGCAATGACTTCCGCTTGGAAGACACTGCAGTGGTCGGGGAGCCTAAAGGCATGGTTAATTCGGAGTAGACTCCTCCCCCTACTTTGCCATCTAGTTTTGATCCATCAGTGTAGATTCTAGTGGCATTGTTTGGTGGAGGGCTTCCAATCTCCCATTCGTATCTGGAGGGGATTGATACATCAAACTTTTTGTGGAATAAAAGTTTTTGAGTGATGTAGTCTATGCTCTTGGGTATTTGAGGAGTGAGTTTCCTGGTGACAGAGTGTCCTATTGTGCCCTCTTTCCATTGGGAAGTGGCTTCTAGACGGATCGCTGTGTTTGCAGCTATTCGTTTTGTTAGGATATCTAGTGGAGTTAGATGGAGCATAGTATCGAGTGCGTCAGTAGGAGTGGTTCTTAGCGCTCCACTGATGCACAGCTCTGCTGACCGTTGAACTTTGCGAAGTATATTGAGGTGTGTTTGTTTGTTTAGTGCTGGCCACCAGACTATAGCACCGTATAACAATATTGGCCTAATAACAGCTGTATAAAGCCAGTGAGTTACCCTAGGTTGTAATCCCCATTTGCTACCCACTGCTTTCTTACATGTGTATAGGGCTATATTGGCTTTTTTTGCTCTCTCGAGCAGGTTGTGTGTTGCGAGAAGTTCTTTTTGGGAAGTAAAAACCTTTTCATCCATTTAAAAACCTTAGCTATTCTCGGTCTATTTGGGTTACGCCATTCATATACAATATGTATATACAGGGTGGGCCAAATATAAGTTGTTTTTTTTTTAAATGCATTAAAATTAACAAAACTAAATTTTTTACCTTGACCATTTCAAGACCTTGTTGATGGTTTCGAATGTAGCGCACGGATTGCTTAGATGATATTGGCCTTAAGCGCTTCAATCGTTTTCGGATTGTTGGTATAACATCGATCCTTCATGGTCCCCAAAAAAAAAAAAAATCCAAAGGGGTGAAATCGCCCTATTGACATCGCCAAGAAGTCTGATAGCACGATTTGGAAATTTTGTGCGCAAAAGATCGATTGTGGCATGGGGTGTGTCATGGCGCGTCATCCTGCATGAACCAGAGGTTGTCCAAATTCATGTCTCCAATTTCAGTAAAAACAAAAGTCGGTTAACATGGCTCTGTAATCCCCACCGTTGACCGAAACGTAGTTCTCAGCCACATTTTCATAGCAAAATGGTCCAATGATGCCACTCCGCAATCCGCACCAAACTATCACTCTCTATGGATGCATTGGCTTCTCGACAATAACGCGCCGGTTTTCCGAGCCCCAGTTGCGGCAATTTTGTTTGTTAAAGTAGCCGCCGAGATCAAATGCGCCTCATCATAAAAGATGATTTTTCGCCCAAAATCGTTGTCCAATTAAAGCTGCTCTATGGCCCAAACTGCGAAGCGATAACGAAGCGAATGGTCATACGCCTTCAATTGCTGAGTCAATTGGACCTTGTAAGCGAATAATCCGAGATCTTTGAGTAGAATTCTCCTCAGGCTAGTGCGTGAAATGTTGAGCTGTTGAGATCGATGGCGAGTTGATCACACTCTCGGCTACAGCAGCCACATTCTCATCTGTGTGCGATGAGAATGTGGCTGCTGTATGGCAACGGACACCGTATGACAACGGACACCGTATGACAACGGACACCATGAGTGTTGTCCACTAGCATACCAGTCGCGTGAAGTTATTGCGAAGTTATTGCACAAACTTGCGTACAGCAGGTGCGATGGATGCTTCATTTCAGCCAAAACTTCTTTTTAAATAACGCACTGTTTGGGCTACACAGCACTCTGAAAATAAGTTTCCAATATTTCCCAATGTTGTTCAAGCGTAAAGCGACTCTTTTTTTTCGAGGAGTAATGTTACTGACTTTCTGTTAAGATTTCGAGCGGGAACGGCTGTCAGTTTCAAAATAACCTATGATTTAAAAAGAAACCACTTTATGCCCCGCCCTCTATTATTCCAATATTTTTATAAAACTTTGGGCTTCCAAAAAAATTTGACTTAATTTTGTTTTTTTTTATGCCCCATTTACATGCGTGTGTGAAATTTCATTTAAATCAGACAACTCTTATTTGTTTCCCGTTTGAGTATGGCATCAACGCAGTGTGGTCCAGGTCGAATTCGTTTCGGCGTTTTTACACCATGCCCTTAGCTAGTCTTTTGGAATGTTTTAATTATGTTACGAACACACGACTCAGAAGACACATGATAACTGCCTTTTCCGCCTCTATAAAAGATAAATGTCAATATTTCACAACTATTAACTGATCAGTTGTTTAATAATGAGCTTTTGCAACCATGCACCTCTTGTTTTAACACTCCTTTTAATATTATTAGGTAAAAGGGGCCCGCAAAAAACTTCACGGACCGGGCCCGTTGATCCTTTTGAATTGGCCCGTTTCCCGGGCTCTTTAAAATTATGTTTCTAAGCCCTTACTTAGTATAAAAAACTACTCCTTTTGATGAATTTTTAATTTAACAAAATTACATAAATACTTCTGAGCTGACATAAAAGAGGAGTGAGACTTTTCCAAGATACGAGTACTCCCAGTTGATGTTGCCTTCCTTAATGAAATAACTATGTAAATAATTTCTTGTGTTTGCTTTTGTTTTTGTTTTTGTTTTTTCCGTACAGCTGTTATATATGTACGTACTGATAGACAGTATAAACTGAACAAATCATCAAATTCAATTTGGTTAATTTAGAATATCAAATATTTAGATTTTTGTTTACCCTCATCTTTATAATTTACAGCAACAACAACAACAACAACAACAACAGCAATAATTCTTTGTTTTAATGCTTAAAGCAATTCTTGTTGTTGATGTTGAGGTTGTTGTTTTTGTAAAAGGCTGTAGTGCTGGTTACGTCCAACAACCTCTGACAGAAATTTAAATTCCTCTCATGGAAATCCAACTTAAGCACAAATACCAAGAATTGCTTTGAGTACAAGAAGAAAACAATATAAAAAAAAAAAATAAAAACAAAAAAGAAAATTTAAATTCTTAGAGGACAAAAATCAATTTCATCTCAGTCAGAAGATATCTCTGCTCACCGTGAAGCTACTGGTACTTGTTTGTATTTCTGTGTATGTGTTTGTGTGAATGTGTGTGCGTGTGATGGTGGAAGGGGGTGGGTGGGTTGCTGAATTCCACAATTTAAATCTCAAGAATGCGCATACACTTGCAGATGAACTGTGAATTGTCTTCGTAGCTTGAGAAGCTTTCGAGTCCTGAGTGGAATTTGGTATCTTTTTATTTATATTTCTTGCTAACTTGTTGTTGTATGTGTTTCAATAGCGAAGTGAAATTCTATACAATAAATTAGCATTGAATTCTTGGACATACAAATTATGTTTCACCCAAGTACCTGAGTGAGTACCTCCAACCACGCCTCCTAGTAAAGCTTTTTGATAGATTTCTGATAGCATCAAGGACGTTTTATTTTTAATTTTTCGAAAGTTTCTGCGAATGCTTTTGAGTGTGCTGATGATTGTCGGATGAAATTCGTCCATCTGTCGCTATCGCTTGGTTGATTGTTTAGCTCTTTTGTTGCCTTTTTCGTCAGCATTGAAGTCTATTTAATTCCTACTTGAATGCGTTCGTTTTTCACTGAATTGATTCCATTTGTGAAGCGGTTTTGTTTTTCTCTATTCAGAAGAGCTTAGCACTGATAAAGCACTGTCTTAATTCAAGCACAAAAATGCGTTCACGAGCGGTTCTTTCGGGGAAACAGTTGGATGAAAAACATTAGATAGAATCCAAGGCTGAAAACGGGCAATAAAACTGGCCTCAGGCCTCGTTTGCGAACAGCTGAAGGACATGTTGTGTTTTAGTTACTAAAAAGCTTTGGTTTGAGCGGAACATGGCTTCTCTCCACTCGGTTTTGCACCCGCCCATTTCGAACAGATATTTTGAATGTGAGTGCTTCGAAACATTTGAATTTTCTACAAAGGAATATTATTGAAACTTTGTCGCCAAAGCCACGCTTTTGTCTGGTCTTTATCTGGGCTGAGTAAAAAAAAAACATATCAGCTTAAGACTAATTAGCTCCAAGTTTTCTTTGACAATTGCGTGTAAGCTCACTTCAAATTGCTTTCTGTGCAACAATTGTTGGACTAATTAACGGCGACTAAGTTTTGAACCACGGGTTCGATGTTAAAACTTATGTTTACGAGGAATGGGATATGGTAGTTCAAGCTGAATGGGATAAATGTTATGACAAATAGTTCCAACTCATGCAAAAATGTATTAATCATAATGGATAATATTTCGAAAGAAAAAAAATAAAGAAAAAAATTCTGTCTTTATATATATTCCTAAAATAAAATATATGAAGTAACATACGTATATACTAAACCTCTGCACGAGTGCGCTTTAAATGCGTTTCAAAGCACTCGTTTGTGGCGCAAGCTTTTACTATGTTTTGCTCTCATCAATGAAATCAAGCCTAAAGCGGGAAGTTCATTCACTGCATTTGCATATGCGTCCGTCTACTCGCTGAACGCAATGCAATAGAAATATCTGAAAGCTTACAGATGAAAGTTCATTTACTGCATTTGCATATGCGTCCGCTTACTCGCTACGCAAGCAAAGTCGAAAATATTTCAACTTTTCTTGCGTAATTTGCGTTTTTTGACAGCTCGTTACTTACAACGAACAGAGAGAAGAAATAAAAGAAACGAGTCAGAAACTCATTACTTTTAGGGATGGCTCTTCTAAATAAATCTTTAAAAATTAAAAATGTCTAAAATTGTTTCATTGTTAATTTCTCAAAAGAACTTTTTCGATAAAGAAGTGTGCACTGACTTGAAAGTTATGTAAACAACAGCAGAACGCTTGGAGTTATGCTGTGTCTTTAGGTTCCATATTCTACACTTTCTTGTAAAAAATCATTAGGTGCATATTTTAAAAGCCAAAAAAATGAATTTTCTTATTAATTATTCAAATTATAGTAGGAGAATTATTTGTTTAATATGAAAATGCAATTTTTTCCGTTTTTAATAATATTCTATATATAAATAGGCGTAGGCAAAAGAGCTAAAAACCATTTTCTCCCCTGTTTCCCAACCGATTTTGATAATTTTTTTTTTTTAAATCAATAAGATTAGGGAGAAGGAGTGCACTGAATATCTATGGTGGGCGTGGTACATACCATACCACCCAAGTTTGCGATATCAAATAACTTTCACACAGCCTCGGAAATTCGACCTCAAATCACACGTATGAGTGATCCATTCCACTGGTCACATTTTATGAGCATTGAAAGAGGGGTGTGGCATTTTTTAGCAGCCCAAATTTTCGGTATAACTTTCGAACTATAAGTCACAAATCAATGAAACTCGGTAGGAACTTGCTATTTAGTCGTGTTCTTCGACTGGAAAAATTGAACAAGCATTATACAAGGGGGCGTGGCATCACCCATACAATTCAAAGTTTTTATATTGAATAGCTTTGGAAATAAATGCCGTATAACAATGAAACTCAATATGGAGTTCTTACACTAAGGGGAAAAAATATTAAATTTATCCAAAAAATTTTTTTAATTTATCCAAAAAGCGAGTCATTTTTGCACCAATAACGCATTTGCATAAATCGACTACGTAAATATTTAAAATTTATTTGAATACTTTTTTAATTAAATGAAATATTTAAATATTTAAACAGAATTAATAAAAAATATATTAAAATTATGCACGAATTTTTTTAAAATATTTTTCAAATATTTACTATTTGAAAATAAACTATCACATTTAAAGAAAATTTGTTACAAAATATTGAATTTAAAAAACAACATATTTAAATTGAATATGTTATTAATGGTTTTATAGTATTATTTTCTTCATATTGCGTCCATCAAATGCCATTTGCCTGTATTATTTATTCTCGCTTCACTTTTTTGTTCCCTAATATAATAGGGCTCCCTTTGGTGCCCTAATATTGCACCAATTGTCAAAAATAGTATAAATTAGAGGGAGAAAAAATAAATATACAAAATATATGTAGATAGAAGCAAAATATGTAGGTAAATGACAACCGGTGCAAGATATTTCACAGAAAATATCAAGTTGTCACTCCACCCTACATAATTTCATTTCTTTGCCAAACATTCATACTATATTACCCTTGCAACAATAACTAAATGAGAACTATAAGAACTGCAAATGCAAGAAATAAACTGCAGGAACAGAGTGCGATGCTGTTGCTGCTTGTCGGAGTATGTGTGTTCGTGTGCGATGCTGTTGCTGCTTGCTTGTATGGAATATGTGTATACGTGTGTGGTATAAATAAAATTCAAATACGGGAAAAAAACGAGTTGTAAGGAAAACGTTTGATTTATCTACGTAAATATTTGAATAAAATTTATACTCAGGCGTGGATAATGCTAATATGCGTTATTTCCCTTAGTGTATTTGGTGATATCCTTCTACTAGAAAGTAGAATATGGGAAGTAGGGTACTGGGATGGGCATTTGACAAATGGGTGTGGCTCCGATCCAAATAATTCGAGTATCCAAATAATTCAATGAAGTATAGGAAAAACTTAATCGTATTAAGACCATTTAGGGTTCTGTAGATTTCGTGTTTATCAGTTTCAGGGGTTTCGAACCTGATGACAGACTTTTAAAATTTAAGATGGCTGATAGGGTTGCCACCTAATTTTTATTTTTACAAATTCGGTGATGGGGCGAATACTAGGTAAAAATGGGTCGCTGAATCCGAAGTCAGAATATCAAAATTATTATTAGGTGGCAACTCTATTGTTGAAAATTTTATCATTTTTAAATTCTGACAACAGATTCGGATTCAGCGACCCATTTTTACCAAGTGTTCGCCCAAGCACCGAATTAGTATAAATAAAATTTCTATTTGCCAATAGTAGAAATAATTACTTCGCCAAGGTTCTGTTGAGTTAGATGTGATTGATGCATTTTTCGCTGTTAGTAATTGTTCTGTTAAAGCAAACCGCGAACATTGACTACCAAGTTAAGGAATTCTAAGTACAAAGAAAACTATCAAAAAAATGGACGTACAGAAAATATATAGTTATTGGATATAAAACCATAAGATTTCAGTTATACATTTTCAGATTATTTTTTAATACTAAAAAATTATAGAGTAAATACAAATACTCTATACAAAACTATTTTCTCATTAAATTAATGCGTCGGGGTACAGAAAAAAAAATCGTCCAATACTGCATCTACACGAACTTTAACGTCCCTATGAATATTAAGTGCAGCCAATCCTTTCAGCTGATTTTCGCTCATAGTAGAACGCAAGTAGTTTTTTAACCGGAATAATGTTGAAAAAGAGCGTTCGTTCGATGATTACCATTAGCCATTACCAGCAAGATTTGGTGAACATTTGGAAAAGAAGTTGTATTGCTGATGTCAAGAGCTTCGATAGGGCTGTTGATATTTTTATCAAAAATCCATCTTGGCCAAAGTTTCACTTCATTGAACCATACTTCGAAAGAATCGTCATCGTGGAGTATTTCTCAAATAATTGGTTGCAGGCTTCTTCATCTAGGCTTGAAATTTTCGATGGAAAAATACATCTAAAATTCGATAATATTCCGCACTGTCCGACACTGCTTTAAAACTACTTATCAGCTTAAATGATGAAGAATTATAATAAGTCATAATCAGCTATGGGCAGAGAGCGCTCTTAGAGCGCTGAGAGCAGGAATTGACAGCAAAGGCTTATGTAGCAACACAAAACGCAACAACAAATGAAAGACAAAAGACAAACACAGAAACAACTCAGAAGTGTTTAAATGTAGTGGTGCCCATACCCGGTAATAATAAATATTTTTGCTTCATGGAAATTTTTCATAATCAAACAGTTCTGTGGATTTCAAAAGTATAGTTCGAAACCCTCTTGGGGGGTTTGAGCCCCCAAAAGCCCACCCTCCGTGCGCACGGGCCTGATTTCAGCCCACATATTGGCTCTTTCTATTATCTGAGTGTAAGGGATTTCTCACAAAAATTTCTACTGTGTTCCTTAATGCTCTCGAACTTCCTTATGACATATTACACACACAGAAACCAATTTTTGTACGGAATACAAGGATGACGAAGTTTTCGCGTCTGATTTCGTAGTTTTCAGATGCGACGATCTTGATTAAGAAGATCACTTCATAACTGATTCGAACTTCCTTTAATTTAAAATTCCCATACAGCTAACTTTGAGTTTCTACGCGAAAAAATAAGTATCTCAAAACGTTATTATTAGTATTTTATCTGCTGTTATATTTGCCTCTCTTTATCCGCATATAGCTATCAACTTGCAGTAAACGTCATCGATGCTCTCTAAGATCTAGAAGATCCATTTTATATGTTTATATATTTAGGGGACTCTAATCTGCTTTATCTCAAATGGGTTCTGTCAGATGATGAATGCTACTTCTTCCCTTAAAACCATTAACTGAAACAGAAATTCTATTTACTAGCTGTCTCTCTGACTCTGGTCTAGCTGTATCTTCATCAGTTGAGCAGAAAAAACTTGTCATGAGATATCGAAAACTGCGTAGTACCACCTGCTTTCAACAGATTAGATCAATGCCATTCACCTCTTTCAGTCACCGTATCCTACAATAGTATGAACTGAAATACTAATTCCGATCAGCTTCATCTTTAATTCTTAATCAGCTTCAACTTCCGTAAAACTGATTTTGAAAAACTAACAACTTTACTATTACAACTAACAACTTTACAACTAATTGTTACACAAAAAAAAAAAAAAAATAACTCCATTAACAGTGAAAACTGTTAAATTCCATTCAACAGACGAGTTTCTTCAATTTAACAGTCTGAAATGATAAATTAACAGTGGAATTTTTTTGTGAGTGTAAAAGTGACTTTCAACATTTTTTTTGTAAATGCTCGTGAAAATATCGATAATGCTGTTGCCTTCTCTATGGAAATATATTCAACTGCTTCACACTCTCCGTCCCTTTCACACTCACGCCTTCTTCCCGATGGCAAAGTAAAGATCAACATGTACTCCGAAATAAAAAAAATAAACTTTGGTGTGCAAACTTGATTGCTTGGTCTTCTTATGACCTCATAAGATATCTTCACACTTACAATTTTTTCTCCGAACTTTGTGAATATTTATGTATATGTAACCTATCGTACCATTTTAAACCAAACCTATAATTGACCAAAAAATGTCTACCAGTTCATCAATATAAAGAAAAAACTGAAAGTTATCCATCCAACTTAAAATTGCCAGAAATCTTCCCGGACGACTGATCTTGTGCCCAAACGTCTCTAACTTTGGTTAATATTACATTTCATATGCCGATGTCATAGGAAAGTTATGAACTTTAAAGGCTCAATGACTCAAATCTTTTTATCTATGCTGATGATATGAAAATATTTCGACAGACACGTACCATCTCCAACTTTAACCATCTTCAAAATGATTTCCACTTGGGTAAAAAAATTTCTGCTGCTCAATGTCAACAAATGTTAAGCTATCCAGCATTGTCGAAAGAGGCAACAACAATCTTTTTCAAGAACATATTACATACAAGGGAAAGCAAGTTCCCTCAGTAAATTCCTTAGGTATTACTTGCGACAAGGAACTGAAATTTTGGTTCCATATCGATAATATTAAAAGAAGAACCAACACTGCACTTCGCTTTGTAAAACATTGGTCCAGAAAATTCTCCAACTCATACGTTACAAAATCTTTTTACCTCACTTATAAGACTCATCCTTGAATATGCCAGCCAGATCGGGTGCCCTTTATATAACCCCCTCCCATTGGATGAGTATCGAAACCGTAGAGCGGATATCAATTTCCGATTCGGACAGTCCTAATCTACCTCCGTATTCTGATCAACTGATGTTGATGAACATGTAAACTCTTGAAAAACGTGGAGAAGCCGCCGATGTAATCTTTATTCGTCAGCTTCCAGACGGAATCGCTAACAAGCCAGCTATGGCTCAACTGATATCTTAGGTCTGTACCTCTCATCCACCTTAACTTTCATCGCACCGACTATGAATGCGGTGAACCTATATCTAGGATGATTCTATAACTATATAGAATAAAAATTATGTTTTATCCCAAACAACGTCAGCTATTCTGCTAGTCTATGCTTTAAACTTAAATTAATCCAAAAACAAAAAAAAAAAAGCAGGTGGATATCCGTGATCACCAACCCCAATAATAAAAGCCATCAGACATCAAAACTCGACGGAATTTTTGCTCTATTGCACCGTGTAATTACTTCAGGATATTAAAACATCAATTACTTCAAAAATACTTTCTATCAAAATTGTTCCTTCCTATTGACTAGAAATCGAAAAAGTTTTCACAACTTACAATTATGTCGCAATTTTTTATTGTTGTTGTTGTCGTTGTTGTTATTGTATGAAGATTGGATTTCCTTTGTTATTTTTTTTGTTTTGTTTTTTTTTTTTCAAAAGACTTTTGCTCATATTTTTACCGCTTTGCTCATTGCTTTGTTGTTTAAATTAAATTTTTAGAAAATTTATGATTCTCATTGTTTATCCTATTTACTTGGCAACCAATGAAGGAAAATAACAAAAAAAAAAAAAAAAGACTTGCTATGGTTTATATTTGGCTTCCTCTACAAGCTTTGTGACAATTTCCAATGTTGGATGGTTTGGTTGGGGTGTGCCAACTTCACAAAATAAAAGTTCCTGAAGACTGAGGATGTTTTTGATGTAAAAATAAACATGCTGTCGTTTTGAAGGACTTTAAATGAATGAATGAATGGGAGGGAATATTGTTCGAACACGTAGTTTGCGGAAACGACTAAAATGTTTTCTCAAAACAATTTTTATCAAAACACCTAACACAAAAATACAAAATTTAGCAAAGTTATTAACAGTCGCATAGGGGGGGTCGCTCCATATAAGTGAGTGCTCAAAATTCTGAAATCCTTTTTTTCCACAAAACTACTCCTTTTAACTAAATTTTTGATGATTTGTGACCATTTGTGACCATAATTGAACCCATTTGTTACAATGTTTTAACCCATTAGTGATCATTAGTTGTTAAGCTGTTGGACAGATAAGCGTAGAAAAAAGTGCCCTTTTACCATGACAACGCACCGGCGCACAGTGGTCAAAATGAGGAATTAAGCTGGACAAAATTATTTTGTGAATCCTTAATATGAATCCGTAAAAAAATTTTCGACTCTTATGGTTTTTGAGATAAAATTTGAGAACTTTGAAAAAAAAAATTTTGTAAACAAATTATAAATTTTTTCAATTTATGAATTTTATTTAACACATGGTCCAATAAGTCCCGAGACTAAGTAATAAAAAAACTTTTTTTGCAAATATTTTTTTTTTTTCATCAACATAGGTTCCTTCAAGTGGCGGTTGGTGACGGTGGCGTCCGTGGCGTAGTTGGTTAAAGTGCCTGAAAACCCGGGCTCGAACCCCAGCAGCGACAGAAAATTGATTGAATTAAAATAATTTTTCCGTACGGCTGCCACCTATCTGCAGACAATGGCAAACCTCAGACACAATAGGCACAACACAATTGATCATAAGAATCTAGGTCAAAGTCCTTTCAAGGGCTGAAATGGCCAGTTATTAATTTTTTTTATTTTTTTAGGTTCCTTCAAGAGCAATACATTCATTCCACCGCTTTTCTAACTTTTCAATACCGGATTTGTAGAACGATTTGTGCTTCGCCTCAAAATACGCTTCAGTTTCAGCCATCACCTCTTTATTGGAGACAAATCTCAAATTTCTTTGAGGTCAGCAAAGAGCCAGTAGTCGCTGGGACCCAAATCTGGCGAATGAGGAAGCAATTCGAAGCCCAATTCGTAGATTTTCGCCATCATTTTCATCGATTTGGGACACGGTGCATTGTCTTGGTGAAAAAGAATTATTTTCTTCTTCAAATGTCGCCGATTTTTCGCGATTTCATCCTTCAAACGCTCCAGCAACGCTATATAATAATCGCTGTGGATTGTTTTTCCCTTTTCGAGATAGTTGATGAACAAAATTCCATGAGCATCCCAAAATACAGATGCCATAACCTTTCCAGCCGACTGTTGTGTTTTTGGTCGCTTTGGCCTGTTTTCATCGGTTGCTCTCCGCTCAGCTGACGATCGTTTTAATTCCGGTGTGTAATGGTGGATCCATGTTTCGTCCATTGTCACATAATGAGGCAAAATTTCATGTTTATTCTTTGTAAACAATGCCAAAAAGCTCTCCGAATGCCTTTCGATATCTTTAGAGCCTCAGCTAGCTCACGCACCTTCACTTTACGGTTGGCCAATACCATTTTGTGTGCTTTTTTTATGTTTTATGGAACAACTGTCTTATTTGGGCGTCCTGAACGTTCAGCATCATTTGTGTCTGTACGACCAAGTTTAAACTCAGCATACCATCGGCAAATGGTTGCTTTTGACGGAACAGAGTCCGAATAACACATTCGAAACCATTGCTCAGCTCGGACGGTATTTTTTCCTATCAAAAAACAGTGATAAATCAACACACGGAATTGCTTTGAATCCATTATTTTGAAAATATCGTTACGTTAGATTTTCATGAAATTTTTACACGTATTGTTTGAAGGTTGGAACTATCGAAATATTATATCGATATTTCGTTAGAGGTGCCATCTAGTAGTTACTCTCGGGACTTATTGGACCACGTGTTATCTATATTAATAAAAACAAAAAAATTTGCAATATTTACATACTATTAATGCGGTCTATGCGTTAGTTGAATTTTTGCATTAATATTATTTAATAGTCTTTATAGTGTTTAATAATGGAGTACGTGTATATTATTATTTTTATTATAATAATCACTTTTATATCGATGGCTTAATATAGAAAAGGCGTAACTCGATTTTTGTTACTTTACAGGAGAAGAAAAGAACTTAATAAAATCCGGAAAACTTTGGATATAAAAACTTTTTCAATGCTGTTTTATTTAAAAGTAATGCGATAACATCTGCAGGTAATAAGGTTAGAAAAGCAATAGGAAGCAATAAGCTCAATAACATACGCTCTATGAATATGGATCTTGTGAACTCTCAAAGGCATATAAAACCATATAATAAGCTTTCATATAACTTAGCAGTTTTTTTGCTATAATTAATAAATTTTTAGAAATTAATTTTCCTCATTTTTTCTACAATAGTAGGGACAAGAGAGCTAATTTGGGCCATTATATTATCTCAAAATATCTGAGATATTTGGTTTGTTTCTTTTTGGATAGATATGTAATACCGAGTAGATACAGCACTTGGGTTACTCCAAACAAGGGCACCATTTTCTTTAAAAATAAGTCGCAATGGCACAACTGTAGCTAAGATCAAATCGGAATCACGTGTATTTAAATTTGTCAACTTTTGTTTATACAAACTGTAACCGGAACTACCTTCAAAACCCAATTTAAAACTAATTTCTAGATCGTTGTCAATATTTAATGAGACAAATTCCATTGGTTGTGAACTTACAATCCGTTTTACTGTGTGATCCAATAGAGACTGCAATGGAACTTCCGCAAAGCTTTCGCTCACTGTTATATCGTTGGGATAACATTATTTTTTTGCCTCTTAGACTCGGTAATACAGTGGATATATACGACAGTTACGACTATTAGCCTATTTTCTTGTCAATTGGCAATAATTTTTTATTAATTTGGCATCGAGACGCTATGCGAAGGCCTCTTCTGCTAAATAACTCCTTAGGTTCATGGGGCCCGTATCGATAATTTTCTTTATCTTAGTTGGTCTACCAGGAGATCCAGAGAATGTATCTTTTAAAAGATTTGAGAATCAGCTTGGCTTCATTTCTATCTCGCTTGCTTACACAGTTTTCATAATTTTTTCGTTTTAAACGAAAGATGAAAAAAGTGCACTGTAAAAATAGCTCATATTTTCCAAAAAGGCGGACAAAATTTTAAAGACCTTTAGTTAGTAAGTAAATTTAATTCAAACAGAATGGTTTGTGCTGTTGCCGGGTGTTGCCAGACTTTAAAGCTTGACCAAATTGTAAATATATTTTTTTTTAATAATAATTTTTTTGTTCGTTTCTTACACATTTACATTTACATTTTTTGAACTCTATATTAAGTGTATACATATTTTTTCAAATCATCATTTTATCTTATAGTATTTTACATAAATCTGTTAAAAACAATATGTATTTAACAATAACACTATAAATTCACTTCCACAGCCTTCAACTTTCTTTCAATTCATAACCTCGACTTTCGCAGCTGATATGTACTTTGTTTTTATTTGGATTGCAAAAAGAATTTGGTAAAATAAACATCAATGAATTTGCAATAAAATCATGTTAAAATTATTCGATTTTGAAGCAACGAATTTTTTTGCTTTTGTCCAGCTAAATATTAATTTTAAACCTCTGTGCAGCGCACAGGTCTGTAGACGCCATAGGCAAAAATCCACAAATTGGGCAACGAACTGATACTCCATTCAATATATTCTTCAGATATAGCCCCCTGCAACTATTTCCCATTTCCAAACCTGAAAAAATAGCCCGACTGTAAAAGATTTGGGTCGAGCCTATTTTGAAGACCTTGATAAAACCTATTATTTGGAAGTAATAAAAAATTGAAAAAACTTTGAACTAAAAGTATCGATCTTAAACAGGACTATGTTGAGAAAAAAAACACTTTTTTCCGAAAAAATAAGAATACCTTTTATTCAAATTGTAATTGACTTATCAAATGGCCCTCGTTAATGGAACAGACCCTCTGTAAAGCGGTATAAGTGGATCTCTGTAGTTTCAAAATATTGGCATTCCGTCAATCTGTGCCTAATTAATTGTTATTATTTTAAGCTTTTAGGATTAGAATTATTAGAATACATCAAAAATGTTCGTCCTTGAATCAGCTTAATAGAAATCTTATAATTCCTTACAAGTGGACTATACTGAGTAAACTATATGTATTAATTAATGTGAGACGTAATTAAATATTCTAAACGGCAGCTTTTTATTCCTACTTTCATTCTCGAAGAGTATGCCTGGATGGGCTATAAAAGTGGATTACAATAGGATTTTTTTATTTTTTTTTTATATATATATATATGTATGTATATATATATTTTTGCAATCTTCTTCATGTCGACGGTCATTATTTATGCTCATTATTATTAAAATGATTGCTTAATATTTTTCTCCTTCACATTCTCGATTATGAATTAAACCTCATCTCTTGCTTTAATCCTGCTGGAAACTTGCTGTGCTTGAAGGTCATTTCAACCTGCCGTCAGGCATATCCAATAAATTACTGTTCCCTAGCATTTTTTTCTAACACAATCGCACTCTTACTCACCCACACTCTAGATTGAGCAGGAGTCTATATTTATTGCTAGTTACCTTGTTTTCTTACCATTTAATAATATTGTAAATGTTGGCCCACACATTTTCTTAAGCAATAAACCAAGAATGTATAAATCTTAGATCCACTTAAATTCCAAATAATTTTTTTATATTTGAGATTTTGTTTTTTTAACAAGCATTAGGTACTAGTTAATCACTTCGTCTTTGGCTTACTCGCTCCATCAGACTGTCACTCAACCGTTGGCAATCGCCATTTTTAAGGTATTTTTTTTTTCTTTTTCTGGGTGATCAGGTGGAAAATATGTGCAGATACCTATTCCACATTTTACACATCTTTGCTAAGTTGATTGTTGTAATTAATTTATGTTGTTGTTGTTGTTGTTATTACCGGCAATTTATTGCGTGTTTCCAGTTTCCGCTTCTCTTGCGTTTTTAGCCAAATATAAAGTAGCAAGTACAGTTTGATGAAGCTGTCTAGGCTAACTAAGTAATACAAGACCAATAACAGATCTATTCTATCGAAGAAAGCGCTATCTTAAAATGTGATTTTTTTTTCTATAGGGCAGTTCACAATCTTGTGTATTTGAGATTGTGAATTCGTGCAATTGTAAAAATTTCCCATCAATTGTGAAAGGTCTTTTTTTTTCTTTTTCTGCTTACATTGCAACATTTCTTTTTGCCTTAATTTTTTTTTTTCTAATCAGCTGTCAGTTTACAATTCAGTATTGCATTCGTATGGCAAATAAAAACTTTGGGTTTTAGTGTTGCATATTTGCAAAAGCGTAGTAAGTGCATCTCTATATATTTTGATACTGTCGAGTAAAAATATACTCTGCCATTTTGCAAATGCTATGATGTAAGATCATTTGCACAAGATTGTGAAATGCTCTTATGTGACATTGAAAATAAACTTGACAAAAGTGGACAAAAAACCTATTTTTGATCATATTGTTACTTCATAATTGGATTTTTGAGTTAACCCTCAAAATCTGAATTTTTGGGACAAAAGCCTTTTTTTGATAGTTACACATATCGTCGTCCAGGGATTCATGTGCTCTACGTGCAATCCTAAAACATAATTCCTAATCCTCGATATCATGTATAAAAGGACATTTTCTAACGGCAAAAAAATCCACTTTGCTCTATACGCCATTTCAAACGTATCATTAAAAAAACAAGAAAAAATATTCGTAAAACTATTTTAAAAAAATTATCAAAAAAAAAAAAAATAAGAGCAAAAACAAAATTAAAAATATCTACAAACCACTTTGCAAATTTGCATCGACTTCGCTATATACGCCATTTCAAAAGTATTTTGGTGTGAACGTTAATTTCACACAAACCTCAGCACACAATCAAAATTTTTGTTCAACAGTAATTTATTACTTAATTTTTTAATAAACAAAAAAAAAAAACATAATTGAAAATTAAAAAAAAAAATATTCGTAAAGCTATTTAACCAAAATGATAAAAAAAAAAACATTTATTCAGTTTTCGATAGTCGAGCGCGGCCCGATAGTATGTAGCGTGCTCAACTGTCACCCTAGAGCAGTGGTGATCAACGCACGGTTCAAATAACAACAAAGAGAGCTTTCCGAGTGCACAGCTTTACACTGAAACAATAAGTTGTTAAAAGCTCTCACAATAGTTGGAACACAAGGAACTCTTGTCGAGTGTTGGATTTTCAATATAATCATTCCTTTTTTATTTTTGTGTTTTTTTTTTCGCTTTTTTAACATAGAAAACATCAAGTAAAAATGTATAAATGCTTTTCCTGAAACATTGCAACAAATTAATGTATATTAATTGCAACAAATTAATAAATAAAACAGCGAGCAACACCATCACCACACGAACGCTCAAAGCATACTGACTTGAAATTAAAGAACAGCAGAAAAAACAAATTTTTACACAGTGTAGAAACACAACGAGCCGTTTGCTACTTCGTGTGCAAAAGCTCAACAACACACGATGCCCGCGGGCTATGGGAAACCATGTAGTGAGCACCATTGCCCTAGAGGTCTCGGGTTCGAATCCCTGCCAGGCCATGGTCCTACGCTTTAACCTTTCGCAGTTGCAATTTTCTTTCCTTTTAAAGAATTTTTATAAAATTTTATTTATTTTATTTAAATATAAAATTCGAGATTTACAAAAATCCTCAGAGTTTACAATGGGTTTCACAACAGAAATTAATGACACCTCAGTCTGAAAATGTTATTGCGTTCTAGTCAAGAAAGTTACTTCTCACATGTCACACGGGATTTGCGATTGTGGCGCCATTTGTTTTTTTTTTTCTTAAGGACTTTTCATCTTATTTTCACATATAAGTTAGTATCAGGGCCCTTGCAAAGATTTTCCTCAGAGAGGGGATGGTTTGATTTAGAAATTTTTTAAATACCTGTGTGGGACATTTTTTTAGTCATAGTCAAATTCATATGTCCTAAATTTTTTTTAACGTTGAATATTTTTTTGGGGATCCTAAAGAGGTCCTAAAGAGGTCATAAAGAGAGACCTAAAAGAGGTAGCCACGATTTATTTATCTTTTCTTAACGAAGGCACTAAAATATAATCAGATAACTTCAAAACTGGTGCTGGAGTGTCTTAACAAACTTAATGCACTTGGGCTACAAAACCGAGGCTGGATACTATGGGTACCGGGACAAAAAGGTATAGAGGAAACGAAATTTCTGACGAACTGGCAAAGAAAGGAGCATCAACTCCTCTTGTTGGTACTAAACCATTCTGTGGAATGGGCAAATGAATCCTCTCTCTTTCAATAAGAAAATGGGAAGAAAAACCAAGAGGAAAATACGGGGGAAACCTAATAGGGTTAATGCATTCTAAACTACTCTTAGGTACATACTACATAAAGAGATTTAAAGAATGTATAAAGCTATCAAGCAATGATCTAAGAATCATTATAGGACTGCTAACAGGTCACTGTAGATTGAACTATCACCTTACAAAATTGGAAATTCTTAGTGATAACACATGGAGGTTTTCCAAGGAAGAAGAAGAATCAGCAATGCCCATGCTAGAACGATGTTCCAACATTGTTCAAACTCGCCAGAAATATCTGGGTTACAGATCTTAAAGTCGTAGTAAAAGTCCCAACAATAATACTGCCGTCATAAGGAAGAGTGCGGCATCTACATATTTCAATATTCTGAGATAATTTATTAAATTTTTATTTTATTTTCTTGAAGATGAAAGTAATATGTTTAAGAAAAAGCAATAAAACTGATTTTGATTTTCATGCTAGATGCCGCACTCTTCCTTATGACGTCATAATAATAATACAATAATAATAATACTAGCTGACCCGGCAAACGTTTGTTTTCCAAACTAAATATTGGATGTATCTAGTTTTTTCACCAGTTATTGGTGTAGCTGTGTGTCTTAACTGAGTTAACTGAAAAGTAAAAAAGCTTAAAAATTTCTAGAATTTTAATTTTGCCCAAAATGACAATATATTTAATAATTCGTGTAGAAAAAAGAAAATAAATAATTATTTTTCGCCCATCCTGTGATTTTTTTTTTTTTTAATTTTGTTCATACTTTTATTTATGAAATTTTTTACAGATTATATTGTAGCGGCTCCCTGCGCAGCCTTATGACGTCATGAATTTGTGGTCTATTTTTGTCATGAGCAGCTATGGGCAGAGAACGCTCTGGGAGCGTTGAGAGCAAAGGCTTATGTAACAACACAAAACGCAACAACAAATCAAAGACAAACAGGGAAACAACATAGAAGCTTTAAGTGTAGTGGTGCCCATAGCCGGTCATGAGGGCTATGATCCAGCCTCTATATTTATATTTTTATATATTTTTTATATTTTTAGCCTTATATATTTTATTATATACATGCATACATGCAACGGGTTATATTTTTTACCGTTGCATGTATGCATTGCGCGTTATTCCATGTAATAAATTTAAATTTTCCTTGCTTAGGCTGCCGCCTCCGCATCTTAGGCCTCCGCATCCCGGCGACGTTTTTACTTTTTTCTTTATTTGTGTCATAAAGTCAGAGAATTGACTAACAATTCAATGAAACGCCGATAAATTTAAGAAAAATGCCTTTTTCAACTTTTTTTAAAACCTGTGCGGTAAAACGTAAAGTTTTCACAAAAAACAAACACCGAAAGTATATATAAAACAATCTGTTATATAAACATTTCATATTTTCAGCTATAAACTAATGCGCACATACTTTTCCAACTATAGATAATAGAAGATATTAGATATTAGAATTACAACTGATCATAAGAAGCTAGATCAAAGTCCTTTCAAGAGCTGAAATGGCCAGTTATTTATTTTTATTTTTTTAGATATTAGATATAAGACCATCACACACACAAAAAAAAGCACAAAAATGGATTTTGATCAAGAATGATAGAAACCCGATTACGCGTTCCGCAAATGAGAGAGAGAGTATGACGTCACAAGCGATATTGTCAGGCTTTGGAATACTTTTACTCCCACACCCACGCCTAAATATTTTTTTTTCTTATTTTTATAATATGTATATGGACCTTCTTAACCATTGGTACAATAAAATTTTATCAGTCTCGAATAGTGTAGGAGATAAAAATCTTGAAAGTTTAAAAAATTCATATTTTTCGTATACGAAAATATTCATATTTTTATACAGAAGAGTAGATATTTTTTACTTTACTTTTTCGAAGGAATTTATTTTCAATTTCGTCAATTTGCCTAAGAGATCGCACATTTGCATACTTTTTTGTCAAGCAAAAGTACTGTGTGACGTCATGCACTCAGTTGAGAGAGAGAGCATTAGATAACGGGAATGCGGAACGCGTAATCTTGTTTCTATAATTCTTTGATTTTGATAAGTGCAACCAACGTTTTATCAAAACTACAACCTTTGTAGTGTGAGCTTAGCAACACAGCTAATAAAAGCTTTGTATTAGCTGATTCATAAGAGATGGCAGCATCGCTGCTACTATTTGGCAGCACTGAGTCTGAGTCGAAAACAGCAACAGAATTTGTCTCATTTACTCTTTCGTGTTTTCGTATAAAGACGAGTTCTCGCTTGTCTCGCAAGGGTACTACGTGATCGATACAGATTTATATATATTTAAATATGCTCATGTTTACATATTTATTTATTTTAAACATTTTACTGTAGGAAATTTCATACAAAAGGAAATAGATTCTGTCTATTTTAAAATTTACATTTTTTCCGAGCGTGCATGAATAACTTTTGATTAATTTTTTAGATGGTATTTAATCTTAAATTTTAATAACTTTTAAGGGTAGGTTTTAAAAAATAAAGTATGCAATAGCTTAAGTTAAGAATGATGCTTTGAATTAGTGAAAGAATTATTGAAATCGGTTCAGTAGTTCTTAAGTTTACCTCACTCGAAGATACGTCTTTAACCTTTTATATAATAATATAGATATAGACATCTCTCGTTGTCGAAACTTTGGTGAGGGCGGTTTCAAGTTCTCAGTAGCCTTGAAACGATACACTTTGGAATTTATTAGACTTCGTCTCATATTGGTCACTACATAACTGTTCTCCGCATTATATAGTCTTGTAAATTTATTCCTCCAAAGTGGAATAAGTATGATTTTTCAACAGGATGATGCTGCAGTACTGACCAAAAATAGCCAGTATGTTTTTTAACTTCAATCCAATGAGGAATTCTTAGGGCAATAAGGTGCAATTAATCAGAGTTTTTTTTTAGATTTTAACCAAGGATTTCGGGTGCTATAACTGTACAGTCAAGTCTGCCTTAGGTCGATATGGGTTGATAAATTTGTGGATAAGAAGGAGCAATCAAGTAAAACATGTGTAGAAAATTCTAAGCTTGGCCGAAAACCGTAAAAACATGTGAGTAGGAATCTAAAAAAAATTGTCAATTTTCAAGTGGATCTATAATTTTGAAACAGAGTGTACTTCGCAAGCTTGTGTAATTCAAAAGTTGAATTCGTATAAGAAATTCAAAATTAAAAGAAAATATAAAATATTTGGGGTACACATTGTTACAACATTTTAAGGGTCCTTAGGTTTGGCGCAACAGAGCGGTCATGCATCCCCGAAGGATGTCCCTGTACGCGCATCTTCCATTACTAAACAAATCCTTAGTAAATACTCCGCATTGCAACGAGTTTGCAATTTTAAAATAAACATTTTTATGCAAATAAAATATATGCGCCATTTATAATATTTATTTTACTTTACTAACTCACACACTTGTATTTCCTCGCTTAGCCTCTGGCTGTCTCTTTTGTTTTTTTTTTTTTTTTTTGGTTTTTTGCTTCATTAGGAATTTTTCTTTCTATTCCTCAGCCAGGAATGTTGTCCCTGCAGCAGCAAGTGCGACACTTCTAGAAAAATTTGTCCCTGGAAATTTCTTTAGGGTCCGTTCACTTCTCTACTGTATCACTTGCTAGTTCTAGCTAACTGCTCACTACGTTATCCCAACCAACACAGCCGATGACTCTCTTCTCGCGTCCGACCATGAACAGACGACTCCTTGTCATGCATTCAACGACAGTGCTCTCTGCATGAACTTAAGCTTTCATTTAAATTCATGTCATGTCCTGCTTCATTCAATTGAAAACATTTACGGGAATTAGGCGAAGTCTGATGCCTGCTTTATGCTGGCGACTGGATGCCTGGTGTGCGGCTGCAGTGGATTAGTCTACTTTTTTTATATTTTATTTTAGTTTTTGTTTTTTTTTTACCAGTTTGAGAATTTGTAAAATGTTTGTTTCGATGGTATGCTGGGTTTTTTATTTTTATTTTTTTTTTTTTTTTTTTTTTTTTTGGGACAAATTTTCCATGTTTTACGAGTAGCTATCGAATAGATAATAATTCATATTAAATGAGAAGAAATGAGGAGAAGTAGAAAAGAGAGAGTTATGTCTGTTGGATTTATCAGTAAAATGTTTGTTAATTTTACTTTTTAAGGCAATTTTCTTAAAGTCCTCAAGGCAAAGGACCAAATTCCTTTCAATCACTTTTGCGATTTTGTTATTTTTCGGCAAATAAATCATGTGAAATAAAACTCACTAAATCGTTGAAAATGTGTTATGCCAGCTTTACATCAGATGTCCTGCTGATTAGTCGAGCTCTAATAAAAAGGCATTTTTTGTTGTCAAATGATGACAATGGGCTAATAAGGGAAAGAAGAAAGAACGGATAAAGAATCCGTTCAAATTCTTTTTGTTGGCAACACTTTGAACTGTCCTTTTTGTCATTTAATTCTTTTAACTGTAAATTTAACTAGGTACTTATAAATGCATAAGCTCCTCCTACGAGTAGTGCAAAGGTGCAAGCTATGATGCAAGCTTTGCAGTTAGCATAACTAGACTACGTTAGAAGCTTACTTGACGTTAATCTACCGATTTCAATCAAGCTAACTGGAAATGTAATTTTTCTGACGATGACACATATTGTGTTTCAAATTCGAAGACCCGACAAGAACATATATTTATTTACAATGTACAGTGGTGTTCCTATAATAACGGACACTCAAAAATAAAAGCAAACTTTTAAAATAATGCTTTAATTCATTCGTAGATTCATTTTAAAATGATTCCACGTTATAATATAACGGTAAACACAAATATGACACGTGTTTTCAAGCGAAAAAAAGTGTCTTTTCAATTACGTAGGGGGCTATTTATATTTCGGGATATGGCAACACTAACGTCTTTTAAGTAAAGTTGACGTTTCAATTGGAAAGTTTCACATTTTTCAGCTTAAAAGTACTCATGACGTTTAAGTGTACGTGTCCTTATTGTGCTGTTTACAGTGATTTTAAAATTGTATTTAACCCTTCGACGAACACTAGGACACTGGTGACCCTTTAACTTTCGAATTTTTCCTGGAAAAACTCTGCAATCGATTTTTTTTACAAATTATTTAAAAAATATAAATTTGAAATAAATTTTGAAGCAATTTCGATCATTGGTGAAGCAGAATGGTTTTTTGTAAAAGGCATAAACAGCATTGGTTCGATGGCCTTTGTGTTGTTTGTAGCAGAAAATATATCCTTACATCCCGTTTCACTTTTACAGATATAATGATCTGACAGAGTAGTGACCTCCGCAAGCTTGAATCGCTTAGGTCCAACTGTCTACCAACTTCGCAAGGTGTTCTCTTGCGGTTAGTGAACGAATCGATCAATGAGTAGCTAGTTTCGCGAGGACTTCCAATGCAGATATACACGCATAGAAATTTTGCGTTCACCGCAACTGAAAAATTCGAAAACTAAACTTCGTTTGCGAGTTGTATTTGCCACAAACGAATATTCAGTTGAAAACTTAAAATATATATCTTACTAGCTTTTTCCCGGCACGCGTTGCTGCACCCTGAAACTGTATGGATACATAATAAGTATATTCAAAGCTTTTCTTAGACCCATAATTTGGCACCACTGTCATTTTTTACTGCCCGTTACAGTTTCGCAGTAGCAGGACATCACCAAATAGTAACTCCCTTTTGAGTTTGTATGTAAGTACTGTTACTTTTACTTTCAAAGCTATGTGATATTACAAATTTTAACTGTATGGGCGGATCCACACCCCCTTATAAAATGCTCATCCCAGTTTTCTAGTAGATGGACATTATCCAGTTTTAGTACAGTTGCCGACAGTGAGCATACAAAATAAATTACCAAATTGCTGCCTAATACGGCCAAAACCATCGCAAATATAGCAGGTTTATTGATTTGTGGGCGGTAAAAGAAGGTGTGGCAACCCATTTTTAGTACAGTTGCCCACAGTGAGCATATAATCTAAATTATCAAATTTTAGTCTAATGCCACCAAAACCGTCTGAGGTATAGAATTTTTTAATCATTTGTGGGCGATAAAAGGGGTGTGGCAACCCATATTTAGTACAGTTTCCGACAGCTAGCAAACAAAATGAATTGCCAAATTTTAGTATAATACCACTAAAATCTTCTGATATATAGAATTTTTATTGATTTATGGGCGGTAAAAAGGCGGTGTGGAAACCTATGTTTAGTACAGTTGCCGATAGCAAGCAAACAAAATTAATTATTAAATTTTAGTATAATACCACCAAAATCTTCTGATGTATAGAATTTTTATTGATTTGTGGGCGGTAAAAAGGGGGTGTGGCAGCATATGCTTTGTACAATAACCAACAGCAAGCAAACAAACTAAATCACCAAATTGTAGTCTAATACGACCAAAACCGTTGGATATAGCATTTTTATTTATTTGTGGGCGGTAAAAGGAGGTGTGGCAAAAATACGAATCCATCCAGCTCAAAATTGTAAAAATCGAGGACATCATCCAATAGTAATTCCATTCTGAGTTTTATTGTTATGCGATATTTATTTCCAAAGCTATTCTATATTATATTCTTAAATTATATGGCCGGTGCCACACCCCCATGTCCAAGGCTTGTTTAATTTTGCTAGTCGAAGGACGCGATGTGTGACTTATAGCTTGAAAGTTATACCGAAAATTTGGTCTGCTGAAAAAGTGCCACACTCCCAGTCCAACGCCCATAAAATTTTACCTGTGGAACGACACTTGTAAATTGAGGTAGATCACCGAATTCCGATGCTATGCGAACTATAATTTCAAAGCTATTCGCTATCGTAGATTTGGGTTGTATGGAAGGTGCCACGTCCTCTTGTCCAATGTTCCGTGAATTTTTTTCAAAACATTCGCTTAACAATTACGAACAAACTCACAGAAGGAAGTATCCAATTTGGTCCAGTCGTTTTCAAGTTTTAAGCATCCGAACAAACCACGATTCATTTTTATATATTAAGATATAAGTCGTCTTTTCCCCTATATCCGTCCGTTTTCTGATGGATTGTACTCATCGCACCTATGTTGCTAT
The DNA here is from genome assembly GCA_943735915.1 of Pherbina coryleti. NCBI lineage: Eukaryota > Metazoa > Arthropoda > Insecta > Diptera > Sciomyzidae > Pherbina > Pherbina coryleti. The sequence continues at coordinate 17,418,448 of OX030950.1, read as the reverse complement.
CTCCGTCCACGTATTAGATAGCCGTGTATAGATTAGATATATAGAACAGTTTGTTCATAGAGTAACTCTGAATTATAAGCGTTGTGTGTATACAACGAAGGGAAAAAGAAAGGAAGTTTTTAGTTGGGAAAAACAAATTTTTCAATTGCTGCAATTTAAGAATCATTCACGTATATGACAAACGAAATTAATTGCCTGCAACTAAATGACGCTTTTCTCGCAACTGACATTTATTATGATAACTGTTCAAACGTTTGCAAATAACGATCCCAAGCACTACAAATGAAGTTCGTTTGCGGCAAACTGGCAATAAAAGTTTTTTTTTTCTTTGCGTGCATAAAATGAATCTATATTCGAAGTAGAGATTTTTTTGTAACCAATGTACGCATTATGCATACTCCAAACGTAGAAAAGTAGAATTTGGACTGAAATAAAATAATGAAATGAAAAACAGTTTAATTTTCTTTCCAATGGTGATACTTTAACCTCTCTACAACTGCAAAATAGGCCAAAATTTCGTTAAAAACTCTCAGAAAATCTTATATCTGGCTCTTTTTATTTGTTACGGAGTAATGTTTGACATCGAATGAAAGATCAGATGTTTTAGAAAATGTAACATATTTTCTGAGTATATTGGACCAATAGTTGTAAAGAGGTCAAAGTACCACCATTGGAAAAGTTATATTTTAACATTTCATTGGATGCCAAACATTACGATGTACAAATAAAGAAGGTCAGATATTAAATTTTTCGGGAAACAAACTACATTTTTTAACGAAATTTTCAACTATTTTGGGAATATTTCCTAAACCAATAGTTATATAGAGGTCAAAGTACCACCATTGCGAAGGTTATTTTTTAAACTTTCATTGGTTAGCTTTTAAAATACATTAAAGACAACGAATTCTGATGAAGTAAATCAAAATTTGTCCTCAAACTTTTCGTACGCGTATTGTCAACCAGAGAAAATATTCGTATAAATTTTTACCGTTGATGACCATTGGGACATATAGGTCCCATGATTTTTCACACCTTTGCAGGTTAAAAAAATTCTTTTTCGCGACGATTTCGTTAAGCATTTTGGGGTCTCTCAACACGAATCCGGTGTCGAATTCGCGAATTTCTCAGAGGTTCAGGAGTGGTTGCCAAAGGATTGAGTAAAACATAGAATTAAAACGTGAACATTTTCGTGTTTCGTGATATTATTTACAACTCGACGTGAATTATAGCAACAGAGTGCATCGATGAACTCAATTCGACTTTTGGCGATGAAGCACCATCAAAAACCTCTGTTTAACGATGGAGTTCAAGCGAGGTCGTGCATCGCTCACTGACGAATTTCGTGAAGGTCGTCCAAAATCTGTTGTACCACAAAACATTGATACTGTGCGCGAACTGATAATGCTTGATCGTCATCTGATATACCGTGAGATTGAGGCATCTGGCATCTCTAGACATTACTTCCATCAGCTTACACACCATTTTACACGAACATAGTTATGAAAAATATTTGGTAATTGCTCAAAAAAGCCTCGTGTCGATTGGTGCAAATAAACGCTTAAGAAATACAATCTGGGTACTTCAAAGGACGTATATAAAAGCATGACTGGTGATGAAACATGAATCTATGGGTATGAGCCTGAATTTAAACAGTAGTCGATTGTATAGGTCTTTCAAGATCAACCAAATCCAATTAAAGTTGTTTGAACTCGAAGCACTGCGAAAGAAATGGTCGCCTGTTTCTGCCAAAAAAGTGGTTAAGTAGCCACGGTACTGCCTGAGACAGAAGGAAATTCCATTTTGAGTAACGCAGACACCTGCCAAATTCACCACTATTTCCTCCATTTCAATACTGGTACTCCAAGGCTACTAAGATGAACTTTTCACACTCGGAGTACCCCAATTTGACACCTCTTGATTACATAGTTTTAACCAGCCTTATAAGACTAACAAGACATATAAGACTATCCAGAGACCAATGCGAAATGTATCATTGGGGACTTGTGACTATCCCCGTGCTAATAAATTTGTTTGGATCATTGCTATTCCCTTGTAGGCTTACGCTACCGTTGATCTAGTCAAACGGTCCACCTACTTCCCAGATTGGGCGACAAACTCCAGGATCTGGGTAGTCCCTTCTCATTTACACAGGATAGGGCGACTCCGTTGCCTGCGACCATCTTCCTTTATCCTGGCTTTGGACAGGCTGCTCGTGAACAGGCAGAGTTGGTACTACCTGAGACACGTAGAACATGTTAATTTAAAATGGTACACAACTATTTCTTTGCCCAAAGTTTTTCTGAAATAAGGAATAGGTGTACAAACAAGCTCCGAAGAATTATTCTTCATCAAGACAATACGAGCTCTAATACAATAGCTCAAACAAAAGCGTTTTGTTTCAAACCTTGCAGTCCTGATTTGACACCCAATGACTTTGTTTTGTTCCCGCACATCAGGGACAAGCTGCATGGACAACGATTTTTGACGCCAGATGAAGCCGTTAATGTGTTCAAAATGCGTCAATGCGTTGGAGTTGTCTCTAGCGGAATGAGACGAATGTTATGACAAATGGTACAAACGCATGCAAAAATGTTTTAATCATCAAGAAGAATGTTTAGCAAAATAATGGAGCTTTTTCAATAACGAAAAAGAAAAATGCAGCCTTTATTTTTATTCCCAAAATATATGTAGCAGCTTTCCTATTTTTTAATCTTATCATTTATACTCAAACATATTTTAGTTAATGAAGTAAAAAATAAATATACTCGTAGGTATACAAAATAACCTTTTCGACAGATTCCTAAAATAAAACCAATTTACAGCACTGTGCGACACCAAAAAAATAACTGAAAAAACTCCAATGATTTTCTAAAATCGTCCAAGGGATCGTAGTCTTGCAAATTTAATGTCCTTTAAAATTGGGAACCATTATTGCCCCCTAATATTCACACAGGGGGATGAATAATATAATATTATTTACCTTATTTTGAGACTTGTCCTAATATCATTGAAAATCTTCAGAGATTTTTTGGTTAATGCTGAGAATAGAAAAAGCTCTTGCATATTATGTAAAAAAAAAAACAAAAAAAATATTTTTTAATTTACTTTAAAATTCCTCATAAAATAAGTAAATTAACTCTTACCAATACATTTTTACATACACACACGCTCACGAAAGAATAATCTCCATACGAACATGTGTAGCTGCCGGTCTAAATTGTTTAATTAAGCTTCTGAAATGCAGCTTGTTGCTCAGGATTCACTGTATTTGAAATTGTTTTGATAGTCATTTCTCGGAACACCTACACCGTCACTCTTTACTAAGGCACACAGAGGAATTTTATTATTTGTTTTAACATATTTCTGTGTAGATTAATAAAAAATGTTTCCATTAATGCTCCATTCTGAGCATAGAGAATCCTCATTGAAATTTATAAAATACTTAGAATATTTGTTTAGAAATGTAAATAAATGAATAGTAGCTGAAAACAGACAGATTATTATGCATAAAAGCTTAACAGGCTGACAATGTAAACACACGTGCATGAGAAGAATTTACCCGAAAGAGAAAGAGGAAGATAACAAAATAAAGGTTTTTTTTCAGCATCAGTTTCAATGTGTTGTATTAAGTATGAGAATATTGAGATCTTGAGATATTGAGTATTAATGTAACAGATTTTTCTATAACCTGGTTATAGCTCTCTAAGTAACCTTACCCACTTAGTGAAGTCTCAATAAATACAAAAATTACAAATGAAATTGTACCATACTCACTAACAATTTAATTTCCAAGAGTCTAATTCGAGAAATATATGCCCTCCCACGTAAGCACTTGTGGGAAGCTTCTTCAAAGGTCATTTCTCGCTTTCTGCTTGCGTACTAAACTTCAAAAGGTGCTTTTTTTAACATATACGAAGCACACTTAAGAGAATTTGCTCTCACATGATCAGGTTCACAAGCACATTGTTATTATTTATCTTTATTCCTTTATATTGTTTTTTTTTTTTTTTTTGTTTGCATTTTCATAATTCCTTGAATATTTCCATAGAATACTGGAGAGAATCTAAGAACACTAATGGAGTTTTTTTATATTGAAAATCACTTGAGCATACTGGGATTTGAACACAGGCTTCGTCGCTTCGTCTGATCTAAAACGTTATCCACTGCCCCAATCTATTATATTTTTGTACTTTTTGTAGTGTTGAATGGGTATAATAACCCCGTTAAGTTCCTTGAACACTCTCAACCGTTGGTTGGTCTAAGATTAGTCCAAAGATTTGCGACAGCCATTTCTATTATGTGCTTCCTGGCATTGTAATAATAACTGTGTTACTACCAAGGATACAAAGTTTAAAATAACACAAAAACCAAAACTTAGACATGAAAAGTGTCAGTTAACACAAAAATTCTTTTTCATTTATTTTTATGAATATGATGCAATTGCCGTATTAATGCCGTGGTTAAAATTAAAAAAAAAAAATTAAAAAATGATATGTTTTTTATTATAATTTTTATTATTATTATTATTATTTATTGAATGCTAAGCTCTAAGGCTTTATAGCATTTTAAAAAATTTCACAATTTGATTGTTAACTTATATACTATACATTTGATTATACATTTTAATATTAATTTAAAGGATTTCAGATTTAATATATAAGAATAAAAATAAATTGCCAGGTATGATGTTAGGTTGCATATATTCCGGATCAACATCTTGATATTTACTATATCAATTGATTAGAGCAGTGCTCACATATGTGAGGCTGATAATCAAGTTCTGTGTATAATGTATGTAGATTCATGCAAACAGAGATTAGAGCAAAGCTCACAGATGCAAGGGTAGACGGACGGGGTCTACCTCCGGCATATGCCAGGCGAGACGGAGGTGGTCTCGCTTTGGATAATCATGTATGAATTTAATCAACTTGATAGTATTGCCAAACACATCCAGGAGAATTTAAAGTATTCTTGTGAGAGCATAATCCAAATCAACCTCGGTACTGGAGATCAGGGGCGGTTCCAGGAATATATTTCGGGGGGCGTTTCAAAAATATTTATGTACGTTATATATATAAAGGGTAGTTAAATTTTAAAGGCCGATGTTGATTTTGAATAAAACACAAATTATTAAGGAAATTATTGTCGTTTCTTTTTATTATGATAATATTGGTATGGTTCAATTATGCATGGAACAAAATATCGGCTAAATGGCCGCCGCGACCTCGGCTGCACACCTCCATCCGATGGCCCAAATTTTCGATGACGCCGAGGCATAAGTGAGGTTCTATGCCGTTAATGTTCCGAATTGGTGGGGTGCAATAAAGCCAACGGCAATAAGGCCGAATTGGCTTTATTTCCTTTTCAAAGAGAAATAAGGCCGAAATTGTGAATTTGGTCTTATTTCCATTTGAAAAGGAAATAAAGCCTAAAAAAAAATTTAGCAAAATGGTAATAAGGCCGAAAAATAATTTTTGCAAACTAAGGATTATTTTTTATAATTATTTTTAATAAAAAGTACGCACCCTGTAGTCTGTTGTTTGAAAAATTACTGGATTCAGCGTAGGTACTCAATTTGCAAGAGAACAGTTGCCATTGTCAACCTCAATGTGCTTGTTTTCGTATCAACGCGAAAAATTTATTAGTAGTAGTTCAATAGTGAAGGTGAAGAAGTTTTAATTTTATAAGGAATGAGCGCCGCAGGCAATAAATTTTTATTAAAAATCGCGGCGATTTATTATAAACCTGCGGCGCTCATTCTTTATAATATTAAAGCTTCATTAAAAATTTTAATAAAAATCGCGCATATTTTATAAATTTTCATTCATAACTTTTACGTTTATATTTTACATTTTTTTCTCGACCACTAACAAAAAGATGTAAGTTCTTTAGCATTTAAACGATCATATTTTTCGCTTTAAACGGATATATATTTCTATTATTAGAATAAGATATCCTAGTCTTCTCAATAAAAAAATATGTAAATTTTTCAGACTTTCACGATTTTTATCTCCTAAACCATTTGAGACCTACCTATTTTTTTTGCAGCATTAGATTTAGAAGTTCCATACACATTTAAAAAACAAAAAAAAAAAAAACGAAGCGTGTTCCTAGAGTGCAATTATTCCAAAATATGTACATTTTTCAAACTTTCACGATTTTTATCTCGTAAACCATTTGAGACCGACCTTTTTTTGCAGCATGTGCATTAGGAGCTCCAAATACACATTTAGAAAAAAAAAGGAGCATGGGCCCTAAAGTACAATTATTCCAATACTTTATATCTTTAATTTTTCATTAAATAAAACTAAAAAACTTATTTGATGGCGTTTTAATATTGGTTCCTTTTAAAGGGAAATAAGGCCAAATTGGCTTAATTTCTTTTTCAAATGGAAATAAGGCCGAATTCGGCCTTATTGCACACCGCCGCCGAATTATCTCATCCTTTAGCTTTTGAATTGTTGCTGGCTTATCGACGTACACCTTTTCTTTCAAATAACCCCAAAGAAAGAAGTCCAACGGTGTCAAATCACATGATTAGTGGCCAAATGACATCGCCACCACGTGAGATAACACGGCCATTGAATTTGTCGCGCAAAAGAGCCAGTGTTTCGTTAGCTGTGTGGCAAGTGGCACCGTTCTGTTGAAACCACATATCGTCCACATCCATATCTTCCAATTCGGGCCATAAAAAGTTCGTTATCAACTCACGCTACCGAACACCATTCACAGTAACTGCCTGACCAGCCTCATTGTGGAAAAAAATACGGCCCGATGATGCCGCCAGCCCATAAACAGCGCCAAACAGTCACTCTTTGTGGGTGCATTGGTTTTTCGACAATCACTCTTGGATTATCATTCGCCCAAATGCGGTAATTCTGCTTATTGACGAAAATTTATCATCCACTGTTGCCATTTCTTGCCACCATTCTGACCGTGTAAATGCAAGTCTTTATGCATAATGTTCATCAACGACGAACGTGAGAGGTGCAATTGTTGGGCACGACGACGAGTTGAGGTGGACGGCTCTTCAGCCACACTATCGCGAACAGCAGCAATATTTTCTGCAGTACGAGCATGCACTGGTGTTTTCACATCTCCTATAGACCTGGTTTGTTCAAATTTTTGCACGATTTTTCCGATTGTACGCACATTTGGACGATTAAATTGACCGAAAAAAATCATGAAGTGCTCGATATGCATTTTGATTTGAAAGCTCATTTTCATAATAAGCCTGAATAACTTTAACGGTTCAAATTGAGTTAGTCTGAAATTGAGAAATGTCAAATGAAATGCAGAAAAAAAGTTGACATTTAGGTGTGGTTTATATTCAACATCGGCCCTTAAAATTTAACCACCCTTTGTATACATTAGAGCGGGATAATTTTTTTTCAAAAAATCGTAGGCGTGGGAAGAAACCGTTAGTCTAAAATCTATTTCGAGCCTCTGGTTTTTCAAAAGAAGGTTATAATTTGTGTTTTGCTGCAATATGTGAAAAAATTATTCCACTTATTGGAAAAAACTTTGCTACGAAAAAAATAGCCATCCACATTTCACTCCATATTCACTCCATATTCACTCCATATGATTGTGTGGTGCTCAGGATTATTTTTTTGTGTTAAATACCACAAGCTGACGCTGGGGTGAAGATAATCATAATAATAAAAGTTATTTCTCTGTTTATTTGACTCGAATACAAATATTAAAGGCCAACATAAAACCAACATCAAAATAAATAAAAACTACAAAAACCGGAATTTTTCTCCATTACTGTATAAAAGGCATTTTAAGTCTACACTTCCGATACTATCGAAACTGTGGGTTTTTAAATTAAGACTGTGCGGTGTTTGGATATATTTTATCCAAAAAATGCGGTGTTTTTGTGATTTCAGGTTAAGATTGTATGTGTGACTGTTTACAGCTACAGGCGCAATATCGCAAAAACAAACAAAAACTGGAACAGAATTCAATACGCGTAGAAACAGCTACAAACGTTTACAGCATAGGGGTGTGTATATTTAAAAAACCAATTTTTTTTCTTTTTGGTACTCTTAGCCCACATAATCTTATATATTAATACGCAAACATCGAATGTTGTCGTACACTTTTTCAATATTTATTTTAGAATAAGGACAATGAAACGTACATCATTCGAAAGGTACTGCACCATAGATGTGCCGAATTATGTTAGATTTTAAATTCATGACCTTTGACCCGAAATATTAACGTTGAAAGTTTATATCAATTTTTGTTAGGGATCTCAGAACTGGGAAGAGGTAAAATGAAGAATGTGATATCAGATGAATGGTCTGGCTGCACAGTATGATTGAATATAAGATTGGTGACCTTTGACCTCAAATATGAGCGGAAAAAGAGTATTTATTAAATAAAAGCTAAACTATAAGGGATGGAAAAACATGATATAAGAGAGAAATTTAGACATTCATAAGATGTGCAAAAAAAAATTTAATATTTTTCACCATCGTTTACGGTTACCCTACAATAAGCACTATTTCATGTAACAAGTGTCAATATATATTGTGATGGTAAAATTGCTTACAAATAGTAAATTTTGAAAAATTTCCGTTATTTTGACATCAAAATTATTGTGATATCTCGAAAACTATAGATGTTTTCAGTACAACGTTTTTTGTATGAAAATTCGTTGGTTCAGAAAAATAACGGTATACGAAAACTTTTTTGCTAATATTTTCCACGAATAGTATGTAAAAAAATTTCCCGTTATTATGACATCAAAAGTATTGCGATATTTCGGAACCTGTAGATTTTTTCCATGCAATGCATTTCTTAAAGCAATACCATTGCCTCAGAATGAGAAAAAAACAATTGATATTTCAAATTTTGATTTTGCATGCAAATATCTCAGCCATTTTTCAATCGATTTTCCCTAAATTTTCTTTGTCTGAAAGCTTAATTAAATAACTTTTGAGAAATAAGAAAAGATTTACCGTTATCTTACCAATTCAATTTCTTATGTTGTTTTCAAAAACACTCTAAAATATTCGATTTTTGCTCAAAAATTAGACCAGACATTCTTTTTTTGTAATTTTATTTTTGTTTTTCTATTTTCTTGTCTCACACTCTTTCATATACCATATCATTTATTTGCAAAAATTGCTTCATTTTGACACATAATTTAATTCGATGATTTAATCATCGAAAATCATGAGCTACCCCCTATGATTTTTTTGATGAAAATTACATTTTTCAAAATGTTGATTTTGTATTTTTTATAAAGTTCTACAGCTACAAAAATAATTTCTGTGAAAAAATTTTTCAAATATTTCAAACCACTACAAAGTTATATAGGTGTACGCAGAACAGTTAAGAAACATTTTCTCCCGTGTTTCTCAACCAATTTTGATAATTGTTTTTTTAAATCAATAAGAGTTGGGAAAAGAAGTGCACCGAATATCTATGGTGGGCAATTCGACCTCAAATCAGACGTTCCATTCCACTGGTTACATTTGATGGGCGTTGAAATAAAGGCGAGTCACTTTTCATCAGCCCAAATTTTCGGTATAACTTTTGAATTATAAGTCACAAATCAATGAAACTTGGTAAGAACTTCCTTCCTTGACAAAGGGGCGTGGAAACACTCATGCAACTCAAAGCTGTTATATCAAATAGCTTTAGAAGCATTTCTACTAGAAAGTAGAATAAGGGAAGTAGGGTACTGTGGCGGGCATTGGACAAAGGGGTGTGGCTCCGCATATATAAGCCACATTTTTGATATCGAATAGCTTTGAAAGTAAAAATCACAGAACATGGAAAATCAGAATTGAGTTACTGTTTTGTGATTTCCTGCGGTGCGTTTGGTGCGGTATGAGTTCGGTTACGTTTGCATATGAGTGAAGAAAGAAAAAAATGTTGCCAATAAAAATACAAAAAAAAAATCAATTTTTAAATGGTCGAATCTCGACCAAAGGTCATACTAGTAAACATCAATACATCACATTTAAATACAGGTTCTTTTAGAATTTCGGATCCGCGCCTGCTGGAGATAATCTAGAATCTTAAGTTTAATTGAGTATATAGATTCATTTAAAGAAATTACATCTGAAACAAAATTAAAGACACCACAAGCACTTCTCAGCGGTTCATTTTGCAAGTAGTTTGTTCTACAAAAGTTCATGTAAAGTAACTCAAAAGGTCTTCTAGGACGAATAGGAATATTAAAGTAAATTTTACTTAATAAATATGGACTGTCAACATATCCATGCAGAAGTTTAACAATCCAACTAACATTAAGCATAGATCTCCGATTTTTTAAAGTTGGAAGATTTAATAGCTGTAATCGATATTCATAAGGTGGAAGATGAAAATCAGTTATACAGTATAAATTGCTTAAGCAGAACAGAAGAAATTTTTTCTGAACTGATTCAATGTTGTCAATGTAACAATATCGTGGACACCATACAATTGAGGTATATTCTAAGATAGGCCGCACTACTGAAGTGAACAAAGATTTCGATATAAAGGGATCATTAAACTCTTTTGCCCATCGTTTGATAAATCCTAGAGTACTATTTGCTTTATTTATTATTTTAGTTATATGAATATGAAAGCGAAGTTTAGGATCCATGGTAACTCCAAGATCATGGAAACTATCTAAAGATTCTAATGTGTAATCGTAGATTTTGTGAGATGATTTCCTCATACCAGTATCGACCACGGCTAAGAGGTCCCAAAACAAAAAGTCAATTTTTTTTAATTTTTGACTCGAATAACCGAAAAAAATCTCATTTCAGAAAATAACTGTTATTAGTCAACCTAAAAATTTATTCCTCAAAAATAAAAGTTATGCGGCTACCCAAAAAAATTTTTTCTTAAAAATAAAAGTTATTCATAACGCATATTTTTATGGATTAAAATTGCCCAATTTTTTCTGCTGTGAAATAGAAAAAAACAATTATTTTCGGTCCCTGGAGAAAAGGAAAAACAAACAATAACGACTATTTCTGTAAATTACTGGACCGATTGAAGAACGAAATCGAAAATAAATGGAACCATTTATCAAAAAAAAAATCATATTTTTGCAAAACAATGCTCCAGCTCACAAATCGATCGAAACCATGGCCAAATTGCACAAGTAATGCTTTGAACTGCTTTCTCATCCCTCATATTCTCCAGATTTGGCCCCCAGTGCCCATTATCTGCTTCCAAACTTTAAAAGGTGGCTCCAGGGAAGGAGATTTGTGACGAATGAACAGGTCGAATTGGAAACGGAAGCGTATTCCGGAGATCTTCAGAAATCTTACTATTCAATTCAATTCATCGCAATGCTAGAAAATCGTTGGAAAAAGTTCATCGAACTGAAAGGGGACTATGTGGAAGAATAAATAATTATTTTGACAAAAATCGTGTGTTTTCTGTGTTAGGTCGGCAGCATCTTGAACGCCTTAGTAGTTGCTCATTGCCATTTTGCAAAGACGGATGAGTTTTGCAGTAAAACCAAATTCAGACATGGTGGAGTATAAGTGATTCCTTATTGGACTGTCGAATGGTACTTTGTAATCGGTAAAAAGATAGTGTTTCAGTTATAGTCTTCAACAATATTTGTCGTAACATAAATATATGGTCGATAGTAGATTTACCAAGTCTGACGCCACACTAATAAGGTCCAATCAGCTGGTTTACGATGGGCTTCAGTCTTATACATAATATGCTGGACTGAACCTAATATGCGATATTAAGAGGGCTTATCCCACGGTAATTGGCTTAAATGGTGGGATCGCCTTTCTTGTGGATTGAACAGAGCACATTGAGGTTCCAATCATTCTAAAACGCAATTGATTGATATGTATTTTTCCAACCATATTCTGCAGAGAATCTCATAAATGCATTTCAATAGAGCTTTGCGTCTATTCTTAAAGAGCTCAGCAAGTTGGCCATCGGTTCCTGCGGCTTTATTGTTGTTAAGCCGAGCTAAAGATTTTAAAACTTCTTAACTCGTATAGTCGGGCAGCGGAACTCTCACACTGCCATCCGCAATTGGGGTGTCATCTCTGTTGACTAAGTTATTATCAGCGTCGCCATTCAGAAGCCTAGAGAAGCGTTCCCTCCACATCATTAGTGTACTCTTGATATATGTCAATAAATTCGCGTGTGTGTCAGTGATAAAACCATCGGCCAGGCATCTTATTTTTTCAGAACTCATTTCTTTCACCATGCATCCTAATTTCCTCGTACTTACGCTTTTCTGTCTCTTTATTTTGGCTGAAAATGCGTCTTTCTTTCTTCCCCAACTCTTGTATCGTTCCTTTGTATACATATCTCCTTGTATCCTCCTGAAGATAATGAGTTAAGCAATATGATACCAATGAATAGATAGGATTCAAAACTACACAACTCTCCAGTATCAATTGAAAATTTATATGGATCGGATATATTCAATTGTGTATCTCAACAATAACTACATTGTAATTGAAGATGAAATTAATGACAAATGAGTCCACCACATTACTTAAAATCAAAGACTACTCATCAGATAAAACTTTTTCTTTGTACCTTTTGGCTGGAGTAAAACGAGTAATCCTTAAACATTATCAGTTTAACGCAGTGCATAAAAAGGTTAAGCATGCTCACATGAAAAATAATTATTCTATTTTATACATCAGTGCCATTAACGTCACCTGCAAAAAAAAGTAACGTTTCTACATATAAAGTAGTTGCCTTAGAAAAAATTCAAATCATTTGTATTTTTTTTCGCTTAAAAAACCTTAGCATACCCTTTGGAAAACATTCTTTTCAAACGATTTAAATCACAACGCCGTAGAATAATGTAATGACAGAAGAAAACCTCTCTCATGCACACACATCACACACGTTCACCCAAGCATATTTCAGTTCGTCTGTAGCATATTCCCATTGTGCAGTAAAATTGTGCAATTATGCAAATATGTTTAACACTCTGCTAGCAGCAAAGTCTAACAACTAATCCCGCATACGTGCGCGCCCGAGCATAAAGTACTTACTTATTAGCAAAATGTTAAAAGCTAATTGTTGCATGCATGGTACGAGTACGATTTTCAATAAAATTTTGCATCCATTTTAAAAAGTTTTATTTTTCTTTGAACTATTTGCTGGCGGATTGTGTGGTGTAAATGCACAAAAGCAGCGAAAAAAAAGAGTTTATAGCGTAGTGATAAAAAATTCTTTTATGTGAAGAAAATACATAAAAAAAAAACGGAGAAATGTTGAAATAATATCATAAGTGAACTCTGAACACAGTTGCATGAAATGGTTTAAATGGCATTCGTCCATTGAATAACCAATGATCAGGAGGCCTCGGTAGTCGAGTAGGTAGAATGCTCGACTGCTACCCCAGAGGTCCCGGGTTCGATTCCCGGCCAGGCCATGGTCCTTCGATTTAAACCTTTTGCATTTGCAATTTTCCATCCTCATTTCTAATCAACTGAAATTGAAAATTCATCAATATTTACGACTTGAAGTTGTAATTGATGGTAGAGAAGTTTGTGGATGCGATTGCCTTATAACTTGAAGTGACTGAGGGAAAGGCATAACACTTGCCTCTGATTCAAATTCACGTGTTTCTTTGGATTTCCACCACGCTTGGAGCATTCTACACGTGTTTCACTTGATTGACCTTTAGACCTTTCTTACCACTAATCTATCGCCTCATTTTCGAACCAAGGCAGACTTGACGGAATAGGTATTCCACCTGAAATCCTTAGTTCAAAGCTAAAAAAAAAAAAAAAATTCTGCTTTTTTTAATGTTTTTTTTCAGTTTTTTTCTATTGAAACTTACTCATCTAATTCGAAGTTCGAACATTATATAGTGCTCTTCAATTTCTTTGAACAAAATTAATTACATATATATTTATGAGCTCAAAATTGATTACGCAATGCCCCTTCGAGTTGTTTTGTTTTTCAACTTTCTTACTAACGATTTTGCCAATTCTATAGCATCCTATACGTGGCGTCCGTGGCGTAGTTGGTTAAAGTGCGTGGCCGCTATGTCAAAGAACTTTGGAAACCCAGGTTCGAACCCCAGCAGCGACAGAAAATTATTTGAATTAAAATAATTGTTCTGTACGGCCGCCACCTCTCTGCAGACAATGGCAAACCTCAGAGAGTAATCAAAATGCCATGTAAAGCTTCTTGAGAACGAGAACTTTCCGTTCATTGCCGTTCGGAGTCGGCGTTAAGCATGTAGGTCCGGTTCTCGGTCAATTGTGTACAAACTTAATAACACGCACAACACAATTGATCATAAGAAGCTAGGTCAAAGTCCTTTAAAGGGCTGAAATGGCCAGTTATTTATTTTTTTTTTTATTTTTATAGCATCCTATACATATAGTAAAGTGGCTAGGGTTTGATAATCTTAAAATAAAGATTTATTGACCTTTTCCTATGACATTTTTTTAAAATTCGCCAATTGAATACAAAGTTGAATACAAAGAAAAGAGCTTGATTTGAAATTAGGACACTATTGTGGAGCTCAATACGTTAAGTACATGTATCGGAAAAATAAAAAGATACCAAAGACAGACAATTTCACAACACATGTTGAGCATGTTGAGCATGTTGAGCTGATCAGAAACTAATATTTATGCATTTAACAGGCACATACTCAACATTTGCACAACAGTTGTAAAGCTAACTAAGAATTTCGGAAGTATCGATGAAACACAAGGTAACACATACAAAAAAGCAAAATAAAATTTTAATTTTTCTGGTTTTTTTCTATAATTACCCTGTTGCGTTATGTTATGTTGCGTTAAGTTGCTTTTTCAAGGTCCTCAAAATAGTAATTTTTTCAGAAATGACCACTTCATTCGACCCAAATCTCTTATCGTCGAGAAATTTGGTCAGGTGAGGAAATAGGAAATAGTCGCAAGGGGCTAAACCTGGAGAATATGGTGGATGGGATAGCAGTTCGTAGCCCAATTTATGGATTTTTGCAATGAATGGAAGATCTTTATTTGTCAAATGCGATCGTTTGACCGCTACAATCAATATCAAATCTGTCTAGCAGCTGTGAATAAGATTCACCGATGATAGTTATACCCTTTCCTAGGTAATCGATGTAAATGACCTTGTTGGCCGTTTACCCGGCGAAGTCTACTGCTTTGATTGCTTCTTGATATTTTGTGGGTTGTGATGTATTCATGTTTCGTCTACGCTTACGAAACGGCGCAAAAACACTCCTTTAAAGTGGTCACATGGCTGCGCTTATAGTCCAGTGGGAGCCATCGTAGCACCTTTTGCACGGATAGCTTTATCATGCCCAAGTTTTAATGTAAAATGTGATTTACACCTTCAGTTGAGATGCCTACAGCCTTGCCAACCTCGCACACTTTGATGGACAGGACTTGAAAAAAAGATATCTTCTCGGGATGTAAGACTGTATCTTGGGCCGGAATATTAACTGTTGATGGATCAATTTCACCATTACTTACAAGAGAGCGTACTTTTGATTCCAAGAGCTTCTCTCGTAAAAAGCAGTACAACATTTTTTCAAGCTGAACGTTGTTTTCCAAGTGCCCACGAGTAGCCTTGTGCATCAAGGTGTTCTTTTCCATAAGTACTACACCTTACCCACGCAGCGAAGTAAGGATGTTTTGCATCTGCTTGAAGCCTACGTTGTCAGCGCCAACAATGAAGCATTTTGAATATTCATAGAAGAGTTCTATGACTTTAATGAAGTATTAAGCTATCAAGGCTGCTTTGTTCGCCCTAACCAACTTGAGTTAAGGTGTAATCTTAGGAACTCTCAAAAAATGTGAGAACAAAGCACAAGCGTTTTCAGTGGTAACTTCACATCCCGCTTACAATTCAGCATTACAATGGGATCACCGAAAAATTTGTATTAGCGGCTTTTATGCTGTAAACATTAACAATAGGAATTATTAACCAAACATTTTTGCCCAGCATAGCCAGGACATTAGAAATTTTATTCTTAATGAGATTGTTCCCGAAACAATAAAGCAACAGCACTTATATTTAGGCCATTTCAACCATTTTTTAAAACCGATTTGAGCAACCCAATGGAAAATTGAAAACTGAGAATTAAGCAAGCAGCAGTTTGATTGGTGTTCGAAGAAATTTTTCAAGTAAAGTTGAAGCATGTTTCGAACACGAGAGGGCGACATTTTGCTCTTTCTATTCTCGCAGGAGCTTAAAAAATTTTTGAGGCAAGTACGAAACTTAAAGACGTTGTATAAAAAAAAAAAAAAAAACGAAAAACACTACTTACGTTTATAATTATAATTGTAATAAATGTCATTGAAAACATATTCTCCCAATTAACACGTTTAAATGTACGAAACATAACCATAAGCTTTAAAGCTCTGAAAGTATGCAGTGAATTTTTGTTTTGATCGCATTGATTGTATTTTAACAAACCTGATACACAAACAACACTTTGTATCACCCGCTTTCGACGAATCCTAACAACATCTTCTAACCTATAACCCCTGCGTCAAACTTGAGAGTGCGGTGTATT
Source organism: Pherbina coryleti (assembly GCA_943735915.1). NCBI lineage: Eukaryota > Metazoa > Arthropoda > Insecta > Diptera > Sciomyzidae > Pherbina > Pherbina coryleti. The sequence goes on along the minus strand of OX030950.1, from coordinate 17,401,956 downwards.
AATTAAAAAGTAAAGTAGTGAAACGTAAAAGCTCAGCTATTCCAACTACATCAACGCTACATCAAAAGCATACCAGTCCATTTACGCTACATACACACACACACATACAGACACAGAGAGACGAACATCATGCTGCGCACATTATTTTGAAACAGCTTCCTTTCCCTCATTTAAGCAATGCTTAAAATTGTCTTTTTAATGACAATGCCACGCAGTAACAACAACAACAATAACTACTACGTATTTCATCGTCAGTAGCGGCAACAATAAAATAACAAACCAAAAAACAACAACAACGACAACAACTTTAGCAACAACCTTGCTGTCAGCATTTTGTCTATTTTCATTCTTGTTAGTCTCAGCATTGTTGTTGTTTGTATTTTTTGGTCTTGTTGTTGTTGTTTTTTATTGTTGTTGTTGTCAAGTCATTCACGCCATATTAAATAAAATAGATTTCTGCACAATTTTGATCCTTGCTCACTCCGTTATGTGTTTTGCTTGCTTCTTCAGTGCTGCTCGAAGTTTTTTTTTCACTTCTAGAGTTTTTCCTCATTAAAACGATTCAGAGTAAAAATCAGGAAAATATTTCCTTTACTTGTTAAACCTTAATTAAGCACCACACAAATGTATCAAGAATTTCAAATAAGTACATTTTTCTTCTTTCTCAAGTTCAAGTAACTTAAAGATGTTCAAAAAATTGTTTCCACAATTTGAAGTATCTTAAAAATGTATTTGAAGTTTATGTTTGTAGGAAGAGCAGCTCATCCTTTACGATGTTGACAAGACTTACAAGAAAGGTAAGAGGTATTACTATCTTTTAAAAGAAAAAAAAACATAAGTTACCTGCCATCTGGCTGAGCAAATTGAGGTTATGTTAATTTTTTTTTTTCATTTTTTTTCGGAAAGCTCTGTATCTCGGCTATTTCATCTTTTTCTAATTATTGTTTTATTTTATACGGAAAGGTCTTTTAAAGACCTTTCCAACAAGCCCAAAAACAAACAAATCCGACCACTGGCTCAGAAGTGGTCGACAATTTTGAACCCGCTGCCATTTCGCACCCGTGCATTTTCGGACATGGTCCTAGTGGACTTTTCTTCAAGAAATGAGCCAAGGAATACGCTGGAAAAATATGGCCAGAACTTCCTGAAACACCCTGTATATCTTGTAGCACTTACATGTTTAGATAAGACACTGCGTCTTCGAACCATGCCATAGTTGGTCAATCTTAAAGATTATTTCATGTAAACCTGTTGTGAATTATAAGCATGCCAACATAAGTTGAAGTGGGAAACATTTTCTTCAACTTTTAACTGTTAATAATTTCAAGTAAACAATTTGCTAAAAACTAAAATAAATCTCAGCGATTTCTTAAATTATGAAAATATTTTCCTGACTCAAGTCTTGTTCCAGGTTCTGGAATCAAGTATTTTATTCTTGTTGCAAGCAATCATTTATTTAACTCAATTTTAGATATAAATGTAAGACAGCCAATAAAATTTACACAACAGATATTATTATTCAGTATTTATTATTCACTAATTTATATATTCATGTTTATAAAGTAGTTTTAGAGTAGTATAAGTGTTTTAAAAATTTTAAGTGTATGGTTTAGTATTATTTTAATATACAGCGTTTAAGTTATGTTAAGATTTATAATTCAAGTATCAAGAAATTTATATTTATTAATATTAGTTTAAAGTAAGTTTAAGCAACACAAACAACTTTTATTTAGCAAAGACTCGGCAATAAGGTTTCTGATCGACTTCGGGCAACTGACAACTGACGACTGACTGCCCGCTTCAATTTATCGTTCTGCTTCTCTCCTCCCACGCTACTTCTTTTACATTCGGCCATCCTACTCGTCATCAGCCGCAGATGACAGATCTTCGTTGGTTTCAGCATACTTCCAGAGCTTAATGTTGTCGCAACTTGTTGACGTATTTATTGGGCCATCGAAGTCTGCAGCTTTTACAACATCGTATCTACCATTTCTTTTAACTTTACTAATCCTGTAAGGCCCCAAAAATTCGCTGGCAAGCTTTTTCCCAGCAACAAACTGCGTTCTTTTTATCGCTACTAGATCACCTATTTTATAACCAACTTCATCTTTTCGGTGTTTGTCGAAATTCTGCTTATAAAGTTTCTGAGCGACATTTATCTGGTTCTTAGCATCCTCTCGGATTTGTTCCCTGTCTCTTTGGTAGTGAGCTACTAGTTCCTCTTGAAGTGTGTCTAGTATTAAGCTGCTAGTATCGCTCTTCATTTTAATACCAAATAAAACTTCGAACGGAGAAAATTTTGTTGAAGAATGTACGCAACAGTTAATGGCTCTTTGTACTTGGCCAGCAAACTTATACCACTTTGACGGGTCATCGGAAGATAGTTTTGCAATAATAGACAATATAGAGCGATTGACTCTCTCTATCTGACCATTCCCGCGTGCGACTCCCGTAGTTACTTGTATATGATCAACATCATTATTTTTACAAAATTCTTGAAACAAATTTTAGGTGAATGCAGGCCCTTTATCGCTGATAATTCGGCTGGGGTATCCAAATATGTCTGACCATGTTTTTAAATTCTTTACAACTTCTTCAGCACCCGTCGACTTTGTGGGGAATAACCACACGAACTTGGTAAAGCCGTCCACCATTGCGAATATATATTTGTACTGTTTAGAAGTTGCATCCATTGGGCCTAAGTGATCTACGTGCAGTGTCTGAAGCGGGATGTCACCTTTTTCTAAACAATGGAGATAACCCTCTTTTTTTCCTAACTTTTTATTGTGTACTATGCACTTTATGCAATTATTTATGTATTGGCTAACTTTTTTCTCCAGGTGAGGAATAAGAACTGTTGTTGGATTGAATGCATTGTTTTTTGAAGTGAAAAGTGTCCACTTTCATGAGCGTTGCGAATTATTTCTATTTCCATCAACTTAGGAACAAATAACAAATCGTTTCCATCAATAGTTTTGTATACCAGGACACCTTTGCATTTAAAACTATCGTATGGTTTGACATTTAAAATTTCTCTTATCATCTTAATACGTTCGTCATCATATTGTAGTTTTTCGAATCTTGAAGTTAGTTCCGAAGATATCATCATTATTTCTGCCGGGTATCTACTTAAACTATCTACATGTTTCATACGAACTGCTGGGCGGTGCTCAACTGTGAATGTAAAGTCTTGAAAATGCATTATCCATTGGGCTACATCTCGAGGTACATCTACCTTAGATGTTGTCTGTTTGAATGCTACACAGTCAGTTACCAACTTAAAGTTTATGCCCAATAAATAGTATCTTAATCTTTTCATCGCTAAATATGCCGCTTTTACCTCTAATATGTAGCTGTGAAGACGCTGTTCTTGAGGATTTGTTTTTTTACTCCAGAAGTACGCGGGATGTAACTGACCTTCAAATTGCTGGAGAATAGCCGCCCCAAAGCCATCTTTTGATGCGTCAGTATGTAATTCAGTAATAGCTCCTCTGTTATATATCCTCAGAACAGGTTCCCGTGTGAGAGCTGATTTAAGATTCTGAAAAGCATTTATTTCTTCGGTATTCATGTTGAAAGTAGCATTTTTTTTTAATAAATTAGTAAGCGGACGAGCAATTTGTGCATATCCAAAAACAAACTTTCTGAAATACCCCGTAAGTCCCAAAAATGATTGAATATCTTTGATATTTTTAGGGACTGGAAACTTCTCCACCGCCTTAGTCTTCTCTTTTCCGGGCGAAACTTTACCATCCTGTATGGTATGACCCAAAAAGTTGATTTTAGTGTTAAGGAAACTACATGTTGACCATTTTATTCTTAAATTAAAGCGGGACGCTTTGTATAGTACCAATTTCAACTTTTCTAGGCAAACATTCTCGTTTTCTCCATATATAACAATATCATCCATGTAAAGCTCCATTACATTTTCATATATTAAGTCTTGGAAAATATGGTTAACGTACCTGATAAAATTTGCAGGCGAGTTGCAAAATCCGAAAGGTGCTTTGTTGAATTCAAATAAACCATCTTTTGTGATAAAAGCCGTGTATTTTTTGCTTGACTCATCTATGGGTACGTGGAAAAATCCATTTTCCAAGTCCATTACTATAAAGACTTTAGCGCTCTGCAATTTCTCCACTACGTCTTCAATCAACGGAACAGGGAAGTAGTCCTTCAGAACCATAGCGTTCAACTGCCGAAAGTCAACACAAACCCTGTAGCTACCGCACTTCTTTCTAACAACAACAACTCTGCTTGCCATTTGTGAACTGGATTTTCTTATTATTCCATCTCTCAACCACTCTTTTATTTGCATTTGCACTACTTTTTGTTCTGTCTCTGGTAATCTGTTTGGGGAATGACGAAAAGGCTTTATTTCGAGTTCCGGTATTATTTTCATTACGACGGGACATTCCTCTACAGAAGGTAGTGGTTTATATGTTGATATTAACGCTTCAACTTCTTTTTTATACTTCAGGGGTACATCAATTTCAAATGCATTAATATTGTACACATTCAGTTGAGAATTTTCACCGTTTGTATCGTCAGTTATTAAGCGATCAAAACTAAACCCGCTACCGTCAGAGTAAAATACAAATTTAGCCATAAAATCATAACCGAGTAAGGATTCATATTTTATCGCACCGTCTGGTAATATAAGAAAGTCATGTTTTGTCTGTATATCATCAACACGCACAATACCAGTTATGCAACCAATGGGTTCAGTGGATATATTTCCAAGACCAAACAGCCGCGAACCGCTGGGTCTCATAACACAATGTTTAAAATATTTATCGTATGTACTTTTTCTCATTATAGTTACATCCGAACCGGTATCAATTAAGCATTCAAGTTCGACATCGTTAAAACTTATTTTTTTACACCGATTGCGATCTACAATTACATTGATATTTTTTTCTGAATTTTGATTTTGCAACCTTAAATGACAGTTTTTCGAAATGTGACCATTTTTGTTACAACTAAAACACTTTGTTTCCGATTTGCACTCGCTCCTTTGATGTTCTGTTGAGCCGCAATTATAACAATGTTCTTTTGCACTATTTGTTTTATAAAGTGATTTGTTATAACTTTTATTATAACTTTCTGTTTGAGCTGTATGATTCATATGATCGTATATTGCATACTTTTCACGTAATTCTTCAAAAGAAGCAGCACTATAAAGTAGATATTTGAACTCGCTTTTCATTCGTAACCCATCAACTATATACCGGATAACCGAAACGTTTTCAACATCACCTACTGCAGCTATTTTTCTCATTTGAAGAACGTATTCATGGAACGATTCGGTGTCACGTTTTCTTCTATTTGCTAATATATTATGAAGATCTGCACTACTGTATGTTTTGTGAAATTCATTTATTAAAACCTGCTTCAATGATAAATAGTCACTTACACTTACAGCTTCTAAAAAAAGTTTCGCGGTGCCGCTCATTTTATTTCGAGCTTGAACGTATTTTTGTTTTTCAGTTAAATCATATGCATCTGCATTTTTTTCAAAATTATTTAACCAGGACTTAATTGGTATGGACTCGCCATCGTAATCAGGAACTATTTTCGAAAAATTGTCTACGGAAATATTTGGTTTGTTTTTATCTTCATCTTCTTTAAGCAATTTCAATGTCAATAATTTGATTAAATCACTTAATTCGCTCTTTTGTACATTAATTGACTCATTTTTTTCACTTTGCATTTCTTTATTTGCTATTGCATTAGAAATGCAGTTATCAGCGCTGAGTGACTCAGTACCATTATATACTTCGTTTTTCTCAATAATTGAGTCCGGTTTTACAGAATTTTTCGGCATTATTTTTTTATCCATTCTCACTTCGCGGTTTATTTTTTGCTGCAGCAACTGTGATCGTGCTCTTGTATTGTAATTATGTAACTTGACACTCGACTTCGTCTTTCTATTTTTACTTCGCATTAACTCTCTTATACAAAATAACAGTATATAGTTTATATTTTCATTAGTTGTACAATGTAAGAATTTAGCTTTGAACCGGTAATTAGGTTTTTAACACAACTGTACTATTTTTATAAATCACGTATAATTTTTTAGGTTGAGCCCCCAAATGTAAGACAGCCAATAAAATTTACACAACAGATATTATTATTCAGTATTTATTATTCACTAATTTATATATTCATGTTTATAAAGTAGTTTTAGAGTAGTATAAGTGTTTTAAAAATTTTAAGTGTATGGTTTAGTATTATTTTAATATACAGCGTTTAAGTTATGTTAAGATTTATAATTCAAGTATCAAGAAATTTATATTTATTAATATTAGTTTAAAGTAAGTTTAAGCAACACAAACAACTTTTATTTAGCAAAGACTCGGCAATAAGGTTTCTGATCGACTTCGGGCAACTGACAACTGACGACTGACTGCCCGCTTTAATTTATCGTTCTGTTTCTCTCCTCCCACGCTACTTCTTTTACATAAATGCTCATTATTAATTTATTTTTCTTAATTTGAGTTTTTTCTGCTTGATTTAAAAAAATGAGGCTTCATTCTAAATTTTCTTAGATCAAGCAAAATATTTGCTTAGTAATAGAATATTATCTTATTCTTTCCGTGTACAATAATTTAAAGGTAACAATCTTACCATCTAAACAAAAAAAAAATCCAACCCTTTATTGAAAAAAGTTTTCGAGCAATGACTATTCTTTTCTAGTGAAAAAAATTATCACCTTTTTCTGAAATAAAAAAAAACAAACACAGCATGCCACTTCCACAATAACTAATATTTTGACCTAAGTTTTTACCTACCTTTCTATTGATATATTTACTTCCAAATGGCGCTAAAATTATATAAATCGGTTGCAACAAAAAATTGAGGTTTTGGCCCAACGGACTTAATTCTTGAATTCACAATCTAAAATATGAGCGGCAGATTTTCTAATAAACACTTAGTGCTAATAGCTTTGCTATTAGATGATTTTTTTTATTCATTTTTAAATTAATATCTTAATAAATTTTTTAATTAATTTTTCATAAACCATTTTTTCAACAATTTTTTTTTTTGCTAACAAAGCGAAGACAAGCCGATTACATTTCTTTGCAAAGATAGCTACCGGCCTTTTGCTCGATGTCAACAGTTGTTGCCGTTTTGTCGCCGGTTAGTAGGGATGTATAGTACATAAAAATACAGGGTAGTTTTTTTATTATTAGTATATTTATTTGTACATATATAATTTACATTCATGAAGTTAGGCCCCAGCGCCTTAGAGGCAAATGGCAATTCAAATAATAAATTTATTACAAAAAATAAGTTCAAATATTATGAAGCTTAAAGAAGTTATACAATTAATAAATACTGTAATGTATTTATATGTACACATAAAAAAAAGGAATCCATTATTATGCTACAAAAGTTACATCTTTATTACATAGAAATTCCTTGCAGTAATATTTAAATCTTGAGATTGAATCAAGCTATTTTAAATGGGGTGGTAATTCCTTATATTAACTACACCAATGTAGTCTACGCTTTGTTTGGTTTTTTTCCAATCAACACCTTGGGACCCTAAGATCCGATTGGTTTCTCGTGTTGAAATTTGCTTGATTTTGTGCAAGAGAAATAGTGCGGTGTCCGATATTGTGAACACATTTATAAACAAACATAAGCACCTGATATTCATGGAATCCATAAACTGGTAATATACTCTGAGCTACACTAGTATACAAATGTGTCGGAAAAGTTATCGGTAAATCGGTAAATAAATGTGAAACATGTCTAACAACTGGGAATAATATTCGCCGGTGATCGTTTTACCCTTTTCGGCAGACCTACCTTGGCTTTCTTTGGTGCGCGTTCACTCGGAGAAGTCCATTGTTTTGACTGTTCCTTAATGTCTTGTGTGTTGTGATGTATCCATGTTTCGTCTACAGTTACCAAACGGTGCAAAAACTCCTTCGGTTTGTGGGTGAACATTGCCAAACATGACTGAAGTGATCACACGGCTGCGCTCATGGTCGAGTGTGAGTAATCGCAGCACCCATCGTGCGAATAGCTTTATCATGTTCAAATATTTATGTAAAATGTGATGTTCCCGCTCAGTTAACACCTCACATACTCTCATTTATCGATTGTTCAATATCAATCCATGGATTTTATCGAAGATTTCTGGCGTAATTACCTCTTTTGGGCTTCCTGAATGTCACTTGTTCACCACTCTTGCAAGCCACGTCTTAGCTACTGAAATTGATAGTGCAGAGTCCCTATAATATTTACCAAACCTCACCTTGATTTTGGCGATGGGTTTTTTAAGCAAAAAATAATGCTTCATGAGTACACGACATTCACTTTTTTCCATTCTCATCAAAATTCACGAGGTTGTTTACTTTCAATGGCTGTCAAACACAAACTAAATGATGCAGCTTGGTCAAAATTTTACAGAAGTCTCTTAAAAGATAGTGGTTGACAGCACCAGTGTTGCATTTAAAGTTACTACGTGGGAAATTCAAAAAGTCACTGACTTCTCAAATTGCTTCACGAGGGCAAAAAAAAATTATAAAAACAACTGTTTTTTAATTTAAATAAAAAAAAAACATATATAATATATAATAAAAAAAAGAATGCGATATTGTAACCTCCATTTTGAATTTAGTTATTCTGACAGCAAAATGGTTATCAGCTCCCCCAAAAATTATAAAATCATCAACTTGTCAAAATTCGTCCTATAGAAAAATGTGCTCCTCAAATTGTTAAGGAAAAATATAGAGCGATTATTCATTTCGAAAATTTCGTCATATTGGAGCGATCTGAAAGCCCCGCAATACCGTTTGTTGCCTTATGATTACAAGAAATCCAAATCGGTACAAAACTTTTGCCATATTCGTTTCTCCATTTTGAATTTCGTAACTCTGATGCCAGAACCATTTAACAACGACTCCAAAAAATATAAGTTCACCTACAACTTTGAAATTTCGCCCAATAGAAAAATGTTCTCCTCAAAGTGTTAAGAGAAAAAAATATAATTTATTTGAAGAGCCACTTCGTTAGGTGGTTATTTGCTAGTAATTTCTATAAAAAGAATACCCGAAGGAAGAAGTTTCAATGTCACACATTTTTCTACTTCAGAAAATCTGCTTCTTATTTAACTTAATGTAAGGGCCTATTTGGCCATAAGTCCACAATTTATATAGATTTGATTTGATTGACCTTTTTTTTTTTTTTTTGTTTTGGCCTTCATATCGAAGTGGCTACAAGTAACATTGTGGTAACCAAACTCAACAACGAAGAAATGTCCTTAACGCAAAATAGCAAATCAAAAACTAATGACGAAATAAGAATATATATTTTTTTTTTTTAATTGTTTCCTTTAAAGTACATAAACATTTTTTGCAAACTAAGCAACACAAATGCCACAAAAGGCACCACATCTTCCAAAAAAAAAAATTCATATCGAAGCAAAATTCTACAGCAAATACTCCATTCGAGGTCACAAAATTTCAATTTTAAGTGGTATCCAAAGAAGTAAAGATGGTGTAATGAGGCCACTTACGGAGTGTGAAGCGGAGGCAGCAGGCCTGAAAGCTTATTCCTCCGACGGCAGCATAAAATATCTGAGTGTTGGAAGCTGCTAACTCATTTAAATGTGTCATTGTGTGTGTGTGCGCATTTAATATGTGAGTATGCGTGTGTGTGTGAGCATATTTATGGCTTGTATTCCCTTTGGTTTGATGTTGTTGTTGTTGTTGTTTCTGCTTCAAGAAATCAACAAATGGAATAATGAAGAACATCCGGTCTTGTTAGCTTGTTTTTTTATACATTCTTGTTTATGTTGCTGTTGGCAAAATATAGTCGAGATATATTTTGTTGTTGCTGTCATTTTACGAGTGTGCGTAAATTAAACGGATATAAAAAAAAAAAACAGGATGTGTTGCCAGTTTTTGATAAACATGTTAAAAGTAAATGAAGTACAACTTGATTAAATCGATTACAAAATAAAAAAACTTAGTAGTATGCTTTTGCTGTATGTTTAAGATATATAGATATAAAGATATAAGAAATCACTCAAAACTCTTTTCATACTTCAATAATTGATTTCCAACTAAGATATGATCTTTTTTATAGTTCCAGCCAATCTCGCTGGTTGTTCTCGAAAGACTGTGTAGTGGTACCATCATAGCCACCACATGCCACCACAACATAACTTATTCTTATTTATTTATTTCTTTCGTTCTCTACGTTGCGTCTACCAATGCATGTTGATCGAAAGCAAGTCAAGTGCTTTGAGTAGATGTCGCAACCACGGAAATATGAAATTTGCTTGCACGCTGACCTAGTGACGGCAGCATGTGCAAGCGCTGCACTATTTTTGATTGGTTTGTGTAACGAAAACAATACAAAAAGATCACTCAATTAAATGTTGTAAAATTGAGTGAAAATAAATAATGGGTAAGAAAATTAATATTGGTTTTTTTAATATAAAAAACCCAAAACATTTCAAATAAAATTAAGATTTAAAACGGGACTTGAAAGTTGTTTTTATTTCTAGTGGCATACAGAGAGGCATTTTTGCCATAGCCCAAAACAGCCGATTTAGGCATTAACCCATTTTCAGCTGCCGTTGCGTTTTCGCAACACCAACTTCGAGTATTTATGAAGTAGACAGAAATAGAAATGTCCCGTAGTTTTCGTTCAAATGAAAGCGTGGAATATTGACTTTAAGATTTTTGTTTTAAAAAAATTTGCACCTGTGTTTTTATTTATATAAATGCATATTTAAAAAAAGGCCTAAAAAATACTTTTTTTTAAATGGATGGCAAAGTTATTAAAATAATTTTTTTTTTTTGTGGTTTTAACAGATGTTCGAATTACGGAATTACCAAAACTCAAAAGCATGCAAATCACTTTGATACTTTTCATACATAATTTTCCCGCGTAAATTATCGCTTGTTTCCATTTTCGTTTGACGTTTGATTAAAAAAGATATTGTATTTTATTATTGGTTCAAAAATTAAGTTAAAATTAAATAGTTGTGCGTTTATTAGGTATTAAGTGAAAAATGGTAGCAATAATTTTTGAAAAACAAATAAAGTTGCAAGAAGTAATTGATTCAAGTGGCGATGATGATAATGATAGAATTGCCTTCAATTAAAATACGCAACTGGTGTATATTCCACCAAATACGGGAGATGCACTTAGTGATGAAGAATGCAATAATGATGAAGACATGATGTTAGATATTTACAAATATTTATGATGGTCAGCAGAACATCCAGTACGTTGCCACCAAGGAGCAAATATATCGATTCATTGGAATACTTAACTTGGTAAGTTCAGCCCGATTTAGGTATACCTATCATCAAGCAGGCAATGGCACGATACACTTTCAAGTATTGATGCTACTGATAGATTTGCCAAGGTTCGTCCATTTATTGATTTCCTGAACCGAAAGTATAAGCGGTTTGGTATATTCAATACTTACTTGTCTATCGACGAGCAAATGATTCCATATTTTGGAAGACATAATTACAAAAAATTTATTCGTGGAAAGCCAATACGGTTTGGGTTCAAATACTGGTGCTTATGTTCTGATACTGGCTATTTGTATAATTGTATGCCATATGCCGGTATATCCTCACCATTCGATAAAACCGTTGGTTTGGAAACAGCTGAGGTATTGCAACTGCTGGAATGTGTTGAATATCCAGATCGTAATTCTGTGTTTTTTTGACAACTTTTTTTCGTCATACTACTGGTTTTGTTTACTCAGTGAGCGGAAGTTTGCAGCTGTGGGAACTGTCAGAGGAAATCGGTTGGTGCTAAAGAAAAACTGGCAACTGGCAAAGAGTTGAAAAAGCATAATACGACTATTGCTTTGAGACTAAAAATAAGTTGTTTGTAGCTCGTTGGCAAGACAATTCTGAAGTCACAGTAATTTCAAATTTTGTTGCAGCTGCTCCGGAAGTTCAAACTTCACGATGGTCAAAACAACAGAAGAAAAAAGTGTCTGTTGCCCAACCTTGTCTAATCAACGAATATAATAAGCATATGGGCGGAGAGGACCTGCATGATAATGCAGTATCAAATTATCGTGTAGCTATATGCGGTAAAAAATGGTGGTGGCCGTTATGGACGAATTGTGTAAACTCGACTGTAGGCAATGCTTGGAAGATACAGTGTATGATTGCAAAAACAGAAGGGCAGAAAGCAATGACACAACTTTAGTTCAAGTCCGAAATAGCTCGAGAATTACTTTTGTTTGAAGTTACAGAAGAACAAAATAAATTCGACGAAGTGGAAATTGAAGAGGCAGAAACACCACGACAATTGCCACGTATTGCTGCTTCTCAACACGTTGTATGGAAAACGCCAAGTGGTAAACGGCTTAGATGTGCTGAGTGTCTTTCCTAAACAATATTTCAGTGCAAAAAGTGCAATGTATCTTTGCATCCAAAATGTTTTGCTGAATACCATGCTAAAAACTAAAAGTAATTGTGTAAATTAATTAACAACATAAAGTTTATTACAAATTAATTCAGAATTATCAAAAGAATTCATTAAATAACACATTCGTTATGTTTTACAAACCAAAATATATTGTATGTTTTCTTCGTGTTCTATAAATTGATATGCATGCAATCAGCCATCGTTGCGTTTTCGCAACAGTCTGTTCTGAACAGAGGAAGTGTTTTGGAATTTTTTTAATTGGAAAAAAGTTATCAGTGGGACCTTAATAGACACCAAATAAAGAATAATGAGTTTTACTCAACGATTTCGATGATTCGTCGATAATGGGTTAAGAATAATTATCTTTGTTTCTTTTTTTAAACCCAAAACCTTTTTTTTAAATACATTACAACTGTTTGAAACAGAAAATTGCGGCGAAGAAAATCTCTTTTTTCAAAATGCGACGGAAAAAATCACTTTTATCAAAATGCGGCGAAAAAAAATCACTTTTATCAAGTGCGGCGGATAAAATCACTTTTATCAAAATGCGGCGAAAAAAATCTTTTTATTTTATGCTTACTTTTTTCGTGTTAGTATTTAATTCGTGGTAAAGTTCACTTCAAACATATACTTGTTATATTATTTGTTAGTGAAAATAATTGTAGTGATTTCTAGGAGAAAATTATAAATTTCGAAAATTCTCATTGATTTTTTTAAAAAGTTTTTATGTAAAATTTCGAAACAATCATATGAAATATATCATTATGTTACATTATTTGTTGGTAAAAGTCATTTTATATAGTACTGTAAGAAATTATAAAGATGAAATTATAAATAGAAATAATTATTTGAAAACATAATTTTTTTCAGAAAAAATTGTTCCCGCTCCTTAAAAAATACAGCGTTGTTAACGTCACACTCTGAAAAGAGATTTTCTTCGCCGCATTACATAAAAAGAGATTTTCTTCGCCAAATTTAAAAAAAACGGATTTTCTTCGCCGCACTTTTTTGATATGGATTTTTTTCGCCGCATTTTGCAAAACCAGATTTTTGTCGCCGCAGTTTAAAAAAAAAGGATTTTCTTGATCGCGTTAAAAGAAGAGAAATTCTTCGTAGGAACCGTCGATATGTTTGTTCCCTGAAAACTTATTCAACTCGAGTCAACGTCGAAATTCTAAATGTATTTCTGTTAAAAAAGTTAAAAAAACATCAAAATTAAAAAAAAGTTCCATTCGAAAATTAGTGGCCTCGGTAGTCGAGTTGGTAGCGCGCTCGACTGCCACCCCAGAGGGGTTATTCTCCTCATTTCTAATCAACTGAAATTAAAAATTCATCAATATTTACGACATGAAGTTTTAGTTGATCGTAGAGAAGTTTGTGGATGAGATTTCCTCATAACTTGAATTAACTGAGGTAAAGGCATAACACTTGCCTCTGATTCAAATTCACATGTTTCTTTGGCTTTCCACCACTCTTAGAACATCCTACACGTATTTCAATTGATTGCCCTTTCTTTCCCACTAATCTATCACCCCATTTCGAACCAAGGCAGACTTGACTGAATAGGTATTCCACCTGAAATCCTTGGTTCAAACTAAAAAACAAAAAAAAACAATGACGGCCTTATAGATAATTGTTGTTTTAAAATTAAATATATCTTTCCTTCAAGCTGAAAAATTTCAGCAAAACATTTCAACAAAACAACGACACGGAATTTTTACATTCAAAAAGGTGGCAGCATTGATACCGCACACAATACAAGTTGCTGTCTTTTTTGTTTTTTTTTCTTTTTTGTGGACCTTCCTATTGGGAAAAAAGTAACAACTGTGTATAAAAAACGAATCAATTTTCTTCTCCAATATAGATTCTAGAATTGATTTTTTTTAGCACGCTGATGTCCTGCAAAAAGTAGTACATTCTTTTCTCGCTTCCATATAAATCACTACAGAAATCGATTCTTTTATTCACTTTTTAAATGGATTCTTTTAAATAAAAAGTATTAATTTTCGGAAATAAGAAAACAAATCAAAACAGAATGATGCTTTTCTCGCTTATACCAGAATTTGTTCATTTACCAAAAAAGTAAGCAAGGAATCTAAAAACATTTTCTAGAGTAGAAATTATTATATAGAATCGTAATCGAATCTGGCTGGAATAAAAACGAATCAGTAAACTTTTGGTTGATACATTCTAATTCATAGGTTTTGCTTTAAATTTAAATATTCTTTGGAATACGTTCTAAAATTCAAGCAAAATAATCCATTCCATTTACGATTTTTTTTATAATCGATTTTCATTTCCCCGGTGGGTTTTTGATTTTTATTATGATGCTCAAAAAGAGCTTGAAAATAGAGCTTTTGTCTCACAGCCATGTTGACATATTGTTCTATCTCATGATACAATAACAAGGTCAAGTACCCCTTATTTTTTGTGTTTTCTTTTATGCATTTTTCACAATACCTACAATTCCGTCAAAAATATTTCAAACGAAAACATTTGAACTCACACCCAGAGTTGCTAAAAAAAGTACTATTGTGATTTTGTTTTAATACTTAATATTTCATGCTGCTGTTACTACTTTATACCGTTTGTATATAAAATACAATTTCGCGGCGTATCCACTTTACTGATAGAATAAATATTTAAAATAAAGTTAAAGGAAGAAAAAACCGATGCGTGGTATCTTCCATACAATATTAAATTATCAATCAATTAAATCAATTAAATATGTTTGTGTTTATAAAAGTTGTATTAAAATTAGAATCATTCGTAAATGTAATCAGAAAAACTAATATGCGCAGTATTTGGAAATGGGGCGTGGAACCTTTAATGGAATTATTATTCTAATAATTTCTATATTTTATGTATACATTTTTATTTTTTAAATACAACAGCTTTCTTCAATACATATATTAAAAGCTGCATTCAAAAAAATATTTTAAAATGACTTTAAAATGTTCGATTGTTAAAAAGCTTTTTAATGTTAAAAAGTCTTTTAAAATTTTATTTTTCATAAACATTTTGTAGCTGCTTTGTAGTTATAAAATAGGAACACTTGCGATTTGAAGTGATAAGAGTGTCAATAATGGTTTGTGTATTAGATGAATTTAATGACTTTTTATTTATTTGCCACAATTTCGTCAACATTTTGATATTTAAACATACCATCAACAAAATCATTGGCAATACAAAAAAAAACCGCAATACGATCAGTATTCAGAATAGTGTGAAAATATCCAACTGTAAGCGAAGTGAAAATAGCGGATGTTCTTTTCGTATCAGGAACCAATGTTAGTGCCATTACAATAAGATGTGCATTAAATGCAAATGGTCTATTTGGAAGAGTACCTCGAAAAAAGCCGTTTATATCAGAAAAAAAAAATCAAAGGCTACGCATGGACTTTGCTAAAAAGCATGAAAATAATGAAATTTAATTTTGGAAAAACATAGTTTTCAGTGACGAAATCATATTCGAAATTTTTAAAAAAAAAAATCTACAAAAAATATGGAGAAGCAAAACTCAGGAGTTCAAGGAGCAAAATATTACTCATACAGAAAAGCATGATGGGGGCTCGGTGATGGTGTGCGAGTGTATGACGGCAAACGGAGTTGGAAATTAAACGTTTATTGACAGTACAATGAATAAACTCGGTTACTTTAATATTTAAAAAGAACATTTGCCGGCCACTTGTTAACAAATAAGGATTAGATCGCTTGTAGATGCTTCAGCAGGAAAACGATCCGAAACATACAGCCAAGGTAGTGAAGGAATGGTTGCTGTACAAAACTCCAAAACAGCTGGATCACCCCCCACAATCACCGGACCTTAACCTGATAGAATATTTGTGGGAACATCTGGATAGATAAATAAGAAAGAGGACGATATCCAGCAAGGACTCGCTGAAAGCCGTTTAACTTGAAGAATGGCACAAAATTTCATCAGACGTAACAACGAAATTTGTGGACTCAATGCCAAGATGGTTGAAAACTGTAATTTCAGCACGAGGAAAACAAAAAAAATATTAATAATTGGACTGAAGTTATTTTTTATTTATTTTACTAGCAAATACCCGCTGCTTCGCCGGCGATAAAAATATTAAATATCATTAAAAACTTTAAATCTTAAAATTTAACAGCCGTATTCATATTGAAGTGGGAAGAGTGTAAATAATGGTTTGTGTATTAGATAAATTCAGTGACTTGTTATTTATTTGTCGCAATTTCGTCAAGATTTTGATATTTAAAAATCAAAAGTTTTTCTAAGTCATCTTCACTGAAATAATTGTCATTTTATTATTATTTTTTTTTATAAATATTTTGAAATCTTTGACAAATTTTCATGTTTTTATTTTCTTTTTTTGGAAATTTTTTATATATTTTGAATTTTCTTGAGATATTTTCCAAATGTTTGAAATATTTTGAAGAATTTTAAATATTTTTGACAATATTTGTGCTCAAATGAGAGCAAATAATTTAAAAACTGCTTTATGAGAGGTGTATTATAAACCTTAAAAAAAAATTTTAATTTCAACCATATTTAAAAATCCTTTAATTTATAAACAAACATTTTCAAACACTTTTTGACATTTTGTTTGTTTTTGATACATTTTGAAACAATTTGATACATTTTTGACAATATTTTTTGTGCTTAGATGAGAACAAACAAATTTTTAAAATGCTTTATCGAGGGTTTATTGAAGGTTTCAACCATTTTTAAAATTCTCTTATGAATACAGCCGTTTGAATTTCGGTAAAATTGTATATTTGTGTTGGAGCGACATAGTAGTTCCATCCGAATAAAGTAACCAGCTAACTAATGTAATAAAAAAATAACTAAAGTAATAAACTTTCTGTATCTTCCTGATCATTTTTTTTTCATGCATTGGTTCACTTTTCCTAGCGCTGTGACTATTGGGGTACTCACAGTTTTGTTGTATCTGGTGTGTTAACTACGCCGTCTGTTAACTCTAAAACATTTTGCCATGTGGTAACTATTTTTGATTTTGTTTTGCATGTAAAAAAGAGATAACACAAACTGGTAAAATTGCCTTGCTTTCCAACATGTTTGTTTTTCGTAGCAAACTGGCATTTCTGAAAGGTATTTTTATTTTATTGAAAAATCAATAAATCAAAGCAAGCTTCTCTTGTTATTTTTATTTTATTGAAAAATCAATAAATTAAAGAAAGCTTCTCTTTTCAAAAGACGTGTCAATTTTAGAATGAACTACTTGTAGGGGTTCTCACAATTTGATTGAAGTATCGTTTTAAAGTTACTATATATCAACTTTAGAAGGGATCTGTAAATACCCTATATATAAAAACCTCGTTTATACGTAAAAATATCAGCTCAGAGGTAAGAAAAATATATGACGGCCTTAGAGAATTGTTATTTTAAAATTAAATATATCTTTCGTTTAAGCTGATAAATTTCATCAAAACATTTCAACAAAACATCGACACGGAATTTTTGTCGATGCTTTTATAAAAGTGGCAGTATTTTTACATTCAAAAAGGTGGCAGCATTGGTACTGCACTCAATACATGTGCTGTCTTTTTTTTTCCTTTTTGTGGACCTTCCCACCGGGAAAAAAGAATCAATTCTCTTCTCCAATATAGATTCTAGAATTGATTATTTTTAACACCCCATCGGGAAAAAGATGCAATTTTATATAAAAAAAGAACCAATTCTCTTCTCCAGCATAGATTCTAGAATTGATTATTTTTAACATGCTGATGTCCTGCAAAGAATAGTATATTCTTTTCTCGCTTCAAGTGGAATCGCTACAGAATCGTTTTTTTTTCACTTTTTAAATAGACTCTTTTCATATATGTAATCATGGTTGAATAAATTAGGTTGTCTCGTACTGATCGTACTCTCTTCTCAGTACACATAATTGTCAAAATCAATGAAAAGCTACAACAACAACTTCATCGGCTTTGCATGTCAGATTTTGTATGAGTTGTCAACTTCGATTCGACATTTATTGGAACTCGCTCTCACCCATGCGACAACCTTATTTATTAAACCATGTATGTAATACTTCAATATTGGCAGCAAACTAAATTTTTAATGAGTTTCAACTACGAAATCAAAGAGAGATAGCCTACATAAGATTTTGTTGTTTGTATTAGTACATTTGAATATACTACTACTAAACGTCAACGGGGCGGTTGTTAAGAAAAATGTCTACCCAAACATAAAACAAAACAAAGCATACATACATATTTGTTTTGCATAAATCATAGGTACGCACCATTATAAAACAATTATAAGACCAACGCGTGAAATATGATAAAAATTTAAAAAGAAAAATTCAAGCAAACTAAATTTAAACCATAAAAATTTAAACAACAGAAATTTTAATTGAAATTTTTGACAATGAAAGCACCGCTCCTGAGTTTTTTTGTTATAAAATTAAATTTCGAGTACATAAAAAAAAACCGAAAATAAATAAATAACTGGTCATTTTAGCCATTGAAAGGACTTTGACCTAGCATCTTATGATCAATTGTGTTGTGCGTGTACACAAGTTTGTACACAATTGACCGAGAACCGGACCTACAGGTTTAACGCCAACTCCGAACGGCGATGAACGGAATGTTCTTATTCTCAATTAGCTTTACATGGCATTTTGATTACTCTCTGAGATTTGCCATTGTCTGCAGAGAGGTGGCAGCCGTACAGAAAAATCATTTTAATTCAAATAATTTTTTGTCGCTGCTGGGATTAGAACCCGGGTCTCCAGGTTCGTTGACATAGAGGCCACGGACTTTTAACCAACTACGCCACAATTTCGGGTACATCACAGTACAGTGTACTGCAAATATAGAAGTATTACATATATGATTATTTTAAATAAAATGTATTAACTTTCGGAAATAAGAAAACAAATCAAAACAGACTGCTGCTTTTCTCACTTATACCAGAATATGTTTTAGAATCAGTTCGTTTTTCACTTATCAAAAAAGCAAGCAAGGAATCTAAAAACATTTTATATATTAGAAATAATTATATGGGTCGTAATCGATTATGGCTGGAATAAAAACGAATCAGTAAACTTTTGCTTGATAGATTTCAATTCATATGTTTTGCTATAAATGTATATATTCTTTGGAATACATTCTAAAATGTTAGCAATAGAATTCATTCTATTTACGATTTTTGTTTCTAGAATCCATTTTCATTTTGCCGGTGGGACGCTGACGTCCTACAAATAGTAGTACATTCTTTTCTCGCTTCCATATGAATAGCTACAGAAATCGATTCTTTTATTCACTTTTTAAATGCATTCTTTTAAATAAAAAGTATTCATTTTCGGAAATGAGAAAACAAATCAAAACAAACTGTTGCTTTTCTCACTTATGCCAAAATTTGTTTGGTTGATATATTCGTTGATATATTCGTTGATATATTGGTTGATATAAACTTTTGATTGATATATTCCAATTCATATGTTTTGATTTAATTTATATATTCCTTGGAATACGTTCTAAAATGTAAGCAAAAGAATCTATTCCATTTACGATTTTTTTTTAATCAATTCTTATTTTCCCGCTGGGTTGTTGACTTTTATATATGATGCTCAAAAAGAGTTTGAAAATAGAGCTTTTGTCTCACAGCGATTTTGACATATTGTTCTATCTCATATATTCGTCAACATTAGAGTGCTGATATATTGTTATATGAGCGAGAAAATATATAGAGGAAATTAAATTTCAAAATAAAAAAACTCAGGAGCGGTGCTTCCATTGTCAATAATTTTTATTTGAAATTTTTGTTGTTTGAATTTTTTGATTAAAATTTTGTTTGTTTAAATTTAATCATATTTCAGGCGTTCTTATAATTGTTTTATAATGGCGCGTACCTGTGATTTAGGAAAAACAAATATGATTTGTTTTCTTATATGTTTGGGGCTAACGTTTTTATAACAACCGCCCCTGTGACGGTTTGACTTTTTATTTTTTGTGTAGTAATTTTCATATATTCAAATATACTAACACAAACAGCAACATCTTATGTTGTTATGGCTGTCTCTCTTCGATTTCAGAGTTGGAATACAGAAGTATTACATATACATATGTTCTACCTTATTAGCTTTGGGCACAACCTTCTTTTGAGATGCACAGAGCTTTAATGAGAAAATTTTTTCTCTCTGAGAATAAGAATAAAGAAATTGTATGGTTATTCTCTTTGAATTTTAATTAATTATTTAAACAATGGTTATTAAATTTATATATCCCATGTCCCAACTGGGCACCATAGCTATCCTAGAGAAAAAGAATTTTTGAAATAGCGCCTGCCATTCTCCAGCTTTTCGCAGCCGAACATACGTGAGTCTTCTTTTATATAATAGTATAGATAATTCTTAAAAAACATATTTTTTAAGAATTATATTGTGAGCTTAATGCCAAATAATTCATGAAGCAACAGGTTGCTACAACAAAAAGTTCTTTGCAGAACTAAACCAAGCCGACTAGACCATGGTTTCGTCGGACGCTACTCCGACTCATCAGTAGTCTCAGTGGTTTTTGTTATAGCAACCTGTTGCTTCATGAATTATTTGGTATTAAGCTCACAATATAATTCTTAAAAAATATGTTTTTTAAGAATTATAAAATAAATAAACTTATTAAAAATGCCACAATTTTATAACTCATGAAGTTATTTTTTCTCATTTACAACTTTAAGTGTAAACTTTGTTTTGGCTCGAAGAAAATGGAGTATTTTTCGTTTTTGAATTATGTGAAAATTTGTTGTAAAATAAGTTATATTTTTAGTTAGTATATAATAAGAGCATAAATTATTTATTCCAAAAATACTCAAATTTTTTATAAAACTACTTATTAAAATATTGTAATAAAGCAAAAAGTATTAAAACATATGGTGTATACTTTGTTTTGACGCTGACTGTACCTCACATGATGCCATTGTATACATGGAACTTAATTCAATTTATCTTAGCAAAAAATTTCTCATTAACTCCAATTTTACTGGTAGTCTTACTGCAATTTAAAGTTTCGACGATAAACGGAAATGGATCCGCAGAAACTATTTGTTGGCAGAGAGTCTGCTTCAATCCAACATTCCAAAGCATAATTATAAGAAAAAGTCAGGCTGTCAACTAAACAGTTTACCATTAACTAGCACAGTATTGCAGCGAATTTGTTTGAAAACCAGCTGCTTCACTTCCGGTCAATATTTTACCAATAATAATGAAAGCAAAACAAAGAGTTGATGATAACATTTTTAATTAATTGCCACTTAAATGAAAATTTTTCTGAAACTCATAAAACTGTCACCAACTCGCAGTTGCTATTTGCCGATACTGAAATGTTAGGTTTATAGAATACCTACCAACTTTAATATTGAGCTTAATTCATTATAGTTAAGCTGATACTTACATGATTGCTATGTTAGTTGGCTTTACACTGAAATAAGAAGAGAAAAATAAACAGTTAAAGAATTTTGTCAATATGCTCGGATACTATTTAGTTTGTTATTCCTAACAAATAAAGAAAAAGCATTAAGACCAAACATAATTATGATATATTATTAGCTTGTTTGAATGCTTGCACTCGGTAAGGTCCTTTCTTTAACATAACATACAATAAAGTCTAATATTCCTAATTTAAGCAGCTGAATGGAGCCTTAAGACGTTGTTGAGTGAACGAACCTGCTGTTATTTGAATTGAAAAAAATAAATCAGAATTTATCACAAAATCAACAACAAAAAATACAACGTACAGCAAACAAAGAACAAAAAAAAAAAAAACAAAAAGGTTTCCAAACACAAAATCAAGTAGTTTGCTTAGGACAACCAAAAAGAAACAAAACATAAAAAAAACAAGAAATAAAAGAGTTTCGTAATCAGCTTATATCACAGCACAATAGCTGGACGAATAATAAAACATCACAATTAGACTGAAATTGGTGAGAATAAAGTGAATATAACTGACAATAAAGAAGTGACCAAAAATGAAGTCAATAAATTCCTTTAGTGCCATCATTGCCAATCCTGAGACATCCTTGGACATGTGCTGGAGTACACTTAACGAGCGCTTATTGTGGCAGCGCAACATATGTGTTTCCACATAGAGCATATTGTTGAAAATGTTATATTCTTACGTGACATAACTGATCCTATAGATGCCCGAAAATATAAAAACGTGTTTGGCAATCAATCAGCACAAGCGAACCCAACAAGCAAGAAAAAGATGTTTCTCCAAGTTTGGAAAAAAGTGTTCAACCGCCACTTGATCTCCTACGCATTTCTCCAAGCCAACTCCAACATCTTATAGTTGAACTGGAAATTGGCTTGAGATGTGTTAATTTTCTAAGTGGCACACTGCTGTGTCAGAAAAATTTTGTTTTTGTAAATACCTTGCAACACTCGATTTTTTTAGTTATTGTATTTCGTGTTAATTTGAGAACAGCTGTCATATATAGTGAATTTGTAACTACAAGCTTAGGTCTTAAGTTAAAAAAAGATTTATTATAAAGTTGCAACAATATATTCTTAAGTTTAAAATTATTTTATCGCCTAAAGACGTACCTTAGAGTTCAAGTGGAGATTCATCCTTATCTCCACTATAGATCGAAGGTCCATTTCCCTAGAGATTGGATTGAATCTCAAGTGTAGGTCAAGTGAAGATCCAGCACTGGATATTGGAGAAACGAACTGAAGCTCTACTGAAGGTCAAGACAATCTCCTAGGTTAATGGCTATTGGGAAGGTTCAATGAAAAAAAGTTTTTTGCCAACTTTTTCGAATTGATATTTTTATACCCCTACGTTTAAAAAACGTAAACGGGGTATATTAATTTTGTCACTCCGTTTGTAACGCCCATAAGGAGGCGTGGTAGGTATAGAGAAGTATATATATTCTTGATCAGCATCACCACCCGAGTCGATTTAGCCATGTCCGTCTGTCTGTCCGTCTGTCCGTCTGTCGTCACGATTACAGCCGTAATTTTCAAGCTATCATCACGAAACTCGATATTTAAGCTTTTATTTAAAAAATAAAGGTCAAGTTCGAAAATGAGCCAAATCGGATAATAACCAAGCCTACCTCCCATACAAAGTGACTTTATCAAAACGGTAAAATCTCTTAGAATTCCACAAAAATTAATCTATGAAATTTAAATTTTGCGTATGAGCTTTGATATATAATATACACTCTGAGTATGAAATTCAACCAAATCGGATGAAAACCACGCCTTCCTCCCATACAAAGTGACTTTACCAAAAATGTAAAATTTCTTAAAATTCTCCAAAACTTAATATAAACTTTGATATATAACTTGTACTTTGTGTATGAAATTCAACCAAATCGAGTGAAAACCACACCCACCTCCCATACAAAGTGACTTTATCAAAAAACAAAAGAGATTATTTTCTCTTAAAACTATGACGAAAATGTTTTTACAAATAAACATTTTTCTGACTGCTTAAGACTTTGAATATACTTTGGTTCGGACGTAGGGGTATTTTAGCTTCGACCCAGTCGAAGATCATTTCTTACTAGTTTTTAAATAAATTAATTTTTTTCAACTTGGACAATGGAGTTCCCTTAGTTTTTTAACGATTCATTTTTAACCAAGAAACAATCTTTTTATCATAAACAAATTCGGAAACGAATCTTAAGTTATAGTTTGACGTGACAACGTTACTTGCGCGTCCTATTTTGTGCAGGATGTTGAGCAGAACTACTAAAAATTACTTTGGGAGCCTTCAAGAGAAAGATTCTTCGATAGATCTGAGGTCCAATATGTGTCAATGGTGAGTACCGGCTTCGATACGACGATGCCATACCACGACATCGTCATAATTAAGGACAAATACATCTTGAACTGAATTTTATGTTTAATTAGGCCCATTTTAATCTAAACAAAATGGTAACAAACAAAATTTTCGAATGTGGAGTGATTCCAACCCACAGATGCTACATGAGACGCAACTGACGGAGGACCTCACTTTTTCAAAGATAACGGTCTTACTATTACGGCCAAAGGATACCGTTACTTGAAGATCTTCAAAGAGTTTTTATTTCCAGAACTGCACCGAGAATCCCTCTCCGTGTGGTTCAAGAAGACAGTTCAACTTGTTACGACAAAATTATAGCGAAAATTTCCCAAAAGGATGAAGTATGCATTGGTGTGCACCAGAGAACTGCAACTGGTGATTGATAAATGTTCACACATAAACCAACACCCAAAAAAATTGAGATGTTGTGCTCAACAGATCAAACTTGTCGCAAACACTTACATTGCCTGATGATTTTAAATCAATCAATCCTGTGGTTGTATACGACCATTGCGAATAAAGAGCCTGAACAGAATCAAAAATCGTTGCGACCAACGACCCTCTCTGATCGTCGAACGCAGAGAATGTGTCCAGAATGATGCGATTGCGATAAACGATTCAAAGTTGCTTTTATTTAGTATTTTTTTATTTATTTTTTCTATTTCATTTCAATGTATTGGTCTCTTCAATTGTGTGAATACATCACACACAAACAAGAAATGTCAGAAGATAAAACAAAACTAAGCAAATTTCATGAAACACAGCCAATTCTTAGCAAAAATATGGCAACACTAATGGCACTCAAAGAGAGAATCGTCGGTCGCATGAGAAGAAATAGAATAGATTCTAATTGTGCGATTTATCGTCGCGGAAAAAGAGCTGCGTTTTTTTCTACATTTTGCATGTATTTTCCAACAACAAAGATCGGAGGCCGCAACGATTTTTGATTCTGTTCAGGCTCAAAATCGGAAGTTGTACTTGAACCTTTCACTTTGGATGAGCATCATGGTATAATAATACATGGTAGCATTGACAACTGCTTATTTTCTCTTCAATAGGAAAACATAAACTGTCAAAAACAGCTTTTTGTGGAAATACATCAGAAGCTGCTGTGGTTGTTGTTTTTTTTCAGTTCAACGTTTTCAACATTGCTTGTGTTTTCAATGGCGGATTGTGAGCGCTCTCTTTTTGAGTACATTTTTTGACAGTATATGATTTCCCAAGCAACTGTCAATGCTACCTTGTATTATTATACCATGGATGAGCATAAGCCAATCGAACAAACACATTTGCATCACACAAGCATTGAGCATGTTCGTTTTTGCAGAATGATTTGATCGAACATAGAAATCGAAGCGATTGCAATCAAAGCATATAAAAATGAAAAAGAATAAAATCAACGGGTGTACCTGATTGCATATTCTGCAAAAGAAAGTTCAATGTTATGTATATTTCTTTTTTTTATTTTAACTTAAAGGCAATTAAACAAAACTAAATTCAGCTCTTTAAAAGTAACAAATTTAAGCAAATGAAATCCATATAACTAAAAATAAAATTAATTCTCAAAATTTTTGTAATATGAGTGTAAAAAAAGTAAACTGTCGACTGATTTTGGCCCAAGTCTGTTTCTCTTCTCGTTGATGATATTGCCTGCTAAAGAAAAAGCTCGTTCAGCGGCTGCACTGCTAGCAGGTATTGAATGTATTTGTAACGCTAGCTTAGATAGATGCGGATAATTTTTTTCGTGTGTTTTCCACCATTTCATTACATCAAAGTCTTCACTTATTTGTACTTTTTCCTTGCTATATCTCTCTATTTCTTCTCTAGGAGTTTCTACGCTTTCCAGTCTTGAGTTTTGAAATAAGTCAGGGAAAAAAAAATGTGTGATCCGCTCGGACGTTGACTGATTTGGAAAAGTTGAATCTGAGGCAATTGAGAGGCTTTGTTCAGGAAATGAAAATTGTGCAACTGATTCAGCAGGAGGAGATAAATCAGTTGGTGTATAAGTGTATGCTAGCTGTGAAATTGAACTGCTTCTGGTATTTTCTGCATAATTCATTTGAGAAATGCAAAAATTTTGAATCTGAATTGAATCATTTGGTTGCATATTTACAGCTGGTGGATATAAAAAAACATGCTGATTTATGCCACATACTCAAATTATTAACCCATATATAGTCAATTTTATCAAAAATTTTTTCCTTTAATGCAGCAATAGCAGGTGCATCTGCAACATCCGGCACACATAAACGTTTAATTTTATTTAGTGATGGTATTACATAAAACAAAGAGGGGGAGCTACTAAGTTGCATTTGCTTAAATATGATTTCAAAATCTGCGCAGAGGTCCATTAGCACCTTAAGTGTGGAAATATTTATTAGTAGAAGTCGTTGAGTTTCTTCCTTTTCTCTCAGTATTTCGTTAATTTTGAACCAGTTATCAACAATGCTTTTGAACATTACAAAATTTGAGTTCCAGCGTGTGGGACACGGGTTTTTTAAAGATGTGGGTAACATGTGCTGCAAATTGGCTTTTTTAAAATATTTTACAATTTTCTACAACGTCTGCCAGCTCTGTTGTTTCTTCGAAAGACTGATCTAAAATATTTGCCAATAAATTGCTGCTGCAATTCAATCGCTAATTATGTTCTAAAGCTTTGACAATGTTCTTTCCTCTGTCCGTTACAAATTTTACAGCATCAAAATTATTAACATCGAATTCAGAGAACAGACTCTTTAACTTTGTGAGTATGTTATGGCCTGTTGACCTCTCAAAATCCATTGATTTCATACCCAAGACAATATCAAACATTTTGCACTCTTTTTGGTAGTGCAATGTAACTCCTAAAAAATTTCTTTTGACATAATCATCAGACCACATGTCAATTGTTGCAGATGCTCCGCCGCTTTTTACAAAATCACTTATTTCGGCTATGACTTCATTTTTAATTTTTTGCGCTTGTTTCTGCGCATTACGAGAAATCGTTGTTGCATCCGGAAGTAGATCGTTCATATCAACATGTTCGCCATAAGTTGCTCCTATTTTAACAAAAAACTTCACTAGCTTTTGGAATCCCGAACCGCTGACAGACGAAAATGGACGCCAATCTGCAGTGATCCATGCTGTACAAATATCGATGGTGGCCTGTTTGTCTTCTGGTGTTGCAGTTTTTAGTAATTGCGTCTTCTTAAGCGCTTGGCAGCACTTATGCCGGTTTAAATTGGACAATTGACTTACCGAATATTTTAAAATCTTACAGCAAGTGGAACAGTAAACCAATCCACTCAGAAGGGTTCCGTCTTCTTTATATATTTCCGAAAGTATATTCCATATAAAACTTCTGCCCTTGTGTCGCCTGGCCAAAGTGTAAACACCTTTAGCGAGTTGATCTGATACATAAGCTTGACTATCGGACATTTTAATTGAACTCACCACATGCACTACATACACATAACTGGCTTCACGCAAGCAAACATTTTTTCCATGTGCTTCATATTCACATCCATTTGATTGTTGCTTTGTAATGGTTCTATTCATGCAATTTGTGGGTGCTTTCATTGCAATAATTTCTTTTTTCTTTACCGATCAAATCAGTTGGCACGAAACAAGCATGAAATCAAGATAGTAGATTGAACTTGTTCGATCAGCCGACTGAAGCACAGTTAGGTTGAAAACATAGTGAACGCCGGTTCAGACAGACAGGCAGACAGGCGCAGGCAGCAACCTGCTTAGAAAATTTGCCGTGCAGAGTGAACGCGAGAAGCAGATCAGATCAGATCACTGCTATAGAAAGTTTGTTATTGTTTTGTTGTTTTTTTCCGCATTTTTTTTTCTGTTTTAAATGCTTAAATGCTAATGCCGTTTGTAAGGAATTTTTATTTTGGAATATTTTATTGTGCTACGAAAAACAATTACCAACAACAACATACTAATAATAAATTAAACTAATATTTTATTTTACTATTGAGTACATGTACTACATACATTCTTGTTGTATTTGTTGAGTAATTACAAAAATATTGAGAACAAAATGCAAAGAGTTCTTTGCGTTCGGTTCCACGAATTGTGTGTTGAATAGCAAAGATAAATTAAATCAATAATAACACTCTTCTACAAAAAAAAAAAAAAATTTAATGTACAAAAGCTCCCACCGATATTTTATGTTTTGCCGATCCATATGATGACTTTCTGCGTTTTTAGAATGTTTTCATCACTTCGATTTTTTCGTCAAGGACCCTTTTTTCGTACTTTGCTCTAACTTGATGTATCATAACTTTGCTTCTATTCATCAAAATTTGATTTTTTACTAACGATTACACTTGCAGTCTTCCATTTTTGCTGAAATGTCTTAAATCATTTTATTTTTTAACAAATGTTAAGGGATTAAATGAGCAGAAAGAGTATTTTTTGTTTAAATTTGCTTTTCCCTATTAAAAATAATCAAAATATTCTTCTTATATGATTATTTTGGGTTATTGGGTATAAAATCCAGTAAAAAAACCAAAATTGTTTAACAAATAACTTAGTTATGGACGATAACAACAATGAAGTAAGTGAGACCACAGTGCCGTGGTGAAACACTTTTAAGAAATTTTAATAAAGACATTGTTAAAATGTGCGATAAACGGGATAACCTTTGGTCATATGTGGTTTGTTTACGGGTTCGAATCCTAAAATTGATTAATTGACAAACCCTGAAGTAATCTCACTTCAATGAAATGTATGAAAAATATTTTAATCGGTGTGTTATGCGCAACAAGTGGTACATACAAGAGCTGCACGAAACATTCCATTCATAGAATAAGAATAGTGTACACTATGAAGGTGTAGAGTATTTCTGTGTAGCCATGACATCGAGCAAAAATGTTTTGGGTAAAGTGAAGCCAAATTAAACACTAATGTCATGTCTTGAAAGCTCTTTGTTAGTATGATTTTGTTTTGAAAATATTTATATGAAATAAAATATCAAATCATAGAGCGACACTGAAGTAAAAGTAAGGGATAAACATAGCGAGCACACCGAGTGCACCATGCACTCACAAGTATAGAGGGTCAGTCGATAACATAATTTTAACTTAAAAAACTAAAAAAAAAAAGCGTTATATCTCGAAAACGAAGCAAGATAGGCCAAAAATAACACCAGATTTGGCTTTCCTGAATTGGGTTATAAAATTCGAGACGCACAGGTAGAGGGGTCAGACGAAATGATAACCTTAAAAAATTAAGAAGAACGTAAAAGAATTAGGAACACTAAACCAAATACAAGGAGATGCATTCATTTAATTTCGCTTCACAACGCATTCACAAAGAAGCAAGTTGTTGTTTCTGTTTCAAATTTTTATTTCTGAAAATATGTTAAACCCTACTTTCGTTAATAACTTTATTATTTAATAACCGATTTAATTTTTTTTAATAAGTTCGAAAATTAAATCCCTTGTCCTTTGAAGAAAAACATTAACAAAATTATGTCAATAGGCTTCTTTTGATTTCTTAACGTTAGAAAATGTAAAAATGAAAAAAAAGTGCGTTGATTGTTTTAGCGTTTATTAGTTTGAAATGGATTGGTATATTTCTATTATTTAAATTAGAATACAAAACTGCGAGTCTGACCTTTGTTATAATATAAAGGTTTTTAAAATCAGTTGAGCGGAAGCGGTATGTTATGACATACCAAGAATGGCAAGGTACGAATATTTTTACTGATTCATTTATGAGGTCCTTGACAAAAAATTCGAAGTGATGCAAAAATTCTGTAAAAGCAGAAAGTCATCATATATTACCACTTAATGAAATAAATGCGTGGGATGTCTTGTACAGTTTTCGTGTAGAACAGTGTAATTGAATAATATTATTCTTAATATGTGTAAAAATGTCTAAAAACTAATCAAGAAAACATAACCTGCTTGTAATCAGCTTCGAAAAACCTGAGCCAGCCTGCTTTCACGCCTGACCTGATCTGATCTGCCTGCTGCCACTCTGCACACTTTGAGCAGGTTTATATGAAATTGTATTAAGCCAGTTTTGTCGCGCTGACCTGCCTGTCTGCCTGCCTGTCTGAATCGGCGTTCACTATGTTCGTAGCCTTAGAATGAGCGCTTTTTTGTTTGATGCTGATTATATTCAACGCTTGGGTTTGGTTGCCGTGATCGATTGTGATCTGAAACTTTTGCATATGATTAAATCAGCAAAAATGTGATTTTTGCAGTTCTCTGGTGTGCACGTTTATGAAAATGAGCCTGGAATGTTACCTATGAAATTTTATTGCCTGAGATTTTCTGTGCAAACTTTGTAAACACTGTTATTATATGAAAATTTATATTTTTCAATTTAACTTCCAGTATAAAAAACTTTTGGTTTACAAAATCATATTAACATTTATTAAATGTATTAAAAAATATTTAAAATAATTGTGGTTCGTTTTTAAATATAGAAAAAGATCTGTGCAGGCTGAAGAATATATTTTCAAGGTATTTATTTCATTATATTATCATTTGAAATAGCTTTTTTGATTTTTCTTTTGTTTGTATGAATGTGTGTGTGTATGTGTGTGTATATTATGTATATAAAGAATGCGATTCTTTTGTGTTTGTGTTTTAAAAATTTTTTTATATTCGTTTTTCTTGAATGCCCGTTCGGTTATGAACACAGCAACATGCTTAATGTTTTTTTAAGGTACTATTACCGTCTAGAATTTTCAAAATATGAATTTTTGTCTTTTTACATTTTTAGATTCTTTATACCTTCAAAAATAACTGTCTAAAATATTAAATCGAAATTCGAAGCCAGTGCCGAGATATAACGACTCAATTGAATTGCGCTCTCGACTCGCACTTACTCTAGTACATCAAGCAAATTACTCTAGTTTTCAGTAAATTCTTTGCTTGAATCAAGCAAATTGTTCTCAATTCAAGAATTTCAGCAATTTCTCAAATCAAGTTTTCAGCTAATTGTTACTTGATTCAAGCAAATTTTTCTTACTTCGAGCAAATATTAGTCTTGAGTACAGAAAAAATATGCTTGTATTTGAAGCAAATATTTCTTGAAATAAGCATAATTTCTAAATATCATGTGTTTTAAATTTGCTCAATTCTAGCAAAATAATACTTGAATTGAGAAATTTACACTTGAGTATAAACTGATGCTTGATTTTTTCTCTCCGTGATCTAACAATTAACATGGCTCTTTATGCCTGTATTGTTGGTACACGTTTTTATTAGAAAAATATAAACGTTTGCTTAGTATTAAAAATTGTTTCTACAAAATCCCGAGTAATCCCGGCTTTATCAACTAGTGCTTTCATAAATTTCTATAAGTCTATTATTCTTCAAGAGATTTTAATATAAGCTTCTAAAAGTTCAAGACCTTATGACTTCTGTGAAAATGATGATTCTCTTTACAACACGTTCCTCGCTATGACAAGTAGTGTTACAGAAGCCTCGTCTTTGGCATAATGACACAGTTCAAGGGAAACCAATTTAATTAAGCGAAAAATAAATGGGACACGAAGTGCTTCACCAACAGTGACCACCCATTTGGAAAGGGACACACACATAACCGGCAGACAACGGCAGCTGCCTCAGGCAGACAATAAGTCCGCGTGTTACTTTTGTTGTTGTTGTTGTATTTGCTATTTTTCTTAACATTTGATATATTTGTGAGAACTGCACGAGTAGCAATAACTAGAGATACTTTTGCAAATAAGGAAGATAGAGAAGTGGTGACCGTAAAAAAAATTAATAAAAGTGACAGAAACAGTTATGTATATATGAATGTACACGAGTATATGAAGAACTACATACAGGAATGCAAGGAAAAGGGAATAAAAAGAACGCAGACAACTAAGATAAATTTTTGGCACGTGTTGATATCGGTTGTCATCACTTATTGACAGCTAGAAGGGCGAGGGAGCGAGGGAGCGATAAAGCGAGGAAGCGATAGACCGATGGAGAGAAAACTAAAATAATCATTCCTCTTTCATTTTTCATAAAAATGATTTCAATTATTTGCTATACGCACGCATAATTGACATGGTGGAAAGAAAGAAATGGGAAGGAAGTGATAAAAACGTGAGTAGTATCGGCACGTTGTCTATGATTCGCTGAAATTCTCAGAGTTTGAAATTGACTAAAGAGTGAATAAATAGAACATTTAAAAGCTTAGAATATATGTAGGATAGGGATGACAAACGTACACGGACTGGGACAATTACTTGTAACTTACTAACAACAAAAACGCTATGTTAAAATAAATCTAGAAAACTAAAACAGAAAAACGAAATTAAAACTTAAAAACAGAATCTTTAAAAGTTCAGGTCGGAAAAAGTTATAAACAAAGACTGCTCGACGACGCAAAAATACTGTAAATTAAATAATTAAAAATATTATAATAATTAAATTAATGTAATTGTAAAAAAAAGAACATTAATAAATAAATGTATTTAAAATAAAGAAACTAACCACATATATAATACTAGCGATACCCGGAGCGCGTTACTGCACCCGGCAAGTATATTGGAAATAATAAGAATTCAAAACTTCAAAATAATTCAATAATTCAAAACTTTTATTAGTTTCTTAGTCTGACACCGTGTTCATGTTCCACTGCCCGTTACAATTTCCCAGTAGCAGAACATCAATCCCAGGTGACAATTCCATTATGAATTTCAATGTCCTGTGATTTTAGCTTCCATAGCTATTCTTTATAGAGAATCTGGCCACACCCCCTTTTCCAATGCACATACCAGTTTTCCAGTAGAAAGACTTTGGAAATTAGTAACTCCATACTGAGTTTTATTGTCATGCGACGTTTAGTTCCAAAGCTATTCAATATCAAAAATTTGACTTGTGTGGCCGAAGCCTTAACCCCTTTTCCTATGCCCGTCCCAGTTCTCTTGTTTATTTATAAAAAAAACTTATTGAATCACACTGTCAATTCTATAAAGTAAAAAGTCAGCCGTTTGTTCCTTTTGTTCATTTATAAATTACAGGAAAACCACCGTCAAAACATGTGTAGAAAAGTTGTATGCTGCGAAACAAATAAACATACGTACATACATACATACATCAAGTCGGATTGATTCTCATTCTCATCAAAAAAATCCTCAACATGCTAAAGGTGGTCAGTGAATCCCCTTTTAACAAAACTGTGTTAGATTAATTCACCACATCAAAACTAATTTGAACATATTAGAATGTACTTCGGTCCAATTAGCTTTAAGCGCAGCAAAGTATGTATGTATATGTATTTGTTTGTTTGTTTGGTTGTTTTGAGCTTGCTGAGAACAAAAAGAGTATAGTAGAGAGCAACATGCAGTTTATTGAGGCTCTCGCAGCACAAACGCATGAAAAGCTAACGATCAAGCAATGCATGGCATTCTGGATGATTTTTTAAAAAACTTAACACTTTAATTAAAGATACTTATTATTGAAATTTCGTAACGAAAATACCCAATGATCCTTTTGTAGCACAAATGTGATATTTTAAAAATTATTTCATAAAAATCGGACCAGTACTTTTGAAGTTTTGTGGCAACAAAAAATTTTCACTTTCATTTTATATAATAGTATATATATATATATATATATATATATATAAAGATAGATATAGATATAGATATAGATATAGATATAGATATAGATATAGATATAGATATAGATATAGATATAGATATAGATATAGATATAGATATAGATATAGATATAGATATAGATATAGATATAGATAGATATAGATAGATAGATATATACAGTGGGGAGCACAAATGAGTACATGTTTATACTTTGTGCAGTTGTTAATAAATAAGAAAAGAAATAACAAAGCAAACAGAAAAATTTGATTGGCCTTTTATATAATGCGAAAAACAACAATTCCTAAGAAAACAATAAATAAAACAAAAGCAACTCGCATGTACTCAATTTTTCACCCGGGAGTTGTAAGTTATGTTTTCAGCAAAACATCAAAGTTTACCGTTAGATTTGAAAGTGTTTTATGATTTGCTTTAAGAATTTTAGTTTGAGATTGTGTTTTATTGTCTATGGTAACAACTTTTTCCAGAATGTTTAAAAAAATAAATTAATAACTTAAATAATTCCATACCTCAGTAAACTAATACAGAAACTATCACAAGACATTGAGAATAATATTGTATCCATGACAAATAGTGGCTCTTCGTCGCGGATGATAGCTAAGCAGCTTAAAATAAGTCAGTCAGCGGTAATAAGAGTCCAGAAGAGGCGAAATGTTATTCCTAAACCACAAGCAAGAGGACGTAAAAATATTTTAGCAGATGCGGACGCACGTCTCATGGTAACAGAGATGAGAAGAAATAGGTGTTTACCACCAAAAGATAGCAATAAATAATCCAGTAAGATGAACTGCTAGAAGAGTCCTTCACAAAATTGGCTACATCGCAGCGGTAAAAAAATTAAAATCTGCATTGTCGGCGAAGAATATTAAGGTACGGTTGAAATTCGCCAGAGAACACAGAAATTGGTCAGCGGAAGACTGGAAACGTGTCATCTGGTCAGATGAGTCAAATTTTAATCGTTTTCAGTCTATCCAAAGACACCATATTAAAGAAACAGTGAAACACGGTGGAGGGAACGTCATGATATGGGGCTGCTTCACATTGTGGCACATTGATCCACTGCAAAAAATCAAAATGATAATGAGAAAAGATAACTATCTGCACATCTGCAGACTCATCTTCCCGGTTTTGTAGAAAGGAGCACCTATCCTGAAGAAGAAATGATATTTCAACAGGAAGGCGACCCTAAACACACCTCAAAAATAGTACAGGAATGGCTGATCAGAAAAAAATTTATATTGATGCAATGGCCAGCCCAAAGTCCCGACCTCAATCCGATTGAGAATTTGTGGTCAATCGTGAAAAGACGGTTAGGACAATACAGAACAGCCACAACGAACCTGGACGAACCTGTGGGAGCGGGTAGAGCAGCAAAGGCAGATTATTCCAAATGCAATAATTGAAAAATTGGTGGAAAGTATGCCAAAACGAGTAGAAAGTGTTATACGGAATAAAGGACTGTGGACTAAATTCTAAAAATTGGCTCCATTTGTTTTCGCTTTCGTTGTTTTCTTCTTTTAATTTGTTATATTTTCTTTTGTATTATTGCCCATGTTGTTGACTTATTTGTATTTCTTTTCTTATTTAGTACCAAATACAAGTACACTGTATATGTATATATTTTTTTGTTTAACGTGTTGCTCTGTGTTGCTTTAAAAAAGTCAAAGTTACAGTCAATTCTGACAACTATGGCCGTATGTTAAACGATTTTTTTTTTCTCAAATTGAAGATATGAATCTAGCCGATTTGTGTTTTCAACAAAATAAGGCCACAACCAACACAACAGCATCAATTTGGGGTTTGTTGCAACAGAAATTCCCAGGACGACTTATTTCGGGATTTGGCCATGTCAAATGGCTTCCGAGATAGTGCGATTTTTTTATGGGGACTTTTTTTATGGGGCTACGCAAAAAAGACCATGTTGACGTGAATAAACCTTAAACTCTTGAGCAATTAAAAAGCTACATCGTCAAGCTATGGCTGAGATAGTGTCCAAGTTGTGCACAAAAATCATCGAAAATGAGCTCATTAAAAGGATGGAGTACTGCAAAATCTTCATGGAGGACATTTGAATGATATTATAGTCCACGTTTAAAGATATTATAGTCCATGTATAATGGCAAAGTCCAAACATTATAACGAAATAAAAATTTTATCGAAATCTGCATTTTTGGTGTGTTTTTCTAAACTTTACTGACTTAATTTAAAATGGATAACCATTTGTGATGAATAAATTTTACCACTCCTAACAATTGACGGCTGTTGTAACGCTAAAGGAAACGAACGGTCGTCTTGTTGGTTGGTAAACAATAGAAATCTTTCTATACACTTAGAAGTGCGTGAGTATTTCTTGTTATTGTTCTAGATATTATTATGGATATTATTGTTCTAGGTATTACGTTTTGTTGTTTTGACAGAAAGCAGTCTCTGCTCAATTATTGAATAGTTAGAGTGTCAACTCTCACCAGAGTTTGTTGTATAATACCAAGAATTTAATATTTATATTTTATTCTTTTGTTCAGTGCGGTGCTTCTACTTTACATTGTTATCGTTATGAACGCGCGAAGATATTACGTGTTATTTTTAACTGTTGTATGCTTTTTTTTTATTGATTTTATGTTGATTTGGTGTGAAGTTCTTCGCTATTGTGTTAAAGATTTTTTTTTCTTCGCTAATTTTGATTCGCCACGTGTTAACCCATACCCTTAGTTGTGTTTTAATAAGTCCTTGTAGAATAAATGTACTTGAAATTTATTTAAGAGTCAAAACAAAGACAGACAAGATTTGAAAGCATTGTGTAGATTTAAGTGGAGACGAATGAAGGCTCCAAATAATCTTTCTTGAGAGGTTATACTTATGGTGAATACGAGAAAAATTAAGTTGTGTTGGAAACACCCAAAAAAAAAAAAATTTAGCTCCAACTAACAATTGAGCAGGAGTAATTGGAGGACCTCCTTAGCGGCAAAGAGGAACTTGAACCTGTATATTAGCAAAACCCAACTTAAACTCACAAGAAACTCAGGGTGGCCTCCTATTACTTTCCATATGATAAAGATGTACCCACACAATCATTTCGGGAACTGGTAAGAGGAACTAATTCTGCCGCGCACATTATTTTGGGCAGAGATACAAACGCACATCATTCGCAATGGGGGAGCACTAACAACAACGATCGAGGTGAGTCACTCTTTAACTACCTACATATGTACTTAGTTCTAACCTAAATATATTAAATAAAGGCAATGAGCCAACTTTTATAATTAAAAACCGAGAGGAAGTTTTGGATGTCACCCTAGCATCTGGAAACTTCTCGGACGAAATTTTAACATGGAAGGTCTTAAAAGAACATGCGTTCTGAATCCTTGCCTCAAAAAATAAGAAATCTCCTTAAGACAAATTGGAGATGATATAATAAACTTATCAGGATACCTCAGATAGTTCTCTCCCCGTGACAAGTAAAGAAGGTTTGAATATTATTGTACTTGATTTCACAAAAAAATGCTCGGGCGCCCTTAGCAAAGCGTGTCTAGAAAAGTCATATAAAAAATCCCGTAAACCAGTATGGTGGTCTCTGGAGATTGAAATCCTCAGAAATTGAAATTCTTGTAATAAAAGTAGACTATATAGTAGTCTGTTACTATTTAGGAATCTTAACATTCTGCCATTAAAGCATTTATATTTCTATAAAGTTTTAAAAATTTTTTTGATAAATCCGGGTACCTGTTGAGTCGACGCTCAGACATATATCACTTAAGAATTAATAGTCAGCACATCACCGCTGTTCCACAACATTCCTTAAGAATTTTTCTCAATTTTTTTTCTTCAGTGGCTCCACGGCTTTTCAATTGCTTTCCGATTGAGCTTTGATCTATTCGGACTAAATCTGCTTTTCTGAAAAGAATAAAACTCTGGCTCCTACAACATAATTATTCAGATATTGATGCTTTACTTTCGTTTGTTCTCTGATTAAAGCCTCTTTGAGCTCAAATTTATTCCATGTCCTGGATCCTTTTCCATAATTTCGTTATCTTAATGTCTTATTAATTCTTTTTTTTTATGTTAACTTCTTTATAATTTATTTTAATAACTTAAAATTTTTCATAACTAATTAGTTTATTAAGTTTTATATATTAATATACAACTGTATTCGCCACTAGTTCCTTGTGAACTACATAATCAGCTTAGTTCTTTTCATTATACTTTTTCCTGTAAAAACAAACTTCTTGTTCATATTCATAATTTGGATTTATAAAAATGTAATGTAATGGAAATGAAATAAATATCTAATCTAAAAATCTATAGTAGCAATAGTGATGGCTCATTTTACAAACTAGGTAGTTACAGAACTGCAGTCAGGAAAGCAAAGAGAGCCTCTTGGTCTTCCTTCTTTACAGAAATAGAAAGCACTTCCAAGGCCTCAAGGCTAGGAAGATAGTACCTGGACAAACTCATGCGTCGAAACCTTAGATACACTTATGGACGCACATTTTCGCGATACTGTGTACACTACCTGGTGTTACCACTAGCTGGTGTTAGCTTTCAAACATCCCCCTCTGACCTTACACCTCAACAGATTGAGTAGTTGGCCAGCAAGGAGATGTTAAGACGGGCAATCTACTCGTTCTAACCTTATTAATCTCCGGGTCCGATGGCATTATACCAGCTCAACTCTACTATAGTTTCAATGCAGTTGTACCCCGCCCCCCCCGGCAATCTCCCACGGGTAGGTCCTCTCACACTAAGCCAAATGACTTTAGGCCTAAGAGCCTATCTTTCTTTTTAGTTAAAATACTGGTGAGACTCATTGAACTTCTTCTTAACTCGAAAGGATCTACAGAAACAGCTCTCCGTTCTCTTGTGGGTATAATCGAAAAAGCACTTGAGAACAAATAAAACGCGCTTGCTGCCTTTTTAGACATAGCAGGAGCATTCGATAACGTTCTTCTCTGTGCGGTTACCTCGACCCTGACTGAACTGTGGAGGATTTTCTCGTGAGTCTCATCCATCAGATGCTATTGGGCAGGGTGGTGAACTCAGAGGGCAATAATTTGGCTGACGAATTGGCAAGGAAGAGTACGATCTTGAACACCCACTTAAATGAGGACTTTATTGGTATACCCATGTCCTCCTATAAGCTCCAGTGTAGGAACAAATCCTTGAGTCTTGCACAAGTACGCTGGGAACACCTTGTCACATGTAGGGTAGCTAAGCTAAAGTGGCCTCGCTACGACTTAAAACGCACTAACTCTCTATTTGAATTAAGCAGGGTTAACCTTTCAAAAATAGTAGGTATTCTCACGGATCACTGTCTTATCGGAACACAGGCTCTTCGATTAGGACTTGCATCAAATGATTTTTGCAGAAGCGGCAAATGTGAAGAATTTTTATTTTTCATATTTTCTTTTGTGCAATTTGACAATGGCTACAATTCTGTCAAAAATACTTCAAACGAAAACAATTGAACTCACACCCAGAGTTGCCGAAAAAGTACTTTTGTAGTTTTATTTTAATACTTAACTTTTCATGCTACTATCAATTATATATATCATATCGACTCATAACCGCCAAAATATCTTAAGCGACATAATATCCGATTTATGTTTTTTGATGAAAATCGATAATTTGCGATGGTTTACATCGTCTGTCAAAATTTCATAGGTGTACGAAATTAGATTATGAATTTAAACCAAAAGCAAAAAATTAAAAAAGCACTAAGCACTAAGCAAAGATAATTACAAAAAACCTTCTCCTGTAAAATTTTCTTTTTGGCGCTTAAGATATTTTGGCGGTTATGAGTCGATATATTAAATACAACATCGACTCCCTACTGGTAGAATATATACGGCTATGAACAGAGACATAGCACACTTTAAAAATGTAATATTGACAACATAATTTTGTATTTATTTGAATGAGCTCAGTAAGATTATTTGCGCTATGCTTTATTATTCAAGTGTACAAGCAATCAACGGCTAAACTGATCCAGGAAAATTTCTTATTTCTTGTTGTTGGCCATTCAACTCAAGTTGTCATATCAAGTTTCGATATATATAGTTATCATTATTAATTCGAACAGTAATACTAAATGTAATAAGGTACTTTTTTCCTTTAATATTCAGATTTTTTTTTTTTTTTTTTTTTTTTTTTTTTTTGGAGGAAGATGTCTCCAGTGCACTCCAGAAAAAGAACAATTATATTTACACTTTTGAAAATAGTACAATTCATTCTTAAATCATCGAAATATTAAATTGCTCGAGAAAAATGGTATGCAATGTCATTAAAATACCAAAATCTAACCCAGATTTGATAAAGGAAAAAACCAAATGCAAATATCCTCCAAGGAAAACCGATAACAGACTCGATAAGGCTATCGTAAGAAAGTCCAAGGTCGACCCTTTCAAGTTCTCGCGCACAATTATTTTTTTTTTTTGTTTTAGTTTTGAACCAAGGATTTCAGATGGAATACCTATTCAGTCAAGTCTGCAAGTTCGAAATGGGGTGATAGTTTAGTGGGAAGGAAAGGGCAATTAAGTTAAACACCCGTAGGATGTTCTAAACGCAGTGGAAAGCCAAAGAAACATGCGAATTTGAATCAGAGGCAAGTGTTATGCCCTTACCTTAGTCAATTCAAGTTATAAGCCAACCTCATCCACAAACTTCACTACCATCAATTACAACTTCAAGTTGTAAATATTGATGAATTTTCAATTTTAGTTGATTAGAAATGAGGATGGGCAATTGCATTTGCGAAAGGTTTAAAGCGAAGGACCATGGCCTGGCCGAGAATCGAACCCGGGACCTCTGAGGTAGCAGTCGAGCACGCTACTTTCTCGACTACCGACGCCGCCAAAGCAGGTCCAAAACACTACTATAAAACAAAAAACAAAAAAAAGGAGTTGGCTGTATCGTGGACACACCCGTAGGTTTTGACGTGACGGTGTTTTTTATACTCCTATTTCATGTCCAAATTCTTTCTTTAATCTATGACCAAATTCTTGACTTAATCTTACAACAACTTAATTGTTGTTGTTGTTGTTGTTGTCGTTGTTGCTGTTGGTGTTATTGTTGTTGTTGTTGTTGTTGTGGTTGTTGTGGTTGTAGTTGTTGTTGTTATTGTTGTCGTTGTCGTTGTTGATATTGATGTTGATGTTGATGTTGATGTTGATGTTGATGTTGATGTTGATGTTGATGTTGATGTTGATATTGATGTTGATGTTGATGTTGATGTTGATGTTGATGTTGATGTTGATGTTGATGTTGATGTTGATGTTGATGTTGATGTTGATGTTGATGTTGATGTTGATATTGATGTTGATGTTGATGTTGATGTTGATGTTGATGTTGATGTTGATGTTGATGTTGATGTTGATGTTGATGTTGATGTTGATGTTGATGTTGATGTTGATGTTGATGTTGATGTTGATGTTGATGTTGATGTTGATGTTGATGTTGATGTTGATGTTGATGTTGATGTTGATGTTGATGTTGATGTGTATGTTGATGATGTTGATGTTGATGTTGATGTTGATTTTGATGTTGATGTTGATGTGTATGCTGATGTTGATTTTGATGTTGATGTTGATGTTGATGTTGATGTTGATGTTGATGTTGATGTTGATGTTGATGTTGATGTTGATGTTGATGTTGATATTGATGTTGATGTTGATGTTGATGTTGATGTTGATGTTGATGTTGATGTTGTTGTTGATGTTGATGTTGTTGTTGATGTTGATGTTGATGTTGATGTTGATGTTGATGTTGATGTTGATGTTGATGTTGATGTTGATGTTGATGTTGATGTTGATGTTGATGTTGATGTTGATGTTGATGTTGATGTTGATGTTGATGTTGATGTTAATGTTGATGTTGATGTTGATGTTGTTGTTGATGTTGATGTTGATGTTGATGTTGATGTTGATGTTGATGTTGATGTTGATGTTGATGTTGATTTTGATGTTGATGTTGATGTTGATGTTGATGTGTATGCTGATGTTGATGTTGATGTTGATGTTGATGTTGATGTTGATGTTGATGTTGATGTTGTTGTTGTTGTTTCTCACAACAACTCAATTGTTGTTGTCGTTGTTGTTGTTGGTGTAAGTGTTTTTGTTGTTGTTGTTGATGACGTTGTTGCTGTTGTTGTTGTTGTTGGTGTGGGTGTTGATGTTGATGTTGATGTTGATGTTGATGTTGATGTTGATGTTGATGTTGATGTTGATGTTGATGTTGATGTTGATGTTGATGTTGATGTTGATGTTGATGTTGATGTTGATGTTGATGTTGATGTCGATGTTGATGTTGATGTTGATGTTGATGTTGATGTTGATGTTGATGTTGATGTTGATGTTGATGTTGATGTTGATGTTGATGTTGATGTTGATGTTGATGTTGATGTTGATGATGATGTTGATGTTGATGTTTATGTTGATGTTGATGTTGATGTTGATGTTGATGTTGATGTTGATGTTGATGTTGATGTTGATGTTGATGTTGATGTTGATGTTGATGTTGATGTTGATGTTGATGTTGATGTTGATGTTGATGTTGATGTTGATGTTGATGTTGATGTTGATGTTGATGTTGATGTTGATGTTGATGTTGATGTTGATGTTGATGTTGATGTTGATGTTGATGTTGATGTTGATGTTGATGTTGATGTTGATGTTGATGTTGATGTTGATGTTGATGTTGATGTTGATGTTGATGTTGATGTTGATGTTGATGTTGATGTTGATGTTGATGTTGATGTTGATGTTGATGTTGATGTTGATGTTGATGTTGATGTTGATGTTGATGTTGATGTTGATGTTGATGTTGATGTTGATGTTGATGTTGATGTTGATGTTGATGTTGATGTTGATGTTGATGTTGATGTTGATTTTAATGTTGATGTTGATGTTGATGTTAATGTTGATGTTGATGTTGATGTTGATGTGGATGTTGATGTTGGTGTTGATGTTGATGTTGGTGCAATTAATCCAGCAAAAGTGATGCATATGCGTCACATTCGACTGTTTCCTGAGGGGCCTCATGACACCGCAATTTTGTTTTTTTGTTATTTTTATCATGTGCCCGAAGTCCTCACCTTCATTTTCGTTCCTTAAAATTTACCGTAACGCCAGTAGTCACAGAATTTAAAGTCCATGCAACGTTTTTTCATGGTTGTAGCATTCTTACTGTATTATGTGGTTTCACCCAGAAATCATGACGATAAGATTTTTTTTTTATTTTACTTGTAAGGTGTAATAATATATCTATTATTTTCCTGAGTTTCCTGGGTGAGTAATAATTCCATGCAACGATATACATTTCTGTTACATATGACCTGATGACGTATGAATTTTTGTATTATTTTTATCTTAAGGCCAAGTATAAATTCATCATTTCCCTATATAAACATTTATCGTAACTTATATACTCACAGAGTAAAAATTCAATGCAACGCCGCTGCATAAATGTTGCATTGTCGATCTTTGAGCGGTTGTCTCTGTGTCCCATGAAGTCAAAATTTTTTTGTCTAATGTTGTAGTGAGGGCTTGGACCAGGTATCATGTATCATATTTTTAACCCTAGCGCTAATACTCAGTCAGTAATAATTCCATGTAACAAATTTTCAGTTTCGTTGCTTAAACAGCTCCCAACGCGTCCCGATGACGTTTTGAATTTTTGTTTTATTTTTATAATAAAGTCATAGCTCTTATACTCAGCGAGTAACAATTCAATGCAACGCTGAT
Organism: Pherbina coryleti; assembly: GCA_943735915.1. Lineage (NCBI taxonomy): Eukaryota > Metazoa > Arthropoda > Insecta > Diptera > Sciomyzidae > Pherbina > Pherbina coryleti. The sequence continues at coordinate 17,358,408 of OX030950.1, read as the reverse complement.
GAATTTTGAAAAAATGCATTTTTCAACTTTTTTGGAAACTTGCGCGGTAAAACGTAACTTAAACGTAAAAAAAATTGCACGAATGACATTGACCACGACTTTTGCTAATGCCCACGTGGAAAAGGATCTTCAATTTTGGAAAAGATTATTATGGAGCCACGAAACAAAAATAAGTCGTATCTGACCTGATGACAAAACGTTTGTGCATCGTTTGTGCACCCTAAACTCCCAACAATTTAAATTTAAATACACCAACAGAACGGTTAAGCACGGTAACGGAAGCAGTCTACTATAAATAAGTTTTATCAACCACAGTGGACTGGCTCTCGATTAATTTTAACAATGAAAATTTATACAATTTTATATTAAATTTTAAATATTTAATAAGAAAATTTGTAACTCTCCCATAAGTGGACATTTCTCATAACGAAACAAAAATACCGAGACGTTTTGTGTCAGGTTATAGTTGCTTTCACTCTACATTGTAATTAATTATTAAAAGGAAAACTACAGAAAAAAATTGCAGCAAGGAATTCAGTTCAACAAGAAGTTCACAAGAAATTCTTCTGAAATGCGAACAATCATGTGAACAAGAGGATTTTAATACTAAATCTCTGCACATCCGTAGCAAGGAAACATGCGGAAGACAACTATCGACAATCGAAGCCAACACAAATATGCAATTTTCAATTTCACGTAGAACCAACTCCAAGGCAAAGTTAGTTCGAAGATTGGTAGTTGCAACAAAAATGAAGTAGATAACATTAAATATTAACGTGTTAAACACATTTCACTCTCGCTTATGCACACTTCCTGCGATAAAGCAGGATAAGCCAGAGAAGATACTAAGAACTGAGAACTCAACTCGACTCGACTCCACTAACAACATAATAAACTCTGTTCACCACTGACACCAGTGCCAATACAAGGATGAGCTGTTTTTTAACCAACGTTATCAATTTCAAGCATGTCGTTCAAATGCCGCACTCCATTACCGACTAACCGATAGACCGACAGACCGACCAGTGAGAAGTGACAGTGCGATCAATTTCACTCAACACAACAATAAAAAGAACACAGCAACAACACCGGAAATTACATTTACGCTGCGTTGTAAACGATTTGAAGCGCATTCATTTGATTTTAGTTTTATTTTCGTTTTCGTTTTCATTTTCCTTTCATTTCAATCGATAACTTTTCACTTTGATTGGAAAATAGTTGCGCTTGATTAGTTTTAACGCATTCCCAGTGAACCAAAAGTATCTTTTTTTTTATTCATTTATGTATTTTTTAGTTACTTATATATGAAACTTTTCGATTAGAAATCGGTTGAAAAAGAACGTTTGCAGTGTTCACAATTGAATCATTTTTAATTATTCTCCTAACTTAAACAGCTCTTAAAAACGAACCCTTTATTTGTTCGGATATGTTTTGAATAAAAAACTAAAAATTATTTATGAGAAATATGAACCAGTTATATTAAGAAAATGTTCGTTAACTTTTTTATTTAACACATTTGCGAAAAAAAAGGATCGTTTTAGAATTTTTGAACTTGAGGAATTTTTATTTTTTTACACAAATTTATAATTTTTAATACTTTTGTAAAAAAAGGGTCGTCTTATAGGAGGATACAACTCCTGAGAAGTTTTTCAATTTTTGAAATCAGTTAGAGTAAATACATACAACGTAGTGTACGTTTAGGTACTTTAGTGTAGGTTTATATGTACCTTCTGTTCAAAATCAAACCAGACTGTGCAAATAAAATAACAACGGTTAATTATTCTTCATTATGTACTTTATCTCCTTCAAAATAATCACCATCGGTGGGGATACGCATAAGCCAACGTTTTTTAAAGCATTTTTGGTAGGCCGATTTCGAAATGGCCTTTAGCTCTCTCTGTTCATTAGGCTTGGGCAGTTCATGAACGAACTAGATCAATTGAACGATTCCCACTCATGAACTATGTGAACTAGTTCAGTGTTAATCGTTCTTTTAGTTCAATTGATTTTGCAGCGAGTAGGAACAAAACGAACGAGAGCAAAAATAACTAAATTTACCAAGCTATGGTTTGAGTCTTTGGTTTGTCCAAAAAAACGAACGAACTAAAAGAACTAACGAACTAAAAGAACGAACGAAGTATAACATGCAACGAACAAAAGAACGAACGAACTACAGCTGGAAGTTCATTCGATGCAGTTGCGTTTTTCATCCATTTACTCGCTAGAGCAATTTACGCAAGAAAATGATGGTAGAGTTCAATGATTGCGTTTTACGTTCAGAGAAAGCAGGGCTATAAAATTGTAAAACATTTGATATGTTTATAATGTGAATTTTGTACTGTATTAACACACAAGTACTTAAAATGTCTTCATTTATAATTAAAAAAAATCTTAAATCCTGAGTATTAAAAGGTTCCTTTGATAAATTAACAATAAAAACATTATAGACATTTTTAATTTTTAAGATTTATTTAGAAGAGCCATCCTAAAAGCAATGAGTGTATGTTTCTTTTATTTCTTCTCTCTGTTCGTTATAAGTAACGAGCTGTCAAAAAACACAAATTACGCAAGAAAAGTTGAAATATTTTCGGACGCATATGCAAATGTAGTAAATAAACTTTCATCTGTAAGCTTTCACATATTTCTATTGCATTGCGTTCAGCGAGTAGGCGGACGCATATGCAAATGCAGTGAATGAACTTCCCGCTTAAGTGATAGCCATCAAATCCAACATTTCTGTTAGTGCAGACACAAAAAGTCTCAAACCAAGTCTCAAATCAAGGACTCAAACCATAGCTTGGTAAATTTAGTTATTTTTGCTATCGTTCGTTTTGTTCCAACTCGCTGCAATATCATTGAACTGAAATGAACTAAAAGAACTAAACTAAAGAACTAAAAGAACGAGAAACATTGAACTAGTTCACATAGTTTATAAGTGGGAATCGTTCAATTGAACTAATTCGTTCATGAACCACCCAAGCATATTGCCTAGTTGTAAACACGGCTTCATTCCTCGCTATTCTATAAGCTTCCCAATTAGTTTCTGTGGGATTTAGCCGCCAAGTTTTACGTAGCCTGTTTCATTTTTTATGACGGACATCCTGTCCCAGGACATGCTGGGAAAACCAGGGACAGAACATATTTTTTATACTTCTCAAACTTCTTCTATACTTCTAAACTTCTTTTTATACTTTTTACATTCTTCTCAAACAGAAACTGTACTGGTTCTAAGAGAGAATTAAGCTTGTCATTTATATTATGGTGAAGCCAACAATCATTGAACATGGACACATCATGGAAGAGAGACGGATAATTTATATTCTTGAAATCCTTATTTGAAAAAGTATTTGGGAAATATTTGGCTAAACGAGACAAATTGACATTTAACGTGCAAAAAATCAAATCATGATCAGAGACAAAGCTCAATTGATTAAAAAGAGAAGACTAAAAAAAAAAAAGAGAGACTATATGGAAGAATAAACAATAATTTTGGCAATATTTTCACAATATCTCAAACGCACTTTGTTTGAATGGGAAATTCCGGATATTTCTTGATCAAAAGTCAACACTTCTCAAGTATTGTTGTCTAAGACGTTTTTTTCCCGTCATACTTTTACCTTCTACTTCGATGGACTTCTTTTTTCGATGGGCTTGTAAAAGTTTTATTTATTATTTATTTCCGACTTTTAACATTAGCAAAAAAAAGACTCATTTATGTTTCAGTTACAAAAACACATTCATTTACAAAACAAAAGTACAAAAGTACAAGTAGTAGTATTGTAATAAATGATAATTTTCTGTAGCAATTTATAATTTCTTGTAATAATTTTATGAATATAATATGAACAAAAATATCATCTATTTGAAATCTAGTATCTTTGATAAAATTTTTTTGAAAAAATATCGACCGTAAAACGTCTAAACTTCGCTTGCGGTTCAGTGGGTTGTTTTTGGCAACTTTTTCAACTATTCTCTTTTTTAGGGTTTTGTCTCAGTTGCTTGTTTCCTTTATCAGCTTACAGCTTATTTTAACAACTGATGTGAACATTTGAAGAATTTTCATGAGATGCTAGTCAACTTCCGGTTAAAACATTTCCTACTTTACGTAACTCCTGCTCAACTTATCTGGTTAGCATTGTGCTTTATTGCTTTATTGTTCATTTTTTCGCCAATTTCCAGCAATTTGCAGGCTTTTATTCAAAATCTAACATTTTTGTTTTTTTTAAATGGTTTTCTCTTCCGCTTGAATTGCTTTTTCTGTTGCAAACAACAATGTTTGCCATCATTTTCAAAACTATCACATACACATACATATACACACACACGCACACACACAAGCGATTTTGCAACTTCATCATGATTCGTTATGGGAAACGTGTGCACCATTGAAATAATGCATGTCCTGGCATTCTTCGGCAGGACGAACTAGTAAACAGCAAAAACAACGACAACAGTAACAACAATAACAACAACAACAACAGAAACAAAAAACGCCATTATGTGAACAACTAAGTCTACCATGTCAAGTTCATTCGTTGTTGTGGCGCGTTGTTCGTTGGGTTGGAAGAAATTGGATTAGTTTTTCGAATAGGTTCCATTTTATGCTTACCGGTTTTTTCCCCTCCCTTGTTCACCTATCTTCTAGTAAATTTTATCGATTGCTGTGGTAAGTGCAATTTTTTTTTTAATTTCTCCGAATAGAAAAATGGCTGAATGCCGACACGTGTCGACACGCATTTCATAGCGACGATCAAGCAACACTCAGACAGAGTCCCAATAGAATTGGAAAATTAAAAAGTTAAAGTTCTTAATCCTTTTTTTTTTTTTTTGAATAAGCATATCATGCTCAAAGAATACAAAAAATTTAATTTTCGCATTCACGCCTTGTTTCGAGCTCGAAACGATTTACAAAAATGGAACAAATCGAATCCATGACTAAATCGAAGGAAAATTTTAACATAGAAGTAAAATAATAACAGAACAATTTTTTTTGGAACAAATTTCCCAAAAGTCGTTTTTCTGCCATAAAAATGATCAGATTTGGATAATTCTTTTATTTTTCCTAAACTTCATAAAATGGCCAATAATCCTGCAGCATTTAAATTTGAGAAAGTTGCAGTGACTTTGGCGAGGGTAAAGCTTCAATTCAAAATCGGAAAAAAAAATAGAAAATTTTTAATAAAATGGCCAATTTGGCGTCAAGGGCTAATTTAGAAAAATCTGATGGCATATTCGGGTTATGCAGGCGATTATACATTAGAATATGTTATGGTCAAAAGTTTTGTAGAACTTAAATTTAAAAAGGAAACCCGATTTGAAACATCCATTTTGTACTTCTTCAAATTCAAGTTTTTTAGCGGCGCCAATCTAGTTTGCGAATTTTCTGGATTTTTTTCGCGGCACGTGCTTATATTACATCTAGGATTCAGAATCTGGTATTGCAGGGAGGTTCTGAAATACTTTTGAAAAAAAATCCGGAGGAATTGTTGTGACTAGTCAACCCTTTTGCTTTTGCTTTTGATTTTGCTTTTGCTTTTTCATTTTAATTTGCTTTTGCTTTTGGTTTTGCTTTTTGCTTTGCTTTTGCTTTTATTTTTGCTTTTGCTTTTGCTTTTGTGGGGTTCATACAACAAATTCATGTAACCGTGGCTTATTAAGTGGTTCTCCGAGGGTTTATGGCACCAACAATTTTTTTAATTTTCGGTATTAGATCAGAGATGGTGAGGCCCGTGTACGAGTGCGTTAAAATCTGCTTGAACCAACTCAAGATCAGATTCGAAACCCAGCTGACACTGAAACTTTTTTTTAATTGAAATCTATTATTCTGATCGGTCGTTTGCTCTCTGCAGACCTTTAAAAGTAAATAGTGACATGTAAAGCTTCTTGAGAATATGCATATTAAACGTTGAAAGTCGGCATAAGTCTAGTAGGTCCAGTTTTCGGTCATTTATGTACAAAACATTTATTAACACATACAATACAATTTTATCATAAGAAGTTCGGTTAAGGTCCTTACAAGGGCTGAAATGGCCAATTCTTTTTTCTTATGAGATCAGTGAACCAATCTTTGTTTTCGCATATTGCAAATTACCGTAGCACTTCTTACTTAGTAACTCCATGCAACATTATTGCATTTTTGTTCTCTATCTCTATGATCTGACGAGGACTTTGAAGAAGTCTTATTTTTGTCGTGAGAACTAAAAAGAAGCTTTTACCTTGAATTTTTTTTACCATAGCACCTATAATGAGCGAATTATAATTCCATGTAACAAATTTGCAGTTTCGTAGCTTGACTAACTCTCTCCGAGTCCTGATGAGGTCATTAATTTTTATCCTATTTTTGTCAGAAGGTCAAGAAACAAACAACCTTCACTGCTGTACCATAGTTTTTTCCTTAACACATACCTATACTTACAGATCGATTCTGTGCGTTACCGGTAACAGCAATATTGTTACCAAAACTCGTTACCGGTCTTATAAATCAGTATTCTGTGCACTCGGTAACGCTGTCAAATGTCGTAAACTCACCTTATAGAAATGAAGCTCGCTCTTTTGTGTGGTGAAATATAAACAATGGAAAGTGAGAAGTAAATATATAGAATTAATTGCATTATTTTTAATTTTTATCTATATTTAATTTATATATTAATTTTATGTAAATTAATAAATATTACACAGTGAATTGCTATAAATTTTTATCATTGAAAAGTGCTGAAGAAGCAGCAACAGTGAATTTAACATCTATTTTTATTTTAATTTGCTCCGATTTTAATTTGAGGATTTTAAAATTAGATTAATTACTCAAAATGCGAGCTATTTTTTGTAATGCAAGCTAAAAAATGTCTTCTGTTTTGCTTGTTACCACCTAAAGAGATGGTAACAATATTCACCGGTAACGCTTGGTCGCAGAATACCAACAGAGTGTTCAAGTTACTAAAAGGTGAATTTCTACGGTAACAAGATTAATGTTACCGCGACAGAATTGATCTGTTAGTGAGGAACTTTTTTCAACTTTTTTGGAAAACCTGTGAGCTAAAACTATGACTTGATCAGGATTTGCACTAAGGACCAATAGGTAGATGGCAACCGTGCTGCCACTTTCTTTATAGAGGTCATGTCAAGGTGTAGGTAAAAATTTCGCATAATTGAATAATCGGAGGTCATGTCAAGGTCAAGATAAAAATGTCGGATAATTGAAAACACTAGAAGTAACAAAAGAAAACTTTATTTTAAAGAAAAACTAAAATCCTAGTTTGATTTATTTTTTATAATCATTAAAACACAAATTGTTTAAAAAATAATTCAAAAGTTTTTATTACTGGAGGCTTTTAAATTTTTTTTTATAATAAATAAAGTACAAAGTAGAAATTATGCTGTGCATAACTAAAGCAACTTAAACTAAAGAAATTTAAATCGATTGAAAATACAGGTTATAGGGTTAATATTTGGTAAAATAAAACGAGTGCAGCTTTATATGAAAACCTTTGCCCAACGACTCGTCGCTTAAGGATTCTGAATAGATTTTCTATTGGGTTAAGATCAGGCGATTGAGCTGGTCAGTCCAATACATGAATCCCTTTAGCGCAAATTCACGTCTTAACGATCATTGCGGTGTGCTTAGGGTCGTTGTCATGCTGAAATATCCACCTGGTTGGCATTTCTCGCTCAGCAAAGGGCAACATGACTGTCTCTAAAATTTTGTGGGTAATTTCATAAACTGGATCTTATCCAAATCTAGAAAAACAAGCCCAGAACATTGCCGAGCCGCCTTCATGCTAAACTGTGACTTGACAGTTTTGAGGTTTAAGGCTCTCACCTTTTCGCCGATGCACTGTGGCCATGCCATCGCTGGTAAAGTGATTAAATCTTGACTCGTCACTAAAAAGGACTGTCTTCCATTGGTTATCAGACAAATTTAATGAGTTCTCGCAAAATTTAATTGGGAATATAAAAATTTTTATTTGATTTAAGCGAAAAAAGATTATGTCTTAAAATCAAACCTTCGACCTAATTTTTTTTATGGCCAAGTTTCAATTTTTTGAGTAAAAAAACGGGCTTGTTTGAATGCCTGTATTTTTTGTATATTATTAAATATCAAAACAATTCTTTTTTTTATTTCAGTCTTAGATTAACAATATGTTTTTTTTTGTTTTTTTTTTTGCAGCCATATTTACGGTTATACAGCGCGTAAAAATTAAGGTCGCGAACAAGAGGCCTCTTGCGGCTTGAACGATATCACCTCTTCAGGTGGTTTGATAAAAAAAAAAACAAAAAACCTAAATATTATAACAGTTTTGTCTTGTGCGTGAACCAAAAACAAATTGAAAAAAATAAAAAAATGCCGCATAAAAGAAAAAAACATTCCATTTTTCATACACGAAATTGGACCTTATAAATGAAATAAAAAGCAAAACAAAATATTTTTTATTTGATTTTGTTGGTTCACGCACTGCGTATTCAATAATTTTACAAAATGAAAAAAGATTTAAGTTAATCGGACACATACTTTTCGAGTTAGAGTGCAAGCCGTTTCAAAAAATGTCATTTCGAGAAAAACGCGTTTAAAGTTTAAATGAGAGCCAATATCAAGCTGTCTGATAGAACTGCAACAAGGTGTATGTCTTAAACGGCTTTGAATTTTATTCTGAAATTTTTTTTACACATTCTTAGGATGTTTTTGAAAATAATAAAATAAAAAAAAAAAATTCGAAAATTTATCAAAAAATAAAATTGAAACTGGGCCTTAAGCAATGGCTTCGTCGCTGGTCTTCAACTTCTTAAGCCAGCTTCTAAAGCAGGGATTGCCAAAGAGTGATTTTTGAAGAGCGCAACAACAATTACAGAAAAAAACCAAAAACAACAACAAATCGTTGGATACTTTGTACAAAAAGGAGTTAGTAACATAAAAAAAAACAGAAACAAAAAATCGGCGACGAAACCATACGCAAAATGACCAACAAGAAACCTTCAGCGTAGCAAGTGTTGTACGCGGTCGCATGCGCTATATTTACCAACAACGACAAGAATAAACAACAACAAACACACGCTGTATGGTTGCGGTGCAGCTGCGCCTTTGATCGATTCGGCGAATTACAACAATCATAGAAATATTGAAGTTGTTGTAATAGAATGGAAAGAGTGGAAAGAGTTAGGCGATGGCAATCGCTGTTCTAAAGCACGTCGCCGAACATTACTCGAGTCCACGTTTAAATTTAATTGATTAACAACAGACTGAGATGATAAAAATGGATATTTTTGAAAAGCTAGGATTACATGTCGGTCCTCTCTCTGTGTTGTTTTAAGCTTCGGACCACCCAAGTGAAGTGTTTTTACAGTTTTTTTAGTCTCAAACTTTTTTATAAGACGTGAAATTATTGATTTATTTATTTTGTACGTTTTGATAAAGAAATTAGTGATGCTCCTGATTTATACTCATCAATTATTGCTGTTTAAACTTTAAAGGACTCTGGGTATTTATCACGCGAAATGACGTAAGTAAGTTGCTTTGTTATGCACAGTCAAAAATCGCTCTTTCCGTATACTGCTCTCATTGCGGAAATACCGTTATTTTTTACTTCATTTCTTTTAATGCTATATTGAGCGCAATACATGATTAAGTAAAAATAACTACTTAAATTTTGGGGAAAGCAGTAAGACGATAACAAATTATGAAGATGTTTGCTACGCCAATTTTGGTTGCTTTTGATATGCACAACACTGTATATACACCGAGCAAAAAAACAACAGTAAAATCACCTTAGCCGGGCTAGGGTGAAAAGAAATTGTTTGGAAATTAAAAACTAATGCTTATTCTCCAAAGTAATTTATTGTTTTATACAAAAAAAAAAAATTATAAAAAATATAAATTACTTTGCTGAATAAGCATAAGTTTTTAATTTACACAAATTTTTTTCCACCCAAGCCGACTTAGGTAATTATTTTATGATTTTGAAAAATACTATGACTAATAGCCAAGCCAGTATTTATCTGTGGGCAACTGCGTACAAGGCTTGCTTTGTTCAAAATCATTTGTTTTCGTTGACGTGCGATAATCATTAATATTAATATCCAGGAATTGGCTCCCATTCAAAGAGAAAGTTATTTGTTGGTTCAGTGAAGGTGGGTCAGGTGAATCAGCACGTTTTGTCCGGATTGTATTTTAATTGCAACAATTATGTCAACTTAATCGATTGGTTTATGCTTAATTAGAGAGAAATATAATTTTAACCAATACCATCCAATGCTGAATGACACATCAGAGATGTCAAGAAAGTCACACCACTTAAAATATCATTACTTATATAGAAGGACTGATTAACGATGTAGTCATAAAATTTGTGATGATAATTTGAACTTGTGAGAGAAAAAAAAAAATAAATCAATTTGAAAAACATTGGAATGTTTGTGATGCGGAATGCTATTTTGTAAACAACCTGAATAATTATCTGAGATGTCATCGGAACTATGAAAGTAAAATAATCAAAAGGCAGTCGCATGTGATTTGATACAAATTTTTGGTTGAATTGGTAAAAACTTTAAAGGAACTTTCAGCTTTATTAATCAATATGAAGCAGCATCCTCAATATGAATTTGTGTTTGAGCCTGACCTTTGTGCTTAGCTGTATCTTATCTTTCAAGAATGGCTACATTTTGTCATTTTGTTCCTTATTATGTCCATCACGAACCAAATTGATAATGACGACAGAAATAAGCTTGAAATTCTCAATTTTTGTAACACCAAGAAAGGCAGCGTTGATACTGCGAAGAAAATTGTTGATACATATCGGTGAGTAGATGGCCAATTCCTTTTTTGTTTTTCTAACATACACCTTTGCAATATAAATCAATGTTGAAACTATTCGAAAATATTGAAATGTTGGAGGACCTCTACGGCCTCTAGTTTAGGAGATGAAAGCGACGAAGTTTATTGCAGTGTAAATGTCACATCAATGAAAAACCTTTGCATGGAATTATTACTATTACCAATAGTCAGTGTTATGGTAAATTTTGTGAATCGACAATATAGGTGAGAATAACGGTCATATGACAAAAATAAAAAATTTATGACATCACAAGGAATGCATCAGCAATTCTCATAAAAAGTAATGCAAATGCACCATCACTATGCAAATGCAAATTTACCGCAGAAAAACAATAGTATAAGTAAAATCAAAAACATAAACAAAAGAAAATGCAAAAGAAAAGCAAAAGCAATAAGTAAAAGTAAAATCAAAATTTTAAAAAAAATTTTAAAGACAAAAACCAAAAACGAAAATAAAAATAAATACAAAAACAAAAACAAAAACAAAAACAAAAACAAAAACAAAAACAAAAACAAAAACAAAAACAAAAACAAAAACAAAAACAAAAACAAAAACAAAAACAAAAACAAAAACAAAAACAAAAACAAAAACAAAAACAAAAACAAAAACAAAAACAAAAACAAAAACAAAAACAAAAACAAAAACAAAAACAAAAACAAAAACAAAAACAAAAACAAAAACAAAAACAAAAACAAAAACAAAAACAAAAACAAAAACAAAAACAAAAACAAAAACAAAAACAAAAACAAAAACAAAAACAAAAACAAAAACAAAAACAAAAACAAAAACAAAAACAAAAACAAAAACAAAAACAAAATCAAAAACAAAAACAAAAAAAAATGAAAACAAAAACCAAAAATGCAGCAAGGATATGGATTGGGATATCAATTTAGACATGAATAAGAACTAGGATCAGGAAATAGACATGAACAGAGCTTTGGATAACGACTAGGATTAGGATAATAACAAGGATTTGGGCAAGAATCTGTACAAGAGTTTTGAAAAATATTGGGTCAAGGATAAGGGTAAGAACTAGGAGAGAGATTTGTACAAGGCTTGGAGAAAGTATTTTAAAAAGGATTAGAACTAATTCTAGTATAAGGAGTAGAACACAAGAATTGAGAGAAAAGATTTTTGACTTATTTTAGGATAAGGATAAGGGCACAGAATTAGAGAAAGCTTCGAAAAAGTATTCTTGCAAGGAATCCGGGGTTAAGCTCAAAATTTGAACAAGAATTTAAACAAGGGTTGTGATAAGGATTAGAACAAAGATTTGTACAAGGCTTAGGCATAAGATTATAAGGTATAAGATTATGGACACAGAAGTGGGCAAGAATTGAAATAAGTATTTGTGCAACGAAGGGAAGAAGAATTGGGACAAAGATTTGAACAATAATTGTGAAAAGAATTTGCACAAGGACTTGTAAAGGGATTATGATGGGAGTAGGATAAGGGTAAGGACACAAATTTGGATAAAGTTAGGAGTAGCATAAGTTAAAATTCTGGGACTAGAATTAAGATAAGGAATATGTTTGGATCTAATATTCGAAAGGAAAGTCACGGTTGAGATACAAAGAGACATTTTCTATTTTAAGTATCTTTTTTTTTTGTGTGTTTTATTTAATATTCATTTAACTCATTTTAAAACATAAAAACAATGGTGCGTATGTATGTCTGACCATCATGGATGAACTGCTGAAGCTAGCCTCCTTATATTCACACCATATATTCCTGTATGACTGTTTATATTCACAACAAACTCTAAATTGTTTTTGTTTGTGTTAGACCCCCCTCCCCCCCCCTACGTGACGCTGCGTTCGTTTTTGTCCGAAATTTTTTATTAAGGGAACGATTTGACTCAAATATTTAAAATAAAAGGAATATATATGCCCTAATTTGGACCTGATATGTGGAGCTGGGGTGGAAATATTTACGAAAATGTAGTTTTCTCTGTTTAAATACATAGAAACATAATCATTTTCCATAGAAGACATTGTATTTGCAAAAACAATGCAACATAAATCAATTACATAACAATAAAGTCCTGAGTAATACCGGGAATACCAACTAGTTTTTTATATTTTTTTTTTATTGAATAGTCGATACCTCCGGTTGTGTAGGAATTCTAAGAATTCACTCCAGCACCCATATTTCATTTCTTGAAATAAAAACTTTTTTAATACAGCCCATGAGTGCACTTTAAAACAATTTTTAACATATCACGTTATATTATCTATGATTCTGCTACTTTTTATTGCTATTTATATTAAAACTTTTACTAGTTTTCTACAAATAGTTTAAGCTTTTAAATTTATAAGGCTTATATATATATTATTTCGAAACGAAGATGTATGTATATCTTAATTTGTACAAGTGCTAAGTTTACTTGCACGAGTTTGCAATTCAAAGAAGATTCCATGCTTAATGACAAACCTTGCATAAATAGAAATACAACTTGAGCAAAGTTTTGAAAAGGCAAATATTCAACATGGAGCTTACTAGATATGATACGCCGCAGCGATATGATATTTGCATGTTCTTTCACATGGCAATTCTTCCTTTTATACGGCAACCAGCCAAATCGTTTGCCTGCAAGTTATGCTTTTTCTTTGGCATCAACGTTTATTTGTCGAAAACTTTGTCGAAATACTCATATTTTGCTGTTTGGCATTTTATTTGTTATGAAACTTCTTCGAGTGCAAAGTAATTTTTGTTTTTTATTTTTATTTGCCAAGGAATTGCACCTCAAAATCAAATAGCGAACACTTCCATTGCAGTTTGAATGCGTATTAATTTTATTGATTTTTAAATATTTATCAATAAGTTTTGACCTCAAGCATATTTAAAATTGCATATTTTTTATTGTGCAAGAATTTAAAAAATCAGTCAATTGTTATTATTGCAAATTTACTAAAAACATAACAAATCAGTGAAAAAGAATTTTACAGGCTAATTTTAATTACCGCTAATACGATATTAAACGTGTGCTATAGTTGCGGTTTTAAATACCGTAAAAGCAGCCACCATCGGTAGTTCTTAATTGAGATAGAGGAAGTAGAATGATGAAGGGAGCTCTGAGAGATACGCATAATAATGTGGAATTATTTTATTATAAAATACTGATGCATAAAACTGTTCACGTGGCATAGCAATCGAATATTCCGAATTGTGTGGCTATGTCCCAACTAGCACACAAGCTCCTATAAATATTGCGGTATTGTTTCATGGTATTATGGAAATTACGGTACTTCTACAAGTGCACGTTTCGACTTTTATAAGTGCAAAGAGGCGAACCTTCCAATGTTACGTTTTACCGCGAAGATAAAAGTTGAATAAAAGCATTTTTCCAAAATGTATTGAAGTTGTATGCAATTGTTATCTCTGTATACCTAGTATACCTCCTGACCAAAAAATAACCGGAATTCTACAATAAAACAAAAACGGATCAATTGTTCATCTATATTCATTATATTGCCTTCAATGTAATCTCCATTGTAAGCAATACACATATTCCAACGCTTCTTGCAATCTTGAAAACACTTTTCATGGGCTGATTTTGGAATCGTCTTCAGCTCCTTCTGCGAAATCTCCTTTGTCGCCTCAATCGACTCAAAACGTTTTCCGCGAAGTGGTTACTTGAGTCGTGTGAGAAGGAAAAAGTCACAAGGAGCCATGTCGGGTTAATGTCGGAGCTTGTTGAATGGTATGAACGTTGTTTGTGGTCAAATAGATGCGTACAAGATAAAATGTATGAGCCATGAGTTGTTTCTCCATAATTCTGGGCTCTTCTGGCTGCTATCTCCTTTATGCCTACACGATGATCTGCCAAGACAATTTTCTTAACTTTTTCCAAGTTTTCTTTAGTCACACTGGTGGATGGACGACCGGAACGAAGCAAGTTTTCAACCCCAGAACGGCCCGCTTTAAACTCTTTGTAACACTCTTGCTATTGTGTTTTCGACATTGTCGAGTCCACGTAGGCTCCCATTAACATTTTTAATGTTTTCGCACGTGATATTTTGTTAGAAACACAAAATTTCAGATAAAGTCTTTGAATGGAAAAATTCTTTGAATGACAAATTTCAAGTCTTTTTAGATCAGAAGGTACACGACACAATTTTAAACTATTTGGGAATGTTCTGTATTTGGCTTTTCCGCAGTTAAAATATCGTCGCACTCGTTCGTCAATTATTACATACGACGTTATGAAGGTTTTATTATTTTTATGAAATCACTTTGTATGCGGGATAGGCGTGGTTTTTATTCAATTCATCCAAATTTCAATCTTAATACATATTGGACTGTAAAAAGTGGGAAAAAAGTAATCACCCAATGTGCTTTTGCTGAAATTTTTTTTTTAAAGAAAAACTTTGGTTTTGCTTGTGATATCGGCCAAGTGGCCGCCACCGGAGTTAATGACCATAGGGGCTCGTTTAATGGCATTTTCCATCACTCTTGCCAGAACTTTGGGCGATAGGTTCTCGCATTCTTGGCGAATATTCTCCTTCAGAGCTTGTAGAGTCTGAGGCTTGTTGACGTACAGCTGCAACTTCAAAAAACCCCATAAAAAGAAGTCTGGAGCGGTTAAATCGGGTGTTCTGGCTGGCCAGTGCAAATCACCAAAACAAGAAATTAAGCGACCCGGAAATGCTTCCTTCAGAATATCGGTTGTTGCTCGAGCAGTGTGCACCGTTTTGTTGGAACCACATGTTCTCCAGTCCCAATTCATCCAATTAAGGAAGAAAACACTCGGTAATCGTAGCTCTGTAGCGCGCGCCATCCACAGTCGTCGTTTGGCCCACGGCGCTCTCAAAAAAAAAAAAAAAAATGGCCCGTTGCCTCCTCCAGCGTAAACAGCACACCACGCCGTAACTTTGAGCGGGTGTAATGGTTCTTCGTGGGTAATACACGGATTTTCAGTGCCCCAGAAACGATTCTTTTTTTATTAACGTAACCGCAAAGATGCAGAAATTCCTAATGTGTTTTACGTGGACACCTGCCGTATAGGCTTAATTCCACGTTGCTCCATAGCATGGGATCGAATCGTTGAGTCGGCCAACGCCCCTTTGAGGGTTCAAAGGTACCAATTTAGCTCCATGTTGTGATGACATTTCGCAACCCTTGGTTTGGGTGGAGGCCTATCTGACACCTCTTCTGTACTTAAGGGTACAGCACCCGAGTTGAGAATGCAACTCCACACCGAGCAGGATTGCTCTACCCGCGATATAGGTGATAAACCACAGCCACCACGATGCTCCCCGAAGGGCCAGTCCAGTAAGTCAGACTGGCAAAGCCAGGGGCCGCTAACTACCCGTGGTACCAGTTTTCAAGTCCTTGGTTGACCTCGTAGCAAGCTACTACCAGTTGAACTCATCACAGTTCCGGACTGGTCGCCACTGTCAACACAATTGGAGATTTTCATTCACACACCATTCAACCTATGGACCACCTCATACACACACTCAAACACAAAAGCACGCAATATTGCCACTAGTTCTGCCTGGAACGCCGTCTCGTTAACACCTGACAAGCATACCGATTTAATTCAGCAATTTGACCGCTTGACGCGAACGCATTGCCTAAATCAAAATCACCATTCGCACGCAAAACACCCATTGCACGCAAATCACGATTGCCTTCATAAAAAGAACACTCACGAAGAACATGCAACCAATCCTCACGGACTGACCCACAATCACACCTCTCAGTCACACTCAAGTTTCTTTCATTCAAAAATGCATTGAAAGAATCATGCCCAGTCAACAGGAAGCCCAGGCTCAAGCTGAAGCAAAAGTCTGGAAAACCACTCACAAACATAACGTCACGTATAAAATTATGCGTGACCCTTCCATAATGACATTCATCTTATCTAGATTGCCATCTAGACCGCACAAACTCTATCAGCGTAGCCTTCCATTCATTGTCATTCATACGTCTTACATCCGTGAACTAAAAAGTTCATTCGTTCTGACATAGTTATTCCCAAGTATTTGACTTCAGTCGCATACCTGAAGCTAACTTCATTCACGCGAACACATGGATGTCGACTAGACAATAATCTGCCTTTACCGCAAAGATGCAAATGAGCCTCATCGCTCATGATAATTTTCGATGAAAAGTCGTCCAGCTTTTCGTTGAGATTCAGAATGGCGGTCAACAGCTAACAGCATCTTCAATCTTCAAATCTTTCACCAAAATTCTGCGTAGGGACCACCGGCTAATGCCCATTTGCGTGGCAAGTCGTGTGGTCGATGTTCCGGGCTCTTCTTCGACTCTTGGGTAACAGCAGCGATATTCTCAGCAGAAGAGCTGCTCCGATGACGGTCAGCCTTGGGAAGATCTCGTGTTGTCCCAGTCTTTTCAAGGCGTGTGGCCAAACGCCACAGTGTTTGTCTAGTTGGTATCGGACGGCCAGGAAATCTGCGACGAAATTCACCCTGCACCAACACAACCGACAAATTGTTGCGCAAAAAAATGGAAACAATTGTTCCGCGTTTGTGCGGAGTAAACCGATTCATGGCTTGTCGATTTGTATTCTACTTCACAAATGTCAAAACCGACATTTGTGTGAATACTTTTGCCCCACCTTGTACATTTATTTTAATAAAATTTGTGAAGGTCTTGCAATTTTGATTACGTCACTTTGTATGGAACAAAGCATGTTTTTCATTCGGCGTATTTTTCATATGTGTAATGTTTGGTATTGTCACTTTGTATGGGAGGTAGGCGCGGCTTTCATTCGATTTTGACAAATTTCATATGTAGAGCGCTTATTTGGAGTTTAAGCTCATGTACAAGATTTCTGGGTCTTAGATTAATTTTTGTTGAGATTGTAGAGATAGTTAGTACCATTTTGGCATAATCAGTTTGTTTGGAAGGTAGATGTATATTTTGTCCGATTTCATAACGGTATGTTATAACAACCAACGGTTGTAATCCTGACAATGGACAATCAGAGACACATGGCTAAATCGCCTTAGCTGGAGATGCTTATCAAGAATTAATATTCTTCTACATGTACCACGCCTCCTTGTGGATATTACAAACGAAGTGACAAGTTCCGTCTCTAAGCCAATATACCCATTATGCAGTATGCTGGTAGGTATAAGGATTTGGTCAGTCACAGTTCTGTTTATGTTCTCATCTCTGAGATCATAAGCAGATCTCATCTCTAGTTATAAAGATGAGATTTATGTAGATTTTATAAATGTGATGACGTCATTTTGGATGGCAATTTGCAAGTCGTTACATTAATTTGTTTGTAATTTTAATATATTTTATTTGATGAAGTCTTTTTG
This sequence comes from Pherbina coryleti, assembly GCA_943735915.1. Taxonomy (NCBI): domain Eukaryota; kingdom Metazoa; phylum Arthropoda; class Insecta; order Diptera; family Sciomyzidae; genus Pherbina; species Pherbina coryleti. Next base: position 17,340,287 of record OX030950.1, on the reverse strand, counting down.
TATGGGAGATATTTTAATTCATCCATAATATTCATTTGACTCATTTTCATACTTAAACAGTTTTTTTCAGATAGTAACTTAGAAGCTTTGACACCGCGGGTGTTTAATAATTAGACGAACTGAGAGAAACGGACACGGCTATATCGATTCAGTTACTGATGCTGATTAAAATTATATCTACTTTTCTAGGCTTACCTCTCCTCGTTATAGGCGTGAAAAACTTTGGGCAAAATTAATATTTATTTTTTTTAAATTAAATCTTTTTATGTAATTACGTGTGTTGAACTTACGAGAGAAGCCATTGCGTAGTATTCCTATTTTTAGTTGGTTTTTTATTTTTATACCCCCACGTTGAAAAAACGTTAAAGGAGTAATTTTGTCACTTTATTTGTAACTCCCATAAGAAGGCGTGGTAGGTATAGAAAAGTATATACATACTTGTTCAGCATCACCACCCGAGTCGATTAAGCCATCTCCGTCTATCTGTCCATCTGTCTGTTTGTCTGTGATTTTCAAGCTATCATCACGAAATTCGATATTTAAGCTTGTAACCAAAAAAATGAAGATCAAGTTCAAAAATAAGCCAAATCGGATGAAAATCACGCTTACCTCCCATACAAATGGACTTTATCAAAACGGTAAATCTCTTCAAATTCCACAAAAATGAATATATGAACTTGAAATTATAATATTCAATATGCATTCTAAGTACAAAATTCAACGAAATCGGGTGAAAACCACGCCTGCCTCCCATAGAAAACATTTTATTCAAAGGCTGATTAAGACTTTGAATACACTTTGGTTCGGTAGTGGGGTGTTTTAACTTCAGCTCAGTTGATGGTTATTTATTACTAGGTTAATATTAGACTTTCTATTATTACAAATAAGCGTTCAGGCCACAGTCAGCTTATTTCACGGTATAATTTGATTTGGTTTCACCACTTTTAATTGGCTTATATTGGCTTTATATATAACTTATTGTATTGCTGTTGGTTTGAATAAAACAGCGGTTTTAATACGCCTGAAAATGTCAATAATTGCATAAAAGTGTTCGAATACAAAGCTTTGGTTAAAATTTTATAATAATTAAGCATCAATAATAAAAAGTTCAAATATTACGCTTGGTCAGGCCATAACTCGCACTATGCACCACATAAAAAGCAGGCGTCAAAAGAAGCCCATAAATAATTTAATTTATTTTATTATTTTGCCCTGCAAAATCATCCAAAGAAAATCCACAGTTTATCAACTGCAAGCGAGTAGTAGATAGTTGTAATAGAGTCAGCGTTTTAAACTTTATGACACTAAAGTTTAGCACCTTATAGACTCACATCCGGGCTTGGCATTAAAAGAATCGAACAACCAATAGAAAGAGGTTGATTTTTATTAATTAAATAAAAACCTCGGCTATACAAGCTGACGTCATCAAAAGAATACACCCTTCACAATGTGTTAAAAAAATGTGTTCATAATTTGCCTTTTTTTTAGATGTTTTTCAAAAGCTTTAAACACATTTGCTCTTACTTTGACGAAATTTGTTGCAAGCTATTTTTTAAACACAAAATTCGTCAAATTAATAGCAAATGTCGTAAATTTTAAAACATTTTTTTTTCTGTGTAGGAATATATTCCTTAATTTTTATTATCAGTCTAACAACCAGATAGTAATCTTGATTCTTGATTTTTTATTCCTGATTCTTGATTTTTGATTCTTGATTCCTGATTCTTGGTTCTTGATTCTTGAGTCTTGATTCTTATTCTTGATTCTTAATTCTTGATTTTTTATTCTTTATTCTTTATTCTTGATTCTTGTTTTTTATTCTTTATTCTCAGTTCTTGATTCTCAGTTCTTGATTCCTGATTCTTGATTCCTGATTCCTGATTCTTGATTCTTGATCCTTGATTCTTGATCCTGGATTCTTGATTCTCAATTCTTGATTCTTGATTCTTGGTTTTTTATTCTTTATTTTCAGTTCTTGATTCTTGATTCCTGATTCTTGATTCTTGATTCCTGATTCTTGATTCTTGATTCTTGATTCTTGATTCTTGATCCTGGATACTTGATTCTCAATTCTTTATTCTTGATTCCTGATTCTTGATTCTTGATCCTGGATTCTTGATTCTTGATTCTTGATTCTTGATTCTTGGTTCTTGATTCTTGATTCTTGATTATTGATTCCTGATGCTTGATTCTGTATTCTTGATTTTTTATTCCTGATTCTTGATTCTTGTTTTTTATTCTTTATTCTCAGTTCTTGATTCTTGATTATTGATTCTTTATTCCTGATTCCTGATTCTTGATTCTTGATTACTGATTCTTGATTCCTGATTCTTGTTTCCTGATTCTTGAATCTTGATCCTTGATTTTTGATCCTGGATTCTTGATTCTCAATTTTTATTCTTGATTCTTGGTTTTTTATTCTTTATTTTCAGTTCTTGATTCTTGATTCCTGATTCTTGATTCTTGATTCCTGATTCTTGATTCTTGATTCTTGATTCTTAATTCTTGATCCTGGATACTTGATTCTCAATTCTTTATTCTTGATTCCTGATTCTTGATTCTTGATCCTGGATTCTTGATTCTGGATTCTTGATTCTTGGTTCTTGATTCTTGATTCTTGATTCTTGATTCTTGATTATTGATTCCTGATGCTTGATTCTGTATTCTTGGTTTTTTATTCTTGATTATTGATTCTTGTTTTTTATTCTTTATTCTCAGTTCTTGATTCTTGATTCTTGATTATTGATTCTTGATTCTGGATTCTTGATTCTTGATTCTTGATTCCTGATACTTGATTGTTGATTCTTGATTCCTGATACTTGATTGTTGATTGTTGATTCTTGATTCTTGATTCTTGATTCTTGATTCTTGATTCCTGATACTTGATTGTTGATTCTTGATTCTTGATTCTTGATCCTGGATTCTTGATTCTTGCTTTTAAGTTCTTAATTTTTGGTTTTTGATTCATAATTTTCATATAATTTTCAAATTATCCTTCAAATATACCTGGAACTCTTTAAATTTATTCTATTTTATTTATCAAGGAAATATATCTTTTCCCCCTTTTTTTCCCCCTAAACAACTTGTATTAGCATCGCCTAACAAATGAAAAAATATTTCCGCAGCTCAACTGTTTCACAACAACTGTTTTTATTTATTTTTCTTATCCTTCCATTCAATTCTTATAGTCAAAATATAACAACAGCCAATGAAGATGTATACAAAATCGATAAGCTAAATAAAACCATCGCTGAATGAACAATCAAAACAAAAGAATACAAAGTGAATTATACAGAAATCACTCTTCTTTGATGATAAATCGCATCAATTCGCTTATTTGGTTATATAAGCATTTGATTAAAAAAATGTCAAGCTCAAGAAAAGTATTTGAAGAAGAAAAGAGGTTAGAATAAAAGACTTCAAACAAAGCAAAATATGAGGAGCACTTTCATAAAAAGGTTAGAAATGCAAAAAAAAAAAAAAAGGAAGAGATTTTGTTGTTGTTTTTGTTGGCAAGGCCATGCCAAGCAAACATAGGGCGAGTGTCTCAGCAACGACACAACCTTTAGAATTTATGTTATTATCATTAGAAGAATTTGATACTCATAACGGTCAAAGTTTTTTTTATGAATTTATATACAAAGGTAAAATTCATAACCTTGTAAAAATGCGATAAGAATTTTCCATACTAAAAAAAATTTGCAAGACATGAAAATATGTTGGAATATTATCAAAGATTGAAATGAGTTTTTTGTTTTTTTAATTTACTTTCATTATATTTTTTTAAAATATGTGTTACCTTGTGTCCTACCTACCCTTAATATTCAAAAATATTTTTATTTAAACGACTTTTTTTTGTTAATATACACGGTACAACCGTGAAAAAAAGCTCAGGTTATTTGATAGCCGTTTCTATAAAAATCGATGTTGCTAAACAAGAATTCGTTCTTGGATTTTTTTTCCTTCATGTCTGAACTTCTTGCAAAACCGCTTTGAAAATTACATAAATTTTAGTTTAAAAAAAATTTATATTCAAACTGTTCAAACAATTTAAAAAAGATTCTTATATCAATGAAGTAGGTTTAACAAGATGACGTATCTGGTTTTTTTCTGATTGGATGATATTGGCCTTAAGTGCTTGAATCGTTTTTGGATTGTTGGCATTACATCGGTCTTTCACGGTTCCCCACAAAAAAAGTCCAAAGGGGTCAAATCGTAGCTCCGAGGCGGCCAATTGACATCGCCAAGACGGCCGATGACACGATTTGGGCATTTGGTGCGCAAAAGATCGATTGTGGCATGGGCTATGGTGTATGGTGCGCCATCCTGCATGAACCAGAGGTCATCCAAATTCATTCCTCCAATTTCAGTAAAAGAAAAGTCGGTTAACATGGCTCTGTAACGCCCACCGTTGACCGAAACATTGTTCCCAGCCTCATTTTCGAAGAAAATGGTCCAATGATGCCACCACTTCACAATCCGCACCAAACTGTCACTCTCTGTTGATGCATCGTCTTCCCAAAAACACACGTTTTTTTCGAGCCCCAGATACAGCAGGCGTATAGCAGGTAGAGCAAGGGCGGTGGGTGCTTCATTTCGGCCAAAATTTATTTTTAAATAAAGCACTGTTTGGGCTACACAGCATTCACTTTGGAAATAAGTTTCCAATATTTCTCAACGTTGTTATGATACTGTAGTATGTCAACATTTTGAGCTTGACTTGTTGACTTTATGTCAACATTTTGAGCGGGAAACAGCTGTCAGTGTCAAAATAACCTATGATTTAAAAAGAACCCACTAGATGGCCCACCCTGTACACGTAGCGGGGATTTTATATGATATACTGCCCAAACAGTGACAGATGTTGAGAAATGTGTCTCTCTCAAGAATTAGCGAAAAAATCTGCGAAATTTGGGTGTCTCTCATATATGAGCGACGTGGCACGGAATGTGTTAAAATATAAAACTTTTTTTAACTAAAATTTATGCAATTTTTCCATTTACAAAGTAATTTTACATGAAATTCAGACGTGATGGAAAAGTTCTGACTACGCCCTCTTGTTAAGCATCATCAATTTATGAAGAAAGGTCTATGAAACCTCTTGAGCTTTTTTTAAAAGTCGATTTTGTTGTACCGTGTATATTATCATTTAGATATGCATTTCAGTTGACCTTCTTTATTCAATTATTTAGACTCATTTTTGGTCAATGGAGAAATCAACTAGCAACAACAACAACTCTGTATAGAGCAGTGGTGCTCACTACATAGTTTCCCATAGCCGGCGGGCATCGTGTGTTGTTGAGCTTTTGCACACGAAGTAGCAATCGGCTCGCTGTGTTTGTACACTGCATAAAAGTTTGTTTAGTATGGTGTGCTTTAAATTTCAAGTCAGTATGCTTTGAGCGTTCCTGTGATATGGGATTCAGTCACTGTTTTATTTATCAATATACGTAAATATTTTGCAATGTTTCAGGAAAAACATTCTATTCTTCACGTTTACCTTTTTGTTATGTTTTCTATGTTCAAATAGCGAAAAACAAACATAAAAATAAAAAAGATATGATTTTATTGAAAATCCAACACTCGACAAGATTTCCTTGTACCAAATGTTGTGAGAGCTTTTAACGACTTTTTGTTTCATTGTAAAGCTGTGCACTCGGAAAGCTCTCTTTGTTATTGTTTGAACTGTGCGTTGGTCACCACTGGTATAGAGCAAATCACACCACAGCTGTTTTAGCTAGACAGTAGTCTTGCGTGATTTTCGTTGTAATATACTCAGTTACCTAGCCCCGGTAGTCGGCGGACTCGGTAATCGAGTTGGTAGCGTGCTCGAATGCCACCCCAGAGGTCCCGGATTCGATTCCCGGCCAGGCCATGCTCCTTCGTTTTAAAAACCTTTCTAAATTTCCTATCCTCATTTCTAATCAATTGAAATTAAATATTCATCAATATTTACGACTTGAAGTTGTAGTTGATGGTAGAGAAGTTGTGGATGAGATTGCCTTATAACTTGTATTGACTGAGGTAAAGGCATAACACTTGCCTCTAATTCAAATTCACATGTTTCTTTGGCTTTCCACCACGCTTACAACATTCTACACGTGTTTCACTTGATTGCACTTTCCTTCCCACTAATCTATCATCCCATTTCGAACCAAGGCAGACTGGACTGAATAGATATTCCACCTGAAATCCATGGTTCAAAGCTAAAAAAAAAAAACAAAAAAGCTTGGAATCCATTCTTAACTAACTTCCCGATAAGCTACAGTTTCGAAACTTTAAATGTAGATCAGAACTGGATGACAATACAATCAGTGGCGGATCTAGGATTCGCCAAAGGGAGGCTCAAACTATACTTCTGTATGCCAAAGAAGTATAGCCCCACCCCCGAAACGTCTTTTTGGACTTTTTTTTCCATACAAAAAATTCTTCAAGAGGGGGCTAAAGCCTTTTTAGCCCGTATGTAGATCCGCCACTGAACACAATATTAACTTATTTTCTTATCTGTACGTTTGTTTGTTTGGCAAAAATGTGAAATTATTTTATAATTATTAAAAATCAATTTTTAATGACGCCCCTACCTAATCTAATAGCGTCCCACGTTATTTGGAAAACTAAAAGCCCTACTCTAGGAGAAATTATTTTATTTTAGTTCGTTTTAAATACATGGTATGGTCAAAAACATGGTTTTTTTAGTTTAATAATTTCAAGCAACTAGAGCTTATCTACTTTTTCTGTTACATACCACCAAAGGGCAACAAAATCGTGATTTTTATAACTTTCAGGCATTGGCTCTGTTTATGTATATTTTTATCGAAGATTGATCAAAAATTTTGCTACTATCAAACTTTGTAGTTGTGTTTCATCTTCTTCTTCTTCTTCTTCTTCTTCTTCTTCTTCTTCTTCTTCTTCTTCTTCTTCTTCTTCTTCTTCTTCTTCTTCTTCTTCTTTCTTCTTCTTCTTCTTCTTCTTCTTCTTCTTCTTCTTCTTCTTCTTCTTCTTCTTCTTCTTCTTATTCTTCTTCTTCTTCTTCTTCTTCTTCTTCTTCTTCTTCTTCTTCTTCTTCTTCTTCTTCTTCTTCTTCTTCTTCTTCTTCTTCTTCTTCTTCTTCTTCTTCTTAAAATATAAGAACACACAAGTAAACAAAAAATGTCACACTTAGCACAATTCTGGTGACGTATGTATCTCTGTCTGAACACTTATGGTTGAACTCAAAATAAACCCAAACTTAACTCTCTGAGTAGACATGGCATTACAGAAGTCCGATAGAACGTTCGATTGAAACAGCCGCCACATCAAGTTTCACATACCGAATACTCAAGATTATGAAAAACCAGAAACTACAAATGGAACGCAATTGTTTTCTGCCAGGTTCTAAACTTTGATTGTTCTGAAGTTTATTTATTCTGAAGTCCAGCAGACTGCAATCAAAAAGCCTGCCATGCGAGATTTACAAAAAAGGCAGATATTGTCAGTATAAGCGATGTTTTGCAAAAAATTCGCCATCGTCCACCTCAAACCACTGTTTCGTATTAAATGTAAAGCAGCATTTGAAACGTCCCCGAACACCAACAGAAACAAAGCTGGAGAAAAACTTTAGCCCTGACGGATAACGCTGTGAACTTCAGAAGATAGGGTCATTCTGAGCCCATATTGGGGGTTTTTAGGAGCTATAATGTGTTTATATTTGGGAATTTCCGTATATACACACGTGACGGTCGTACAACTTTCATGAGTGGAAAAAGAAAGAAAAATTCAACATACAAGATTCTTATTTCGATTCTCCAATAGCTTACTAAGCGCACTATACAAGGTGTTAAACCTAAGAGTTGTCAAAAGTTGGGCTCTTAGATAGAATCCACCAAAAATGATACGTTACATTACAAAAAGTAGAAGTGGTTTTCAACTGCATCTAAAGAAATGCAAAAATCTGCGAATTATGCCCAAATAATTTGATGAAATTTTTTTTAATTTAGTACCCATACAATAATAATACACGAATAATTATGTCGTTAAAAGATCTTCATTACTTTTTTATGAGTAAGTCATAATATGATACGTTACGTGACATACGTTACGTGACATATTCTTCACTAATAATGTTGATGAAAAATTGTTGATATATTTTTTTTTTATTAAATATAGGTATGTATATAAAAAACAACGTAAACTTGAATTCATGACATTGAATGTAACGTTAACATCTAGTGATCAAAAGTAAGAAAATAAGGAAAAGTCTTATTATTAAATTATAAAATGTAAGTCTTCCAGGAAAAGGCAGTTCGAGCTACTTTCAATTGTAAGTATTCTTCTCATGAAAAACCAAAATGGTTTTTTTTTTTGTTTTTATTCTAGGGATATTTGACACCTCCTCACATTTTTTCAATATCTTAATAGAAGACTCTTGAATCTGCTCTGAAGAAATGTAAAAGATTTGAATTCCAGTAACATGGTCTTGAGAACATTAAAATAAAAAAAGAGGCATGATGCTCTTCCCGGCGATAAATTTGCAATTTTATTTGGTTTATCTTTAATTCTTCCCTATGTCGTTTAGCGTTTTGTTTTTGTTTTTTAACAATCGACTCCATCTCTATTAAAATAAAGATGATGATAATAGTAATAGTTATATGACTTTACAATCGGTTGCACTCACTAAACAGGCATCTCAACAACCTCTTGCAAGGTGGGTGTAATGACAACTAATCATGTTTTTCGCCTACGCACGTGAGGTTAGAATATCAATTAAAGCATATTTAAAAATTGCCGTCACACAAACTTTGTTTGCTTCCGCTGCATTTTTGTTTTATAATTTGTTATTGTAGAACAGGTTTTCAGCCGCGAGTGCAATCGTAACATATCTCTTAAAACAGCAAATAGTAAAGAGAAAATGCAATTATTAAACATTACAAGCTAGCAAGATAACAGTTTAATTTCAATTTTACTTATCCTCTCATGGGAACTGAATTCAGCTGAAAATTGCTAAAAATCCGAAAATTTGCATAATACGGTCAGAAGAATGACGGCCAAATGATTGGAACCTCAGTGTGCTCTGCCCAATCCACAAGAAAGACGATCCCACCCAACTACAGGGGGATAAGCCATCTTAACATCGCATATAAGGTCCTGTCGAGCGTATTATGTGAAAACCCATCGTAAACCACCTGATTGCACCTTGTCAGTGTGGCTTCAGACCTGGCAAATCCATCATAGACCAGATATTTACGCTACGACAAATCTTGGAGAAGGCACTAGAGAAACAAATTGACACACACCATCTTTTTGTCGATTACAAAGCCGCCTTCGACAATCCAAAAAGGAATCATCTATATTCCACTATGTCTGAATCTGGTATTCCTACAAAGCTCATCCGTCTTTGCAAAATGACACTGAGCAACACCAGCAGCACAGTTAAAATCGGAAAGGACCTCACTCCTCCATTCGATACCAAACAAGGTTTCCGACAAGGTGATTCCTTCTCGTGCGACCTTCAACCTAATGATGGAGAAGATTATCCGAGCTGCTGATTTGAGACTCAGTGGCCCAAAATACACTGTAGTGCTCAGTCTGCGTGAGCAGTCAATCATTCAAAAACACACTGCACTGATCAGTCTGCGTGAAACCAGTTTTATTTCGTGTACATGAACTGTGTTTGATTGTATTACTGTGGTAAATTTTGTGAACCCCTAAATAAAATATGACGACTTGACTTATGTGTGCGTGTCAGCCAATCATCACTACAGCTTTTTCGGTGAGTGAAATTTGACGCACTTCACGTCCGCGGACTCACCTCCCTTGGCATAGAAACCCGGTTTCACGCAGGCTGAGCACTACAGTGTATTTTGGGCCAGTCGCACTATATTCTACAAAAGTATTATGCTGCTGGCGTATGCTGATGATATCGATATCATTGGCCAAAATACGTGCGAAGTCAGTGCAGCATTCTATAGATTAGCGAAAGAGTCGAGTCGAATGGGTCTTGCAGTGAATGCAGATAAGACGAAATACTTAGTGTCAACAAACAAACAGTCCCAGCGTCTTGGAAACCACGTCACTGTTGAAAACATCTCCTTCGAGGTTGTTAAGGACTTCGTCTACCTTGGATCCAGTATAAACTCTTTCAACGATGTCAGTATTGAGATAACTCAGTATTGAGTAAGGATAACTCTTGCCAACAGGTATTACTTTGGGCTGAGTAGGCAATTGAGAAGCAGAGCCCTCTCTCGACGAACAAAACTCACGCTCTATAAGTCACTAATCATGCCCATCCTATTATATGCAGCACAAACCTGGACGTTGAACTGATGAAAAGACTTTGGGAGCCTTCGAGAGAAAGATCCTTCGTAAAATCTTCGGTCCAATCTGCGTTAGTGGCAAGTACCGAATTCGATGAAACCACCAGCTATATGAGCTGTACGCTGACGTCGACATAGTTAAGGGATTTAAAATCAAGCGGCTCCACTGTCATGTTGAGCGAATGGAAAACGACGCTTCAGCGAAAAAATATTTGATTCGGTGCCTGGTGGCGGTCAACGCAGAAGAGGACGCCCACATGTTTGTTGGAAAGATCAAGTGTTGGATAACCTGACTGGCGCCATCAAGCGAAAAACAGAAATGGCTGGTGCAATTTCTTATACGAGGCCAAACACGGCCAACGGTTGTAAGTGCCCGTAAAAAAGTAAATAACTAAGTTCTAGCTTTTTGTTGTGGAAACGAATTTATGTTCAGCATGGAAAGGCCATTTTTGGCGATTTTGTTCCGTGGTCGACTGATAATAACTTTTGGTCCTTTTAAGGATACTTAAAGGTCGTTCAGCTGAAGCGACTGATACTAGCAAATTGAGAAAAATCCGTTTTACAATTGTTTTGTCGCCGCCTACTAGATTGAATTTGAATTTTCCTCTTACCTTGTAGTTTTCCCTACTGTTCATAAGATGGCGCCAAATGTATGCTTATTAGCAGCATTTTTACATAAATTAGCCCTATAAAAATTTTTTTCTTCTGAAAATTTTTGTTTAATTGTTTTTCCTTCGAAGAAAACGCTTTTGCTACAGGATTAGCCCTTCTTTGGAATCGATGGGTATATATAAATAGGCGTATCCAAAACAGTTAAGAACCATTTTCTTCCGTGTTTCTCAATCGATTTTGATATTTTTTTTTAAATGAATAAGAGTAAAGAGAAAAAGTGATAAATATATATATTTATAGATATGACTTAATACATATGTATAAATATAAAAATATGTTCAATTTGTGTATGTAACGCCATCACTCCAAAACGGCTGAACCTATTTTTATGAAACTTTAGGAAGCTCTTATACACATACCAAGGATGGTTTTTACATTTTGAAAAAAAGTGTGTGGACAATGGGGCGTGGCACATTCCATGCAACCCAAATTTGTGATCTAATAGCTTAAGAGTTATATAACTCATACAGCAAGTTAGAGTCAATACAATCGGTATTCGACCTTAATTTCACTTTTCAGCAGCCCAAATTTTCGGTATAACTTTCGAACTATAAGTCACAAATCAATAAAACTCGATAGGAACTTCCTATTTAGTCGTGCTCTTCGACTGGAAACATTGAGCGAACATTAGATAAGGGGGCGTGGCACCATCCATACAATTTAAAGTTCTTATATCGAATAGCTTTGGAAGTAAATGCCGTATAACAATGAAAGTCAATATGGAGTTCCCACTTAGTGATATTCTTTTACTAGAGAGTAGAATATGTTAAGTAGATTACTGGGACGGACTAAAGGGGATAAAGGGGTGTGGCTCCTCATATACAGGGTAGGCCATCTAGTGGGGTCTTTTTAAATCTAAGGTTATTTTGAAACTGACAGCTGTTTCCCGCTCGAAATCTCGAAATGAAGTCAGTATCATACCTCCGTGGAAAAAAATTGAGTCGCTTTATGCTTGAATAACTTTGGGAAATATTGGGAACTTATTTCCAAAGTCAGTGCTGTGTAGCCCAAACAGTGAGTTATTTGAAAAGAAGTTTTGGCCGAAATTAAGCACCCACCGCGCCTGCTGTACACAAATTTGTGCAAAAAGTTCGTGAGACTGGTATGCTAGTGGACAACAATCATGGTCCCCGTCGTCGTACGTTGCGCACAGACAAGAATGTGGAAGAATGTGAGACTCTATGCACGAACATCAACTCGGCTCAACAACAACAGCTCAACATTTTACGCATTAGACTGAGGAGAATTCTGCACAAAGATCTCAGATTATTCACTTGCAAGGTCCAATTGACTCAGCAATTGAAGGTGCACGACCATCCGCTTCGTTATCGCTTCGCAGCTTATGCCATACAGTGAATTGGACAACGATTTTGGTTGAAAAATCATCTTTTCTGACGAGGCGCATTTTCATCTTGGCGGCTACGTTATGAAACAAAATTCCCGCATCTGAGGCTCGGAAAACCCGAAAAACAGAGAGTGACAGTTTGGTGCATATTGTGGAGTGGTGGCATCATTTGACCATTTTTCCTCGAAAATGAGGATGGGAACAACGTTTCGGTCGACGGTGGACGCTACAGATTCATGTTAACCGACTTTTTTTTACTGAAATTGGAGACATGAATTTAGCCGACCTCTGGTTCATGCAGGATAACGCGCCATGCCACACAGCCTATGCCAAAATTGATCTTTAACGCACCAAATTCCCAAATCGTGCTATCAGCCGTCTTGGCGATGTCAATTGGCTACCTCGGAGTTGCGATTTGACCCCTTTGGACTTAATTTTTTGTGGGGAAACGTGTAGGACCGATGTTATGCTAACAATCCAGAAACGATTCAAGCAATTAAGGTCAATATCATCCAAGCAATCCGTGAGCTACAGCCGGAAACCAACAACAAGGGCTTGGAAAATTGGAGTGACAGAATGCGCTACTGCAAAGCCAGCCGAGGCAGCCACTTGAACGACGTTGTATTCCATAATTAATGGGAATGTTTGCTCTTACTAGTAAAGCCATAATACATGGTAAAAATTTAATTTTGTTCATTTTATTGCATTTAAAAAAAAAAAAAACTTGTACTTGGCCCACCCTTTATAAGCCAAATTTTTGATATCGAATAGCTTTGGAAGTAAAAGTCATAGAACATACATATGTTACATACTCAGAATAGATTTACTATTTTGTGATTTCCAGCTACTGGTGGTGCGGTATGAGTTAGTTCAGTTACGTTTGCACATGAGCGAAGAAAGAAAACAAAAAACGAAGAATATAAACAGAGCCGAACGATTTTCTGTACCTACACCAAATCAGAACGTACACACGAAAAAAACTTCGTATTCCGCTAACATTGTTCTTTCTCTTGAGTGAGAGTACTGGTGGCAAATGCATTAGGAAAGTAAAGTGATACCAAATTGTATGGAAAAACATATGTTTATGACATAAATTTTTTATCGAATTTTATTTATTAAAATTTAAAATTTGATTTGAACAAAACGCGTTATGAAGCCGAATTCTTCTGGAAAATTTACTGTTACCAATCCAGAAGAGTATCAAACCAAAACATAAACAATAGTTAACCATACACGCATGCCAAATAATTTTTTTTTTTGCAATACAATCTTTACGAAATAATTCACTTCAATTACAATTCATTTCAATTTCATGCAATGTTTTGCCCAAAAGTATTTCGCAACTGAATATTTTTTAACTTTGCTAAAAGTTTTCCAATAAAAATACAGAGAAAAATCCTTTTTAAATGGTCGCATTCGACCACAGGCGATACAAGTTCATGATAATTTCTCGTATGCCGACAGTCCATTTATTTGGAAAGGCGAAAGCAACACTGCGGAAAGTCTAGGATAATTTTTCTAGAACTCCGCTGGTATTTAATTTAATTGACTTTAAGATAAAGTCCTTCTAGGCGTAGTGCTCTTGGCAAATCAACCACATGTTCATGCCTTGCCTTTTACCACAACAACAGATAAAAGTTAAAACTTATTTACGGAACAAAACAATTGTAAACAAAAAAGAAAACACAAATTAAAGCTAATTTTCAGCACAAAACACAAAACACAAAACTTTGTTGAGGTTGTACACAAACCAGCAAAAAAAAAAACAAAAAAAAAATACTATAAAAACATTCCAATGAACAACATTATGTAATTAATGTTGTTTTTGCTAAAATTGAGAAGTTTTGCCCAACTTGTTAAAAATAATTTTTCTATAAATTTTGCAGCATTTGGCGGAAAGAAACTTTAAAATACCAGCTGTGGTGCATGTGGGTGTGTATGTGTATGTTGGCAGCAGTGTGTGCATGTATGTGTCTTCGTTTGTGTACCAACTTCCGCTCGATCGCGCTCTGCTTAGCTTTGTGTCTGTGTCTGGCACAAATCATTGTATCTTATCTTTTATGACGCTAACATGGCGGCGCTTCCGTTTGGCTTTCAAAGTAAATTTAAATTCAAACATAAATTCAAATTAAAACTGTTTTTATTTTAATTAGTGCTTCTTTGCCCTAGTAGCACATTTATTTTTACTCAAAATTTAAATCAAATAAAAATATGCATTTTCAGCTAAATCAGCTAAAATCGATTTTATTTTTTATTCCGGGCAGTTAGTTAGATGTTGTTGTTGTTGCTGCTACCTAAATTATCTTTGAGGCTTTGTTAGTGCTTTAAGAATTTTGATTTCGCTCTTCTTATCTCCGCTGCGAGCTGCTGCTGTCTGAGCAAGTTTGTTTGTGTTACTTTTTTGGAGGCGTTTTTTTTTTCTTTTATTACGAAGGTTTTACCAGGCGATGCTACCAGACCAACACACACACACACACATACTACATAATCGCTTTTTCGCATACATATAGACATTACGTACTCATACAACAATAAAAGCAACAACACTGAAATGACAAATACGTACATTGTTGCTGTTGTAGCTTTTCTGCATGAAAAAAAAGTAGTAGATATGTTTTTTTTTCCAACTACTTCTCAGGCGGTCGTCATTGTCGGTGTCTTAGGCTACCTCAACTGTAGCAGGCAGAGCTACTTTGTGTTGTTGTTGTTTTTTTTTGTTGGTGCTTTTTAAAGGCGCTTTCGCTTCCTCTTTGAGCGAGCGGGTTTACTTTAGAGATTTTTTTTCAATTTTTGTTTTTTTTTTACTTTTTTTTCTTCTCTCTGCAATCCTGGGTACACAATATATTTTCACTTAGGCAGATTTTAAATATTGTCCCTTAAATGTTGTTCACAGTGTTTGTTTTTTAGCTCTGAGGGTGGTTCGTTTTTTTTTTTTTTTTAATTTTTAATTAACTTTTAAAACAGTTTCGAGAGTGAGTAGAAACCGTGAGTGGATTTGTTTTTAAAGGAGAAATTATATTTTTCAAAATTTGTTCTGACACACATATAATTCTCAATATGTTTAACTTATGAGCTGAGTACTTAAAACTACGTTTATTACAAATTGATGCTGCTAGCGTTTTTTTTTTTTTGTTTTTTTTTTCTTAATGCTACTTTCACATTTAGTAAATTATTGTCGTTATTTAAGTCTATAAGTAAACACCTATTTATTTATTTTGTCTTGTTTTTAATAATTTTTAGCTATTTGTAAAATTATTGTCATCAAGTAGTTTTCTTAAGATCTGGTTTATTTGAAAACTTTTGTAATTTTCATTAAAAACTTGATTTCTCAAAGATCTAATTTTTATCTAATTTAATTTTTTTTTTTTTCTTTATATAAATTTTTATTAAATTTTTAACTCAAAATCTAACACTTCATAAAATTCTTTTATAAAACGGTGCAAATAACAAGGTGCAAGTTTTTTGATTATTTTTTAAATTTTGTCTCTTTGTTTCAACTCATTTTGTTTAACTTCTTATTTTGAAAATGTCGCTTGACTTAGCAAAAAATGTTAATCAACTGGAAATGTCTGCATTTTTTCTGCACTCTGAATTCACATTTCTTTTTTGCTGCTTTTCACAACCAGAACTCTTTGAAAATAACAAACTTATGCATCATTTCAAAACTCATCAAGTTAATTTGTGTGGTTTTATCTTGTTTTCATTATTCTTCGCCTTAAATGATTGTTGCTGTTGTTGTTGTTATTGTAGTATTTAGTATAATTAAGTATTTTTTTTTTTTGTAATAGTATAAAAGCAGACAACGGAGCAGACGACGACCGAGTAGCACGTGCTCGCTACAACATCTACGACAACCGCCTACGCACTGCAACTGATTTTACGTTGTCGAGGGTATTTTTTCACTTAGCCTGGACAGAATCGCAAAAACTTTCTTCACCACAAAACAAAAACAACAACAGAGCTATTCTGCCGCCATAAACAATAGTAGTACTAGCAGCAGCAGCAGCAGCAGCAACTGCAACAACAACTGCTATGAAACACCAACAACAAAAGAATATCATCAACATTTCGTTAAAAAGAGGTCCTTATAATTATGAGCTTCAAAGCATTCCTTAGCAGTTAGTACTCAGTGTGGTGAGTTTCTCTACTTTGCAGACACATTGCAACATGTTTTCTCGCTCGCCTTTCTCTCTCATCTGCGAGCTTTTTGTAACTTTTTCATTATGAGAGTATTTAATACTTTTTATTTTGAGCTTAAGGCTTAAAGTACTTTTACTTTAAGTACTGCTTCCAACGGAAATAGTTTCATTTGTAAAATAAGAAAAAAAAATATTTCCACGTTAGAGGTTCAAAAAATCCATTACAACTGTTTTTGTTCTAAAAGTAATGCATAGCTTGTATAGAAACGTTTTTACAGAAAGTACACTATACTTTCAGTTTTAACATTCCTTAAAGATAAATATATTTGTTACAGACTCTCGAGGGTAAACGAGGTCTCACACATTCAAGACTTATATCTTTGATGCTGGACTAGTAATTTTAGGTAAATCAACCTGAGACCTCGGTAATGCGATGGCACCGCCTTTGACTTCAACACCAGAAGTCCTGCACGCATAGAAATTTTTCGTTCACTGCAACTGAAAAATTAGCCAACTGTCATTTATGTTCAGTTTGGTTTGCCATTTCATCATGAACAGGTTGACAAAAGAACAACGCTTGCAAATCGTGCAAATTTATTTCGAAAATAATGGTTCAGTTCGCGAAGTTTACCGCAAGCTCCGTCCATTTTACTCTATGTGATAATACGCATCCGCAGAGACGTCGAACAGTGCGCACCGAAGAAACAATTGCCGCTGTAGAGCAAAATGTTGAAGAGGACCCGAATGAATCGATTCGCCACCGTGCACAGCAATTGGAGCTTTGTCCATCAACTTTATGGAAGATTTTGCGCAAAGATCTTGGCTTGCGACCTTACAAGATCCAGCTTGTGCAAGAATTAAAGCCGCGAGACCATGCAATGCGTCGTGATTTTGGTGTATGGGCCGAAAATGAGATTGATCTCGATGCTGATTTTCATCGCAAAATTTTGTTCAGTGATGAGGCTCATTTTTGGTTGAATGGCTACGTCAACAAGCAAAATTGCCGCATTTGGAGTGAAGAGAATCCACATGAGATCTTTGAGACGCCATTACATCCACAAAAACTGACTGTTTGGTGTGTTTTATGGGCTGGTGGAGTCATTGGGCCATACTTCTTCCGAAATAATGCTGGAGAGTCAGTTACCGTTAATGGAGACCGGTATAGAGCCATGATAACCGACTATTTTGTTCCCGAATTGGATGGCATGAATGTGGATGAGTTGTGGTTCCAACAAGACGGCGCTACATGCCACACAGCGCACGTCACAATCGATTTATTAAAGGAAACATTCGATGAGCGCATAATTTCGCGGAATGGACCTGTCAATTGGCCACTAAGATCGTATGATTTGACACCATTGGATTATTTTCTTTGGGGATATGTGAAGTCGCTCGTCTACGCCAACAAACCAGAAACGTTAGGGGACTTGGAGGCCAACATTCGTGGCTTATTGCCGACATACGGCCCCATATGCTCGAAAAAGTGGTTGAAAATTGGACCTGTAGAATTGGCTTTATTCGAGCCAGCCGCGGCGGCCACATGCCCGAAATCATATTTAAACATTAATGGCATAAAATTATCCTTCCAATAAAGCCAAATTGATGGACATTAAAACGATTTTCTTGTATTTTATTTCAATTCGAAGTTCTATACCTCTAAAAAAAACACTCTTTATTTGCCACAAACGATTATTCAGTTGTCAACTTAAAAATATATCTTATATATATTTCGCAAGCTTCATATTTCAGTGATTATTATTTATTATATTATTTGTCTTTCCCCCTATGCCCGTCCGTCTTCTTATGGATTGTACTCATCGCACCTCTGTTGCAACATGCTATCTTCGTCCGCGTATTAAGCCAATTACCAATTTCCTTGTATAGAACAGTTTGTCCATAAAGTAACTCTGAATTATAAGCATTGTGTGTATACAACGAAGGGAAAAACAAAGGAAGTTTTCAGTTGGGAAAAACAATTTTTCAATTGCTGTAATTTAAAAATCATTCGCGTATATTACAATCGAAATTAATTACTTGCAACTTAATGACGCGTTTCTCCCAACTGAACTTTTATTATGACAACTGTTGAAACGTTTGCAAATAACGATCCCAAGCACGACAAACGAAGTTCGTTTGCGGCAAACTGGCAATAAACGTTTTTTTTTTTTCGTGTGGGTTCAAATTCTGGCCAGATCATTGTCCGACACTTAATTCTTTCTGCACGAGATACTGGAGACTCGATTGCATCCGCACGGATAACTATAGGGTGAGTATTGCACTCAGAAGAAAATGAGACCAGAGCCAACGTGACAATCCACGCTATAGCAAAATGAGTGAGGGCTGTTAGCTGCCAAACGTTGCCACACATGATCTCGATGAGTACTGGTTCCCACAAAACGGCAGTGACCATACAACCATCGAAACAATCAATTTGTTGAAAGAGATGGTTGGTGAGCAAATTTTGTCACGTTCTGGACCTGGTTATTGGCCGCCGCCGTTTGAAGCCCCTCTTTAATTTCTTATGGGATTATGTCAAGTCAATAGTCTATGCGAATAAGTATGTAGCAATTGAGGAGCTTAAGGTCAGGTTAAATCAACGAAATTCGGTCAGAAAGCTTGCAAAAGTGACAAAAAATTGGGTCGATCGAATGACATACGTCAAGCATCATGTCACAAACTTTAAAATAAAGCCAAAATATTAGTGTTTTTATTAATTTTTTTATGTGTTCTATTTCAAAAAGTAATGATGGCCTCAGCATTCGAGTAGGAAGCGTGGTTAACTGCCACCCCAGAGGTCCCAGGTCCAAATACTGGCCAGGTCCTGGTCTTACACTTTATCCTTTCTTAATTTTTTTTTCTCATTTCATATCAACTGATATTAAAAACTTATAAATATTTACGACTTGAAGTTGTAGTTGGTGGGATGAAGTTTGTGGATGATTGCCTTGTAACTTGAATTTAATGAGGTAAGGACATAAGACTTGCCTCAGATTCAAATGCACATGTTTCTAGAGCTTTCCACTACTCCTAGAACATTCTACACATGTTCGCTTAATTGCCCTTTCCTTCCCTCTAATCTTTCTCCCCATTTCGAACCAAGTCAGTCCTATTTAGTTGAATAGGTATTACCGCTAAAATCCTCGATTCAAAGCTAAAAAAAATACTTATCCGAGAGACCAATTCACCACATATCGATCACCACATTTCGCATCCAGTCAAACTTGTCTGAATAGACGCAACACCTGAAATTCTTGGTAAAAATTAAGAAAAAAAAGCTAAAGCCCATTAATTAGACATCTACAAGCTCATGTGCTTCTTTGTAAAGTCTGCGGCCCGTATGGCGAAAGCGACCATGTTGAAGATAAAGAATTTCATACAGGTAATATTTAATGGTTTCTGCATCTGCAAAATCTTAACAGATGATGTCTGCATTCTGCAGAATTCTGTATGAGAAATCCCTAGTACCAAAAACGATTTGAAGATAGAAGACAATATCTCGTTCCTAGTAGGGGGCCCCTACTCTCTAATGTTTATTGTATACACCTGCCTTGTCGGCTTAATTCTACAGTGCCGCTTGGCAAGGAGTCGGGGTTCAAGATATTTATGCCCAACAGATAGGTCTTCCAAACGTTAATGCCATGCTAATTTATATTTTTGGATTCATCTTTTGGGCGTCACTTTCATGACTCCAGATGCGACTAATGTCTTATTATAGTAGTTTCAATACCGGATACACACCACACTTTGTTGTATATTTAATTTTATAAATATAAATAATACAGTTTCAAGTATTGGAACGTAAAAGTACCTTAGTATGTTATCTATACTATTATATAAAAGGCTTATCGCGTATCTTCGTGTACGCTAAACTAAAGAACTACTTAACCGATTTTAATAATTCTTTTACTAATTCAAAGCGTAATTCTTAATTTAAGCTATTGCATACTTTATTTTTTAAAACCTACTCTAAAATTTGAGAAATTAAAATTTTAGATTAAATACCATCTAAAAAATTATTCATCATAGAAAATTATTCATAAACGCTGCATTAAGCAGTACAAAGCTTTTTCTTTCTTTTCTTTTGTGTGTTTAAAACAGTGGTGCTCACTACATGGTTTTCCATAGCCCGCGGGCATCGTGTGTTGTTGAGCTTTTGCACACGAAGCAGCAATCGGCACGCTGTGTTTGTACACTGGGTAAAAGTTTGTTTTTCTGCTGTGCTTTAAATTTCAAGTCAG
The DNA here is from genome assembly GCA_943735915.1 of Pherbina coryleti. NCBI lineage: Eukaryota > Metazoa > Arthropoda > Insecta > Diptera > Sciomyzidae > Pherbina > Pherbina coryleti. The sequence goes on along the minus strand of OX030950.1, from coordinate 17,319,601 downwards.
TATGCTTTGAGCGTTCATAAGGTGAAGGTGTTACTCGCTGTTTTATTTATGAATATACGTAAATATATTGCAATAATTCAGCAAAAGCATTAATACATTTTTGTTTGATGCTTTCTATATTAAAATAGGGAAAAACAAATACAAAAATAAAAAATAAATTATTGTATTGAAATTCCAACACTCGACAAGAGTTCCTTGCAGAGTTCCAGTGTAAAGCTGTGCACTCTGAAATCTCTCTTTGTTGTTGTTTGAACTGTGCGTTGATCACCACTGGTTTAAAAGCTATTTTTGATTACGCCTTGCTTATAAGCATGATCGAAAAAATGAGCTAATGAAGCAACAACAATGTTAATTGTAATATAGACAGAATCTATTTCTTTTTCAATGAAATTCCCTACAGTAAAATGCTTAAAATAATTATATATGTAAACATAAGAATACGTAAATAAATATAATTCAGTGTCTATGACGTAGTACTCTCGCAAAATAAGCGATACTTCGTCTTTATACGAAAACACGAACGAGGAAATGAGACAAATGCTGTTGCTGTTTTCGACTCAGACTCAGTGCTACCAAACAGTAGCAGCGGTGCTGCCATCTCTTATCAAGTAGCTGATAAAAAGCTTTTATTAGCAGTGTTGCTAAGCTTATATTACAAAGTTTGTAGTTTTGATAAAACGTTGCACTTATCGAGATCATTTTTTGTGCATTTTTTTTATGTGTGATGGTACCACGGCCACGACAAAATAATGGTTATGCTAATTTGATGAAAGTAATTAATCCATATTAGCTAACCAGGAATAACAGAATACCTTATATTGTTTATAGCTGGAAAAGTATGTGCGCATTAGTTTATAGTTGTAAATATTAAATCTATTTAAAAAGTAGTGTACATTTTGATGTTACTACTTACTGCGGAAATGGGTCGGACGATTTCAACCAAAATTTCAGGTACGTTTGGGAAGTTTGCACGAAATTGGCCCATTGGTTCCGGAGATGTGGTATTTTCAAGATTTTCCCATATCTATATATTTATAAAAAAGTCGAAAAGTAAGATATGTGTTTGTAATTCCATAACTCAAGAACGGAGCGTCCGATTTGCTTGAGGTTTTCTTTGTTGTGTTCTTATTGGCCGTACTATGGTTCGTATGTGAACATTTTTGCCACACCCCCTTTTACCGCCCACAAATTAATGAAAATTTTATATTTCAGACGGCTTGGTTCTTATCAGAATAAAATTTAGTTCTTTAGTTCATATGGTCACTGTTGGCAACAGTACTACAAATGGGGGGAGAGCTATACAAATATGCTGAGGGTTCCCCCTCTCTTATATATGTATATCTATCTTTATTCTTATCTATCATGGTTTGTTCGGTTGCTTAAAACTTGAAAACGACTAGACCAAATTGGATACTTCCTTCTGCGAATATGCGATATCGAATAATTTTGGAATTATATATCACACAGCATCGAAATTTGATATTCAAATTAAATTTTTACTTGCTGTTCCACTGGTGATAATTTATGGGCGTTGGACGAGGGGTGTGGTACTTTTTCAGCCCAAATTTTAGGTATAACTTTCGAACTATAAGTCACATATCAGTTTAACTCGGTAAAAACGTACTATTTAGTTATGTGCTTTGACTGGCAAAATTGAGTGACCATTTGACAAATGGGCGTGGCACTGCCGATACAATTCAAATTTAGGTATCGAATAGCTTTGCAAGTAGAAGTCACATAACATTGAAACACAGAATGGGGAATGTATTTCTACAAGAGAATTGGGACGGGCATAGGAAAAGAGGTTATAGGTTTGGGTATACATATATAGGTTTGAGATATATACAAGTCAAATTTTGATATTGAATAGCTTTGCAACTAAACTTCACATGACAATAAAACTAAGTATGGAGTTACTAATTGCCAAAGCCGTTCTACTGGAAAACTGGCACATGCATTGGAAAAGGGGGTGTGGCCCGATTTTCTATACAGAATAGCTATGGAAGTTGAAATCACAGGACATTAAAACTCATAATGGAATTGCCACCTGGGAGTGATGTTCTGCTACTGGGAAACTGTAACGGGCAGTGGAACATGAGCGTGGTGTCAGACTGAGGGACTAATAAAAGTTTTGAATTTACTTATTATTTCCAATATACTTGCCAGGTGCACCAACCCGTGCCAGGTATCGCTAGTATGTAATAAAATTGGAATCGAATACCGAACAAATATGATTTGTGCCTGTTGCAAAAAGCCACTGTGCTTCACAAAGGACGAAAATTCTTTGGAAATGTATCAGAACTATTCAATCTTTTATGAAATCCGTTATTTTGTGCAGATATTTTACAATACTAACCAATAGTGTTTTATAAAAATTTTATTTAAAATGCCCTTATTTAATCCTCATAATTTATTTACAATTATTTTCTCCGATTATAAGGTTAAGTTACTACGTTCTTAACCGCCACTGCTTGCGAGCGTTTAACTAACTCACACAAACGCACAATCACACAGTTAAGCATCTTTGTGACAGCCCAGCAGAAAATATGAACAAAATCCCGGCAAATTGAAATTTAACGACAGCAACTATTCGCAAACAAACATTACAATATGCACAAACACACACACACACACGCACGTACACAAGTAAATATTCCTGAGAATAGACCTTTAAGCTTACTTATGTACTCTACAGCAAGCTGAGTTGCAGAAAAATGCTTACTTGACGATAAATTAAAGGATTTTTGGGAGCCAAGAGCCAGAAGAAACATCTCCAAAAACAACAAGAGCAAAAAAAGTTGCAAATACATCAAATATTCACCACTTTCTCTGCACACAAATACATCAACACACACATACAATATTACTCGTGCCTCGCTCTAAGTGGGTAAAGAGAGGAAATCAAGAGTATTTCCGCTCAGAGCGCCATGTTGAATTCAAGTGTGCAAATTAAAATTGAAAGCGAAAGGATGCTAAAATGTTTTTGTTGTGTTTTAAAGCAAACACACACACATACTGACTGGCGCTCAAGCATTTATACACTGTCAGTAGTCTCAGCAATTGGCATCAACATCAGTGTTGCTCATCGGTCGTTTCATCATTGTTGTATTTTGTTCAAATTGGCGCTCAATCAGTTTCGTTTGAGGTAATTTTTGTTTTTTTAATTTCTCATTTTTGTTGTTGCTGTTGTGCTCTTGTTGTTATGGCCTGCCTAAAGGACATCGAAGTGCCATCGTGGTAGCTTTGGTGAAATACATTTAAACCTGGCCGAGAATGGCGTTTTGGAATGGCGTTGTTGTGGTGGACATAGGCAGGAGGCCGAGCAAAACATCCAGTCAGGTCAGCAGCGCGTTGCTTGCAAACAGTAACCAGCAATAGTCAGCTACAAGTTGCAGGTTTATTTTTCAACACATTTAGCCGGGAGCATTTTTTTGCTGCTGCTGTTACTGTTGTTGCTGCGACTACTGCTGTCTCTGCAAAAATTCGTTCACGTAACGTTATATAAACTTTGCGGTTAACTAGGAGGTGGAGTTGATGTTAGAGGCATTCAAAATTTGCAGCATGTGTGTAAAAGAATTTTTATTGTTGTTGCTTTAATGCTAAAGCGATTGTTACATTTGTGCTGGAAATTATTTTAACTTTTTTTTAATAAAGCACCAAAATTAATACTTTAACATATTTTTCATTTTGCATGAACAAATCATTGCGTCGCGTTAATTTTTATCAAAATATTATTTAAGCTAGTAATAGTCTTTTCTGAATACTTTTAAAATTCCATAATTTTAACTCATTTTCGAATTATTTTCTGTTAGCATTTGAAATGACCAGTTATTTGAAGACTGGAGGCCTCAGAGCTAAAAGTCAAACACTACACTAAGGGGAAAAAATATTAAATTTATCCAAAAACTTTTTTAATTTATCCAAAAAGCGAGTCATTTTTGCACCAATAACGCATTTGAATAAATCGACTACGTAAATATTTAAAATTTATTTGAATAATTTTTTAATTAAATTAAATATTTAAATATTTAATCAGAATTAATAAAAAATATATTAAAATTATGCACGAAAATAAACAATCGCATTTAAAGAAAATGTATATAAAAATATTGAATTTAAAAAAAACATATTTAAATTATATATGTTATTAGTGGTTTTATGGTATTATTTTCTTCATATTGCGTTCATCAAATGCCATTGCCTGTATAATTTATACTATTTTTGACAGTTGGTGCCCTAATATTGCACCAACTGTCAAACATAGTATAAAATAGAGAACGAAAAAGTAATCTACAGATGTTCTTGAGAACACACCGAGTTGTCACTCCACCCTACATAATTTCAATTCGTTGACAAACATGCATACTATATTACTCCTGAAACAATAACTAAATGAGAACTATGAGAACTATGAGAACTATAAGAACTGCAAATGCAAAAAATAAACTGCAGAAACAGAGTGCGATGCTGTTGCTGCTTGTCGGAGTATGTGTGTACGTGTGCGATGCTGTTGCTGCTTGCTTGTATGGAATATGTGTGTACGTGTGTGGTATAAATAAAATTCAAATACGGGAAAAAAACGAGTTATAAGGAAAACATTGGATTTATCCACGTAAATATTTGAATAAAATTTATACTCAGGCGTGGATAATGCTAATATGCGTTATTTCCCTTAGTGTATACAACTCAGCTTTAAGCCACGACTTCGATGTTATTGTGCTAGTTAAAACGTGGCTCACCCCACAGTTCTTACCCAAAGAACTGTTTGACCCTGGGTAAATTATATCGGAAAGATCGCTCATTTTATTCTGGAATGTCAAGAAGATATGGCGTATTCATCGCCATGACTTCTAGCAGAGAAATTCAACTCTCACGAAACTCCTACTACTTTGATCAGCTATGCATTGCTGTTTCAGTCAGAAAATAAATCATTCATATCAAAATAGAAAATAAAATCGTGGCTTTAAGCTGGTATTTTAAATTAAAACTTTTAGACAGGGTGTTGTTCAGGAATATTTGAAAAATACAAACTAATCAACGTTTCTTCGGTACCATTTCTGGTAACTGAGATATAAAATCTTATATTCATTTTTTTGAAAAAGTTACAAAATTTCATTCAAGTATACATTTCTCAAAAATAGGAAAATACATATGAAAAAATTATGCCAATTCTTAGTTCGGCAACTTTAAGGAATACGTCAACAGTATAATCAATACCACCAAAATTTAGACTATTGCGTAACAATCAAAAGGTCTGTGCTATCTCGATTACAACTTTTGCTTCGAATATCCTTCACACTTGACAATGTGGATAAGAATCGTAAGTGGCACCGTGTTTACCAATATATTGTTAGTTTAAGCCTATACGTAATTTTTTTTATAAAAGTCAAAGCATTTTAAGGTTGTTATTTTTAACTGTTTTCTTCAGAAAACAACTTTGTCCTTGCGGGACAGGAAGACATCCTTTTTTTTCCTTAAAAATTTTTTTTTTGGTGATCTTGAGAACCCCATGCAACTTTTGAGACCTCTTAGAATGTGAAATTCGAAAAAAATTTTGATTCGATACGCCCTAGTGCACATGACTTGTCGAAATTATTGCATAGTTGCTTTGCTACCGATTACACTGCTGTCTGTTCAAAATACATCGAGTACACCTAGTGCTCGTAATGCATTCATTCTCTCATTATTTAATTGAATGTAATTTAGTTTAACAGTATGGATATTTTCAATAACGTATGTTTTATTTCTTTTATTGCTGCATGAATAATCACACAGCTTCACATTTTTTATTTAATTCAATTTATATAAATTAATAAAAATAATTTATAAACAATCAATTAACACCCTATTTAATATATATGTAAGTACATATGCATTCATTTTTTCCAGTGATCGGCGCCCATGAAGCAGATGCTTTGGGAGAGTCACACATATTCTTATGCTCTTTCGCTCATTTAACAAACAACCAATGGCGAAACAGCATCGTTTCTCTTGATACTCAATTATTTTGACCGTACACATAGAGATTTATTCGTGCAAATATGTCAGGCCATGCAACAAGCAAAAAATATTTTATGCTGCCAAACGCTTTTGATGGCATGCAGTGTTTATTGTGCTACTTGTCATTGAAAATAAAAACAGAACAAGCTATGAAAAGGCATTACCAATCTTTTCATAATGAATATGAGGAAATTGATGACTTTGACAGGGAAAAACTTTTTCTAGAGAAAAAAAAATATTTTTTTGATAGACTTAAGTTGTGGATGGATGATTCTTTAGAAGAAGAAAAAAAATATACTGAAGAACATCAGAATCAGCTTAAATTATCATTATCAACACTAATAAGTGTAGAACTATCAAAGCAGGGAAGACCATTTTCAGACGGGATATTCATTAAAAATCTTTTTATTCAAATTTTGCGAAGAATTAATTTTGAATCCAGTACAGTTATGGAGTCGATCCCCTGTTCACCTAGAACCATAGCTCGCCGTACTGAAGAAATAGGCTTATTTATTGAATCTGCAATTAAGAAAGAACTAAACAAATGCCAATTTTTTTCAATATGTTTAGACGAAAGCACGGATATAAATGATGTTTGCCAATTAGTCGTTTGTATTCGATGTGTCTACTCGACCTGTGAAGTTTCTGAGTCTATGTTTACTATAGAGCCTTTACAAGCAAATGTAACAGGAAAAGTAATTTTCGATGTTCTAAATGAAAAGTTATTCTCAATTGTGGACATGAATAAGTTAACTGGGGTATGCACAGATGGAGCACTCGTTATGACTGGGAAAAAAAATGGATTTGTAGGACAGCTCGAAAGTAATGGAATTCGTGTTTTCAATTTCCATTGTGTTATTCACCAACTTGCTCTTGCGTCGAAATGCTTAAATTATCATTCAGCTATGAAAACTGCAGAGTACATAATAAATAAAATAAGAGGGGGCCATAACTCACTAACCCACAGAAAACTGGTTAATTTTTTAAAAATCAATAACGCTGATTATTCCGATCTTAAAATGTATACTGAAGTTCGATGGCTAAGCCGTGGTGATTCTCTTAAGAGATTATTTGACCTTCGTGTAGAAATTCTTCAGTTTTTAAATAATGAGAATTCAAAAGAATTTGCGTTTTTAGTGCAGGCCTTACAGGATAATGAATTTCTTTTAGATTTAGCCTTTCTAACAGATATAACCAAATATATCAATGACATTAACCTTGAACTTCAAGGAAAAAACCGAAATATTTATGATTCTTTTAATAAAATAATGAATTTTAAGACAACATTATTTCTACTCTCATGCGAACTTCAATCCAACGATTTTTCAAATTTTGCAAATACTGCACTCATATATACAAATGATAAAGCTGCTAAAAAAGCTGAATATGCTAATATAATATTAACTTTATTAAATAATTTTGAAGACAGGTTTAAGGATTTTGAGAAAATTAAATCATTGATTGATGTCGTTGAAAATCCTTTTAAATGTAATGTGAGCTTGCATGAGTTTCACATTCAATCCGAATTAATAATACTTCGAAGCGAAGTAAACACTCAAGATAAAATTAACATTTCCGAGTTCTGGAAAAACTTAGACCAGTCATTTTATCCTGAATTAACAAAAATATATCAGAAATTGCTTTCGTTTTTCCCTTCTTCTTATTTATGTGAACAAATTTTTTCTGATTTAAATTTCATATGTTCTTCAAAGCGTAATAGAATAAACAAAAATCATTTGAAAAGTATTATGCTTATAAGAAAATGCTCTGAAATTTTCGATCTCGACGAATATATAGCAAACAGTGATCTTGAATAACAAAATCAGCTGAACTTTTGGTTTTTATAATAGTAAAAAAAACATCGCTCTCGTTCTTATTAAACAAGGAACAGCATATTTTTTTTCTTCTATTATTTTCTTCAGACGTAAACTAAAATTTCAAAAGACTACTTTTTTGATGGAATCTTAACGAGCAACAAATTGAGAGAAACGTTAATAACAATGCATGAAGTATCATACGAGCTTAAGTAAAGTCATACCTACAAAATACATTAATTTTTTTTATATTATTGCCAAATTATTAAATATTTATGTATTTAAATATTTATAATTTTTAATATTTATTATGAAATACTTTTCCATTTTCTGCTAGTTCTTTTCCGCAATCAGTTTTAAGTATACAAATTCTTTCAGTGCAACTTTTCTTCTCTCACTAATACAGTCTCACTTTTAATTTTGCCGACCACTGGCTTAGACCGTTATACTTGCTGTACACCAAATCATTCAGAGAATAACACAAGTACGCGAGCAAAAATCATATCGAATGCTCGTCTGATTTGGGTACTGTTACATCAATGTTTTGTTTTTATTTTCTATTTTGCACATTCGTACTTGGTACCTGAGAATGAAAGAGGGTAAGTATTTATATATTAAGCAAATGTCGTGAAGCGGCGTTCGGGTGTATTCGTGCAGATGTTTAGTTTACAAGACTACCTAGTAGACAGAAGGGCGAGAATTACGACCGAAAATTTCAGTTAACGCTCTTAAAGTTGCGATCACCGACTCCGAATTTTGGTAGTAAATAATTAAAAAAAAAAAAAAAAAAAAAAAAAAATAACTGGCCATTTCAGCCCTTGAAAGGACTTTGACCTAGCTTCTTATGATCAATTGTGTTGTGCATGTTATTAAGTTTGTCCACAATTGACCGAGAACCGGACCTACATGCTTAACGCCGACTCCGAACGGCGATGAACGGAATGTTCTCGTTCTCAAGAAGCTTTACATGGCATTTTGATTACTCTCTGAGGTTTGCCATTGTCTGCAGAGAGGTGGCGGCCGTACAGAAAAATTATTTTAATTCAAATCGCTGCTGGGGTTCGAACCTGGGTCTCCAGGTACTTTTGACATAGCGGCCACGCACTTTAACCAACTACGCTACGGACGCCAAAAACATAAACAACAATGTCTTTCATAACAAAAATGGTCTCCACACCATATTATGTGTACCATCAGTTAAACTAACTGAACCCTATTAATGGAAGTGTGGAAAAAGGGAGGAGCTAAACAGCAAAAATAACAACAACTTCAATATGCTCTGATAGCAGTAAACCACTGTGATCGAATTTCGAAGATGCACATGAATTAAGGCTATGCCAAAAAAGTGTGATACGATCTAGGTTAACCTTGGTACAGTTTGCATCAAAAGTATATAAGAACTCAGTTACAAAAATTCAAGCGTTCTCTGCCAAAAATAAATTCCGAGTAACTTTCTCGGCATAATTGGCAGTATAAGTAGAACCTAAGTAGCTTGAATGGATCACAGTGTAAAGTCATACAAAGGCTACTGGTGAGTTGGTGTAGCGGCCAATGAAACAGTGTGTATAGTCAAGCTGTGTGATTTGCTCTATACAGAGCCGTTGTTGTTGTTGTTGGTTGTTGCCTTCTTTGTTCTTCATGTTGTCTTGTTGTCAACATGATTGACTTAGAGCTCAAAAAATTTGTTTTCAATATAAATAATGAAAGGTCGTATTCAAATATTAAGAGTAAATTTTTATAATTTTTATACTTTACCACGAATCTGTGATGCTTAGTTGATTTTTTTTGACGAAGAATACGTCATTCTCGGAGGTAATTAGGGTGGTTGATACTGATCAGGTGTCGGTATTTATATCACTTTTTGAGCCTTTGGTGGGCCTAAAGTACTGATCGTACAATGTTGATATTAGCACTTGTTGGTCTGCTTGATCCTCAATGCGGCAAAAATTCATGTTAGAACTCTCTAACTTATATAAATTTTACACAATTACATGAAATATAAAGCCAACATTTGATGTTTTTGTTTGCTTAAACTTGCTACCTAGATATCGACAGTTTCCGGTTTTTTCGACAAAACCATAAAATTTGTATGGGATCCCCCCCTATCGTATGGGGATAAGGTATCAAACGCAAAAATGTTCCTTTTGTAAAAGTAATGGGGGTCAGTGATACACATTAGCCCTTTCCGGCACTCTTTTAAAGGTCATATGCTCAGGTGTATGGAATATATAAACAAAAACCATAAAATTTGTATGGGAACCCCCCTAAGGAGTGATCGGTGGGAATAGGTGTCAAAGGCAAACATATTTCTTTTGCAAAAGTAATGGGGGTCGGTCATACATATTAACCCTCTCCGGCACTCTTTGAAAGGTCATATGCTCAGGTGTATGGAATAAATATACAAAATCCATAATATTTGTAAGGGAGCCCCCCTAAGGAGTGGTCGGAGGGAATAGGTGTCAAAGGCAAAAATGTTCCTTTTGCAAAAGTAATGGGGGTCGGTAATACATATTAACCCTCTCCGGCACTCTTTTAAAGGTCATATGCTCAGGTGTATGGAATAAATATACAAAATCCATAATATTTGTATACAAAATCCATAATATTTGTAAGGGAGTCTAAGGCAAAAATGTTCCTTTTCCAAAAGTAATGGGGGTCGGTCATACATATTAACCCTCTCCGGCACTCTTTTAAAGGTCATATGCTCAGGTGTATGGAATAAATATACAAAATCCATAATATTTGTAAGGGAGCCCCCCTAAGGAGTGGTCGGAGGGAATAGGTGTCAAAGGCAAAAATGTTTCTTTTGCAAAAGTAATGGGGGTCGGTCATACATATTAACCCTCTCCGGCACTCTTTTAAAGGTCATATGCTCAGGTGTATGGAATAAATATTTTGCTAAATAGTTTTTAAAAAACATATCAGCAAAAGCGAATTGACTTATTCTACGTCTTGTGTTACGACATAGTCGAAACTACTGTATCTATTTTTTTTTGGTTTTACTTTTGCTTTTGTATGGTATATTAACATTTACCTTACCGCTATGCAATAATGGAGCATTTACATTACTTTGAGCGGTTTCTTGCGATGCCTCATGAGTCATGACTCTAAAAAATTTTTTTTTTTGTATTTTTAAGATGTGACCGAAAGCCCCAGCTTTACTGTCGTTCCATAAGATTCACCTTTGCGCCAATGGTCACGAAGATATAATTCCAAGCAGCGTTTTTTCATTGTTGTTGCATTTTGACTGCATTAAACGGTTGTCATGACGCAAACATTTTTGGTTTTACTTCCATTATAAAGTCAAAGACCCAATCTTTGTTGTCGTTGAATAAAATTTATCGTAGCACCTCTTATACGCGAGTAATAATTCCATGAAACAATATTGCATTTTTGTTGCATAAGCTGGGACCTTCGCAACACGATGACGTCATAAATTGTTTTTTATTCTTATTTTTGTCATAAGGCCAAGTATACATTCTTCATTTTCGTTTTAAACTATTTACCGTAGTGCATATACTCACCGAGAAATTATTCAGTGCAACTCCATTGCATGATATTTGCATTTTCATTTTTATAACGGCTCTCATTTTTATTTATATTTGTCGTAAGGGCTAAGGACCAGCCTTTACTGGCATATAACAATTGTTACTATAGCACATATTTTATATGTAATGTTTTATAATTCCATGTAACAAATTTTCAGTTCTCTCTCTCCAGATAGACCATATGATTTCTAAGGATATTTCTCTTCTTTTCTACGTTATGTTATCAAGAACTCGAAGGAATCGAATGATCCAAATACCTTAAAATCTATATTCGTTGCATTAGGAGGACCAACTCTAGAATATGCCAATATTATTATTATTGCATATATAATTGGTATCCATTATTCTATTTGATAGTTGTAGATCGAGATGAGAAAATACAAAAGGGTTTCAATAAGTTTGCATTTCGTCTCAGTTTTTCTGGTGGGAATATGACCTCATTTGATTCCCGCTGCGAGTTACTAAACTTTAACAGTTTACAGCAACGAAGAAAAGCTCAGAGCATTATTTTAATTAAAGATGTCCTCGATAATAAAATTGATTCTCCGGAATTGTTAGCTTTTATTAATTTTTATGCGTTGCAGAAAATTCTACGAATAAGAAACTTCTTTTTACTTCAGTCCCATAGTTCTAACTTTGTTTAACTCAATCAACATGACTCAAGTCATGTGAATTTTGATTCATGCAGACATATCTTTTTAAAAGAACTTTATAATTAATCCTTATCGCAGTATTAGTTTATAAGGTTAAGGGTAAAACCCATTAGACAAATTTAAAAAAATAAATAAATAAAAAAATAAAAATCAATGAAAACAATTTGTGATGAAAATTTAGCTTTCTTAAGCATGGATTGCCACTGCTATGTCAAATCTAATGGACCTTTTGATCAAATAATTCTCGGATTTCTGAAATAAAACGAAAATGATATTTCAATTATTCATCAATATTCATTTTATTTCCATTAAAATAATCTACATTGCAAGCAATACACATATTTAAACGCTTCCTCCACTCTTAAAAACACTTTTCATAGTCTGATTTTAGATTCGTCTTCTCGAATCGCCTTAAAACGCTTCCCATGAAATAATAACTTGAGTCGTGGAAATAGGGAAAAGTTACAAGGACTTAACTCGACATTGTGAAATTCACAGAACACAACAAACACTCTCTTGTTTGCAAAGCTATTAGGCACAAACTGTCGACAAATGCCGCTCTCAAACAGATATTTGAGCACCAGATGACAGATGTACCAACCCAGAAAAAATATATTTTGACAATATCTCAAGCGTGTTTTGTTTGAATTCCCGTGTTTTGTTGAAATTTAGCATTTTTTTTTTATTAGCAGGTACTATGTGTTATCATGATCGCATCTTTAACCCTTTTTTTCTTCCATCAAGAGAACAAAATTTGTTAATAATTTTTTTTTAAATCCTTCGAATTTTATCATATTCGAGTTGAATACATCTAAGTTTAACACTTAGTGTCAATTTTTTTTAATATAACTACACACACTCACAAAAGTATACGTACCCTGCCAATTTTACGATTTACTCTGAATAAGCCGCATATAGCCTAGTATTTTTGTAATAAAATGCGTTTTAGTTATACATATATTGAAAAAGCATTTTCAGCAAAAAATGATCATTTCACGAAAAACAATTTGAAAAATAACGATTTCACAAAAGTATCGTTATAAATGCAGAAACCGTCCCACAGTGTTCGAAAATGCTAATTTACGAGCTACTTCATTTGTAATTTCTATAACTTCTGTAATATTAGAGATAGGGTCTAGAAATTTGGTAAGCCGGTAGGCAAGAACTGCTTAAAGTACATTTCAAAAAGTACACGCCCGGTATTGAATAAAAGGGCGTAGCACAGCAATATACACACTTTAAGTTGATAAATATTTATATATTTATTGGTCAAGCAAGGCAATTTACTTATTCTTACAGGTTTTTATTTTGTTTTTATTTATTTTTGTTCTCTCCCCTTTCCTTGTTTTGGTGTTCGAAGATATGCAATTCGATGTAGGCGTAATCTTCGGCAGCGTTTTCGGCAGCAAGGGCACCATGTATACTTAATATGGTCAGATATGATTAAAGATTGCATTAAAGGAATCAAAAATAAGCACACAATAAAAATCACGAAAAAAACCAAAAAAAAAATATACAAATTTAATAAAATAATTATACAAAATGTTTTAAAAGAATCGAAACATTGAATGTTTTATTAAAAGCTCATAAAAAAATTAAAGCAAATGATAATTAATTTATACTAATGGCACAACTAAACATCTTTGAATGATAATTATTCAATGTCACTGCATTTGCTAATTGATGAGTCTGCGAGGCAACCTTCGATCGTTTCCGGATGTGGAGTCTCTGGTACTTCCAACAAAGTAAGTACCTCATGTGTCAACAAGGGCGTAGCCAGGGAGGGAAGGGGGGAGGGGCAAAAATCTGAGATGTTTTATATAATCGATGGCTTTGAAAGTACAGGCTTGCCCATATTCGACGGACCCATGTTTTTGTTAAAAAAATCAAAGAAAAAAATAAAAATTTGGCGGTTGGCAATCTTAATCATTTAATTTGTTCCAAGTAGATTTGTTTACATCAATTTTTTAATATGATATCTCTCAAATGGCCGCCTCTGGCGTTGATGGCGTATTGTGCCCTTTTTGCAGCATTTTCCATCGTTTTCGCCAACATTTCGGCCGGAATAGCGGCTATTTCTTCACGAATGTTGTCCTTGAGCTCTTCTACGGTCCTTGGCTTGTTAACGTAAACCTTTGACTTCAAATATCCCCACACGAAGAAGTCAGGCGGCGTCAAATCGGGCGAACGCGGTGGCCAGTCCAAATCACCACTTTTCGACATCAAACGGCCCGGAAACAAATTCTTCAGAAAATCGATGTGCGGTGGAGCGCCGTCTTGTTGAAACCAGAACTGCCTCATACGCTTTCGACGAATAATTGGCATCACAAAATTGGTCATCATGTCGCGATAACGCTCCTGGTTGATGGTAACAGCATGGCCATTTTCATTTTGGAAGAAAAACGGCCCAATGACCGTTTTCGCACTAACGCCGCACCAATCTGTGACTTTTTCGTTATGAAGAGGCACTTCTTGAATCTCCTGAGGATTTTCAGTGGCGTAAATACGGCAATTTTGCTTATTTACGGTCCCATTCAATGTGAAATGGGCTTCATCGGACATGATAATTTTGTTCCAAAATTGCTCGTCATCTTCGGCCATTTCGATGACTCTTTGGGCCCATTCCAATCGACGAGGCTTGTCCGCAGGCAACAATCTTTGCGTCAATCGAATTTTGTACGGGAACAAATGCAAATCAACGCGAATAATCCGTTGTAGAGTGGACCGAGCCATGCCCAACTGCTGAGAACGGCGTTTTTGGGATGTTCTTGGGGACCTCTCAACACTGGCTCGTACGGCAGCGATATTCTCGGCCGATCGCCTTGGTCGACTTTTATTTGGCCTCTTCGGATTAGAAAGAGCCTCACCAGTCGAAAATTTTTCGTATAAACGCTTTATGGTGTTCTTAGAAGGCGCACTTCTCACATTTTTTAAGTTTTTAAAAGCACGTTGAGTTTTCACAATTGACTTCTTCTGTTGAATGTAAATTTCAACTATTTCAGAGCGCTCGCGTGGCGTGTATTGTTCCATGGTAAAAATCTGCTTGGACTGACGCTTCAAACGCGGTATGTCATTAAGCGATCTGACATCTCTGTCAAAAGTTATGACGTTGCCAGATGGGTCCGTCGAATATGGGCAACCCTGTAGTTTCTATATGTAATTCCTTTTTAATATGTGGTTTCTCCTTTTTCTTTGAAACAAGATATGGTAAAAGATATTATAAAGACATGAAAGATATGGTAAAAAGAAATTTATAAGGTCTTGTCCCCCCCTAATTTTCATCCTGCTTTTCATCCTTTTCATCCTTTAATTTTCATCCTTTTTTGTTGTTAGAGGTCTAATGCTGGATATAAAAAGGTCAGAAGAAATAAGCAGAGCATGCAGCAAATCTTCATTATTTTGCTTCCGACCAATTTTTTTTGTGTTATGCTCCCGATAGAATTTGCATTCTTTATGCCTGGATTCTAAAGCCTCTTCGCTCAGCTGTCCTATGGGAAGCAAAAGGGACTTCAAAACGTCCGCACTATGCAGTAATATTTTGTGAACACTGGTCGACATCTTGTACCATGGGTACAAGGAAACAAAATGTCTTGCCGTGCTCAGAGCATATATCAACAAAGACTGAGATTCTACCTTGAACCAACACGAAAGCGCTTGCAAAATCACAGAGAATCTACTGATCAAATTCTCGTCTACTCCTGTGACCTCTGCTGCGACCTTAACATCCTTAAAAATTCGGTTTGTAGTATCAACCATATCAACTAGAAGCCCGGTTCGTTGTCGAAATTGATTTATTACGAAAGTTTTATTTTGTTCCATTGCCTCCTTGTCATATTTTTGCACTAGCCACTTCTTCGAGCTTAATCTGTATGAAATATGAAGTATGTACTCAAAAAATCAGATATGTTCATGCAGTGTGGATAATCCGAAAAATTGTCAATTTGCAGGGAAAACGGCATTTATTTTATGCAAAGATTATTACTATATTGAATAATTATTAATTATAGAATATTATTTACACAAAGACAACATACCCTGACTCTTCTAGGGTTAGGCTTTTGAAAGAGTTCTGTACCTCTGTGCACTTATGCGCAAGTTTGCGCCACAAAAAATTAGTACCAGTTCTTAGTTAAATATATGTGGGTCAATTGCAAAAAAAAACGTACACAAAGAGGTTTTCATGTGTTGTTTTTAAAGTTTTTTAAATTTTTCCGTTAGAGTGGTCAAATTAAGTGAAAATTAATGGAGAATTTGAAGTTGTTTTTAGGCCTTGCAAAAATTAATTTTTTCTTTGGTTTTTATACGATTTTTGTATTGAACGTCACATAGCAGATATGCGAGAAAAATCACTAAAAATTTAAAAATGTTGCAAATAAAAGCTTTCTGTGATGTTTGTAACGTTATTTCATCAGTTAAATCAGCTTTTGAAAAATCGCCATTTCAATTACAAATATAATATATTTTTACAAAAAATACCTGCTTATTTTACAATTTTGACGGGAAAAACTTGAAATTTTCCACCAATAAGACATCAACGTAGAGTTTATTTCCAAAATAGTAGACTTGTGGCAATGAATAATAGAAAAGTGTTAAATAATAAGCAATTTCAGAAAAAACAACAGGGTGACGTTCAATACATTTTGTGACGTTAATTTAATTTTAATTTAATTTATTCATCGTAAGACTGTAATACTAACAAGATTTAAATCTTATGGCAAGCACTATTGACATGGTGACATATAGATGTGATAATATAAATGGTTATACATAACTAAGCCTAGTTACATTACTTTAATAGAATGTTGTGAAATATACATAAAACATTAAGGATGGAACAAGTCCAATCAAGTTCTTAAAATTTAATTACGGTTAATATAAAAAATGAACAATTAGAAAAATGTTTAAAATATAATTTGTAATGAGAAAAAATGTGTACAAATGCGTTCGAAGCAATTAGATAGAAGTTAATGTTTAAATTTTAAATTTTAAATGTTAAATTTTAAATTATGGACACATAAAAAAATTAAATATATTGCTCTTGAACTGCGTTGCGCTTTTTATCTTCTGAATGTTATGGGGGATTGAGTTCCAAAGACGAATAGAATGGACAAAAAACTGACGCTCAGAGGTTAAATTTGTATAAAGTGGTTGAACAAGACTATTTCCCCGATTTGATCGTAGAAAGCTAAGTCGTTGGAACAAATATACAGGCTCTTTTGTAATTATTATTTTGTGCAACATTAATAGGACTCTGATATTTATAAGACATCCAAAGGAAACTTTGAAGATTTTTATCGCATATTGTGAGACGTGATCGGAGCGCTTCAAACTGAAAACATAGCGTGCAATATTATTGTACAGAACGTTCAGTTTACGCCAGCTCGTAGAATCGCAAACTGCAAAGATTTCACAGCCGTATAATAATGCAGGTACTAGATAGGACTTAGCTAGTAGCATTCTTATATTTAGAGGGGTGAAATTTTGCGTGGCCCAAAGATTACGCAACATACCATAGGTTTTGCCCAGAAGTTCATGTATGTGATTTGACCATGTTAGGGTATTATTAAATGTAATGCCCAAATTCTTCGCTGATTTCACCATCTCAATTCTGGAGCCATTTATAAAAATTCCAGAATCAGGCAACCGTACACTTTTTCTTGATATAGTTAAGCATTTTGACTTTTTTGGATTCAAGAGCAAACCATTGACCGACGCCCATTCATTAACGCGAGCTAAATCAGCGTTAAGCATATCAAAACATTTTTTAATGTCATTTGGTAGACAGCTTATATATAGTTGCACGTCGTCTGCATACAAATGTATCTTGCAATGTTGTAGGACTTTCGGAAGGCCATTGACGTAAAAAGAGAAAAGAAGCGGACCCAGAATGGAACCCTGCGGCACGCCTCTGGGAACTGGTAAATGGTTTGAATAAATTTCGTTAATATTTACTGCCTGTGATCTATCTACAAGGTATGACATAAGAAGTTTTGTAGCGGATGAGGAAAAATGGAAAAGTTTTTCCATTTTTGTACATAACATTTTGTGATCAACTGTGTCAAATGCTTTAGAGTGATCTAGAAGGACTAGGAGAGTTACCCTGTCGCCGTCAATGTTAGATCTTATGTCCTCAGTTACTTCGAGTAAAGCTGTAACACACCCCCGTTTTTCCCTGAAACCAGACTGGCATTCAGTCAGCAAACAGTTTTCCCTTATGAAAATATTAATTTGTTTTTTGACTATTAATTCGAAAACTTTAGAAAAATAAGGCAGGATTGCGATTGGTCGAAAATCATCGCCCGATTTGGGAATCGGGACAATTTTAGCATTTTTCCAGCTGAGGGGAAATACTGATGTAGTTACTATAGTGTTGAAAATATGAGTTATATATGGCAGTAGCTGAGGAAGCAGAAGCTTTATGAAAATTGGATGTATTTCATCCATGCCCATTGCATTCGACTTTATAGCTAAGAAACTCTCAAAAGTTTCAGAATGGTCTATACAAGAAAAGCCAAAACTAGAGACAGAGTCGAAACTATGCCGGACATTATTGTAATAATCAAAGTTTGGAGTGGGCATTGGTATTTCAGAAAACTTTTTGTTGAGCTCATTGACGTCTACATTTCCATTTGCTCGCGCGACACTTTTTCCTAAGCCAATTTGACGCACTAATTGCCACTTTTGCTTACTCTTCACCGCTGAAGAAAACTTATTTTCGTAGTGTTTCTGTTTGGCAGTTGCTACCGTCCGTACAACTTCCCTTCTTAAACATTTGAAGCTCTCATGTAATTCCGGAGTCCTAAAACGCTTCCACCTATTAAACGCCGCATTACGTTTTTCAATAATCGTTTTTATTGCATTTGAAAACCAAGGTGGCTGCGAGTGTTTGACTTTTTTTGTTTTAAGGGGAACATACTTATTGAAAAGATATTTAATATTATTTTCCAAAAACAGCACTTGGTTAGTTACTTGTGGCATGGATAGAATAGCAGACCAGTTTACGCTTTCGACTTCCGAAAACAAGGACAAGTGGTCTATGTTCTTGAAGTCACGAAAGTTTATTATTTGTTCCTGTGAAACAAGATTAAAATCGTACGTCAGGAAAATAAGATCATGTTTTGAAAACATGGGAGCGGATAGCTGATCGTAAAGTCTGATTTTGCTGGTGTCATTCACGAAGAAAAGGTCAAGCAAGGTATTCTTATTTTTTGAAAAGTGTGTCGGCATAGATGTATTGAATGAAGAAAGTCCTATAGCCTTCATATCGTCGACGAGATGAAAATCTTCTAATATATTGCTGTTGAAATCGCCACAAATAATAATGTCGGAATATGGGAGCATTAGGGGCTCAATTCTATCAAAAAAGACTTTAGTATCAATATTGCTATTAGGTCTATAAACGCTACCAATGAGTAGTTTTCTTGAGTCGTGTACCAATTCAAGAAAAAGAAACTCTACTTTATCATCCGTAATAGATTTACAAATCAAATTACATGAAATGCCCTCCCTTACAAACACAGCAACACCTCCAGCATGCCTGGCTCTGTCCGCTCGGAAGATCATGTAACCGCTTACTTTGAAAATACTGTCATTTACGATTGGCCTAAACCAAGTTTCCGAAACGCATATAACATCCATGGCTGAGTTCTCAAAAACATATCTAAATTCGTCGATTTTATTATTCAAACTTTGTGCGTTTATATGACACACCCTTAAACCAACCCTTTGCTTGCATAGAATGCTGAATGCACAATTACAAACATACAAAAATGAAATACAATATGAATACTTCAGCCGGTGGTGTGACATATCTTAAAAGTGATGTTCAATACATTTACCACTTTTTAGTTTTTTTTTCTTAGGAATTTTATTTTACAAATATACCAAAACAAGGAAATTAATCAAAACCTATGAAACAATGATTTTAAACTTTTATTTTTCTTTACTTACTATTTTTGCTTTAATAAAACTCCGCGTGACGTTCAATACATTTTTACACGTACTTATCATAATGAACTGAGAGAAAACAAAAAAATTTACTTTAATATTATTTAATCGTCTTAATTTTTAGAATTTCATGAGAACTAATCTCTGCACTTCCTTAATATAACTTACTTGTGATCTATACCAGTTCTAAATTAATACTAACGAAGTGTAAAAAAAAATGTGACGTTCAATACAATGCTTGGCGACTAAATATAAATCGAAAGCCAAATTCGCGATGACAATGTTTTGAGAATAACAACAAAATAAAACATAAGAAATGAATGCTATTATTAGAAAACAGTTATTATTTGTTATTTTTTTGCATTGTTTTCAACTTTTTTTCACATTTTTCATTAAAAAGTGTAACTGGAGACATATGTTTTTGTATTAAGCGAGTACGAGAGAGCAATATAATATTCTTCAAAACAAATATGCAAACAATTTTAGGGTTCTAAAATATATATTTTGTCAATAAATATTCTTCAATAATTACTTTCTCATTTTTTATTTCTTTTTTTCTTTTTGTTTTTACCTAAAAACTGAGTAAAAAGAGCGGGGAAAAAAAAGCGTTTTATATGCAATTAGCGTTTCAAACACTTTCACTATTTTCACAATAAATACTATAATAATACTTTTTTACGCAGCGCAAAGCTCACATGCGCCTGTGTATGATCACAGCACTTTAAATAGACACTGACCCGCAAATCTAGTAAGCATTGAAGCTGCAAGCTTTGAATTTGCTTCATTGATTATCCGAGAATATTGGCATCGCGTCTTACCATTATTCTGTGAAAATTTTTTTTAAGCATAGTAGCTCGTAAATTTGAATTTTCAAAAACTATGCGTCCGTCGTTGCTTAAAATAAAATGACCTTAACTACAGAGTGGCACGGAAGAAATCTTTGCTTAGAACCGTAGTTCAAATAAAACGTTTGACATAATAAATCCAGAAGTACCATAAGATTAATTTAACAGATCACTCCTTCTGGGAACGCGTAATGTTCACTGATGAAAGCAAATAAACGTTTTTGGAGGAATTAGCCCTGTTAAAGTGTGGCGGAAAACCAATAAAGCACTTAATTCCAAAAATGTTGTACTCACCTCAAAACACAGAGGGTCAGGAATGGTATGAGGCGGCATGTCAGCAAATGGTATCTGCGTTTTAAGGTTTATTGATGGAATCATAGAAAAGCACATGTATATTGAGCATTTTAAAGGATAGTTACCTTCCAATCGTTAAAAAACCTGAAACCTGACTGACAAGGCAATATTTTTGCAAGGCAATGGTCCCAATTAAGGCTTTTAATCCCGGGATTCCCGATCCCGAAATCCCGGACGTTTTTTGCAATCCCGAATCCCGGGATTTGATCACCTTAATCCCGGGATTTTTACCTTAATAATTTAATTAAAGGAAAAAACTAATTTTTTATAGATATTTTACTGAAATAGCAAGCGTCCCCTTAGCAGTAATCGATATTTCTTACAAAAAACCCGCCGTGACTTTTTCTGTGTCAAGTGAATTTGACGTCGATTACGCACACGATGAGAAAGACCCTTTTGTTGAGAGGGGCTATATGGTGTTGCAAAGCAAACAATTTGCCAAAGTTACAGATACCCATGATCTTAAAAAAATTATCGACGAAGTCATAAAGATTGTTGGTACTTTTATGAAATCTCCAACCAAAAATGGCATGCTTCAAAAATATATTCGGAATGACTACGGAAAAGAATTAAAGCTTCTTATCGATTGTAGAATTAGATGGAATAGTATGTTTTTCATTCTTAAACGGTTCATTTTGCTTGAAACTTCAATAAAAAAAGCACTTATAGATCTCCAAGTGGTGGTCATAAGTGATCATAATTGCAAAATTATTAAAAATTTGGTTCAGGTGTTAAAACCCATTAGTATGACTGTGGAAGCCTTGTGTCGGGCTGAAATGTTTTTCAGCAAAGAGCTTTTTAAAGCACTTAAAATTCGAATTGCACAGCGAAGAAACTCGTACTCTGCAATTCTCAATTTCTTTACAAATCCGGCAATAAAATCTGAATTTGCCGAGGATTTTCCTATAAGTGTATCAAGCATGAAAATTGAAATGTTAAAAATTATCCAAAGATTAGCCACTCGAATGTGGTTCTGATGTTACAAAAGTACGTATTATAGAAGAAGAAGAAGAAGAGGAGATTGAGTACTTAGAAGATAAGTTAAACCAGGCAATAGAAAAGTGCAAAATCCCGGATAAGTCAAATGGTCCTGTGGTCGTTTAAAATTGAGTGACGTTTTAAATCAAGAAGTGAACATTATTGTATCTGGTGGATCTCGTGACCAATATTTGCAATATATGTATGACTTTCTTTTAACTATTTCTCCGACCAGCGTACAGTCAGAAAGGTGCTTTTCTACAGCAGGTTATATATGCAGTAAGCTCAGATCAAGTCTTACTGACGAAACATTAGATGCTTTAATTGCTTTGAGGTATTATTTTAGAAATGAACCCATGATGAATGAATCATTGAGCATACTACATATATAACCTGCTGTAAAAAAGCACCTATCTAAGCATATTCTAGTAAATCCTATCCATACATAAAGAATAAGTTTAGCCCGTTCTAGTTTTAATACTTGAGCTAAGACTACCGCCCTAAATTAAAAATGTGGGCTTATTCTAAAAATCATAAATGATCTCAACCGCAATATGTATACAAATGCACTTAACTACTTTTTCTATTTTTTTTTTTTTGAAGTGAAACTTCTTAGGCGGCGCTTCGAAATTTGAACGAGAATATTGAGGAGTGAAATTTCAAGGTCAATTTACTTCATTTCGTTACACGATAGAGAAGAAAGATATATTTTACAGTAGAGAGAATGAGAGAGATATACATTATATAAAAGACATTATATAAAAGATATAAAAAAAATTTGCTTGTCACCGCTGAGGATCGAACCTGCGAACTAACGATTGCAAAGACAACGTTCTATCCAACGAGCTAAACTCTTCATTCATAAATTTACTCTATATACCAATTATCAAACTACTTTTGCTGTAGATGCCCAGCCGGAAAATAAAAAGCGTTCCTAGAAATAGCGATGTGCTTTTCAGAGTTCAGAGTTGTGGAGCTCATGTTTTTATACACATTTTGTTCATAACAAACGCAGCTGAAAATAGCACAGCAGTAAGACATTTGATTGTAATGCGAGCGGTGCGAGTTCGATCCTCGCATATTAAAAAATTTTCTCGCTTTGTTTTTTGTTTTTTTTTAAAGAGCTTTTTAACTATTTGTATGTTAAGAAGCGCTTTCATCCTAGGATATCCAATATAATAGGTTTGTTTCCGTACGCACACTGTGTAACTTGTGGGACACTTTTTTCTATTTCCGTACTTTCTGTGCTTAAAATGGGAGAAGAAGAACAAGCATAAAATCGCTCTCTCGAGCACAGAGAGTGCTAGAACTCGTGACTTCGAGTAAAGTAAGAACAAGCATCAATAAGAAGCAAATGTCAAATTACATTTCATAATTGTTTATGTTTTGCGATAAATAAATTCACAAATTGTGTACCTAAAAAGAAATTTACGCACAATAAATAAATAATAATAAATAAAAATTAAGTAATTGTTTAACAACAATTAAGTTTTGCATTAAAAATTACTTGTAATAATTTGAGGGAAAGTGTTTTAAATTTTGTGCTGCCGTCTGCAGTCAAAATCAGCTGTCTTGTGCTTGAAACTTACTATAAGCTGTTTCCGTACTTTTGCAACTATTCTCAGATTTCGTTTTTACTCTCTTGCACACATCTTACACAAATCTTACACAGTGTAGAGTACGGAAACAGACCTAATATGAATTTGGTTTACTTAAAAAGCGCTTCAGATGTGTGAAGCGCTATGGCAGAAGCGCTTGTTTAGGGCTTTTGAAACGCTTCGATTACCGCTGGGTGGCAAAAGCCGCAGATTGTGTGCTGATTGCGTTCTATGTGTGGTAGACAGGGGGGTTGCCATGACTCGGGTAGAAGAGAGAAAGATTCAGCGAAGCAGAAATGAATAAGAGAGTTGCCCTGAGCTCATTATGATTTTCGCAAAGTAAACTCTCATACTAGGGCTGCCATGCCAATATTTTTTTAGAATACCAACGTTGGTATATCTTTAATTCAATATATTAATATAACCTCTATGAATTTTGCTCATATTACACATATTATATTATTATTCATAATATTGCGATATAAAATTATATAAAAACCCAAATTCATGAAGCATATGCTGTCGCCCATGACGCTAACTTGACACTGTGCGCAAGAAAAGTTGGAGTAAGTTCTTTCAATAGATAACTATTTTATACATATTGTAGTTATATAATTTTATATCGAAATATTATCAATAATAGTAAGTATAATATGTTTGATATAAGTAATATTAATACGTACATATGTTGAACTAAAAATATATCAAGTTGTATTCTGTATTCACATCTATATGTAAATACGACGCAAATTGGTTATCAAATTAATTGCTTTTCGGCCATAGGTCCATACCAATGAATATTAAATATACAGAATATTTTTTTATAAAAACTTTTTATTGAATTTCTTTTGCTTAAAAAGTTTTCTCTTTTCTTTAAAGGTTCGATTATGCAATCGTAAAGCAACGCAACGTAACGTGACGTAGAGTTCTATCTTATGAAAAATAAGTGTAAGTGGTTAGTGAAATCGTAACGTAACCTAGCGCAGCGATGGGTTCTATTCAAGATAGAACTCTATGCCACGTTACGTTGCGTAGCTTTACGATTGCATAATCGAGCCTTTACACTAAAATGGTTCTTATTCTAGAAGAGAAAAAGAGTATACAAAGAAGAAGTTTCACTTCTTTACTGTATACACGGTATACTGTATCTTTTTTTTTATTATAAATAAGTCTTTTTTTATTTTCCAAAATTTCATACACCTTTGGTCTCCGTCTTCAGGAATATCTGAAATTCGAACACAAAATTATACACAAATTCCGACTTATTTGCTTGGATATTAGTTATTACTACTAGTAATAGTAGTTGTTATAGTAGTAATAGTTATGTCTAGTAATTTACTAGATATAAGTTATGTAAGAGTTTTTATAAAAAAGACTGCAAAATAAATAGTTTTCTTTCAAAATATAGCTATATATTTATAATAAATAATGCTTTTTGAATTCAGACTTAATTTTGTATTTTCTTTTTATGTCTTTTTATATTGAAAACAACATAGTTTTAGTTAAAAAAAAAAAATTGTTTTCAACAAGGTAAATAAATCCCAAAATTTTAAGGTTAGTCCCGAATTGCAATTTTTAAAATCCCGAATCCCGGGATTTTACAAAATGCTTCGGGATTGAAAGCCTTAGTCCCAAGCATTCCTCGGGTTTGCTTAGGAATGGCCGCTCTATAACGTGAAAAAATAAGCTGAATTATCCACCGCAATCTCCTGACCTTAATGTTATCGAAAATTTATTGGATCATCTAAAGCAGCAAGTCCGAAAAAGGCATGTAACGTCCATTTTAACTCTCAAGACTGTTTTTGCTGAGGAATGGAATAAAATATTATTTATTGCTGAAACGACTCTACATGGCAAAACTTACTCTCTTACCATTGCCTACAGATAAGTGAAGCACCCGGAAAATTATTTTCTGAATAAAAAATTGTGTTCATAAGCTGGATATCGGATTTTGACGCATCTTTATCATCTAACCATGCCCACCACGCCTTTCCAATACCTGAACTATTCCCATACAGTACGAAACTTCTCAAGCTGAGCGGGTGTTTTCGAAACTTTGAAATGACGGCTTAAAACTTAAAAATCATTCAAATATTTACACTTTTTTAATCATTTGAGATGTTTGTCAGTCTCATTACTTTCTCATTTATGTTTGAATAAACAGCCGTATTAATATGCAACACAAAACTAAAGAAAAACCTCATACATACACAAATACATATGCAAGAAATACGACGTGGATAAACTTGAATCTTATTCAACTAGTGGAACAATCGTGTCGTTATTCTCAAACGACAGAAGACATCCTGGCATTTCTTATAAATCTCGAGTGAAACTTAATTGTTTGCCTTAAGAGCAAAGAGGAAGCTACTGCAATGCAATAAACTCGGCGAAAGTGTAGCTAACCGAGGCACAAAGCATTCACAAACAAGATATACATGCTTAAGCCAGTGACGGACTTTTCTCTTGATCATTATGTGTCATTGTTAGTGGAACTAACTTATGCAAAAATAGCAGCAAAATTCTTGAAATGGGATAACATTTTTATAGCTAATAACAACAATGCTCATATAAACACTTATTTCTAAATGATGGCGTCAGTGCACTTTAAGAATTTAACCCAGTTTCCAGGCCAAAAGTCAAAATCTGCCCACTGAACTACAAGCGAAGGTTTAGTGAAAGGTAGTAGTTTCGAGTTCGTATTTTTTTATGCATGAAATAATTTTTTTTCGAACTGGGAGTTGATTCTTTGTGTTGTGTTGAAAATAAAATGCCTTAAAAGAAATAAACATTTATGTAGCTTTTCTAAAATTACCAATCGGTAAATTATTTAGTTTACTTATTTTAATAAAAAATATACATAATTTCTTTTATCATGAGCGATGATTTTTTTTTTCACGCAAGTGAGTTAGTAAGTGAATCATAACTGATTCTTGTTATGTTCTTAAATACTTTCGGAATTGAATTATAAATGATTAATTTTTACTCATAAATAAGATTGTAAATTAGGGGTGAACGATTGTTCTAGATCAAAGTTGGTTAGTGATAAAAAATCATTGGAGAAAAATAAATTTGAATATATTTCTTTATTTTTGAGACCACCCAGGCCCGACCCTTCCCCATTATATAAAGGCAAAAAACGATTTTCGACTGTTTTGTCTCGTAACATTCGTAAAACTCAAATGAAGTCATTGTAATGTGAAGAAAAGTTGTAAATAATTTCAATACAAATATTTTGATATGTTGTTCAATTTTCTGAGGCACCTGGCTACCGAGATATGAATTTTTAAAGAAAAAATCGGATAAATACTAAATTTTAAATTTTTTTCATTTTCGCTTTTTTAGCGGAATAACCATTTGAGGCACGTTAATGATGTGTTCTACACGATTGTTTTTTCTAAAGGGTGTTTTTTTAGGGGTTTTTTTCGAATAGAGATAAAACTGGCATTTTGTGGTCAAATCTGGCAACTCTAATGTCATTTATGTTCAGTTTGGTTTGCCATTTCATCATGAACAGGTTGACAAAAGAACAACGCTTGCAAATGGGCCGAAAATGAGATTGGTCTCGATGCTGGTTTTCATCGCAAAATTTTGTTCAGTGATGAGGCTCATTTTTGGTTGAATGGCTACGTCAACAAGCAAAATTGCCGCATTTGGAGTGAAGAGAATCCACATGAGATCCTTGAGACGCCATTACATCCACAAAAACTGACTGTTTGGTGTGCTCTATGGGCTGGTGGAGTCATTGGGCCATACTTCCTCCCAAATAATGCTGGAGAGTCAGTTACCGTTAATGGAGACCGGTATAGAGCCATGATAACCGACTATTTTGTTCCCGAATTGGATGGCATGAATGTGGATGAGTTGTGGTTCCAACAAGACGGCGCTACATGCCACACAGCGCACGTCACAATCGATTTATTGAAGGAAACATTCGATGAGCGCATAATTTCGCGGAATGGACCTGTCAATTGGCCACCAAGATCAATTGGCCACCAAGATCGTGTGATTTGACACCATTGGATTATTTTCTTTGGGGATATGTGAAGTCGCTCGTCTACGCCAACAAACCAGAAACGTTAGGGGACTTGGAGGCCAACATTCGTGGCGTTACTGCCGACATACGGCTCCATATGCTCGAAAAAGTGGTTGAAAATTGGACCTATAGAATTGGCTTTATTCGAGCCAGCCGCGGCGGCCACATGCCCGAAATCATATTTAAACATTAATGGCATAAAATTATCCTTCCAATAAAGCCAAATTGATGGACATTAAAACGATTTTCTTGTGTTTTATCTCTATTCGAAAAACAAACCCCTAAAAAAAACACCCTATGTATATTTCGCGTGTTTTCATACTTAACACTTACTTCTCCGACCTAAAATGACCCAGTTATACACCATAAAATACACGATTTTTATAAGTAAATTTAATATCTTAATAAAGAATAAATATAGGGAATTATTGTGCCTGGTACTTTGTTCAAAGTACCTACGATCGTTGTATCTTTATGTATTATTTTAATTTGCTTTAATACTTATTTATATACAATTTTTTTTCTAGTTTTTCTTTGGAAAAGGATTTATTGCTATCAGAAGTAGGTTATAAATTAAGTAGGAAAGGTTGTAAAATACTTGACCACGGAGTCAATAAAAAACGAACCACCCGTTGAACAAAATGGTACTAATTTTTTTTCTTTTTTTATCTTTATGTATTATTTTAATTTGCTTTAATACTTATTTATATACAATTTTTTTTCTAGTTTTTCTTTGGAAAAGGATTTATTGCTATCAGAAGTAGGTTATAAATTAAGTAGGAAAGGTTGTAAAATACTTGACCACGGAGTCAATAAAAAACGAACCACCCGTTGAACAAAATGGTACTAATTTTTGAGAGTCTACTGTATATATTAAAACAAAAAAATTCATATACTTGAATTTAAAGAAAAAAGATCGACTTCTAAAATTAATTTTGTGCGACTAAAAGACGTTAAAGCCGGATCTGAGAGTTTTAGAAGCTTCAATTCAATTTCGCTTTTTAATACCAGGGCCGAATGTGCCCCACCATAAAACCCCGTATACACACACTTTCAACCACAAAAGTAATATTATACGGTGCTATAAAAATGCAGAAATGTGATGCTTTTGGCATAAAAATTTTGTGACACAAAATTTAGGTATACTTGATTTTTCGAATATACCCTCAAAATCTGGATTCAGGGTCAATAAACCGATTTTTTTGGAGGTACATGTACATTTTATAGCATAATTTGTACATTAAGTTCGATTTTAAAATTGTTAACTGTATTTTATTCAAGAAATTAAGGACTTTAAAATGGTATAGACACGATTTAAATATCAAATGAAATGGCAAAGTAATAAAAGAAAATATTCCACATTTTTTTTTCTGCACTTGTCAACTTTAGCAACATTTTGTTGCTCAAATTTCAATAATAAAGTAATGATTCACCCTAATAAACAAATAAATAGCTTATTGGACGCAGACTTAATAAAGCTTTTTGAATCACATAATAAGAAGAGATAGTATCTTACAAAATTTGGCAACAAAATGTTGCTAAAGTTGAAAAATGCAAAAAAACATACAAAAATTTGGAATAATTTCTTTTATAACTTTGTCATTTCGTTGGATATTTATTATCAAAATCAGCTTTAAAATCAAACTTAACGTACAAGAGTTACGTTATAAAATATACATGTACCTCCCAAAAATCGGTTTTTTTATCCTGATTTCAGATTTTGAGGGTATATTTAAAAAACCAAGAATGCAGTGATTACATGTTGTATCATGTCTACAACGTCTATCATGTCTTTTGCCAAAAGCACTTTCAGGGTGGCACCGTGGTATTATTATTATTACTAGTATCGCCTATGGTCGAAATTCGGCCATATCAAAACCGATTTTTCTCTTGTTTTTTTATTTTTATTGAGAAACGCTTGGAAAAGTAAAGTAAAAATAAGTTTGCTGTATTGTGGACACATGCGTAGATTTTGACGTGACAGTGTTGCTTTATTCTTGTCCCTATCCTTTTTTTGTTCCCAAACTTTTCACTCTTATTCTTATTCTTATATTTGTTCTAATAATTAGAAGGTCAATAGAAGG
This sequence comes from Pherbina coryleti, assembly GCA_943735915.1. Taxonomy (NCBI): domain Eukaryota; kingdom Metazoa; phylum Arthropoda; class Insecta; order Diptera; family Sciomyzidae; genus Pherbina; species Pherbina coryleti. Next base: position 17,289,744 of record OX030950.1, on the reverse strand, counting down.
TGCTGTCCAAACTGTTGTTTTAATTCATGACCAAATTCCTGACCTTATCCTTGACCCATTTCTTTTGTAATTGTTATTCCAAATACTGTTTTAGGTATGTCTCAATCTTTTTCCTTACCGTTGTCTCAATCCTTGTGCTTAGCCAAATCCATGTCTTATAATTGTCCTAATTTTAATTTTTCTTTTTTTTTTTTTGTTTTGCTATTGCATTTGTAGCATTCAGGTTACTTTAAGGGGTTCGCGTATAGGCCTTATGACACCATTAATTGTTTTTTTATTTTTATTATGTTACGAAAAACCTCAGCTTCACTGTGGTTCTATAAAATTTCCCGTAGCGCCAATAGTCATGGAGTTATAATTCCATGCATCCTTTTTTTATTGCTGTTGCATTTTTTTATTGTTGTTGCCAGGCGGGTTGCCTCCGTGGTGTTGTGGCTCCAAAAAATTGATTTTTTTCGTAATGAGGTCATATAAGCATTTTTTTTTTTTTTTGGTTGCAAAATAAGATATTTCTTAGAACTTCTACTCAGTGCTTAAAAACTCCATGAAACAATATTGCATAATTACACTACCTGGCGACGTCAAATTTTTTGTTGTGTTCTTCGTTTTTTTTTTATGGTCGTAAGATCATGTAAAAATTCTTAATTTTTGTTTACTCACACTTATCGTGCTGCATATATGTATACTCCAAGTAACAATTCTATGCAACTCCATTGCATGATTGATTCATCTTGTAGCTGCTCTCTCCACGGTCTCATGAATATTTTGAAAAAGAAACAGCACCAATAATGCCACTGAGCTACAATTTTTTTTTTTGGCAAAATAATATGGAATGTGATAAGCAAAGAGAGAGAGAGAGAGAGAGAGGGACAGATAGAGCATCAACAACTATTTGCAAAACTTGAAATGGAGAGAGATTCAAACTACAGCCATGGGTATGAGAATGCATGCTTTTATTTTAAAATGTAATTATCACATAATTATTTAAATTTTTTTGCTATTTTTATTTTTCGGCACATCTGTGGCACAGTATCATTCGAATAATGTAAGTTACATTTCCTTTTTTTTATTATAAATATTAAAAAAGTGTACCACAATATTCGATGTTTGCGTATTAATATATAAGATTATTCTGTTAGAATTGTCTTTTGAATAATGAAAAATTTAGAACACAGAATACTTACATATAAAAATCCAAATGATGCAAAAATTAACATGAAAACAGAAAACATATGTAACTTTATTAGCTGTTTAGATAGAGATGCCAAACTTTGTGAGAACTATTTTTACTAGTGATGGTTTAATTTTTACAAATAAACAGTGCTGCCCGATGGCTGCTTCAAACCGAAAACGTCATTGCAGAATGTACCCAAAAAGACGAATGTACCCTGGTCTCCCCTACAAGCGGCGGCAATAAGAAATTAAAACAAACCAATCTAAAATATAAGCGCAAAATTTTCTCATAAACAATTAGCGCTAATAACTTTGCTATTTGGTGATTTTTTAATTATGTTTTAATTAATTTCAATGATTTTTTTAATAAATTTTTTTAATTCAATTTTTGCAGCTAATTTTTTGTAATCAAAGCCAGTCAGATTTCTTTACAACGATAGCCACCGGCTTTTACGTAGGCGCCAACAGTCGTTGCCGGCTAGTGAGCACGTATACTACAAAGTAGTTCTATTTTTTATTAACCGACTTCAAAAAGGAGGAGGTTCTCAAGTTCGTTGGTTTCTACGGTTTTTTTTTAAATGTATGTACATCGATAGCTCCTAAAGTACATGCCCGATTGCCGTAATTTTTTCTCAACACATAGAAATCATACACACGGAGGTCCTTTTTTAAAAAAGTGAGCGATATTCGACAAAGGGGCGTATCACTACATATTAGAAAAACTATATGTCGAATAATATTGACACTAGAATACTGAAATTTAGTACGGAGGTCGGCACAATTATTACAAATTTTAGTCAATAAAGTGGGCGTTATTTCACAAATGAGCGTGGCATTGTTAGAATAACACTGTATCTCAAATAATATTGACAATAGGGTGCTGAAATTTAGTACATGGGTAGGCATAGTTATTAAAAATTATGGTCAAGAAAGTGGGCGTTATTCACCAATGGGGTGTGGCAAAATTAGAAAAACTCTGTATGTCAAATAATATTGACACTAGGGTACTGAAATTTAATACATATGTAGGCACAGTTACTAAAAATTACGGTAAAAAAAGTGGGCGTTATTCAACAAAGGGGTGTGGCAATATTGTAAAATACTATATTTCAGTTAATATTGACACTAGGGTACTAATATTTGGTATGCAGGTAGGTGGGTAGGTAGAATCATTACAAGAGTGGGCGGGATTGTACATTAGGTGTGGCACTTTAAGGAAAGTCGGTTAATATTGATACTTGGGAACTGAAATTTGGCACAGGGCTAGGTAAAACCATTATAAAGTACGGTAAATAAGGTGGGCGGGAATTAGAGAAAGGGCGTGGCACTTTAATAAAAACTCTAAAGAGACAGAAATGGAAAATAATAAAACAAATTTTTTAAGAACAAAGTTTCATGTTTGAAATTTTCCTCAAGAATACTATTACATACAATTTTTCATATCTATATCTATATCTATATCTATACTATTATATAAAATGAAAGTGAAAATTGTTTGTGACCGCAAAACTCCAGAAGTACTGGTCCGATTTTGACGTGACGAAGTTACGTTATACTGCTCTAGTTTCCAAAAAAGTTGAAAAATGAATTTTTTTAAAATTCATCTGCGTTTCATTGAATTGTTATTCGCTGGGTATAAGAGCTATGATTAAAAAAACAGTATGACCGTAAAGTTTAATTCTTTGGCTATATTAAAAAAATAAAAAAAAAATTTAATACGTCATAGGGACGTAGTGGGAGCTGCGTAAGCAACGCAACTGAAAATTTGTTACATGGAATTATTACTCGCTGAGTATTAGCGCTAGGATTAAAAATACGATACGCCAATAAAGGCCTACTGGAAGCCCTCACAACAAAATTAGACAAAAAATTTCTGACATCATGGGGACGCTGAGAGAGCCGCTCAAAGATCGATAACGCAACATTCATGCAGCGGCGTTGCATTGAATTTTTACTCAATGAGTATATAACCAACGATAAAAGTTTAAAAAGGAAAATACAGTTTTTATACATGGCTTTACGACAAAAATACAAAAAAAATTCCGGCGTCGTCAGGTCGTGAATATAGCAGCTTATGTAACAGAAATGTAATATCGTTGCATGGAATTATTACTCACTCAGGAGGAGTGCTACAGTAAATTTTGTTTTACGACAGCAGGGATGTGTTATTACGCTTCACAACGAAATTACAAAAAAAATTTTGTTGTCATGATTTCAGGGATGCAATCACATAATGCAGTAAAAATGCTAAAGCCGTGAAAAAACGTTGCATGGATTTTTAACTCTGTGACTACTGGTGCAACGGTAAATTTTAAGGAACGAAAACAAAGGTGAGGTCTTCGGGCATATGACAAAAATAAAAAAAAAATTCGACGGCGTGTCAAAAACCCCCAGGGAACCGCCTAATGTGACGCATATGCATGACTTTTGCTGGATTAATTGAAATTAGAGCACAACCAATAGGGAAGCAAAACAAAAAGCTAAAAGAAAAGCACCAACTCCAAATCCAACAACAATTTCAACTCCAACACCAACACCAACAACAACACTAACACCAACACCAACACCAACACCAACACCAACACCAACACCAACACCAACACCAACACCAACACCAACACCAACACCAACACCAACACCAACACCAACACCAACACCAACACCAACACCAACACCAACACCAACACCAACACCAACACAAACACCAACACCAACACCAACACCAACACCAACACCAACACCAACACCAACACCAACACCAACACCAACACAGACACCAACACCAACACAAACACCAACACCAACACCAACACCAACACCAACACAAACACCAACACCAACACCAACCTCAACACCAACACCAATACCAACACCAACACCAACACCAAAACCAACACCAGCACCAACACCAATACCAACACCAACACCAACACCAACACCAACACAAACACCAACACCAAAACCAACACCAACACCAAAACCAACACCAACACCAACACCAACACCAACACCAACACCAACACCAACACCAACACCAACACCAACACCAAAACCAACACCAAAACCAACACCAACACCAACACCAACACCAACACCAACACCAAAACCAACACCAACACCAACACCAAAACCAACACCAACACCAACACCAACACCAACATCAACATCAACATCAACATCAACATAACCATAAACATCAATATCAACATCAACATAACCATTAACATCAACATCAATATCAACATCAACATTAACATCAACATCAACATCGACATCAACATCAACATCAACATTAACATGAACATCACCATCAACATCAACATAATCATAACATCAACATCAACATCAACATCAACATCAACATCAACATCAACATCAACATCAACATCAACATCAACATCAACATCAACATCAACAACAACATCAACATCAACATCAGCATCAACATCAACATCAACATCAACATCAACATCAACATCAACATCAACATCAACATCAACATCAACATCATCAACATCGACATCAACATCAACATCAACATCAACATCAACATCAACATCAACATAACATCAACATCAACATCAACATCAACATCAACATCAACATCAACATCAACATCAACATCAACATCAACATAATCAACATCAACATCAACATCAACATCAACATCAACATCAACATAACATCAACATCAACATCAACATCAACATCAACATCAACATCAACATCAACATCAACATAACATCAACATCAACATCAACATCAACATCAACATCAACATCAACATCAACATCAACATAACATCAACATCAACATCAACATCAACATCAACATCAACATAACATCAACATCAACATCAACATCAACATAACGTCAACATCAACATCAACATCAACAACAACAACAACAACAACAACAACAACAACAACAACAACAACAACAACAACAACAACAACAACAACAACAACAACATCAACAACAACAACATCAACAACAACAAAAACAACAACAACAAAAACAACACCAACACTAACAACAAACAAGAAACTTCGTCACGTCAAAATCTACGGGTGTGTCCACGACACAGCCAACTCTTCTTTTTTTTTTTTAAATAAGTTTTAAAATATCACATTTGTGCTACAAAAGGTTCATTAGTTATTTTCTTTACGAAATTTCAATAATAAGTATCTTTAATTAAAGTGTTAAGTTTTTTAAAAAATCATCCAGAATGCCATGCATTGCTTGATCGTTAGCTTTTCATGCGTTTGTGCTGCGAGAGCCTCAATAAACTGCATGTTGCTCTCTACTATACTCTTTTTGTTCTCAGCAAGCACAAAACAACAAAACAAACAAACAAATACATATACATACATACTTTGCTGCGCTTAAAGCTAATTGGATCGAAGTACATTCTAATATGTTCAAAGTAGTTTTGATGTGGAGAATAAATCTAACACAGTTTTGTTAAAAGGGGATTCACTGACCACCTTTAGCATGTTGAGGATTTTTTTGATGAGAATGAGGTTCAATCCGACTTGATGTATGTATGTATGTATGTATGTATGTATGTATGTATGTATGTACGTATGTTTATTTGTTTCGCTGCATGCAACTTTTGTACACATGTTTTGACGGTGGTTTTCCTGTAATTTATAAATGAACAAAAGGAACAAACGGCTGACTTTTTACTTAATAGAATTGACATTATGTGATTCAATAAGTTTTTTTATAAATAAACAAGAGAACTGGGACTGGCATAGGAAAGGGGGCTTCGACCACACAAGTCAATTTTTTGATATTTAATAGTTTGGGAACTAAACGTCGCATGACAATAAAACTCAGTATGGAGTTACTAATTGCCAAATTCTTTCTACTGGAAAACTGGTTTGTGCATTGGAAAAGGGGGTGTGGGCCGATTCTCTATACAGAATAGCTATGGAAGCTTAAATCACAGGACATTGAAACTCATAATGGAATTGTCACCTGGGAGTGATGTTCTGCTACTGGGAAACTGTAACGGGCAGTGGAACATGAGCGTGGTGTCAGACTAAGGGATTAATAAAAGTTTTGAATTTACTTATCATTTCCAATATACTTGCCGGGTGCAGCAACGCGCGCCGGGTACCGCTAGTATGTATATAAAACAAAGTCGGGTTTGTTACACCATTTATAACTCAAGAACGGCTGGACCGATTTTAATGACCTTTTATTTGTTGGATTTGTGTTTATCCCGAATAGCAGAATAACTATTAATATATCGGAAAAACTCAGGGGGCGTGGGACCTCCCATACAAATCAAATCTTCTATATCGAATAGCTTTGGAATTATAGGTCGCACAGCAACGGAATTCGGTATTCGACCTTAATTTTTACTTGCCGTTCTACTGGTAAAATTTTATGGGCGTCGGACGTAGGACGTGGCACTTTTTCAGCAGACCAAATTTTCAGTATAACTTTCAAGCTTAAAGTCACACACTTTCATGAAACTCGGTTAGAACGTTCTATTTCGTCGTGTCTTTCGACTGGCAAAATTGAGCAAGTATAGGCCAAAGGGGTGTGGCACCGCCCATACAGTTCAAATTTATGATATCGAATAGCTTTGGAACTTAATTCCGTATAATAATGAAATTTAGTACGGAGTTGCCACTTGGTGATATCCTTCTACTGGAAAACTTGGATGGGCTTTGGAAAAGGGAGTGTGGCTCCGCTCATACACTTTAAATTTTTGATATCAGACAGCTTTGGAACTAAATGTCGTATAACAAAATTCAGTATAAAATTACTATTGGGTGATATCCTTCTACTAGAAAACTGAGACGGTCATTGAACAAGGGGGTGTGGCTTCGCCCATACAAGCCAAATTTTTGATATCGAATAGCTTTGGAAATAAATCTATATATGTATATAAAAAAGGAGCTTATGTTTGTAACTATGCAATAGACTCCTAAACTACTCTCACGATTAGCATAAAAATTTGTGTATAGAAGTTTTTTGGTACGGTGCGTGTTTGTGGGCTATCAATTTTGATCCACCTTGAACACCAGAGGGCGCTGTAGTACAAATTTTTTACAAAACTGCCTAAAACTCACAAACCGCTTACGAAATTAGAATGAAAAGTGCTATATAGTTGTTTTCATATGCGTTGAGTGTTTTGCTGCTATCTTTTTTGACCTATCTTGAACACCAGAGGGCGCTGTACTACAAATTTTTCGCAAAACCACCTAAAACTCCCAAACCACTCATGCGATTAGAATGAAAATTTGTATATAGCAGTTTTCACGAACGATGTGTTTTTTTACAGTATCTTCGTTGAACCACCTTGGACACCAGATGGTGCTGTAGTACACATTTTTTACAAAATCGCATATTTTTAGTTGTTTTCTTACGTTACATATGCAAATATTTACAAAATGTTAAATATTTCTTAAATTTATTAAAATTAAAAAAATTTCCGTTATTTTGACATCAAAAACATGAACATATCTTGAAAACTATGAAAAATTTTACTACAACGATATATTTAATACAACATCGTTTCTCAAAAATGAGAAAAAAACAATCAGAAATTTATTCAATATTGTGTTTTTATGTTTTCGAAAAAATATACAAGCTAAAAAATTAATTTTTTAGAAAAAAATATCTTAGTATCTCTTACCAATCAAAAGATATAGCCAATAATCTACATATACAAAAAGCAAAACGCTGTCTGTGTGAAGGCTGGAAACTTCAAAATTACTGAGTCGATAGAGCTGAAATTTCGGCAGTACAGTTTTTTCAAGTACAAGATGGTTTAAATTTCTGTCACAACCCCTTTTACTACCCACAAATCAATAAAAATTCTATATTTCCTACGGTTTTCGTCAATTTGGCTACATTTTGGTAATTTAGTTTGTATGCTCACTGTCGGCAACTGTACTAAAACTGGGCAATGTCCATCTACTAGAAAACTGGGATGAGCATTACATAAGGGAGTGTGGCTCCACCCACACAAAATTTGTATTATCGAATAGCTTTGGAAGTAAAAGTAGCAGTACTTACAAACAAACTCAAAGTGGAGATACAATTTGGTGATCTCCTGCTACTGGGAAACTGTAACGGGCAGTGGAAAATTACATTAGTGTTAAACTATGGGTCTATGAAAAGTTTCGAATATAATTATTATGTTGCAATATAATTGCTGGGAGCAGCAACGCGCGCCGGGAAAAAGCTAGCTCTCTAAAAAGGAAAAAATAAAAACTTTTTAACAAAACAAAAAAACCGACTTCAAAATCACTACAAAGTAAAAAATAATTTTAAATAACTTTTCCCATTAATTTCTTGGTCATATTTTAAAAGTTATGAATAAAAGGAAATCTTATCATTTTCATTTTTTATATTTTCTTTTATTATCATCAATATATTAATTGCTTTATGATCATAAAAGCTTTGAAGTCGGCGCTAATCTTTGACACACAATCATGATCTTTTACCATCCCTGCACTATTTTAAACTTTTTTATTTGATGCTATGCTGCCTTAGTGACACTGTAGTAATTTTAAAAGCTTTGTACACATAAACATTCTCACTTTACTGGTTTGGGTGAGGTTGTAAAGTTCATCTTGAATATGACATAGTGTGTAACAGCTGTGTAATAATGCATGGAACACATTGGCTACATTCAGCGTACTCAACAATTGCCAACTGAAAGAAAAAAATCGCTAAAAAGCTTTTATATTCATAAAGTTAGTAATATTTTTATGATAATAAAACAAACTAGAAAAAATTAAAGTAAAAAGATTTCCACTTAGTAAGATTAGCGCCGATGGAATTTTTTAGATTAGAAAACATGGAAATGATAAAATTTCTAATATTATAATACATATAAATAACTTTAAAAATTTGACTTTAAAAACTTAACTTTAAAACTTTAACTCATATTATTTTCTGCGAATGATAATAGGTAAATATAACTCAGGACCCGTTGTCCAGCCTTTTTAATCTTACTTATTTATTTCCCCGACTATGTCTAATGATATCAACCCTACTTCCTTATTTTCAGTTTACAGCCTTTAAATATAGAAAGTCATCACATTTTTAGATTCACAGTCATATGTGAGGTGACATGCCTCATTGTCTAATCTCCCTTATATATTTCGCAGGGTTCATAATAAAGAAGTTATTCCAAATCCTTTTTCTAGGAATTCAAATTGTGAGAAGCAAATTAGTCTGTCCACCACCATCGCACGTACGATTGTGGCATAAAATCTTTATTCAAAAACATGTTTGCAAGTCTTTGCAATTCTATCCGTACCGAGTAATAAATATGCTTTCCCAGCCGGATATGTGAACCGCTACTGTAAAATCAAACGCACACAAATACACTGAACACATACACATGAAGACAAACAGCCACATTATTACGAAATGACGGAAGGAAACAAGGATAAAATGATGATAATTTTATCGCGCAAGGCCTGCTTGTGCTGTTGTTACTGCTGCTGCTGCTGCTGCCACTGCTGTTGCTGGAGCATCTTTATATTAAATCAGCCAAAAACTAGGCAACAACTTTTGCATTGCGTTCTGTTTGTTTTGCCTCAAAAATTAGTTTCAACAGAAAAGCACAGAACAAAACAAAACTGCGCTTATGTTTGCATACATTACAGCAAATGTACATATGTATGTATGCATGGATGTATTTGTCTAGTTATCTGTCTGTCCATAAGGCATTGTCTATTTGTTTGTTTGCTGGTGTGCTACTTGATTTGTTGGCTTAAAGCAAGGCAGCTGAGCACAGCAGGAAATAAAAACAACTAAAAAATGTCTTCTGTACGAAAGACAGACAGACAGACAGACAGACAGCACTAAAATTTCAGAGCTAAGCAAGGAGTCACCTTTTCAGTCGCAGTTGTAGTAGTTGTTGCTTTTTATCTTGCTTGCTTGTTGCAGCAACATCCTTTCATGCTGCGGATACGCGTTGCTGCGACGACATTGTTTTCCGTTTTGTTTGTTTTTGTATTTATGACTTTTTGATTTAATGTAAAGCATCGCTGTTGTTGTTTTTGAGGCAGCAATTGTTCTAGTAGTAGTAGTAGTAGTAGTTTTTGTTGTTACTGCTGCTGCTACTGCTTAGGCACAACGATTGTGTCTGTGCTGCATACATTTTGTATGTCGTTATTGTTGTTGTATTTGATATTGTAGTTGTTGTTGTTGTTGTTGTTTCCATTCACTGCTCAATTCTTTATCTTCAAGCTATGCCGCCTCAGCCTGGATGTTATTGAATTCCGAATTGTTTTTTACACATTCTTTTTTTTTTATTCACCGACCTTGCACTTTGACTGCACACACGTTGCTGCATTAGTATTGATAACGACCTCACACGCACACATACTAAGGCGAAAATATGCATAAGGAGCACTCCGAAAACTCATTTCAACCATTATTCATCTCAACTAACAGGTGCATTCGAGCATTTATCGAGAAAAAAATATTGGAAAATAATGAAAATTAGCCCGGTTTGAATGAGCGAGAGCTGGCTATGGCAAAAAAACACTCAAGGTAAGCAAGAATTTAAAATTTTAATTAAATTCATGCAAAACGTTAAGTTAGTGATATGAAAATAAGATCATAATTTAATGTTTTTTTTTTTTGTATTTTTATTGGAAGTTAAAAAAGTTAACAAGTTAAAAGTTAGCAAAGTTCAAAAATATTAAATTGCGAAATTCTTTTGGGCAATACAATCCATGAAATTGAGATTAATTGTTATTGAAGTGAATCAAGGATTAGTTTGATTTATTTCGTAAAGATTATATTGAAAAAATTATTTGGCATGCATGGTAAAATATTGTTTATGTTACGGTTTCATAGTCTTCTGAATTGGTAACAATATATTTTTCAGAATAATTAGACTTTTATTCAAATCAAATTTTAATTGCATTAAATAAAATTCGATATAAAATTAATGTCAAAAATATAAGTTTTTCCACAATGGTACTAAAGTACGTAATTGTGCAGCCTTGGTTGCAAATTACAAAGTAAATAAAGTACTTAATAGTAAGCAAAATACTTTGTAAGTAAATAAGTACAAAGTACTACGCGAAACACGGATGCAATAGCATTTTTTGCTTTTTTATAAAGGAGTGTCTTCAAAATGCAATCGAAAAATGTCCGACAAAAAGAGAGTGTTTCAAGACAAATGGGAAGAAGAATATTTCGTTGTAGCAAATAAACATAGTTCGACCACATGCTTGATCTGTCGTGAGAGTGTTATATTAAAAAAATACTTTTGAATTTTACTTTTTTTAACTATTTTATTTTTTGACGAATAGTATGCTGATAAGCGATATGTACTAGTATTATTCTGTTTTAGTTTCTAGTTTTTAAAATCTCTTCCCAGCAAACATTATGACTCTCTTTATCGAATGAAGTTGAATCGAATATGGCAAAGTGAAAATTTTAACTTTTAATATTTTTACAATTACTTTTTCTTTGAAATGTTTAAAAAAAAAATGTTTGTCATTTTGTTTTATTTTTCAATTATAAAATATTTTAAATAAATTTGAATTTGAAAATATATTTCAACCTTAACAGATCATTGATACTTCTATGAGTTCTGAAAGAGTCTTCATTATGAGTCTTTAGAGATTCCATTACATGATTCTTAAAAGAGTATTAAATATGGCTTTTAAAAGAGTCTTAATTTTGAGTCCAATAGACTAATTTATATGAGTTCTTAAAAAGTATTTATTATGAGTATTTAAAGAGTCTTTATTATGAGCCCTAAAAGATTATTAAATATGAGTCTTAAAAGAGTCTTCATTTTGAGTCCAAAAAGACTAATTTATATGAGTTCTAAAATAGTTTTTATTATGGGTCTTTAAAGAGTCTTTATTATGAGCTTTAAAAAAGAGTATTAAATATGAGTCTTAAAAGAGTCTTCATTTTGAGTCCAAAAATACTAATTTATATGAGTTCGTAAAAAGTATTTATTATGAGTATTTAAAGAGTCTTTATTATGAGCCCTTAAAGAGTATTAAATATGAGTCTTAAAAGAGTCTTCATTTTGAGTCCAAAAAGACAAATTTATATGAGTTCTAGAAAAGTTTTTACTATGAGTCTTTAAAGAGTCTTTATTATGAGCTTTAAATAAGAGTACTAAATATGAGTCTTAAAAGAGTCTTAATTTTGAGTCCAAAAAGACTAATTTATATGAGTTCTAGAAGAGTTTTTATAGTGAGTCTCTAAATAATCTTTATTATCAGTCTTAAAAGAGTATTTAATATGAGTCTTAAAAGAGTCTTAATTTTTAATACAAAAAGACTAATTTATATGAGTTCTAAGAAAGTATTTATTATGAGTATTTAAAGAGTCTTTATTATGAGCCCTAAAAGATTATTAAATATGAGTCTTAAAAGAGTCTTAATTTTGAGTCCAAAAAGACTAATTTATATGAGTTCTAAAATAGTTTTTATTATGAGTCTTTAAAGAGTCTTTATTATGAGCCCTAAAAGATTATTAAATGAGTTATAAAAGAGTCTTAATTTTGAGTCCAAAAAGACTAATTTATATGAGTTCTAAAAGAGTTTTTATTATAAGTCGTTAAAGAGTCTTTATTATCAGTCTTAAAAGATTATTAAATATGAGTCTTAAAAGAGTCTTAATTTTGAGTCCAAAATGAGACATAAAGCAGGCAGTATTATGATATTTTAAAGCCCATAACCTACGAAAATATACTCATAAAAGAGTCTTTTTTGAGGGCATTATGACGATAAAAACTTATTTATATGAGTCTTAAAAGAGTCTTTCCCAGAGTCAGAAAGTTTGCTGGGAAGTATAATCATTTAGTGAGTCTTTGTTATGAACAATCATAATACCGTCTTATTTAGGACTTTTTAATGAGTTCTTTTTGAAGCATATTTTAAAGCCCATAACCTACGAAAATATACTCATAAAAGAGTCTTTTTTGAGGGCATTATGACGATAAAAACTTATTTATATGAGTCTTAAAAGAGTCTTTCCCAGAGTCATAAAGTTTGCTGGGAAGTATAATCATTTTGTGAGTCTTTGTTATGAGTAATCATAATACCGTCTTATTTAGGACTTTTTAATGAGTTCTTTTTACGAGAACTATCTTTGAGCAGTAATTTTTAAGTCATATCAAAGACTACTAGGAGTCTTTTAATTGCGTACTCATAAGACATGCATAAAACAATACTCTTTTTAGAGTCTTATTCCTGAGCAATCATTTTACAATCATATCAAAGACTCCTTTAGGAGTCTTTTTATTGCTTACTCATAAAACACGCATAAGAACGACTCTTTTGAGAGTCTTTTTTTTTTTGTTGAGACACTTAGAAAATGTTTGCAGGGTTAGTTTATCTTTTTTAAAATAAGTGGTTTCTACAAAAAGAGGGGTTTCATGATTTTTTTCGTCATACCAGTATAGTGTTGCGGCCCGTGTAACTTTACAAATGCATGTATGTGACCCGAAGAAAGAAAAGGTTGTGTACCATTGGCCTAACCTCATTTATTTCATAAATCAAATCAACATTAATCAATTATATATTCGCCGTTTTGTTCGATGACCTTCTCCCATCTTCCATCTGCCATCTTCGATCTCCCATCTGGTAGCATCATTATTTCGCGCAGGTTGAAGTCTTCACTTTTCTATGCAAGAAACCTCTGGACGAGTGAACAGTTCTTTGATTATTTTTTCTGATAAGTTGTATCTTGTCGTCTAGAACGTATAAAGAGTCTGCCTAGATTAAATTCACTTAAATATACATATAACAGTATAAAATGGATCCATTAGATCAAAGAGAGAAACGATGGCGTCTACTGCAATCTGCTAGCCAGACGTGGGTTAAGAAGGGCGAAGAAAATCAGTAGATAATATAAAAATACGTGGCGTCCGTGGCGTAGTTGGTTAAAGTGCGTGGCCGCTATGTCAACGAACTTTGGAGACCCAGGTTCGAACCCCAGCAGTGATAGAAAATTATTTGAATTAAAATAATTTTTCTGTACGGCCGCCACCTCTCTGCAGACAATGGCAAACCTCAGAGAGTAATCAAAATGCCATGTAAAGCTTCTTGAGAATAAGAACATTCCGTTCATCGCCGTTTGGAGTCGGCGTTAAGCCTGTAGGTCCATTTCTCGGTCCATTGTGTACAAACTTAATAACACGCACAACACACTTGATCATAAGAAGCTAGGTCAAAGTCCTTTCAAGGGCTTAAATGGCCAGTTATTTATTTTTTTTTTTATTTTAATATAAAAATAACGTTTTGCGATACTTATTTTGGCTCATATAAATTCAAAGTTAGCTGTATGGTAATTTTAAACTTACTAACTAAGAGTAAAATCGATTATAAAGTCATAAACATTCTGGTTGGCTTAGTGGCAGCAATGTTGCAAATATTATTATGTAAATTTTGCTAAAATTAAATTTGTACTCATTTCAATATTAACCCTTAACGTTTCAGTATTAAATGTCTTTCTTTTTAAAGTAAAATAAAGTACAATCGAGTCAATAGCAACACTTACAATTTAATAGCGCGTTCAATTTAAATTTGCTTGCGTCGCAAATATCCTGTTTTCACCAAATTCCTTTCTCAACCATTTTTCCGCGTAGTGCCTAAAATTGCTGGGGAAAAACAACAATTCAACAAGAGCTCGAAACAAATTGATTGATTAACCCCAAAAATACGCAAATAACCTCAATAGCAATGAAAATAAAAGCAACAACAAAAACAACAAACAACATAGCTTAAAGCCATATGTTGCTGATATTATTGATGTTTATTTCACGTTGTTTCTTTGGCGTTTAAATTTGAATAAATCATCTAAATAATACAAAAGCACAGACTAGAAACGAAATATAACTCAATTATTTTCGAATGACATACATGTTCAACAGATGCGTGTTTCGGAGTTTTTGTTATATATGATGTTGGTTTTACTGATGTATAAGGAAATTCCTAAAATTTTGCGTAAATTATTTTTCCAGCGAAATTTTCACTTTTATTGATTTGAAAAAAAAAATGTTGGTGCTTTCAAACAAAATATTTAAAGCATCAAGATAGGAAAACGATGTTAGCAAAAAAATAATTAATCGGCCATTTTGGAACTTAAAGGACTTTGACCGAGCTTCTTATGATCAATTGTTTAATCAAGTTACTTTATATGGCATTATTTACCCTCGCATATTTGCTATTTGCCTGCAGCGAAATAACGGCCGATAAGGATAAATTAATTTCTTTTGAAAAATTGTCTACGTCAACTGGGACATAGTGCCGGGAGCACCCTGTTTGTTTCACTATCACAGTTCACTTACGCCCTTATACACGGCTACCATATGAACTTAGTTTTTTCAAAATAAAAAAGTAGTTAGCTGTATGGTGACAGCGTATCCTTGTTCATATTTTTATTCCTATCCTTTCCTTTGTTCCCAAACTTGTTCTCATTCTTATCCTCCTTCTTATATATATTTTAATAACTGTCCTTTTTCTTGTTCAAACTTTTGTTTTAATCCATGTGCAAATTCGAATCCACCTTATCCTTATTCGAATGGCTTTCTGAATCCTTATACCACTTGTTTTTTTTTTTTTTTTTTTTTTTTGTTTTTTTATTCCCTATCCCATTTCTTATCTTTATCCTTTTTCTAATATTGTCCTAAATATTGTTTTAGGTGTGTCTAAATTTTTGTCCTTATAATCATCCCAATCCCATGTTCTGTATTATTGTCCTTAACCTTGTCCAATTCCATGCTTTTCTTCAATACTCTTACTTTTCCATACTCCTTATCATATTAAAGATCATAATCTTTCTTCATATCCTTGTCATCATCCTTATTTTATCCTTGTCCTAATCCTTATCCAACTCTTTGCCTTTATAATTGTCCTTATTTTAATTTGAAATTAATTTATTTTTTGTTTTATTTGTATTTTTGCGACCCCGAGAGGCCTCATAACGCCATTCTTTTTTTTTTTTTTGTTTTGACGTGACGAAGTTACGTTTTACCGCGCAGGTTTCCAAAAAAGTGGAAAAATGCATTTTTTCAAAATTCATTGACGTTGCATTGAATTGTTACTCGTTGAGTATAAGAGCTATGACTAAAAAAATGCTACGACCGTAAAGGCTATTTCTCTGACTTCATTACAAAAATAAAACAAAAATTCAAAACGTCATCGGGACGCGGTGGGAGCTGCTTAAGCAACGCAATTGAAAATTTGTTACATGGAATTATTACTCGCTGAGTACTGGTCCTAGGATTAAAGATATGATACACCAATAAAGGCTTGTTCTAAGCCCTCTCAATAAAATTAGACAAAAATTTCTCATGTCATGGGAAAACAGAGAGAGCCGCTCAAAGATCGAAAATGCAACAATCATGCAGCAGCGTTGCATTGAATTTTTACTCGATGAGTATATAAGCTACGATAAATGTTTGGAAAGGAAAATGAAGGATTTATATTTGGCCTTACGACCAAAATAAAAAAAAATTCCGACGTCATCAGATCGTGAATATGGCAACATATGTAACAGAAATGTAATATCGTTGCATGGAATTTTTACTCACTCGGTAGACGTGCTATGGTAAAATTTGTTTTACGATACCACAGATGTGTTATTACTAGACAGCGAAAAATATGAAATTGCATATTTGTATTGAATGACCGTAAAACAATTTCGATGACACAGATATGCGTCCCGTCAAATTCTATCTTGAAAAACATAACATAAAATTTGCATATTTTGCATATTGCATAAAAAATGCATATGCGCATTTTTACTGCATATGCAAATAAAAAATTGCATATTTGCATATAATATGCATATGCAAAATGTATGCAAGTCCATTTAACCGCAACTGCATGTCTGTATGTGTTTGTGAACCAACAACAACTTCTATCATAGGAATGGGCGTATGCAGGTGGTGCAGGGAAAGTGTCCCCCTTTCCCCTGCTTTGCATTTTTAGAAATCCTGCGGACACCGATGATCAGAGGTAAATTAAGTCAACCGAAGCTGAGTTTTTCAGAAATAAAATCAACCGAAGGTCGAAGATGTTTGTTGTTGTTAGAATAATTCGGGCAAAGCGATGGCAAGAGTTCAAGGCCCCTTTTAGAAAACTGAAATCCAGTTTTATTTTTTGGCCCATCTTGCTTCTTTTTCAAGATATGGCGTTCTTTCTAATTTTTTAAGGCTATCACCTGTGCATCTCGATTTCGAGACTCCCTTTAGATAACCCAAAATCACTGTTATTTTTGGTCTTTCTTGCTTCGTTGTCGAATTATGCTTTTTCTTATTATTTAAGTTTAAATTATATTATCGACTCTCTTTACTTGTGAGCCCCTCAGAAAACTGAAAACGACTGCTGAAACTTTTTCGATGCGGTTTGATGGTGCACTAGGTGTGCTCTCTATGATTTCCCGTTACTTTTACTTCAGTATCGTTCTATGGTTTGATATTTTATTTCATATTAAAACCTTCAAAATACAACGACACTAACGAAAAGCTTTTAAAATATGCAATTCTTATTTTGTTGGCTTGGCTTCATACAAAACAATTTTGTTCGATGTCATGGCTACACTGAAAAACACTACACCAACATAGTGTATACTATTCAAGTACTGTGACTAGAATGTTCTGTGCAGCTTTTTATTACCAACACATATAAATAGTATGTATTATACCACATGTGTGTAAATTCATTATATGTGTTTCAGGTTGTACAATCATTAAATTTTAATGAAGCAGTGTTAGTAAAAACCGCACAAGAGTTATTAAAATATGCACTTTTATATAAGAGTTTAATTTTTATCAAAACCCATTTCTGACAATTTTTATAGCCCTACGTTTAAAAAACGTAAACGGGGTATATTGATTTTGTCACTCCGTTTGTAACGCCCATAAGGAGGCTTGGCAGGTATAGAAAAGTATATATATTCTTGATCAGCATCACCACCCGAGTCGATTTAGCCATGTCCATCTGTCTGTTCGTCTGTCTGTCTGTGATCACGATTACAGCCGTAATTTTCAAGCTATCATCACGAAATTCAATATTCAAGCTTTTATCTAAAAAATAAAGATCAATTTCGAAAATGAGCCAAATCGGATCACAACCACGCCTACCTCCAATACAAAGTGAATTTATCAAAAAGGTGCAATCTCTTTAAATTCCTTCGGTTCGGACGTGGGGGTATTTTAACTTCGGCCCAGTCGAAGATCATTTCTTACTAGTTTTAAGTTATAACGAGTTTGGAAGGAATAGGAGCTTAAAGGAATCTTACGAAATATTTGAGAAAGCTCAACGAATTATAAATGAAGTTCCTGAAAAGTTGGGTGAGGACCTTCGCCTTAAATTAAAGCACTCTATGGAAAGAAACCCATATTTATATCTGTTTTAAAAACAAATGAAATTTTAAATAAAACTTCGGTGGATTACCTGGAGTAATATAAAATTATTTTTTCTAAAAAGCGACAAAATTTTGCCGACGACAACTTGGAAAGTTTTAATAATTTATAGTAATATATATGTTACTTTGAAGGCATGTGCCTACTTGACACGCTCGGTATTCAAGTGGAAATTTAAAATTGTTTTACAGGAAAACGGTAAGAGATAATTGAACATTTTTTGGGGTGCATAAATACACTATTTACAAAAAAATTTTTTTATTAATTTTTAACATTTTTTATGTATGAAACTTTAAGTTGAATTGCCAAGTCGATATCGGAAAGAGCTGATTACCATAATAACTTAAGTTTGGTAGCACCTAGAAAAAAAAAAGAAAAGAATTCATAAATAATATGAGTATGGCTATAGTGTGAACTAACATTTCTAAGTTTGGTCAAAAACAAAAAAATTTATGAAGATTTAAAAACAAAAATTGTAAAAAACTCAAGTTGTCTGGATTTTGTGCAAAAAAATATTAAAAATGTTTGTAATATTTTAGTTCACACAGAAACTACACATGTGGAAAGTATGCGGTTAAAATTTGGAGACAATCGGACAAGGTAATTTTGAGTAACGATGGTAACCAGGTATAAAATATATCATACATAAAAAATGTTAAAAAATTAATAAAAAATTTTTGTGTAAATAATTTTTTGGTGTATTTATTCACCCCAAAAAAAAAATGTTCATTATCTCTTACTGTTTTCCTGTGAAAATTTTTTAAATTTTCACTCGAATAACGAGCGCACCAAGTAGGGACATGCCTTAATAAAACGTTAATAAAATAATTTTTTCATTTTTAACATTCTCTTTTTCAAGAAACTTTTTAAATATATAAATTAATTTGAAAATTTTATAATATCAGAAAGTTTTAATGACTCTATAAGCAAAAATATGCAGCATATATCTTGCATATGTAGAAAATATGCAGCATATTTCTTTCATATGCTTTTGCATATTTTTTGCATAAAATTTGCATATCATAGATATGGAGTAAAAAATGCATTCAAGAAGTGAAAATTAGTACAAATCCAAAATTTGACTGCAATCAGATTTCAAATAAATTTTGCATATAATTCCGCTGTCTAGTTATTACGCCTTACAAATAAATTAAAAAAAAATTCTTGTCATCATGATTTCAAGGTGGCAACCACATAATGCAGTAAAAATGCTACAACCATAAAAAAACGTTGCATGGAATTTTAACTCTGTAACTACTGGCGTAACGGTAAATTTTAAGGAACGAAAATGAAGGTGAGGACTTCGGGCACATGACAAAAATAACAAAAAAATTGACGGCCTCATGAGGCCCTTGAGGGAACCGCCTTATGTGACGCATTTGCATATGTAGCTAAGGAAAAGTTAATGCACCAAGGAAAAGCACAATCAATGGAGAAGCAAATAAAACAAAAAGCAAAAGCAACACCAACACCAACACCAGCACCAGCACCAGCACCAGCACCAACACTAACACCAACACCAACATTAACATCAACATCAACATCAACATCAACATCAACATCAACATCAACATCAACATCAACATCAACATCAACATCAACATCAACATCAACATCAACATCAACATCAACATCAACATCAACATCAACATCAACATCAACATCAACATCAACATCAACATCAACATCAACATCAACATCAACATCAACATCAACATCAACATCAACATCAACATCAACATCAACATCAACATCAACATCAA
This sequence comes from Pherbina coryleti, assembly GCA_943735915.1. NCBI lineage: Eukaryota > Metazoa > Arthropoda > Insecta > Diptera > Sciomyzidae > Pherbina > Pherbina coryleti. The sequence continues at coordinate 17,269,419 of OX030950.1, read as the reverse complement.
CATCAACATCAACATCAACATCAACATCAACATCAACATCAACATCAACATCAACATCAACATCAACATCAACATCAACATCAACATCAACATCAACATCAACATCAACATCAACATCAACATCAACATCAACATCAACATCAACATCAACATCAACATCAACATCAACATCAACATCAACATCAACATCAACATCAACATCAACATCAACATCAACATCAACATCAACATCAACATCAACATCAACATCAACATCAACATCAACATCAACATCAACATCAACATCAACATCAACATCAACATCAACATCAACATCAACATCAACATCAACATCAACATCAACATCAACATCAATATCAACATCAACATCAACATCAACATCAACATCAACATCAACATCAACATCAACATCAACATCAACATCAACATCAACATCAACATCAACATCAACATCAACATCAACATCAACATCAACATCAACATCAACATCAACATCAACATCAACATCAACATCAACATCAACATCAACATCAACATCAACATCAACATCAACATCAACATCAACATCAACATCAACACCAACATCAACATCAACATCAACTCGAACACCAACACCAACAAAAACACTAACAACAACAACAACAACAACAACAACAACAACAACAACAACATCAACATCAACATCAACATCAACATCAACATCAACGTCAACATCAACATCAACATCAACTCGAACACCAACACCAACAAAAACACTAACAACAACAACAACAACAACAACAACAACAACAACAACATCAACATCAACATCAACATCAACATCAACATCAACATCAACATCAACATCAACATCAACATCAACATCAACATCAACATCAACATCAACATCAACATCAACATCAACATCAACATCAACATCAACATCAACATCAACATCAACATCAACATCAACATCAACATCAACATCAACATCAACATCAACATCAACATCAACATCAACATCAACATCAACATCAACATCAACATCAACATCAACATCAACATCAACATCAACATCAACATCAACATCAACATCAACATCAACATCAACATCAACATCAACATCAACATCAACATCAACACCAACATCAACATCAACATCAACATCAACATCAACATTAACATCAACATCAACATCAACATCAACATCAACATCAACTCGAACACCAACACCAACAAAAACACTAACAACAACAACAACAACAACAACAACAACATCAACATCAACATCAACATCAACATCAACATCAACACCAACATCAACATCAACATCAACATCAACATCAACATTAACATCAACATCAACATCAACATCAACATCAACATCAACATCAACATCAACATCAACTCGAACACCAACACCAACAAAAACACTAACAACAACAACAACAACAACAACAACAACAACAACAACAACAACATCAACATCAACATCAACATCAACATCAACATCAACGTCAACATCAACATCAACATCAACATCAACATCAACATCAACATAACATCAACACCAACACCAACATCAACACGAACACCAACACCAACAAAAACACTAACAACAACAACAACAACAACAACATGAAACACCGTCACGTCAAAACCTACAGGTGTGTCTATGACACAGCCAACTCTTTTTTTTTTTTTATTTTTGTCATACGACCGAAAACCTCGACTTTACTGTCGTTCCATTAAAATTTCCGTAAAGACAATAGTTACGGAGTTATAATTTCATGCAACAGTTTTTTATTGTTGTTGAATTTTTACTACATTAAGCGGTTACCTCTCTGATGTCGGAGATCCTTTTGATGATTACCGTAGAGGCCTGCCTGTTTGGCTTAGTTCTATGTTACCTCTTAGCAAGGAGTTCATGGAATTGACGCCCAACAGATGGATTTTCCGGACATTTATACCATGCTAATGCTATACACTAATTTCCGTCGAAGTTTTTTCATTTTGTTTATGACGTCAAAGTGCCTTTTTTCTGATGTAAAATAAGATTTGATGTAGCACTTCTACTCAGCCAGTAATAATTCTATGCAACAATATTGCATATTGGTTGTATCAGCTACTGCCTTCGCGGTCTAATAATTTACGTAATAATTTATTTTTTATTTTTGGTGTAACTCGAAGTATAAATTCTTCATTTTTATTTTATAACACCGAGTAATAGTTCAGAAAAAGGCTTGTGACGATTAGTGCAAAGAAATTTTGAAATACATAAAGCTATCAAGGTGCATCAAAAGCTGTGTATAACATCTACACAGGTGTCTTATCATAAATTTATGTAAATAAACCCGAAACATACATCAATAGACTAAGTGGGTCTTTCTAAACGAGCTAAATGCAAAAAAAATTGTTCACGAAAGAGCACATCAAAGCAAATGGTTGCCTGTTTCTTCAGCATTATCACTCATGTTTTGGCAGTGGCGTTAGAGCAACGTATCACAGCCAATTCTGAATGGTACACGACCAATTATTGACCACAAGTTATCGGAGAATTTTGGAAAAAGACGAAATTTTATAGTTCTTTATTCATGTTAAGTTTAAGACAATTGGAATCATCAAGGCCATATTTGACGAAAAACGTTCGATTACATAGAATAGCCGATATAAAATGGAAAGTTTGTTTTTTTAGTTAAAAAAGTTATAAGCAATGTATCGATTTTTTCCTCAAGAACATGACATGAACAGATCGAAAGAGATGAAAAATTTAAAACACCCTGTATCTCAAAAAGAAGTCATAGCATACGAAAATTCTGAATATAGATTAATAGCTGAGGTTAGTATGTTGATAGCATCACGTTCGTATCATATTTATTTTGAGGAGGATTCGGCAGCAAGCCACTGCTATTGTTATTTTAAGGAACTAGTTTATTGTGTCGAGATTTTTTGTAATATTTTGAGTTTTAGCCAAAAAAAATTTTTTGGCAGATTCTTCAAAAACTTCAACTTTAAAATCAATCACATTGATTTTTGTGGACAATTTTAAGTTTTTCTGAAAATTTTTATACAAAGAAACAAACATACCAACTCAATTTATTATGACAATAATAACGATGAACTCTTCTCTATGAACTTCTCTACTCTTGAAGTGCGTTAAGCCAATGCATTAATTACTTAAAGTAAGTTTTTTATAAAATGTTATCACTTGTTTATAGGTACGTGTATTTAAACTAAATAATTTCCAACGGATGTTCACAATTCCACTTTAATCGTTGGCATAAGATAAAAATAAGCCACATTCACAGAGGACTTTGAATTCCGGTGACAATCTTTTGTTTCCATACACTTTGTTCACTACTTTGTCGTTGCCATTAATTATTTCCAATATACACTATGTTGATATTTTATACTTTTTGTTGCTTTGTTGTTTTGCCGCCGGCTGTGTTCGCACGAATGTTAGCTTGCCATGATTTGACTTGGCTTAACTTGTCTTAGCCAGCTGCATTAGAAACAGCTTTACGCGTCTGAATTCCTTCGAGTCACGAATTGCTTTCGTTTTCACAATCACTTCCTTATTTCTACGCTGAATTCTGTGGAATTTTCAGCATTTTGTGAAATACTAATTCATCCTGCTGGGAAATTCTAGACTAGTCTGTGTTAGTAGCACGTTTGCTGCAACTAAGCATGTGATTGTATGTTGCCAAAGGCATGCGATGCGTTGGGACTCAGGGTTGGAATTGTGCTGAGGGAATTAGTTGAAATTTTTCTATGACTTTCATAAATTCCGAAGTAATTTAAACTTGTGCGCTGAAAGTTCTACGTGGCGTATGAGTAACAATTAATTGCTTTGATGTATTGAATTAATTAATGTTGCTCATACGCCCAGGTGAAACCATTTTCAATAAAATCAAAAATGTTTGGAATTTGCTGAGGGGGAAAGTCAATAAATTGGCATTAATGTTTGTTTTAGCAACAAAGTGTCTTTGTTTTGCATAAACGTACGCTATTTACGTTGCGTCTTTAGAAAACGTCGCTTGATTAGTGCCTCCTGGAGATATTGTAAACAAAGGCACCTACACATTGATGTACCAATAATTGCGCTACCTTCATATATTACCATATTGAGTGCATAAATAAATATCTATATTATCTATAGGAATTTTTAGAGAATTTACCCAAATTATCTTAGCTAATCACTAATCAAAAGTAACTGACATAAGGAGTGCCCATTTGTTAACTCAGATAATGTGCAAGGATCCAATAATCCCAAGTTTAAACACATATATAAAGAAATTTATTGTCTTTGTGTATAAAATGTATAGCTTCTTGCAAAACACTTTCACACATATCTCTGAAACTCAACATAAATACAAAATCCTCATTTTAAAAACCACATTTTAAAAAGGAATCACATATAGAAACTACTTTCAAAGCCATCGATTAAATACAAATCTCCCCTGGATACGCCCTTCTACAATATACATTCTTTTAAGGCTGATTTATATAGTTCTGAATAAATATCTTGAATTCGAAACAACAACAAATGCTTTATTTTTCTACCACTTGTTTATTGGCGCAAATTGACTTTGTAATTTTTTTTTGCATATATTTTGCAATTGTGCACACAAATTATTGGAGCAGCTAATATATTTATTCTTAATTTTTTTTATTGAATTTCTTCGAAAGAATGTTTAAAGCATGCCAATTGTTTTAAAATTTTAATATTTTGATGAAATTCAGTCAGTTTTGCACACATTAAAAAAAATCGCATTCAAAAGAATTTTAAATTAAAAAATTTGACCTTGGCGTATGAGTAACAATTAATTGATTTATAGCAAACATGCCCACGTAGTGGCCCGTATGGCCCGCGGGGCCATTCTTCCAATTTTTTTTTTTTCTATCTTAATTTTGTCTTTGCGATGAGTCAAAATCAAAGAACGACTGCAAAAAACAAAAACACAAAACACACTCGTTCAGTTTTCAGCACATTTTCCAGCGAATTTTACAAAAACAAATGCATGCAAAGCCAAAATAAAAAACGCACACTCGATGATGTCGATGCCGAAGCTGATTGTCCCGTTACTTGTGTGTCGAGCTATTTTTCATGACACGTGATTTTATTGCATTGTGATTGTTTTTTTTTGTTTTGTTTGATTTTTTGCCAAACGCAAGGATTAGCAACATTTTGTTATTTTTTTTGTTTTTTAAGCATTGGCCCGCGCTTAAAATTTCTTGGGCCCCACTGATTTATAGCTATGAATTAAATTTCGTTCATACGCCCTGAGTATATTATTTTTAAAAAATCAAAATATTTAAAATGTATGAGTGAAATAGCGATAAAGCCAATAGGGTGGAAATCAAAACTCAAACCGTCACTCAAAAGATTCAAAGAAGTTAAATTAAAGTTATTTATTATGAATGTAAGTCGACCGAACAGATTGAAAAAATTGTAATATCTGATAAAGGCACCCAGAATATTGCCTTTCTATGTCTATTTGGTCTATGTATAATATAATGTATTTATATTTAAATATTGTACTATTGCCAATTTGACCATATTATTGCTTCTCAAAGCAATACAGTCAAAAGGATGAAATCTAAAAACATACCAAACAGTTGAATGACACTCGAAACTAGGTTTTAATTGGACTACAAGTCCTCACAGTGGCGTCCGTGGCGTAGTTGTTAAAGTGCGTGGCCTCTATGTCAACGAACCTTGGAGACCCGGGTTCGAACCCCAGCAGCGACAGAAAATTATTTGAATTCAAATAATTTTTCTGTACGGCCGCCAGCTCTCTGCAGACAATGGCAAACCTCAGAGAGTAATCAAACTGCCATGTAAAGCTTCTTGAGAACAAGAACATTCTGTTCATCGCCGTTCGGAGTCGGCGTTAAGCCTGTAGGTCCGGTTCTCAGTCAATTGTGTACAAACTAAATAACACGCACAACACAATTGATCATAAGAAGCTAGGTCAAAGTCCTTTCAAGTTCTGAAATGGTCAGTTATTTATTTTTATTTTTTTTTTTTATTTTTTACAAGTCCTCACCGAGTTTTAAGGGAAGTAAGGTACGAAGAAGCGCATAAGAGCCTTAAAGTTCTGTAGGTTTTTTAAAGTATAGTTAATATGGTCGACAACGCAAGTCTTGAACTAATTTTAAAGCCAAGATTTTTCACTTTATTCGCAAGGACCAATTTATCAGTTCTTATACTCAAAGATGGGACATCCAAAAAGCAAGAATCATTCCTCGAAACTAGGAGAATTTAAGATATTAAGGAATTATCTTGAGTAAGTTTTATACAGCCCAAGGACAAATCCTAGTAAAGTCTATATTTTACGAGATGTGTTGAAAGAATTTTAAATTTTTTAAAGAATTTTATTTATTTATATACATTAATGTCATCCCTGTGTAACAACTAAATGTTTATTTGTATATAATTTAGCTATACACCTTGTATTTTTAGAAGTTAGATACATACAACATAGTTATAAGAGACAGCGAGAGCGAGAAAAGGGAAGCAACACTTTGCTATAAATAACCTACATACACATACACTCACATACACAACATGCTCCATAGTGCTCCATAGACGTACGCAATGCATTCAACTTGGCTAACTAGAGTCAAATTATGACAGCACTCAGAGACTTTGGAGTGCCACGATACCTCACAAGGATTATTGACAACTACTTTCGCGAAAGAGCTCTGCACTACGACACAGACGAAGGCAAGATGACGTACAATGTCTCCGGTGGAGTCCCACAGGGGTCGATTCTGGGACCCATGTTGTCGAACATAATGTACGATGGTGTCCTCAGGCTCACTGTTCCCACAGGCGTCAAGATCGTCGGCTTTGAAGACGACCTAGCGGTTGTGGTGACAGCAAAGCACCTGGAGGAAGTAGAGACTCTGTCAGTGGTTCATCTATCGGCATAATTAATAACTGGTTGAGGTCAGTGGGGCTAAGTCTGGCCGAGCAAAGATGGAGGCAGTGCTCATAAGTTACCGGAAAAAGGTAGAGATCGCCAGAATTAGCATACGTGGAACGGTGATAGAATCGAAGCCATACATCAAGTACCTCGGTGTGATGATCTACTCCCGACTATTATTCAAGCAACACCTCCAGTATGCTGACAGAAAAGCAGCTGAAGCAGGAGTGGCACTTTCCAGAATAATGCCAAACACAAGGGGCCCCAAACAAGCGCGAAGGACTTTGCTACTTAATGTAGTCAGGTCCATTACGATATACGGCTCAACTGTATAGGCGAAAGCAATTAAGACGAAGTCCTACCGACGCGGTGTTGAGTCGGTTTTCAGACTTGGTGCACTCAGGGCTTGCTGTGCCTTTAGAACGGTTTCCGGGACGCAGCAATGGTTCTGGCAAGCTCAATTCCTATCGACCTCCTCGTAGACGAAACGGTGTTTACCACCATTAACACTAACGTGGCTAAAACAACCACTCGTAAACAACTTGCTAGAGAAAGAACCATGCTCAAGTGGCAAGACCGCTGGGATAGATCAGCGAAGGGTCGATGGACTCGCCAGCTTATCCCAAACCTGTCCAATTGGTGTGGCGGAAGTCATGGCTCTGTGAACTTCTACATCACGCAGATTCTCAGCGGCCACGGGTGCTTCAGAGCCTATCTGCACAAATATAAGCACGCCGCAGACCCCTACTGCAGTCACTGCACTGGATATATAGTATAGGACGCGAATCATGTCCTTTTTGAGTGTCTAAAGTTCCGTAATATCAGAGAGCAGGCGTCAGTGAGCTTCGGTGAAACGGTGACGCAGCAAAACTTAATCACCCTTATGTCGGTAAACGAAGCGAACTGGTCAGTGGTCAACGCCCTAGCAAGAGTCGTTATCGATGAACTCCGAAGAGTTGAACGCTCACAAAATAGGTGATACAGAAGTTGTAGGCTATCCCATAACGACTTCCCAGACATAAGACGAACACTAGTCGAACAGATTTCAGCTAAGTGCTATTCCCATGCCCCGTGAAGTGATGCTTTACAGCGGTTCCACGGGATGTAACTATGGACGACGTTTTAATGCGGAGGTTCAGGTTTAGTGCATAAGAATTGCACACTCTCACCTGCACGGTGGCGCTTTTTGAAGCACACTCCCCCTTTGCGAATAAAATGAAAAAAAAACATGCTCCATAGTATAACAGTAAGAGGGAGAGAGACAGAGGGAGAGAGACAAAGGGAGAGAAGCCATACCAAGCAACATAACTAAGTCAGCGAATAAAACCGATTTGAACATTAAAATGCAGCCACAGGCGAAGATTGTTTATCGTACAATCCAAGTGATCGGACGTTCAGAAGAGCATGTCGCATAAGTGGTGGGTGTAACCTTGAGGAGGATAAGTTTCCTTATCCAGTTATATTTAGTTTCCACTGTTTCCACAGGGTGCCGTGATTACATATTGGTGGTTAAGTCTACTTTCCCAATATCGTAATCAAACTTCTTCAGCGGCAACGATAGTAACTAGTTACAAAACAAGATCACACACATCCCAGAGAGCGCTCTAGACAAGCCTAAGGAATACTTAGTATCTAAGTAGATCACGCTTCCCAACCCCAAATCAAACTGCAACAACAAGCAACAAGTTTATCATTAACCCTCGAGTTCAACACCTCTCAGGATACCAGCTACCCATCAAGGCAACCACCAGACAGTACACCCCAACCCCAGCAAGGACACCGACGTCGTCGTAACCAGTCTCAAGAGCATTAGTGGCCCTACACTTTAACTTCGCCATAAAACCTCCAAGACATCACATACTGCCTGCAAAGTCATCGTAATGGAGATAATTTTGTGTACACCCATGTAGGATTTGGAAATAAGCCACTAGGATTAAGCCGATTCCTGAATTGTAAATAAAGAATTTTTATCATATAAGCGAAAGGATCTCTTTATAATATAAATTTTCTGCAACGAACTCTGGACACCGGTGAGTATATCTCAGCTGAAAATCTGAAAAACGGAACTTTTTTACACCCATCAAATTAGTCTGCATTAGATATTTTACACTTATCCCAGCGCTCTTCCAATCCTTCATATACTTATGAAACTCGTTCTTTGAAATAGCCTTGAATACTTTCAGCGATTCACTTTTAATTCCATCTATCGTGGTTACACAACGACGACCCTTCATGGTTGTTTTTATTTTTGGAAACATGGAGGCTGGACATGTTGACAGTGTTTTTTTTTCCAAAAATTCACAAAAAAAACAATGAAAAGTGAGCAAGTGCATTATCGTGATAGAAATTTAATGAGTTGTTTTTCCACAAATCCGGGAGCTATCTTCGGATCGCTTCACGCAAAAGGCGTTTAACATGTGGGTTGTATTCCTTATTAACTGGAAATAACTCATGGTGAACTATGCCATTAAAATCGAAAAACACATTTTAACGAACTTGTCGAGCTTTTTTCGGTCTTAGCGGTCTTTCGGTCTTCAATGCCTTCATTGGGACCATTGCATCTTAGTTCCCATAGGATCATAACCATAAATCCTTGTTTCATCACCTGTTATGTACGTTTTAATAGTTCTGTATCGTTGTTGACATCATTCAGTGACTTCTGAGTAACTTCTATCGCAGATGTTTTTGTCGAAATTTAACACTTTAGGTACAACTTTTGCTGTAACTTGTTTCATACCCTAAACATCCGCAAAAATGTTATAGCATGAGCCAATTAATATGCCAACAACATCGGAAGCTTTTCTTCTTGAGATCCGGCGATCATTAATAATCAATTCTTTCAATTTTTTCACACAACACAACAACAAGTATATGGCCTATATGGTAACAAGTTTTGGTACGATAAATTAAAGGGAACCGGAGGAGGGGATTAAAATGAACTTAATTGTTTTAATTTTGCTTTTCATAGTTTTTTGTTTGAGCCTAATGGATCTTATCAGCCAAAGTGCATCCTATAAGGTTCGTTGCTATTGCTAAGGATGATGTGCCAAATGAGTAAAACACTTTTTTCATATAAAGTAACCCCCTAAAACCAAGTTTTGTGCGACATTTTATCATCAATACTGAATAAGTACGAAATTAACCCTTTAACACATTTTAAGTTTTGACTTATTTCTGGCATTTAAATTGAACTTTCAGCTTTGGTGTATTCAGAGACTTATAACACAATTTTACGATAAATGTTTTTGTGGAACATTTTAACCCATTATAACCTTGTTTTATGGGTCTTTTTTGCCTTTTATCACAAAAAGGTCAATAAAGACCCATAAATTGAGAAGTTAGGGGGTTAAAATGTTGCACAAAAATATTTCTCGTAGTATTTCACATAAATTCTTAGAACATATCATAAGCCCAAAATGTAAGGATAACATGATTTCTTATGCCGATTCAGTATAAGAATGTTCAAAAAGGGGCAAAATTAAATCCCTTCTAAAATAAGACTCAGACGTAAACTTTCCAAACGCCGATACACGTGTATTGTTTTTTTGTCCCTTCTACCAGAATTCATTGTCGGAACCTTGTTGTTTTGAAAAAAAAAATTGATTTTGTTGATCAGTGTTATAGTCCTTGAGGATATGAATGTTTACATGCATTTTTGTAGATAATGCTATGGGGACTAATCCCTAAACAAAAAAATATCTTTAGTAGGGTCTTATAGAGGCAAAATACGAGATTTTTATTGAGGCATTACAAAAATAAAAAGAAATTTTTTGTACACAACCGAAAGTACACTTTACAGCACAGAATTTTAGCAACTTCCACCATTGTTTCTTTATTTACCCAAAATAAAGCTAAAACTATGTAGATGTTATACCAACATTTTCAAAATGGAATCTGCATTCGTTTACGAGATAGTGGAGGTTATTTTTCAATACTTTCTTTTGCTTGAACAGTGTTCTTGACATGATAACGTTACGTCAAAAAGTAAGTTTGTAAGTCTGTAGATATAAATCTTCAGCTGTCTGATGGTCTGTTTCAAATATCTGACTAAAAGAGGTGGAAGGGGAGGGGGGGCAAGAATATTCTCGTTTAGAAATACATCATGGCTAAATAACAGTTCAACAACATTTCTCTATAAAAAATACATCTTTACAGCAAAATGTTGCTGAACTGAGTAATTTTAAAAAATGTTACTCATACGCCGTGAACAACTAAATAATGAGGCTAGAGCATTTAAGTCTTTGTGACTATTTATTTGTTTGCTAACGTATCTTAAATAGTTCTCAGAAATGTGCTCTTAGGAAAAATCAAAGCCACTTACAATACAAACAAAATAAAATGCATAGCATAAAAATTTCCTCGCCGTTGCGCTCATTTGTTTATATTTGCTCAAGTATGAATCAATGGGATTTTCCCTAAAAACGGTTGCGTATGAAAAAAATCCACAACAATAACAAATATGCACACATACTTAACACACGCAGCCAAACAAAAAAAATAAGAAAACTTGAACTTGAATTTCATTGAGTGGGTTCATCATGCAAATCATTAAATATGTTATTTAGTTTAATAAGGCTCGCACAACAGGGATGATGCTAGACTTAAGCATAAAATGAATTAGTGTATGCGTGTGCGAATACTATTTGGAATTAGCGTTGTGCCACTTTGAAAGTGTGTTTGTGTGCGCGTGAAAAATAGTGCTGACAGCATTTAAATGCAATTATTTTTAATTGCTATTAATGCGCTTTGAGATAAAGCGCAACTTTTAATTAACTCTCGCAAGGATTGAGGGTATAGACAAAGGAATCTTAAGAATATCCGAGTGGGAAGTGTTCTGAAGTATGTGCTACAGGTAAATGACTGAACGCAATCTTTGGCTGTTGGCTAGGGTTGATAAGCTAACTGGAAGCATGAAGTATTATGAGCTCAAGCTAAGTTGTTGCTCTAGTAGGTAAAGTACTAAGTTGACAAAATAATTAAATTATGTAGTTGGTAATGAAAAATTTTATAGATATAGATATAGCTTATTTTGCAAAATCATATTAAGCTCCTTTCTTAATTATCATTAGCTAGAGCATGTCCTGAAACTGTTTACGAAACATGGCGGCAAAAAAGGTCAATGCCCGGACGAACTACGCTCAACACAATGTCCACAGCAATGTTGCTAATAAAGCTCTTAACACAAAAGCATACACATACACACACACACGCACAAATTCAAGCACGCGCGCCAAGGCTCTTATATTAAGGGGGTGTTTCGTTGCCCTTTAAGCTTATAATATATGCGCATATTAAATTTTATGATATTGTTTAGAGTATCGTCAACGTTGGTGTGATCTGCGGGAATCACAAAATCTCACAACAACAACAATTCATGAACAAAAACATCATCCTACAAAAAACTTTTATAAACAACCAAAAAAAAAAACAAAAAACAAGCTAGCCAAGTCAAGTCAAAAGGTAAACAAACATGCTCTCAAAACGCGTTTTGTATGAATGTCAGCTTAGCCAACACATACATGCAATATACAAAAATTCCTACAGGCCTTCATGCATGTTAAATACGTAATTCCCCAGTGTGTGGTTTTTTCCGTTTATTTTGTTTTGTTTCTTTGCACACCAAACAAATTGACGCGCCAAAATCTCTTCAGGCACACACACACACACGCGTGCGAAAGTACTTTTGCCACATTTTTGCCAAATTACGGTCATAAATCTTAAGTTAAAACACCAAAAACAATACAAATACAACAAAAATTTCTGCTGTCATCTGAAATCCCCCAAAAGGCGATGAAAGTGACGATAACGTTGACGCACAGTGATCCAGAAATTTTTTCCATCGACCAAAAATGAAAATCTTTTGATTTAGTGAATATTTTTGTGTGCAAAAAAGCCGATGTTAAAAAATGCTAAAATGTTGTCTCAAAGTAATGATATTCAAAAAAGGATAATAGGCCTTATCTTATATAAACGAGTATTAGTCAACATTTATTTTCTTACAATATCATAAATCGTATTCTTCGTATATAAAATTGATGGGAATGAACTTTTAAATAGTTGACCCTCCCTGTGTCCACTACGATGTTTTCGTCCTCCAACTTTTTTCCGATCTTGCAAAAAAATGCTAAAACTGTCCAAATATTTTGGAACAAAACCTTCTTTATTCTTTCATTTTAACTTAATTATAATTATCTTATAATTATCTTTGCTTTCTGTGAGATTTCAATCTCAGCAAAATCATTTGGAGTTTTTTTGCTGACGTACTGATTCCATCTAATATTAATTTCACTAATGAAATGAATTTTATTGAGAGTTTGTTTAGCATTGATTTAATTCAAATTAATTATTTTATTAATTCTCTTGAAAAAATTTTAGATTTAATTTTTGTTTCAAAAAATTTTAAAGCTAGTTTAACTGAATGTTTAAGCTCGGTTTCTCCACCTAACTTGCACCATGGTCCTCTTGTACTAGAATTTGAGTTCTATGAATTTGTGATATTCGCGCCGCAAAATAATTATTTTGATTTTAAGTTATGTAATTTTGATCTCTTGAATAACATTTTTAATAATTCTAACTGGATTGAAATGTTTTTAAATCGAACTGTGGCAGATTGTTTTGATTTGTTTAAATCCAAATTGTTTTCTATTTGCACTGAATATATCCCGCTTTTTGCACCCAGATTTCATAAACTGCCTTGGTACACAAAGGGTCTAAAAAAACTGAAAAATTTGCGAAATAAAAATATAAAGCTGTTTAAGACAACTAATGATTCTAGGTATCATTTGATGTACATTCATTATTCAAGAGAATTTAATTTTTTGAATAAATTTCTGTATAAACAATATATTTTACGATGTGAAAACAATATTAAAGTTAATCCTAAGTCATTTTGGCACTTTATTCAATCAAAAAAAGATGGTTCTTGCCTTCCTACGTCGACACACTATAATGGACTACATTCTTTCACAATTGAAGATACGGTTAAGTCCAATTACGTAATTGGCAATGCGGGAGTTGATATTTCAATTCTTGATAATGTAGACTCATTTTTAAACATTGGTACAGTTGTTTTGACTGATGAAGAGATTTCTGATGCGATGTCAAGAATTAAAATTTCGGTTAAAGCCGATAATGATGGGATTTCATCTATTTTGCTGAATAAATGCGCTTTTTCTCTATCCAAACCTTTATGTGTAATTTTCAATAAATCCTTAAGTACTGGCAGTTTTATAAACTGTTGGAAAATAGCCTCTATTACACCGGTTTTTAAAGCTGGTAGTAAGAATGATGTATCAAACTATCGTCCCATTTCAAAGCTGTCAAATGTGTCTAAGCTCTTTGAAAGTGTAATTAAAATAGGTTGTTCTTCTTGGTGAAACGACATATTTGCCCTGAACAGCATGTTTTTTTTGCTGGGAGATCGACTGTTACAAACTTAGCAGTTTTCTCGAAATTTTGCATTTCATCTTTTGAACTTGGACATCAAGTTGATGTTCTCTATATGGATTTTTCCAAGGCATTTGACAAAGTTCCACATAATGTCTTACTAGCAAAGCTTTCTAAAATGGGTTTTCATTCTATTTTTCTTACTTGGATCCAGACTTATCTTCGAAATAGAGTTTCTTTCGTGGAGATAAATGGTGTTAAATCTTATAAATTTATTGCCACCTCGGGTGTCCCACAGGGAAGCATTCTTGGACCTTTGCTTTTTCATTATTTATTAATGATGTTAGTAAATGTTTTCAATCAGTAAAATTTTTACTTTATGCTGATGATTTAAAGCTTTTTTGTAATATTTCTGATTTAAATGATGCTGCTCTTTTACAAGTTGATCTTAGTAATTTACTTTTATGGAGTTTAAAAAATTGTTTACCTTTATATTTCAATAAATGTGTCTCAATGACGTACTCGAGAACCAATAACGTGTCCATTTTTAATTACAATCTCTCTGGTACTCCCTTAAAGACGGCTCATTCTTTTAAGGATTTAGGAGTTATTTTTGACTCTAAGCTTACTTTAATTGATCATATTAACTATATTGTTCCCAAATCTTATGCTTTACTTGCATTTTTGCGTAGAAATAGCTCTGAGTTTACTGATCCTCATACTTTAATTTGTCTTTATAATTCTTTTGTAAGGTCAAGGTTGGAGTATGCTTCCTTTATTTGGAGTCCATTCTATTTAGTTCATTGCACTCGATTAGAAAAAATCCAAAAATCATTCTCACGTTTTGCGCTTCGTGCTTTGAACTTTGGTGAAACTTTGCCAACCTATGAAACACGTGTTTTGCTTTTGGGTTTAAAAACTCTCGGGACAAGAAGAAAAATTCAGTCGGTAACATTTATCCATGATCAGGAGCGGATCCAGGGGGGTTTTGGGGGTTGAACCCCCCCCCCCCCCCGAAATTCTAAAAGAACCTGTATTTAAATGTGATGTACTGATGTTTATTATGTGGGCTAAGAGTACCAAAAAGAAAAACATTGGTTTTTTATAATTTACTTTAAATATTCACACTCCTATGCTGTAAACGTTTGTAGCTGTTTCTACGCGTATTCTGTTCCAGTTTTTGTTTGTTTTTGCGATATTGCGCCTGTAGCTGTAAACAGTCACACACACAATCTTAACCTGAAATCACAAAAACCGCATTTTTTGGATAAAATATATCCAAACACCGCACAGTTTTAATTTAAAAACCCACAGTTTCGATAGTATCGGAAGTGTAGACGTAAAATTCCTTTTTATACAGTAATGGAGAAAAATTCTGGTTTTTGTAGTTTTTATTTATTTTGATGTTGGTTTTATGTTGGCCTTTTAGATTTGTATTCGGGTCAAATAAACAGAGAAGTAACTTTTATTATTATAATTATCTTCACCCCAGCGTCAGCTTGTGGTATTTAACACAAAAAAATAATCCTGAGCACCACACAATCATATGGAGTGAATATGGAGTAAAATGTGGATGGCTATTTTTTTCGTAGCAAAGTTTTTTCCAATAAGTGGAATAATTTTTTCACATATTGCAGCAAAACACAAATTATAACCTTCTTTTGAAAAACCAGAGGCTCGAAATAGATTTTAGACTAACGGTTTCTTGAGCAAAGTTGAATTTGTTCCGTAGAACATTATCCACGCCTACGATTTTTTGAAAAAAAATTAACCCGCTCTAATGTATATAAAAAGTGGTTAAATTTTAAGGGCCGATGTTGAATATAAACCACACCTAAATGTCAAGTTTTTTTCTGCATTTCATTTGACATTTCTCAATTTCAGACTAACTCAATTTGAACCGTTAAAGTTATTCAGGCTTATTATGAAAATGGGCTTTCAAATCAAAATGCATATCGAGCACTTCGTGATTTTTTCAGTCAATTTAATCGTCCAAATGTGCGTACAATCGAAAAAATCGTGCAAAAATTTGAACAAACCAGGTCTGTAGGAGATGTGAAAACACCAGTGCATGCTCGTACAGCTCGTACTGCAGAAAATATTACTGCTGTTCGCGATAGTGTGGCTAAAGAGCCGTCCACCTCAACTCGTCGTCGTGCCCAACAATTGCACCTCTCACGTTCGTCGTTGAAAAACATTATGCATAAAGACTTGCATTTACACGGTCAGAATGGTGGCAAGAAATGGCAACAGTGGATGATAAATTTTCGAAGAAAATCATCTTCAGTGATGAGGCACATTTTCACCTCAGTGGATTCGTCAATAAGCAGAATTGCCGCATTTGGGCGAATGATAATCCAAGAGTGATTGTCGAAAAACCAATGCACCCACAAAGAGTGACTTTTTGGTGCGGCTTATGGGCTGGCGGCATTATTAGGCCGTATTTTTTCCAAAATGAGGCCGGTCAGACAGTAACTGTGAATGGTGTTCGCTATCGTGAGATGATAACGAACTTTTTATGGCCCGAATTGGAAGATATGGGTGTGGACGATATGTGGTTTCAACAGGACGGTGCCACTTGCCACACAGCTAACGAAACAATGGCTCTTTTGCGCGACAAATTCAATTGCCGTGTTATCTCACGTGGTGGCGATGTCAATTGGCCGCCAATCATGTGATTTGACACCGTTGGACTTCTTTCTTTGGGGTTATTTGAAAGAAATGGTGTATGTAGATAAGCCAGCAACAATTCAAAAGCTAAAGGATGAGATAATTCGGCACATTTACGGCATAGAACCTCACTTATGCCTCGGCGTCATCGAAAATTTGGACCATTGGATGGAGGTGTACCGCCGAGGTCGCCATTTAGCCGATATTTTGTTCCATGCATAATTGAACCATACCAATATTATCATAATAAAAAGAAATGACAATAATTTCCTTAATAATTTGTGTTTTATTCAAAATCAACATCGGCCTTTAAAATTTAACTACCCTTTATATATATAACGTACATAAATATTTTTGAAACCCCCCCCCCGAAATATATTCCTGGAACCGCCCCTGTCCATGATATTATATCAGGTCAAATCGACTGCGCCCAGTTATTAAAAACTGTTAATTTAAGTATTCCTGCAAGAACTTTACGGCATCATGCATTATTCCATTCTCAGATTCATAGAACTCTTTACGCTAGTAATGAGCCTATTTCTCGTGCTTTAACATTGTACAATGAATTAACTATGGAGAATAATTTAGATTTTTCTGAATCGAAATTGTATTTTAAAAAACTGCTTTTTTCATTGTATCGTATATAATATTTGGTTTCATCATTATATTTTGGTCTTATATAATATTAAATATTTTTTCCTATTTGTTGAATTTTTAACTTTTTCTTATTTTTTATTTTTAGTCTTTAAGTTAAATTATTATTTTTTAAGTAGTCTGTAAGGATTTGTAATCCATAGACGTCAATGAATAAATAAAAATAAAAAACTAAAATAAAAAACTTAAAAATAAGCCCCTTAAAAAAATGTAGGGTTAAAATATGGCCCTAAAAGGGTGAAAAAATAGCTATGACAAAATCGTCATAGTCGACACATATACATACATATAACGACACATTAATATAGCGGACACAGGGAGTGTTAAAAAACTTTGCATTGATAAAATGTCTTTTAAAATATTATTACAGTGCGTGAGAAAAAACGTGTAGTAACATTTTTTTTATTAACTGAAAAGTTAAAAATTAATATGATTTCGCAATATATTTAATTTATAGTCCAGTCGCCGTTGCTTTCAATAATGGCTCAACATCTTATGTCTGAGTTGTGCAGCATATTCCGATGATAATCCTTTCCATATGCGTTGCAACGAAAGAATCAATTGTTTTTTGGTTGAAATACTTTCTTATCTCAGTTTTTGTTTCATAAGGGACCACACATTTTCGATGGGATAGGCATCGGGGCTTTGAGAAGGCCAATCTAATGTTTGCACCTCATTCTGTTTTTTCCATGCTCTACAAAGGTGACTCCGATATTTGGGGTCATTATCCTCCTGTAGTATCCAATCATTATTTTCTTTTCCATGCAATGCTTCAGCAGATTTCAGTAGACCATATTTGTATAATTTGCACATGTACTCTGTATTCAGATTTTGTGTAAAAGCGATCAATTTCCCAAAATCGTTTTTTGAAAAGCATCCGTACACATGAACCTTCAATGGATGCTTGACTGTTCGCTGAATCAATCTTTCGTCGTTTTTTGTCCAAGCTTTCTTAAAGCTATTATAAATAACGAAAGAGGTCTTCATAGGCCCATGTTAATCTTTTTCCAACGTACTTTTTTGTTAACCTAGGTTTTGTGTTGGTACTCTTGTTAGAAATGTCTGATTCCAAAAGTCTTTCCCTAATTGTGAAAGTAGAAACTTCGACTCCTGTCTTAAATAGTTTTTGTGTCGCTGCTCTAAGACTAAAAGTCGGATTTTTATCAAATAAATTGGATATAGCCTTATCAACCTTTTTTGAGGTCACTCGTTATCTACCTCTGCCCTCAGCGGCGTCAACATTACCAACTTCTTTGAAGCGCTTCATCCACTTTTTCACAAATGAAATTTAACCTTTTTTGTATTTTGCGGCGGCTTTAGCACTTGATTTTGGGCCTTTTGGGTGGTGAACTAAATATACAACTTCAAATCACATTTTAAATTTAGCACTTATTTCGAATTGTAGCGTTTTAAACAAAAGTAGGTGTTCGAATGGCAAACTTTTTGTATTGCGAAATAGGGAATAGGCAAAATATAAAATCTATCGTTAGCCGTGAGTTTTTTTAATACACTGGGAAAAAAATGTGAACACTTATTTTTCTCACACACTGTAAAATAACAACACTTTTGATTTAAGGCCACCTTTTACCTTTGAGAATTTTTTTTTAAATAGATTGTAGTACAGTAGAAACTTGTTTAGAAAAAACATCTTCGGGTACTTTACCCCACAATTTCTCGGAAACCAATCGTCCGATTTGGATGAAATTTTTTTTACATGTTGACTATCATACCCAAATGCATCGAAAAAATTTCTCAATCCAATCGCAATTAAATTTTATTATGTATTTCATATATAGTGATCCTAAAAAGTTCGGTCAAAGTCCTTTCAAGGGCTGAAATAGCCAGTTTATACATATATATTTTTATGTATTTCGAAAACACTTACCATAACTTTGAATGCGTTTCCCTCGAAACCACTTTTTCGCGATTGGTTGTGATAAAAAATTATCGAAAAAAATTGTTCGATTTGAATAATTTTTCCACCGCAACCTATACTATAAACATCAGTCATTCTCATTGGTACTAGAATCATGAGGGTAGCTCCAAAAACAACGGAGCTTAACCTATCTTAAATCTTTAAAATGAACTTTTTTCTAAATACTGACATTTAAATGATACATTTTCGTTGTTTTTTGAACAACCATCTTAATTCTACATAGTACCGACGATAACTGCATTAGTCCTTAACATATTTCCGTTTTGCTTTTTATTTTCAAATGATGCGCAAACATTTTTTTATAACAATCATGGTTTCTTAAGGCCTAATCATAATAGGCTCGAGATGGCTGCAGCTAGTGTCCTACTTAGTCCACTTTAACATGACATACAAAAACAATAACAACGACATTAATTTTAAACAAAGTCTGATAATTTATCTATTTAATAAAAAAGTAGTTTTTCGATATCTTTAAGGATTTTTTTGCAATTTAATAATAAAGGGTGCCCTTAAAGTAGGAAGAGTGTAAATAATAGATTGTAAATTTAATAAATACGATGATTTTTTGTTTATTTGCAATTATTTTGTCGACATTTTGATATTCAAAAAGTCAACTTTATAATAAAAGTCACCATTGATCTAATGTGTATAGGACATGTATTAGTCTATTTTGAATATTTATAGAATATTTAAGAAAAATATAGGAATACCATGTTCCAACATCGGTTTCTTTTTCGAACTCAAAAATACTCACTATATTAAAGGATATCGATTTTTTGGCCAATGGAATTGGTTTCTGCACCACTGTGCGAAGTTTCCAGAAGTTGAAGAAATGCCTGGCCTGAAGCGGTGAACCTCTTTTTTGTGTCCACCAAACGGCCGCAACAACCAAAGGAGCGCAGCAACAAAAGGACCGCTTGAAGCCATCACAAAAAAAAAATCAAAATGCTCTCCATTCAACCCATCAAGCAACATCACACAATTGAGTACTTTATCAACGCTTAACACCTGACAAATTGTTGAGAATGCAAACTAACTCACACACATGCATACAACTTGATGTGAGTGAATATTTTAACGAAAGACGCTACACTTGCGGAAAAAATTAGTAAACAGATGAAATAACAAGTTGAAAATAAGTATTTGATCTGAACAGAATAGCTTCGAACCAAAAAATACCCGGAATTCTACTATTAAACGAAAAAGATTCAATTATATTAATTTTATTTTCATCAAAGTAATCTCCATAGCAAGCAATACATACATATATTCTAACGCTTCCATCAAACCTGAAAACATTTTTCATAGCCTTATTTTGGAATCACCTTCAACTTCTTCTGTGAATTTTCCTTTATCGCCTCAATCGTCTCAAAACCCTTTCCGTGAAATGGTAACTTGAGTCGTGGGAATAGGAAAAAGTCATGGTATGTCGGAACGGTAAGAACGTTGTTTTTGGCCAAATAGTCGCGTACTAGATGAGATGTGTGAGCCAGAGCTTTGTCGTTGTAACGAAACTACGAGTCTACACAATTCTGGCCTTTTGCAACATGATATTTTGTTAGAAACTCAAAAGTTCAACCAAACTCTTTGCTCAACTAAATTCGACATTGCGAAATACGCAGAACATAACAAACACTGACTTGTTTACAGAGCTATCATGCACAAACTGTCTACAAATGGCGCTCAAACAGATATTTCAGCACCAGATAACAGATGTACCAACCTAGAAAAAAATATTTTGGCAATATTTGGAAGCGCGGTTTGTTTGAATGGGAAATTCCAGGAATGTATTCAACAAAAGGTATACCTAATATTCCGAAATTTAGTTTTAAGCTTTGAAAATCTGTGTTAATCTGATGTTCGTTTCTCTATAAAGTGACAACGTTATGTTTTCCACACCAGGTTTCTAAAAAAAACTAACACGCATCCATCGTTTGTGTCAATTTAACACGATTTTTAAATAAAAAATGTTACTGCGCCATTCTTTTTGTACGAATTTGACTAATTTTCGGCGAAATCATACGCCGAATATGTTTACCTGCTTAGGGGCGCAGCAACAAAAAAGTAACGCAAAAGTCGCTGGTGAGTCAATTTGACACATATGTGAAAAGTGGGCGCAATTTGTTTGCTAACGCGTCTACTTTTACAATTTGTTGTTATGTTGGCTGTTTTAGGTCCTACTGTGTTTGCGGCATCTCGCTGTGTCGACCCTTTGTCTGCTTTTCTTTTGTTCATCCTATTCAGCCTATTGAGCAAATTGCTGTTGATATGACCAATTTATACGGCTCACGTAAATATGAAACTTCCTGGAAGATGGTTTCTGCTGCTTGCTGGTATATATCGGTCACAATGGTGAATGTGTTACTGTGTTTATGGAAAGCAAAAACTTGACGACCACTATTCAAAGCGACAGTGTCACTAGAGCGATATAAAACAATTACTCGATGTACACAAGTTGATGATCATGAATAAAGAAAAAATTTGGGTGCTAGCGATAAATTTACGCCGATTGGCACTATATTTGATAAATATGCTAACCGTCTAAAATTGCCGTCTTTTATATAATAAAAAACGAAATTATTCTCCGTTTTTTACAATTCAGAATAACTTTTATAGACGGGCTTTCTTGAGTATATAGCTTCACCAAGATTTCTAAGTATATCTCAAAATCGTGTCGCAAATTGCATATGTTAATATTAATAAAATATTAAAAAAATAAATGATAATTTTTTATAAAGTGGACGGGGGACAAAAAATAATCCTAAGAAATGGTAGGTAGGATTCGTAGTAATAACCTTTGACATGTTACAGATGTTAGAATATTTTTTTTTTTTTAATTTAAAAAAGGTATTTGAATCTTTTGAATTTTATTTTAGGCTTAAATCAAAAACATTTAAAGAAAATAATTTGTGTCCAAAACCTTATGGGGTATACATGCAAAAACAGGCTGTTAATTTAAAGATAATAGGTCTGTTTTCGTACTCGTTTCAAGAAAATTTAAGTTACTTGAAAGCGTTTTCATACATATTTTTCCAGCACAAGAGAGAAGAAGAACAAGCTAAACGTCACTCTCTATTACTCCAACTTGACATGAAAAATTTCTTCGAGCACGAATCTCGAGCTTCAAACAGCTGATTGTCAAAGTGCTAAATTTTATTTTTTGTGAAAAAAATTTCTGAAATTAGTAAGAAAATTAATAAAAATAAAATTAAAATAAGTAAAACGAACGCAAATGGAAGCTAGAGGTTCCTGGAGTACAATTCTTGCAACTTCTTTGAATTATTCATTCAAATAAACCATCCAGCAAGGAACAGCTGTTGTACTTGAAACTAACTTGAAGTCTTCTCCGTACTTTTAAGCCTTTGGAGAGTTTTTTGTATGGAAATAAATGAAAAAAAAAGCCCTTAAAGCCGTTTCTGCCCCCTTCTTGAGCTACAAAACTGTAGTTTTTTAAAATATTTCACAACAATTCAAAGTATTTTAAATTATTAGCAAAGCAAAAAAATATTAAAATAGGTTTTAACATCAAAACGTTTCAAAATATGAAAAAAAAAAAAATTACAACTACTTCAGTGCAGAGCATCTTTAAAAAACTTTTTGTGACTGAATATCAAAATGTCGAAGTTGTTAGAATTAAGAAAAAAGTATTGATTTCATCAAATTCACAAACTATATTGAAACCTTTCCCACGCCAAATCGAAAATTTTCCTTTTTTAACTACGAAGCAGATAAAACATGTTTATGAATAAAAAGATATTTAACTGTCCACGGCCCAAAATGGCATGAATCTCTTGTATTTTTCAAACGTTGTGTTCGCTAGGAAAATTTTTTTTAATTTTGCGCACAAACCTTGTACCCAATGGTAATTTTTCATGCTCTTTCATAATCTGGACTCAAATTAACGCTATCTGTCGGCCATTTTTAAATATGGCGACTTAGAGTCAATTCGTAAATATACCACTATAAATGGTATACCTTAAAAATATACCTTCAAATTCATGATTAATCGTCAAAAAATTTTATTTTTATCAGATTTTGTATAAATAAGTTGAATTTCGAGAATTTTGTCCGCCATATTGGATCTACCTTCTTGAAATTTTACAAATCTGAGTTGATATTCGTGTTCAACAACCCCAAAAATTGCTGTATACTAAATTTGGTGTAAATCGGTTGAATTTCAAAAATTTCGTCCGCCATATTGGATTTGCTATCTTAAAATTTGACAAATCTGACTTAATATTCGTAATCAGCGACTACAAAAACCCCTATATACTACATTTGTTGCAAATTGGTTCAATTTTAAAAATTTTGTCAGCCATCTTGAATTTTACAAATCTGACTTAAAATAATCAGCGGACCCAAAAACCCCTTTACACCAAATTTGGTGCAAATCGGTTGACTTTTTTAAAATAGCCATTTTCTCACTGCTTTTGTCCGCCATATTGGACCTCATCTAACTATCGGTTCTATTATATTGAGTACACAATATTAACTAACATTTTAAAAGGACATAGTACCGATTTTATATTTGAAATTTTAGTAAGTTTGATATTAATATAGACACAAACTAGAAAAAATCAAAAATTTTTTTAAGAACTAGACACATTCATGGAGTTTCATTTTAACATTTTCGTTTGAGCGTATAAGCCAAGGCATATGAATTTTATCAAAATTAAATCAGTTTTTTCGCAGTGTTATTAAGCTCCAAGCACCAATGATGTAGCAAACACACACAAACACTTGATGTTCCTTTGGAATACGTTTGCCACGAAAGTACCTGTCAGTGACTGAGTGTTACGAAGTGCGTCAACAAGATTATAATTGTGCGTTACTGGACACGTTAGCAAATATTGACATATTTGTTTTTTGTTTTTTGTTTTTTATTTAACTTTATATTTAGTAAATAAATGTAGAACTTTAAATAAAATAAAAGCTTTTATCAACTTTAAAATAAAGGTTTGATATAATTAATTAAGCCAAAAATTCATTTCAAAATAAAAACTAAATTGTTGGTATATAAACTATGAACTAGCGATGAGAAGTATCTTCATTGCAAGGAATTGTAGAAATTAACTTTATAAAGAACTTTATTTAAAAAGTTCACGAATTAGACAAAAACAAGAAGTACAAATACAATTTTGTACTTGTCCTCAAAAAGTTTTTCCTCTTAATTTATGCTGAACTTAAATTTAAATTTGAGCAACACGTTTTAAAAATGTCGGTAATCTTAAATAAAATTCCTTCATCCACACTAGTATATCGGAAAATTCTTATCGATATTGTAGTGCCACGCATGCAGTCCCCCTACAATGTCCTTAATATGCTCATGATCTGGAAACTTATTTTGTAGGTGCTGCACTGCTATCTGTGAATCGTTGCCACGCCTGCAGTAGACAATGCATGGCAGCTTCTTTTCCAACAATTGTTCTCGGTAACGCTCTGTAAATTCGCCATCGTTCAACAACTGCTTCAGGGGCACATTGACAGCCATTGGTAGTTGACAGATTTCAAACTCCGCCGAACTGCGTACATCCAGCAACACATGTTGCTGTTGCAAAAACTGTTCCTTGTAATCAAGCACTGAGATGCGCTGACTTGGCGTCAGCAATGATAACGGATGGTCTTTATCGGAAGCACGCATGCCACAGAACTGCTCATAGTTGATAAGTCGTGTTATAAGCGGCGTTGCAGAGCAAATGTCGCAATCGGCTCGTTTTGCGCGCAGCTTAATATTGCGGAAGATGCAGCGGTTGCCATCGAATATAAGCAAACGCCCAGCGAGCACTTCGCCCAGGCCGATAGCGACTTTGATTGCTTCCAGAGCCTGTAATGAACCTATTACTCCCGTTACTGCGCCCAAAACGCCTCCATCACCGCAATTGGTAACAGTCTCTGGTGGTGGTGGCACCGGAAACAAACAGCGGTAGCATGGACCATCGCCATAGTGATAAACTGTCAGCTGACCGTCTAGTTGCAGAGCGCTGCCAGACACGAGCGTCTTGTCCAACATCACGCAAGCATCGTTGAGTAGATAACGCGTCGCAACGTTATCCGTGCAGTCTAGAACAATATCGTACTGCTCAAGCAACGAGAGTGCATTTTCGCTATTAAGCAAGAATTGATATGTATCTATGCGACAGTGTGGATTAATCTGCATCAGGCTGGCCTTGGCTGACTCAACTTTCGGCAGCCCTATATAATGCTCTGTATGCAACGTCTGACGATGAAAATTGCTGCGCTCAACTAAATCATAATCAACAAGTCCGATGCGGCCACAACCGGCCGCAAGCAGGTATTGTGCTGCTGGACAACCCAGTCCACCCATGCCAACTATAAGAAAGGCAGTTTGCTTTATTTTCAGTTGGCCTGCTACACCAAACTCCGGCAGTATAAGTTGTCGGCTGTAGCGCGAAATGTCTTCGTTGGTAAGGCGTTCTTCAACCGCAATTGTTGTTTCACCATTTTCTCGGATTCTAGCTGTTTCACTGATTGCGACACCGCATAAGTGGCCAAAAACTTTCTCAAACGATTCTATGCTTTTATTGAACTCCTGAATGCAGCCACTTGTCTTCGAAATAACATCAAGAAATTCAGCACTATGATGAAGATTTGGGTCTATGTCGCACGTGGCATTAGCTACATATTCTTGTTGCTTTTCAAACACATTCAAGGTAGGTTCCAATTCTGACATTCTAGCGTTCAGTTGCTGCATGTGCTCACGCAATTCTTTGATTCGATCTTTAAAAGCTGTAGCAGTCGACATTTTTGTTTAAATTTATTCGTGATGAAAAGAATCCACATACGATACTGCAATTTAACTAAAATTGCATTCCAAATATCAAAGAAACAGCTGGTTTTTATTACATTACTGACCGCGTTGCCAACTGCTTAATACTCTAAAAACAGTTGAAACAGTGATGCCAGCTTGTTATGGTAAATTATGATGTGCACAGAATTACTGTGAAACCTAAACAAGAGCGTCAGCGTTGTTTATCTGTCAAAAAATCGTCATGCTAATATGAATTGTATGAAGCAAACCATAATAACGCGACGGCAACGCTGAGCGGTTGGAAAATCCAATTTTGACAGAGCGTTAGGAAGTAGAGTTGGCTGCAGACTTCGAAAATTTTGCTATTTCTGTGAAAAATTTGTTGGCTGCCTGCGCATCTGACATAAAGCCGCCGCTTTTATTTAGGGATGACAATTCAGCGTTAACGCAAAGCGGCTAATAACGCGCCGCTCAACGCTCTTATTTAGGTTTCACAGTTAGAAAAATATTAAGGGTACTAATGGCTGAATTACAATACTGCGTTAGGTCGGTCGGCCTTTGACAGCTAGACTAGAAACAATGGGTTCTTATGAAGCAACACAAAATATGACTTTATGCATTGCGCCGACCTCATCCCGTAAAAATTAATTTTTTAACTGCTTAATATTGTAAAAACAGTTGAAACAGTGCTGCCAGCTTGATATGGTAAATTATGATATGCACAGAATTAGAAAAATATTAAGGGTATTCATGCAACGCGACAAGCTTATATATTGGGCAATTAGTTATTTTTATCACGCAGGTTGCATAACCGTTGATGAATTTGTTGCTTATATGAAAGCTGTTTACCAAGTTAAACAAAAACAGTCAACCGTCTGCATTCCAGGATAAATTAGCAATATGTTGTATTTCCCTTCTGATTGAATAAAAAACGCCACTTTCTTTCAATAACACTTGGAATTAATAAGAACTAAAACAGCTGGTTGCTGTTAAAAGTTTGCCACCTCGTTTGCTCACCTAAATCGAAGAGCAAATATATCTGATTTGTGCAAAGCTTCTCTGTACAAATTTTGACAGTTCATTTATAAGGGGGATAAAGTTATCTTGTTTATACCATTTATAAGGGCTTTGCCCATGTGCATGAATACCCTTATTAAACTATGTTTGGTTTCTCAAAATGCGTATTTAGGATTAGTTTTATGACACAAAATACCTCAATACCTCAAATTACCAATGAATCCCTCAAATTTTCTTTTGAGGTATTGTGGTATTTTGTAGTAATTTGAGGTATTTTGTGGTATTTTGAGGTATTTTGCTAGTGTGGAAATTTGTGAGAATTAAGTGTGAGAAAAAGATAATTTTGGTAGTAATTTCATCAAACTTCAACTGTCAAACTGTTCTGCCGAAAGACGTGCTTTTTTTCTTGTTGCGTAAAAATATTTATTTCATACCGAATTTCGCGTGTAATTCAATTAAAATTAAATTCTTTTGGACTTGCCGTGCTTTACTTTGGGACCTTCGTTGGATTTATACAACTATAAGTCAAGAAAGCGCTGAAATAATCCTTTTATAAATATCATACATTTATATTTTCATTGTTTTTTTTTTCTATTGCTTTTCTGCTATAGCAACAACAAACGTTGGTTTGTTTTTTGTGAGAGCGGATTTGTTCTTGTTTTTCCTTTCATTGTTTTCTGACGTTTGTCAGCTTGATTCTAAAGCTTCTCAAACTGTTGTCATTGGTAGTAACTTTCGAACGCTTTCAAACTGTTGCCTACTAAACAGTGTCTTTCAAACTTTGTCAAATAGGGTTGCCAAAGCTAAACTTTTAACTTTTACTACTAACTTATAAATTTATAACTTAATATTAGATTTTTAAATATGGTCTGCAATTTCCGCAACTGCACCATAAAGGGAGAATCTGACCGAATTGTAAATTGCTGGTTATGTGAATCCTTTTTTCACACTAAGTGTGTAGCACTAAATGCGCGTGTCTCCGACGCACTGGGTGAAAATAAGGGTCTCCGTTGGGCATGCGAAGATTGCAGAGCAACCGATTTAGAAATACTAAAACTTATAAGGCAATCGAGGAAGGGCTTCTTGGAGGTTTCTAAAGACCTAGAGGCGGCTCAGATTAGATTGGCGGAGTACGAAAAGTCTTTCAAATCGTTTAAGTGCATGGATGAGGCTTTTTTCTCTCCTAAGCGAAAGCGTAATAGCAAAAACCTTCGAAGCTCTGCCAAATCTATTACAAAAACAGCCACTCCGTCTACAAGTGTTACTCCTAAGGCTAACCCTGAAACTAATGCTGAGCCTTCACCCAACTTAAACTTAAACACTTCATGTGAAGCATTTTCAACTGAGAATGTAACTACAGCTCGAAATACTGATGTTGCGGCTCTTTCTAGAGCTCCCGCATCAGTCAGTGAGAATTTACTGTCGACAGAAGCCTCTGCTGTACACACAATAAATTTAATTACTGACTCTCCTTCTACTTCTGACGCAAAGGTAACTTATGCTAAGACTTGTGCCTTATCAAGTGCTGCCACTTCTCCTGCATTACTCAAAACTAATAACACAGGCGCAATACCAAAACAAATATCGATAAGCAGTTTAAATCAGCCGGCTCACAAAAATCTTGTGATAATTCCGCCTGCAAGATCAATATTTGTATCCCGTTTTGCAGCTGATACGACTGAGGATGACATTCTTTTCTATTTGCAATCGAATTTAAATCTTTTAAATAAAAGAATTTTGATTTTTAAATTCAAGTTACCTCGTGAACGCGTCACGTCTTCATTTAAAATAACTCTACCTGATGATCTCTACAATAAAGTAATCAGTCAAAGTTTTTGGCCTGAATATACTTTAGTTCATGAATACGTCCCTAGATCACAACCTAGAACTGTACTAGCTTCTTTACCTGTTCGCAACATGAACCAAAAAAACTAGATTGCTGCCTTCAGTTCCTAATCTTATATCAAAACGTTCGTGGCATAAATACTAAATTGATTAATTTATTCATTATGAGTCACAACATTCATTATGATATAATTACTTTCAGTGAGACTTGGCTAAAACCTAACCGAGCGTTTCCACCGCCCGAACGAACGAAGAAATCATCGCGAACAAATCGTCGCGATGAATTCTTCGTTCGGTCTAACTGTTTCCACCGCACGAACACAAGTTGCGAACATTGGTAAGTCGCCATCTTGTTCGTTCGTGCAGTGGAAACACTTAAATTCAATACTTGCGAGCATCAGCGTTGATCAATATTTGTTTATGCAAACGTACTAAATTTTATTAATTTTTACTACTTTTATGCCTTTTAATTTAGGCTTTATGTAAGTATTTATGTAAAGAATTTATTATATAAAGAATATTATATAAATCATTTGCTTATATAAAGTGCTAATAAAATAACAAAGTAAATTAAAGTTCTTTTGCGTTAAATTTTCAATATATTTTCTTTCTTTTTTGTTTTTCCTACGTTATTAACTACAATTTCAACAAATCTACTACCTATGCGCAAATAAGCACTAGATTCGCCCAAAAAGATCGAGCGTCGGCCGATCAGAGCGAACGAAGAAATCTTCGTTCGTTCGTGCTGGAAAAGTGTTTACACTGCGCGAATAGCGCTCGCGAGCATTTTGTAAAAAACCAATGTTCCGAACCTTGGTTCGGACCAAACTGTTTACACCGCCTGAACGAACGAAGAAATCTTCGTTCGTTCGGGCGGTGGAAACGCTCGGTAACACTTTAAATTCAGAAATTCTTTGCAACAAATTTAACATTTATCGTAAAGATAGAAACTCCATTCCTGGCAATTCCTCTAACGGTGGAGGTGTGTTGATTGCGGTCAAATCAACACATTACTCTCAAGAAATAGACATCCGAGAAGCTGCAGACATAGAATTTTGCTGTGTTCACGTAAAGTCCGGTCCCTTGAGTATCTACATTACATGCTCATATATCCCACCATTTTCTAACTTAGAAGTTTATAGCAAACATTTGCTCTCTATTAGTAAAGTTTGCCTACAGCTTCATCCAAATGATCATATATTAATAACTGGTGACTTTAATCTGCCCAACGTTTCTTGGAACTGTTGTTCCGAAAACCCTACAATATTTTTACCTTGCTCTGAAAGCTCATCTGACAATTGCTTTTTAAACGACCTCTCAAACCAAGGTCTTTTCCAACTAAACTGTCACTTGAACAAGAATAAACGTTTGCTCGATCTGGTATTTTTTGATGATAGCAATACTGCTTCAGTGTCAAGGTCTGATCCCTTGGTCACTCCCGAAGATTCTCACCATCCGACTATAGAAATCTGTTTAAATTTTCCTAAACCATCTGCGCAGAACCATACTATTCAACCGCTCACCGAATTCAACTTTAAGAAAACTAATTATGTTACTTTGAAAAATAGTTTGTCTAATATAAATTGGTCACCTATACTGAATCTAAATACAAAATGCTTATCATCACAGAATCTGGATGCCGCGGTCTATGCGTTTAACTCAACGCTCATGGATTGCTTTCTTAAATCAATTCCTCAACGAAAAGCCTCTATAATTTCTGGCCCCGTATGGTATACCAATGAATTACGAAAATTGAGAAACTTGAAAACTAAACATTATAAAAAATATCAAAAAACACATAATATATGTGATATTGCACGTTATACTTCAACTAAATATAGTTACCAACAGTTGTGCAAGCAATCCTATAACATCTACCTCACAAAAGTAAAATTAAACATTAAGTCTGACGCAAAATCATTCTGGAGCTTTGTTAACACAAAACGCAAAATTGATTCATATCCTTCTTTTATGAAATACAATAATGTGGAATCCGATAATGACAATAGTATCTCCAACCTTTTTGCTGATTTTTTTAAGTCGACTTATTCATTATCTTCTTTCAATAAGGGCAGCTATCCCCATTATGTTCAATCTGGTGATATTTGTCTCCCAATAGTTGATATCAGTACAGTTCTAGCCTTCTTAAGAGATCTTAAATCTTCTTATAAAAGCGGTCCCGACAACATACCCTCATGCATATTGAAATACTGTTGCGAAGAATTAGTAACGCCTATCACTTTACTTTTTACTTCTTCTTTAAAATCTTGTTATTTTCCAGCTGCATGGAAATCTTCATTTATTATTCCGTTGCATAAATCTGGTAACAGGTCTTTAATTGATAATTATCGTGGAATTGCTAAATTAAGTACTTTGCCCAAACTTTTTGAGGCAATTGTTACATCACAATTATCACATAGTGTAAAGTCTTTGATGTCTCCATGTCAACATGGATTTCTTTCTGGAAAATCGACTGTCACTAACCTACTTGAATTTACATCTAAGACCATAGAGAATTTTGGAAAAGGTCTTCAGACAGATGTCATCTATACGGATTTTAGTAAGGCTTTTGATGTTGTAAATCACAAACTCTTAATTTTAAAATTATCTCTTATCGGATTTCCCATACAGCTGCTGAGGTGGATTGAATCGTATCTCAGTAATAGAACTCAATCTGTTTTATTTAAACTCGTGAAATCTTACGAGTTCCCGGTTACCTCAGGAGTGCCTCAAGGGAGTCACATCGGGCCTCTTCTCTTTCTACTTTTCATAAATGATTTGCCAACTATAATAATGCATTCTAACGTCTTGATGTACGCTGACGACGTCAAACTATTTCTTTCTTACAAAAATGAAAATGACGCCAATTTCTTACAAATTGACATCAATAATCTTTATAACTGGTGCAAAATGAATCATATGAATCTCAATATGAAAAAATGTAAGCACATGTCCTTCTCGCGTAAGCCATGGCTTAGAAGCACGTACAAAATCTGCGATTACACATTAGAATCTCTAGATAGTTTTCATGATCTTGGAGTTACCATGGATCCTAAACTTCGCTTTCATATTCATATAACTAAAATAATAAATAGAGCAAATAGTACCCTAGGATTTATCAAACGATGGGCAAAAGAGTTTAATGATCCTCTTATTACGAAATCTTTGTTCACTTCACTGGTGCGGCCTATCTTAGAATATGCCTCAATTGTATGGTGTCCACGATATGGTTGTTACATTGACGACATTGAATCAGTTCAGAAAAAATTTCTTCTGTTCTGCTTAAGCAATTTGTACTGTAGAACTGACTTTCACCTTCCACCTTATGAATATCGATTACAGCTATTAAATCTTCCTACTTTAAAAAATCGGAGAACTATGCTTAATGTTAGCTGGATTGTTAAACTTCTGTATGGATTTGTTGACAGTCCATATTTATTAAGTAAAATTTACTTTAATATTCCTATTCGTCCTAGAAGATCTTTTGAGTTACTTTACATGAACTTTTGTAGAACAAACTACTTGCAAAATGAACCGCTGAGAAGTGCTTGTGGTGACTTTAATTTTGTTTCAGATGTAATTTCTTTAAATGAATCCATATACTCAATTAAACTTAAAATTCTAGATTATCTCCAGTACCGAGGTTGATTTGGATTATGCTCTCCCAAGAATACTTTATTTTTTCCTGGCTATGTGTGGTAATACTAATAAGCTGATTTAATTTATGATTATCCAGAGCGAGACCACGTCCGTCTCGCCTGGCATATGCCGGAGGTAGACCCCGTCCGTCTACCCTTGCATATGTGAGCTTTGCTCTAATCCCTATTTACATGAATCTACATACATCAGAATAGTATTTGATTATCAGCCTCATATATGGGAGCGATGCTCTAATCAATTGATATAGTAAATCTCAAGATGTGCTCTGGAATATGCTACTTCACGTCATACCTGGAATTTTACACCAAGCTGATTAAATTCAAACATGATTATCCAGAGCGAGACCATGTTCCGTCTCGCCTGGCATATGCCGGAGGTAGACCCCGTCCGTCTACCCTTGCATATGTGAGCTTTGCTCTAATCACTGTTTCTACACACATTATAGAACTTGGTTATCAGCCTCACATATGTGAGCACTGCTCTAATCAATTGATCAATTAATATCAAAATGTTGATCCGGAATATATACAATTTATTTTTACTATTATATATAAAATCTGAAATCCTTTAAATTAATTATCAAATGTATAATGAAATCTATAGTATTTAAGTTAATCAAACAAATTGTTGAATTTTTTAAAATGCTATAAAGCTTTAGGGCTTAGCATTTCAATAAATAATAATAATAATAATAATAATAATAATAATCTGGCGACACTGGGTAAAAGAGTGAGATATACAAGCACATATAAATTTCCTTGTTTCACATCCAAACCAAACAAGGCTTTACGAACCAAACGTCGCTAAGCCAAAAATTTAACAGAATTCAAACTCGTAAAGTAGTCTCTAAAGGCATTTTATACATTTGTATAATCAACTAATATACATATATATAAAAAATCACCCTCTAGATATGATTTTTGGCCGATTTTTTCATAGGCACGTGAGGATCTCAAAAACAAGGGGACCGTAATTTTCACAAAGCATAAAAGGTTAATATAAAAAATTTGTATGTTTGTGCATTAAGTCATGCTCAGCATATTGTAAGCTCTGCACACGTTGCCAATCACTGAATTCAGAAATTGATGTGTAGCTACCATAATTGCGATTGAGCTTCAAAGTTTCACATACAGAGGACTTCTCTAGCAATATAAATAATTTGACAACCGGCCAAAAAGCATCAAATTTTCTTCTGGCGTGCATTTCAACAAAAATAATTCATAAAATAAACTCACATATCTTAATATCAAGCAATAAAAATAATTCTTATAACTAAACTATATAGAATCACTTTAATTGGAATAAACACAACATAAAGTACAAACGTTGAAAGTGAGGCAGTATCTTACGCAAATTGTCGACCGCGGTGCTCCCGCGAATCCAAGAAGTTCAGATCCAATCAACTAGATACGCTTGAAGCAATGGAAGACATCAAAACTAACTTTGAAAAAATTATGGAGAAATTTAATGATAGCATTACACACTCAGCGCCCAAGAAGCTGAGTTTTGACTACATCAATGATTCACTAAATGATTCGGTTAACTGTAAGTAAGCTCCTATGAAGAGTATAGATGCTATACAAAGCTGGAATTTCATTGTAGATCCCAAGAAGCGTCGCATATCGTACAACTATGATGAGGATGCGCGTAATGAAGTTAATACCAGTGTCAATGCAAGCAACAGCTCATTGAATGCATCTTGCCCGCCGCCAAGTCCTTGGGAAACAAGACGCATGAAGGCAGATTTGATTGAAGCTAAAGCCAGAGTATGTTCGCAATTATTTTGACACATTAATATTAACTATGTATATAAAAAAACTACTCGCTCTTCAACAGATCACAAAACTTAAGCAAGAAATTGAGCGGCAACACAAGGTGCGTTCCGAAATGGAAACACTTTACGAGAGCAAAGTTACCGAGCTGAAAAAACAATGCGACTTTTCTTCCAATAAAATACTCGACATGGAGAAACACATGCAAGTGGTGCGTAAACGGGAGGCAGCTGCCAAACATGAGACGATTAAAATCCAAAAGGAGCTGAATCAACAGAAGCACACTTTTGAAGATGTAATCCACAAATTGCAACAGTCTAAATTCGAAGTCGAGGAAAATGCGCAACTGATGCAGAATAGCATGGCCAATGAGCTGGGAGAATATCGAAGACATTCAGAGAAATTAGAAATGGTAATGGAATAGTTTGGGATATGAAACAATATAACGATGCTTTTTTCACTAATCTAGGAGCTCGATCTGGTGTCAGAAGAGCTGGCCAATATGCGCACTAATTTAGATGAATATAGAGAGCGTGCTGCATGCTACGATGAGTTAAAACTACAGTACGAGAAGGATCAACAGTGCTTGGAAGAGGCTAACTCACGCATTAAAGAGCTGGAATATGAAATTGCTTCCTATGAGGACTGGAAAGAAATAACAAAGGTAAGTGTAGACAACTGACAATAAACTAGTTAGTAGATTTCTTCGCTTTGAAATTCTCAAAATAAACCCAACATTTGTTTATTAAATTTTGACAATTTCATCCAAAATCTAATTAAATGATTTAAAGAACAATTCGTGCTTTTTCTGACCTAAAAAACTTTCCCCTTATGAACGAAAAGCAAATAGAAAGTTGTTAATTGTGTTACATTTCATCAGCACTGTTTGTATGTTCGTTTAAAGCGATGCCGAAGATATCAGTTGACGATTGTAAAAAAGTTTTTGAGCATCAAAATGACCACGAAAAGGGAATGGCACAAACTCACTCAAAAGGCCTAACCAAAATAGACGAGTCGCTACGTAACGAGTGAAGACAAAAATGTTCGCTTAAATGCAATTCAATGTTGTTACCCAAAATAAGCAAACGTAAACTCAACGAACTGAACGAAACGGTGTGACGAGACGGTTTGTTCCGTAAGAACCGAACTTTTAGCGTCTCAACTCGTCAACAACAGCTGTTCAGAGTAGTCTTCTTCTTTTTTCAGACGATTGGAGGTACTCGTTTCATTTTGGGTTAAATGTCAAAACAGACGTAACGAATGCAAACGTTCGGCAAGTTGCAATCGTCTCGTTTCGTCTATTTTGGTTAGGGCTAAAGTAGCCTCAAAGTGGATTTAACGAAACATGTCAATAACGCAATTTGAGTAGAAGCACAACAAGTAAAGAGCTTCCACAAAAACACTTAAAAGTAGAAACCAGGCAGTCTCCAAAAGCAGTAAATCGGAGACAAAGAAGCGTCTTTGAATTTACAGACGTTGCAAAGAGCAGAGAGACCACATAACAAAAACACCTTTGAACTTACAGCCGTCATATAGAGCAGTTGGGACCAAGCAGTTAGGAAAGGTCATAAAAGCATTGAAACCAGGTCCTCCTTTTATAATCTGGTTCAATTGTTGGCCGAAGTTTTCCTGCTCCAGTGTTTGCCATCTCCTTCTAATACCTCTCTAAATCCGAGATCATGATCAGGCTTAATTATTCCCGGAAGTTATGGATCTCAAATTGTTGCAACCACCCGTCTAAGATACCACCTAGTTCTCTTGTACCCACGTAGGTCTTGCTCTCTTCTTGGGAGAAGTTATAGCTTTAGAGTGGTTGTGTGGTTTCTATCATTCGTACAATACCTTCCTAGTTCTTCTCTCGTGATCTAGAGCACTGTACATGACGATATATAACAGCACTGAGCAGTCTACTGGACTTCTATTAATACTCATAAAAATCTTATGAATATTGCTTAACGTGAGAGAGATTTTGCATTAGGCCGAGACTTCGAACATTAAGATTGTATAAAGATTTGGTTACGTCCAGAGGTTTGTCACAAATTTTCAAGGCTTTCATGTCATACGACCAATAATTCTTCAAAAAATATTCAATAAAGTTTCACCATTACTTATTTCAATCTTCACATAATCAAACTTCTTGACATAGGACAAGGATTTAACAATTTTTCCGAGTAATAATGTGGTTCACATACAGATAGTATGTGATCCTCAAGCAGTCAGTTAAAAGTTTTAATTTAACATTGAAAAATTTTGACATTTGAAAAATTTCTTTTTTTGTGATTATATCCTTAAATTTTATAAAATTAAGTTTTTAGATCTTAAAATAAAACAAAACTAATTTTTAAACTTAACTCTTTTAAGAACTCACAAAGTCGATTGCTAAGCATTCCCAATCTAAATAGGGAGCTCGAACGTCTGAAGGCCAATAACCATAACTTGCACGATCTTCTGGGTAATAAACTGCTAATGGAAGAACAGGTGCATGATTTGCAAACGCGCTTGGAAAAGGCTGAGAGTGGCAAAACAGATGCAGCTTCTTTGCAGGTTTTCATTTTACAATATTTTAAACATTTGTGCAATTAAGAACATATATTTTCTACAATATAACAGGTTAAATTAGCACACGTTGAAAAGGAACTCAAAGAATGGGTTCAAGTTGCTCAAGACCACTGTTTGCCCAATATGCTAGTCAGTCCGATAGCTTTGCGTGCCCGCATCGAACAGATACTACAGAATGATATCATTATGGCATCGGAGAAGAATTCTAATATGTCTGAAACCAAAACGATGGAGAGTCAGCTACAAGATTGGAAGCAGGTCTACTTTTTTAAAATTTAATAGTTTCACACATACAACGTTTCTATTTTCCATTAACAGAAATGCGAAATTTACACGAAAAATATTGAAGAGCTAAATGTTGCGCTCAAGCGACACAAAACTTTCAAGGAACGCGTGCAAAAAAAGCTACTCTTAGTATCCAAGGAGCGTGATTTATACAAGCAACTGCTGGAGAACTTTGAAAAGGATCTTACTAGTGGGTTAAAACACATGCTAAAATCTTAAGTTCTAGCTTAAAACCACCTTTGCTCATTCTCTTTTACAGTTTCCAACACCGCTATGGAAATTGGCAATCCTGAAACACAGCTGCGTTTGCGTTTGGATATGTTGGAAAAGACGCTGGCAGGCTACAAGGAGATGTGCCTGAACTTGGAAAAGGAACTTGCATATTCGCGTCAATTGGCCAGCGCGGACCAATCAATTGAGTCTGGCTTAAATGCCGAAAGTTATGAACATTTTAAGAAGGAAATTGACTTGCTGCGCATGGAGAACGAACGCCTGCGTAGACGCAAGGATGAGCTAGAGCTAGAAATGGAGCATCGCTGCTTGAAGGGCGACTTTAATATAAACAAATACAAGGTTGTGCACTTAACCAAAAATCTCGCCTCTGAAGCGTATGAAAATGCCAACAATTTTATAGAAAAGCTGCAAGCTGAGGTATTTTATATTTAGTTTTTAAATAGCTTTATTTTAATCAATTAACTACTTGTCGCTTGATAGATTGAGCGTCTAAAGCGACGCAATCAAAAATTGGAGGAGGACAATGAAGTGACACAGGCGCGTCTCAATGAGACCTGCAACATGACGTTAAATATCAAGGAGCTAAACCAGCTACGCGCCGAATTAGATTCCACAAATACTAAAATGAAGAAACTTAAGGAGGCGTATAAATCGGCGAATATGGAATTTCGCGATGTTTGCTATATGCTATTCGGCTATCGCGTTGATCGTCCCTGCGGCAACACTAATTACAAGTATGAAGATATCTCTGAATAAAGAATATTTAAACTTAACTAACTTTACCTCCATTTTTTCAGACTTTCTAGCATGTATGCGGAGAGTCAAGATGATTATCTTAATTTTCGCTTGACTGAATCAAATGTGTTGGATATGTTGGAGACCCCCTACTCTGCTACATTGAAGCCACTCATTGAGAGCCAATTGATAGGCAATAAATCGCTGCCAGCATTTTTAAGTTCTCTTACACTGGATCTCTTTCAACGCTCAACAGTGACCATGTCCTAGATGCTTAGCGTACAATAAGCTCTGTTAGTGTATTAAGAAATTTATTTTATCAGATTATTTTTTTAATACATAATTTTAATAGTGTTTCTTGTTTTGAGAGAAATGCTACATATATTTGTAATAAGTATCGGTATGAAGTGCGACACGAAGGTTTAATTTTAATTTAACTTGATAAATCAAATGCATTCACATTTCTTTTTCTTTCTTCATAAAACCTTTCCATCTAAATAGGGTGTACAAATACAAACATTCAATATAAACATTTTCAACAAAGATCTAAAAAGCATGTATTTTTAATAAATCGAAGTAATTCTCCTGGAAACCAGTGGCAGGACCAGGAATGCTGCGTTATCACTGCAAAGCAAGCCTACAGTCGGTTATATCACGTGCTTCTAATGAGCGGTACTATACAGCAGAACAGATGAGGTAAGAAATACCCGCTTCAGGTGGAAAAGGAGATGTACAGTAGAGAGCTGCTCAAGCATTAAAAAAATGACTTTCAAGCCATCTGCCAGCACTTCATCTCTTCCACCGTCACATTTCAAAACAAAATGTGTTGTAATAATTCAACTGCACTTTGTCCACCACCAGGAATTTAAGAATTTATTGCGTTAATAGGTGTTACGCGAAAGTGCTAAAACTTTTTTTTTTTTTAATTCTAATATTTTAACTTTTTGATTGAGTTCCATAAACCTATAGTTTATTTTTCTGTGCCAAAACTAGAAAATGCACTGAAA
The DNA here is from genome assembly GCA_943735915.1 of Pherbina coryleti. NCBI lineage: Eukaryota > Metazoa > Arthropoda > Insecta > Diptera > Sciomyzidae > Pherbina > Pherbina coryleti. The sequence goes on along the minus strand of OX030950.1, from coordinate 17,229,979 downwards.
ATGTCTTAAAAAGTTGCCGAATATTTCTGAATGTTTGAAAGTTGTGTTTTTTTAGAATTGTGTTTGCATTGATTGAATATTAATGGATTAACTTTTTGCTTGTTGCGGAACCGATAATATCCGAATAATATTCTATTTCATCTGTATTGCAGAAAACGTTCAAGAATCTTTGGAATCTGAAAAGTCTCCAGAACTGCCTTTGGAACCAGCAGTTGTAGACTGCTGTAATGTTTACAGCTATATATATGAAAAACAATCGATGTTTTTAATCCAACTCCACCTCCCCCACCCCCTCGTGGGTAAATTCTGGCTACGGGCCTAAGTAGATTTTTTATATGCATTTGAATTCAAAACAAACAAACAACAACATCAAAACTAAAGTATATTCCAACTGAAGTAGAATTTAAAAGAAGTCGGTTAGAAATGTTATGCACTGCACCTATGCATATTCCATGTTTTGAAATTTCTTTTGTATAGATTTAAGTTAGGTAAAAAATTATCTTTTTGGTCCATCTTTCTTCGTTTTCGAAATATGGCGTTTTTTCTATTTTTTAAGGTTATAATATCGACCGACCCTTCCACCTGTGCGTCTTCCCCCTCGAGTTCCAGTTTGATAAAAACCGGTCTTTTTGTTCCATCTTGCTTCAATTTCAAAATATGGCATTTTTTTCTAAGTTTTAAGGTTATCATATCGATCGACCCCCTCTACCTGTGCGTTTTGAGGTCAAGTGCCCCTTGAAAAATCCAAAAAAGTTATTTTTGACCTAAGTTGCTTTGTTTTCGAGATATGGCTCTTTTTCTAATTTTTTAAGTGTAAATTATATTATCGACTGACCCACTTTACTTGTGTGTCCCTTAGAAAACTTTAAAACTATCGCTGACAATTTATTGCTTTTACTTCATTATCGTCCTATGGTTTGATATTTTATTTCATATCAAAACTCAAGCACTGCTTCGACACTAACGAAAAGCTTTTCAATTATGCAATGCTTTTTTTTTTTGGCTTCGCTTCATAACTACATAACAATTTTGTTCCATGTCAAGGCTATACTGAAATACACTGCAACAACAAAATGTAAATTAATTAAGTACTGTGAATAGAAGGTAAATCCGCTTGTTCTCATGAGCAGCCTGTCCAAAGCCAGGATAAAGAAGGATTGTCGCAGGCAACGGGTTCGCCCTATCCTGTGTTAATGTAGAAGGGACTACCCAGATCCTGAAGTTGGACGACCAATCTGGGGAGTAGGTGGACCGTTTGACTAGATCAACGTTAGCGTATGCCTACGAGGGAATAGCAATGATCCTGAAAATTTGTTAGACGTACTGTCACAGTCTCCACCGGCATATTCGCATTGAGGTCTCTGGATAGTCTTAAAAGGCTGGTAAGAGATTTTGGTCAAATTTGGGTACTCCGGGTGTGAAAAGTATATATTAGTAGCCTCGGAGTACCAGTTTGAAAAGAGGGACTAGAACAAGAAGTGTGATGTTGGGTACTCCAAGTATGAAAGTTTATGAGTGATGAATGCGGATGTATTGGTGTTATGATGAGTGCGTGTCGAGCTAAATCCCTTTTGCCCGGGGAGACTATTACAGAGCTGGGCCTTCGGGGAGTATCGTGCTGGTTGTGGTAGCTCAATGTCGCGAGCAGACCTACATTGGTCAGCGTAGAGTTGCACAATCGTACAACCAGGTGGCAGTGCCCAAATATTTTCAGAGATGTTAGATGGGTCTCGATTTCCATCAAAAAATGTTTATGGTAACCCAACTAATCATCCATAATTGGTACTGTTGCGTTCCAGCATTGGTTGCTATCCATACAGTATATTTATTAATTTAAATATACACTTAAGTATGGTGTGCGACCGGTGTTGAAACTACTATGACAGGGCGTTGCTCGCGTCTGGAGTCATGGAAGTGACGCCTAGGAGAGGTATGACGGACGTCGTATATCTATTAGCATGGCACTGACGTCCTGATGATTTATCTTCTGGGCATCAATTCCATGAACCTCGACCCCACTGCCATGGAGCAACGTGGAATTAGGCAGCCTGTCTAAAGCCAGAATAAATGAGGGTGGTTGCAGGCAACGGATTCGCCCTATCCTGTGTAAATGTAGAAAGGACTACCTAGATCCTGGAGTTGGTCGGCCAATCTGGAGAGTAGGTTGCACCGTTGACTAGATCAATGGTAGTGTTATGCTTACGAAGGAATGGCAATTATTCTAAAAATTTATAAGCACAGAGATAGTCTTTACATCGGCAGACACACAAACGCAATTCTACTGACATATTTACAATTGCATATCTTATGGATAGTCTTGAATACTGCAAAAATGGTGTTTAACTGAGTGTTAAATGTGATGTCAGAATTGGGTACTCCGGGATAAAAAGTGTACCTTAGTAATCTTTGAGTAACAGAGTTGAAATGGTGTAGTAGATGTGGCTTAAGTGCCTCTCACAGTCATGTGCGATATGCGATATACATATCCAATAGTGGTTACTTGTCATCACAGTCAAGTGTGATATTGTAATATGTGTCAGTGGGTTGGAGTGCTATGTCGGGGTTAATCCCTTTTGCCGGGAGACTATGGCAGGGCTATCCCTTCGGGGAGTATCGTGCTGGTTGTGGTAGCTCAATGTCGCGAGCAGACCTACATTGGTCAGCGTAGAGTTGCGCAATCGTACAACCGGGTGGCAATGCCCAAATATAGTCAGAGATGTTAGATGGGTCTCGATTTCCACCAAAAAATGTTTATGATGACCCAACTAATCATCCATAATTGGTATTGTTGCGTTCCAATATTGGTAACTATCCATACAGTATATTTCTTAATTTAAATGTTTACTAAAATATGACAGTGCTTAGTACTTAGTAACCGGTGTTGAAACTAAGTACTATGACAGTGCGTTGCTCGCGTCTGGAGTCATGGAAGTGACGCCCAAGAGTTGGTTTAATGGACGCTAGTGCATAGAATTAGCCTGGTATTAGCGTATGGAAAATCTATCTGTTGGGCGTCAATTCCATGAACCTAGAATCCTAAACATTAAAAGGCTTCTGTTTTGTGAAGGTTTTGTGCACCTCTTTAATAGGCAGATAAAAGTCAATTTGAGAAAAATTGGGATGCATTGCAACAGGAACGAAACCATAATATTTTTTAAAAGCTGAGTTTAGTTTGATGGCTAATAGTTTCAGTACCGTTGCCTCTTCCTGAAAGAACGAAAACTGGTATCTAGTGACAAATATCCAAATACATTGGTGTTGTGGCCGTTCTGAAAATAATCCCATCAAAAAAGATGATTTCTTTTAGAAACCCAATTCACGAAAGACATGTTCCTTTTTCCGACTAAAATAAAGTCTTGACAGTTATATCTTACAAACAATTTATAATAACTTATTGGTCAGTTGTAATGTACCGCAACATTTAAAAGTTCTTTAATGGTTTTTGTTGATCCGAGTTTAGTGTTTAAAATAAAACAAAGCAACTACGAACTTACTTAAAAATGGGCGTTAAATTTTTGCTACAAAATATTTGAACCCCGCTTAACGGAGGTCCACGACAAATTCAAAAACATTTAATAGACGAAAGCAAAATGTCACTCTCTATTATTCGAACTTTACTTGAAACGAGCACGAAAGCAGACTTATTGTATTATGTTCGAAAGCGTTTGATTACACATTTTTCAGCACAAAAGAGAAGAAGAACAAGCCAAATGTCTTCCTTATTGCTCAAACTTTACTTGCAAAATTTCTTCGAGCATGAATCTCTCGTCTACCATTGGTAGAATAAAAAAGGTAGTCGCGCGGCTTAAAATCCTCTCGCTCTGAGTCGAATTTGTTTAAATCAATACAAATAATTTATTTTAACTGTTGTTCATTGTAGACTGTTGTTGCTGACCCCAAACTAAATTAATATTAATTTTTATCATCACAATTATTATTTTTATAATCATTGGGCGAATGCCCGTGTTACTTTATTACTATATTTGGATGACAAATTCGTAAAGTGAAGTCAAAGTAAATTTTAACAACATCATTTAACGAAGGCGTTCGTCAAATATTCTAAATCTTTTTAGTTTGAAAGGAGGCATTTTTTTAACTTTAACTTTCTAAATTAGATAATAAAACCACTAAATCATCACTTCCGTGAGAAATCGTGCGTTTAATTATATTTGTTTCCTGCCAACCGCTGCACATGTCTTGGCTTTTGCTTTGTGACTGAAAGGAAGAATTTCGTGTGGTCATAGAGCACTCCTTTTTTATGGGGAAAACCCGACCGATCCCAAGAATGGCTTGAAAAGTGTTACAAGGAATCTGCCTCGTCGAAAGCAACCATTTGTCGGTAGTTTTCTGTATTTAAATTTTACTCGTTCTGGATGTCCAGTTGAGGTGACAACTCCAGAAAACATAAAAAAAATCCATTATATGATGTTGAATTACCACCGATTAAAATTAAATACGATTGCGAAGGTCATAACCATTTCATCTGAACGCGTTTACAGTGTTTTAAAAGAACATTTGCATATGGAAAAACTAAACGCAAGATGGCTGCCGTGTTTTCTCACACCAGATCAAAAAGAGTATCGTGTCATTGATTCAGAGAACAATTTGACCATATTTAAGCATAATTGCAAGGATTTTTAGCGTCGTTTCATAACTATGAAAGCATGAGTTCATCATTACACTCCAGAGTCCAATTGGCAGTCGGCAGAGTGGAGAGAATCGCATGAGAACAACTTAAAAGTCTGCCGGTAAGGTTATGGCCGGTGTTCTTTGGAATGCGAGCGGAATAAACTTCGTAGGCTACCTTGGAAGTGAAAAACCAACTACCGGCAATTACTATGTGACATTATCGGCCCGTTTGAAAGATGAAATCAAGGAAAAACGGCCTCATTAGCTTGGATTCATTAAAAGGCGTGCAAGAGAATTAAAAAATGTGTGGGTCACTAAAGCCCTATATGGTGCATTAATTCGCCTGCTACTTGAATATGCTTACATATCAATTTGGAATCCAGCTTTTGAGACACACAGTGAAAGATTTGAATCAATCCAGAAGCAATTCTTGCTTTTTGTGCTGAGAGATACATTTGACCCCCGTGATTTTATCAATTTATCAACCTACCCCATATGAAGAAATGCTTCGGCTTCTCAATCTTATGCCTCTATCGTCAAGAAGAACGTTACTGAGTTCATGTTTTACATTTAATATAATATTTTATTGTAATAATATATATATTGAATATTTATACCCCTACGTTTAAAAAACGTAAACGGGATATATTAATTTTGTCACTCCGTTTGTTACGCCCATAAGGAGGCGTGGAAGATACAGAAAAGTATATATATTCTTGATCAGCATCACCACCCGAGTCGATTTAGCCATATCCGTCTGTCCGTCCGTCCGTCTGTCTGTGATCACGATTACAGCCGTAATTTTCAAGCTATCATCACGAAAGCTTTTATCTAAAAAATAAAGGTCAAGTTCGAAAATGAGCCAAATCGGATGAAAACCACGCCTACCTCCCATACAAAATGACTTTATCAAAACGGTAAAATCTATAAGAATTACGCAAAAATGAATATATGGACTTGAAATTTTGCATATGAGATTTGCTATTTAATATACACTCTGAGTATGAAATTCAACGAAATCAAGTGAAAACCACACCCACCTCCCATACAAAGTGACTTCATTAGCATTTTCTGTTAAAACTATGACGAAAATATTTTTACAAATAAACATTTTTTTTAATTGCTAAAGACTTTGAATTTACTTCGGTTCGGACGTGGGGGCATTTTAACTTCGACCCAGTCGAAGATCATTTCTTACTAGTTTTCTAATAAGTTCACATTTAACGATCCAGTAAGATGTACCAGGCATACACGTCTCTTCAATGAATACCAACACCACACCGTTTATGGACACAACGAGCCCATAAGTAGATGCTATAGAGTATTTAATAGGCTTGGGTAGTTCATGAACGAACTAGTTCAATTGAACGATTCCCACTCATGAACTATGTGAACTAGTTCAGTGTTTCTCGTTCTTTTAGTTCTTTTAGTTCATTTTAGTTCAATTGATATTGCAGCGAGTAGCAGCAAAACGAACGAGAGCAAAAATAACTAAATTCACTAAGCTATGGTTTGAGTACTTGGTTTGAGACTTTTTGTGTCTGCACTAATATAAATGTTGGATTTGATGGCTATCACATATTCATACCAAGTTTGTTTCATTTCATATACCTGGACATGAACAAGTAAACGAAACGAACTAAAAGACCAATCGAACTAAAAGACTTAACGAACTAAAAGAACGAACGAACTAAAAGAACTAACGAACTAAGAGAACAAACGAAGTAAAACATGCAACGAACAAAAAGAACGAACGAACTAAAAGAACTAAATGAACGAGCTAGTTCATTACATACGATTAAACTAAAAAGAGCGATCTTTGTTGTGAACTAAAATGCCCAAGCCTAGTATTTAACAACATTAGCCACTGTTACTCACAATCCATGTCAAAGCTTTAATCAATGTAAAAACTGGATTTTCTTTATTTTTTGCTTTTATTTTATATAATATAACAATTCTAGTGAACGCGTGGTTCATTCTTTGACAGTTGCTTTTATTCTATTCTATATTTCCCGCGCAAGCAAACAGTGGTCCCACGCTTCCTCTGACAACACAAGAAAGAAAGAGAGCGATAGTCAAATATCACAGCTGTCAGTCAAATCATTCTGCAGCTGTCTCGCTTCTCAGGAACGTTGCCACCTAAACTTTACGGCGAATTTTAACGCACTCTGCATGTCAGAAAAAGCTGCGACAAGACTGACACAGTGTAGCAGGAGCTGACTACAGTTCGGCCGTCCTGACGACCGAATTGTCCTCAATTCCGCTGAACACTAGATTTAAAATATACTAACGAGCAGTGGTGGTAAGTGTTGCCTCAGAAATGTCGGTGACCATATCAGCCGAAGGTGCGAGCCATTTACGTAGTTTATTTGCTTCTAAAACGCCATTATAAGGTATTTGAGTTATTTGACAACCGTCAATATCCCGAATAACATATCGGTCATTCGGTAATTTTTTAAAAACAATATAAGGGCCTCTATATCGAGGAATCAGTTTTTTATTACTCTCTACTGTATTGTCGACATTTCGTATAACTACATACTCCCCCTCTTCAAACTCAGGTGCTGCAGTATGTGACCTCATGAAATTTTTAAAATTACTCTCTTGTGACTTTCTGATGTTTTCGTCAGCTTTAAACCTCATTTTTTCTAAGTCCCGGTTCGCACTTTTGTTTTTAGTTGCTAAATGTTCTGTTAGTTCATCAATGACTTTACCGCGTTGTTCGACTCCAAAAAGTAGGACAGAAGGGGCGCATCGAGTGGAGGTATGCACCGTGTTATTGAGAGCGTATTCTGCAGATGTTAATTGAGAACTCCAATCAGAGTGGTTAAGGGGATTAGAGAGTTTACTTAATATTGGTCGAAGAACCCGGTTGACCCTTTCCACTTGCCCATTCGCCTGAGGGGATGCAGTGGCGTTGAGGACGTGTTCAATATTTCGTTCATGAAGAAATTGCTTAAATTCAGTGGAGGTAAAACAAGTGCCACGATCACTTATAATCCTTCTTGGGCGACTATAATAAGAGAAATATTGGCTTAAGGCGTAACAAACCTCTCTAGTACTAGTAGAGGCAGCGGGGTACAATTTTGTAAACTTAGTAAAGGCGTCAATAACAACAAGGACATACTTTTTCTTGGACTGAAGAGACGGAAGTGGGCCTAAGTGGTCAATATGAACAGTATCAAACGGCATAGGTATCTTCGGGATGCAAAACATATTTTGCTGATTATTTCGAGCGGGAGCAGAGTAAATGATACATTTTAAGCAATTTTGTATAAAATTCGTAACACGTGTTTTCATCAGAGGAAACCAATAATTCTTTCTGATTTGGTTACAGCATTTATCAACTCCCAAATGACCTATTTTCTCATGAATGCTTCTTATCACATTGTTAACCATTTCCTTAGGGACGTACAATTGGAGGTTTCCAGAAGGCGACTTACGGAAAACCAAACCATCTTTAAGTTCGTAGCCGTTAACAGGACCGTTTTCTAGATTTGATTTAATTGTTTCCATTTCTGAATCACGACACTGGGTCAATTGTAATTGAAAATCAAGGTCAGACTCATCAAAAACTATGCATATACCTGCTCGGCTTAATGCATCCACGTGCTTCATTGCAGTACCAGCACGATGCTGCACTGTATAGTTGTAATTTTCCAAAAAAAGAGACCAACGAGCAATTTTAGCGGAATGCGTTTGATTTTTTAAAGTTTGTGCCAATGAATCACAATCAGTAACAACTTTAAAAGGAATACCGTCAACGTAAGTGTGGAATCGTTTAAGAGCGTAAATAATGGCTAGTGTTTCCAGTTCATAACTATGTAGTTTAGACTCATCCGGAGAAGAAGTTTTAGAAAAATACGCAACAGGATGAAATTTTGCATCGTTTTGCTTTTGAAGAAGCACCGCGCCAAAACCATACGAACTTGCATCACAATGCAGTTCGGTTTCTCGCTTAGGGTCGTAAATGGCCAATATGGGGGACTCAAGTAGTTTTTGTTTCAACAAATTAAAAGAGCGCACGCAGGCGTCGTCAAAAACAAAGTGAGCATCTTTACGCAACAACAAGGTCATAGGTCTGGCTATTGTTGAGAAGCCTTCAACAAAACGGCGAAAATAAGAAAATAAACCAATGCATTTCTCTAAATGATGCCTATTTGTTGGCATTGGATAATTTTTGATCGCTTTTAGATGCATATCACTAGGTCGGATTCCCAAAGTATTTACACGATAGCCTAAATAATCAAGTTCTGTATAAGCAAATTTACACTTGTCTAACCGAAGTTCAAGCCCATGCCTCCTTAGTAAGCGTAAAACCTCAGTGACGATATCTAGATGCAACTCAAAATCTTCAGATGCGATTAGAATGTCATCCAAGTAGACAACAACTTTACCGGTAATAATTAGGTCACGCAAAATTCTATTAATGAAGCGTTGAAATTCCGCAGGTGCATTTTTAAGTCCAAATGGCATTCTAACATATTTATATTGACCATCAGGAGTTACGAAAGAAGTATACTTAATAGATTTTTCGTGCATTTTAACATGATGGAATCCACTCCTAAGATCCATCAGAGTGAAAAATTTTTTCCCTCCTAAGTGCTCAAGGCAATCTTCAATCAGGGGCAAAGGATAGTTATCCCGGATCGTGATTTTGTTAAGAGGGCGGTAATCGACACATTTGCGAATTTCCCCATTCTTCTTACGAACCAAAACAAGTGCAGAGGCGTACGGGGAGTTACTAGGTCTAATGATCCCTTTCTGCATTAAATCACTCACAATTTTCCTAACCTCCAATCTATCAGAGTACGACAATCGTCGTGGTTTACAAAAAAGGGGTGTGTCGTATATCAGGTTAATTTTCATAGAAAAATTTGTTTCTTCAACTTGACTAGCAGAAAGTTTTTGGTAATTATTAATAATGACCTCAGTTATATTTTCTTTTTGCTTAACAGATAAGTAAGGATTGATGTCGACAACCGGTTCAGATAAGCTAACATCAATTGCACACATTTGGCCACACACACCATCAAATGAGTTATCAGAAGGAGCCTCCATGATACGGAGCTGATTTTTAATGTTATCTAACGGCGTCAATGGAACACAATGCACATTCTGGGCTGCAGTATGGCCAACATTAGTTTTCAAAAGATCCAAAGAGTTTAAAACAGTACACACGTGTGGTTTCAATATCATAGATTGCTGTATTTTATTAAATTCATGTAACTTTTCTTTTGAATATTTATATGAAACAAAACATAAGTGTGTTTTCAACTTTGGTAACAGATCTCTACCAATTATTAAGGGAAAAAATAAAATACCTTTCGGCAAAACAATGAATTCATGTTCAACTTTAATTTTTTTGAATATAATGAAGCACCGAATACGTCCCAAGGACATAAGCGGGGTGTTACCAAGGCCATGGTATCCAGAAGGGCAGGCGTCTTTTTTGCCTAACTTTGGCACTTGGCGTTCGTCTATGAAGCTTTTAGGGCTACCAGAATCGAAAAGAGAAAACACACGTGAATACTGAGCACCCACAAGATCGCTCGATTCAAAGGCAACACTCACCTGCTGCAGAGATCTAAGCCTTTCAGCTATAATATAGGATTCAGCAGCGTCATCGGTGTCATCAGATTCTTCAGTACGACCAGTAGCAGCTGCAGCCAATTTTGCAGCACGATGAGGGCAGTCCTTATACAGATGATTCAGTTGACCGCATTTAAAACACGAACCAGGCAGGCGCTTAGGCATCGGGCATTCGCTTTGAAAGTGCCCAAAACGTTGACAATTAAAACAACGGATTTCCGACTTAGCTATGGCACCAGTTGCAGCAGTGGAAACAGTAGTAACAGCAGTCTTAGTGTTGTTTGAGGCACTCGGCTTCGTGCGAGTAGTCATCTGAGCTAAAAGTGCACTCACATCAACAGCAGGGCGTCGAGATGGGGCAGTCGAAACACGAGCTCGCTTGCGTTCGTAGCGTTTTATGGCGTCTTTTAAGGATTCCATACTAGTTGCATTGTACAAAATCATTGCATCGCCCGAAGTGTCACCGATGCCATCGATTATTATATCGACTAACTCATTTTCGGCTATATTGGCTCGCGAAGCAATTTCTTGCATCTCTATAACGTAGCGGTGCAAGCTCTCGTTGGACTTTAAAGTACGGGCACGAAGTTGTTGGTGCACCTCATGTAGAGAGTATCTTCGACCAAATTCCTTTATCAATGCATCTCGTAAAACTTCATAGGTGTGGACAGATATGGTGCGAGCAAATATTTTCGCTGTGCCGCCAAGAAGTCTACGCATCCCAATAAGTCGCGCACAATTGTCAAGTTGAAGACTATCAAATGCATCCTCGACGTCATCCACCCATTTACGGATGTCATATGTATCATCAGCAGTAAACTGCATCACCATAGATTCAATGACATTAACATTCATATGAATTGGAGCTCCAGTCGTCGGTGTAGTAGATTGAGCCCGACGAAGAGCAGACACTTCCTGTTGCAGCAACAGCAGTTCACGTTCTTTTTGCATTTGCAGCAGTTGCTCATCAATGTTGCAACTAAATGCTCCAGCAGTACCATCAGTTGCATCTGGGTTCCGGCAATCATTAACAGCAGTTGTGTTCACATTTGCAGCAGTGGTAACATTTCGACAGGCATCAGAACCATTTGTGTCCACATTAACATTTACTTCAGCAGTAGTTACATCAGGGTTGGGATTCACATTTGAAATTGCATCAGAGGCATCAGGACGCTCGGCTTCTTGATGGGGATAAATTTCTTCATAAAGTGTTCGAATTCGGCTCAAGCTCGTGGTAGGTAGGACATCAATTTTACTTGCTTGCAGAGCAGCTATCATCTCTTCTCTTCCAATGCGGCTCATAATGCATTAACGATGAACAATTTTATCTACGAGTGATCCCACTTCTGAAGTTTTAATCAATGTAAAAACTGGATTTTCTTTATTTTTTGCTTTTATTTTATATAATATAACAATTCTAGTGAACGCGTGGTTCATTCTTTGACAGTTGCTTTTATTCTATTCTATATTTCCCGCGCAAGCAAACAGTGGTCCCACGCTTCCTCTGACAACACAAGAAAGAAAGAGAGCGATAGTCAAATATCACAGCTGTCAGTCAAATCATTCTGCAGCTGTCTCGCTTCTCAGGAACGTTGCCACCTAAACTTTACGGCGAATTTTAACGCACTCTGCATGTCAGAAAAAGCTGCGACAAGACTGACACAGTGTAGCAGGAGCTGACTACAAAGCAAACATTTAAGCGTATACTTTCCAATTCCCTATTCCCCTTTTAGATTTATATAGTATCTGAAGAATAGATATAAAACCTCTTATTTACTTTCCTCCCTCTTGTCTTTTTGACATGCTTTCTAAAATCATGTCAATCCGGTGGGCGGTGTATGCCCACTTTGAGTATAAAAAAATAAAGAAAACAAGGAGAGGAGAGAAAAAAAATCCTGTCAAACTCTGTTTAGCATAAGTTAAATAAGAAAACATGTTAGAATAAATACATTGTCTTGCCTTGTTTGTCCAATAAATAAATAAAAAACGCAAAACAAATCCGTATTTTGAGAAGTTAGATAAGGTGCACTATTCGAAAGGCATCAAAATGTTGGAAGACCGCTGGAATAAGTATATTGCCCTAAAAGAAGATTATGTAGAAGAATAAAAGAGGATTTTGACAAAAAAACCGGTATTTTTATTGAAGGTCTCGAGAGTTATCAATTGGCCTAGTATAAGCAGGGCCGGATTAAAGTTGGTGGGGGTCCTGAGGCCAATTATTGGCGGGGCCTCTAACAATGAATGCAAAAAGTTAATTGCACAAAAACGTATGCAGTCATTATTATACCTTTAAAATATTGAAAAGTCGTTATTTTTAATATAAATATCGTTAATGACAATCATCAGAATAGAATGAGTGGTTATTATTTAGAAGTTTTACGAGATTTAATCGAAGCGAACACTTCGACAACATTTCCGAAAGATAAATCACGAACAATGCCAATTTCTGTGCTCAGAATCTGTCAGTCTCTAAGCGCAAATGCAACAAACGCTTCTGATACGTTCTGTTGTTTACTCAGAAAATAAGATGCTAATTCAAAACAATATTTTCTGCATTTTGATAATGCATTTTGAAAATGTGTTACTACCAGACCATTTGACTCAAAACTAGTTAATTTTCTTAATTTAAAATTTCATAAATTTTTTCTCTTAATAATAGAACAATGTCCTTCAGTGTTCGTATGCAAATATGCAACATAATATGAGCTAGCTGAGCAGGTTTTATTGCGACACATACAGTACAATATACATTTAGAATCCACACAATAATTGGGGTTTCTTTCTATAATAATTCTATTGAGTACTCGATTCGACATTGGTTTTTTTTTTAAATTGGTTTGCCACTTCTAACATAGATGGTGGGGGCCTAAGGCCAGTGGCCTCACTGGCCTCCAGGTTAATCCGACCCTGAGTAAAATAAACTTTTTTAGAAAACATCAACATTAATTTTAACCACTTTTGCCTTAAACCTCCCTTAATTTCAATTGTAAAAAAATAGCTTTTGTACTTGAAAGTTACTTGGAGTCGTTTTCGTACTTTTTGAAAAATTTCTCATTTTGACATTATCAAATTACTCTCCATTACAACTTTACTTGAAGTGAGTACGGAAACAGACCCACTGACGCTACTGCCTCTGTTTTGTTTCAGAATGGAATGTTTACAAATTTAGCAACTTACCATTGATAAAAACGTATAATCACTTCAATTTCACTCAGCACATGTTTCTTGCTTTTTTTTATTTAAATAGAGTAACTTATTTTTGGCAAATATATTTTTAAATAAATTTTTTTATTTTTTTTTCTTTTGTTGCTCTGTTGTGTTTAGCTCACTAAACAATCATTGTCGCTAGTTAAGAAAATTATTTTGATAAGTTCAATTAAAGATGCCGAGACGTCAACGATAGCAACAATAACAACAACAAATATGTTGCTGACAAATTTTAGTAAATAAGTTTAGCAAAAATAAATCGAAACTGTCTCACATGAGCTCACAGTTTTTTTATAAAAATAAAATAAATATTTTATATTTTATTTTGACTGTCGCGTAATTAATTAATTTAAAATTAATTAATATTTGAGCATTTAACGTTTTGTTAATTTCTTTAAAATTAATTTATTTCTTTCAAGCAGATTTTTTTTTTTTTTGCTTTATTTCTTTTGAAAATTAAAAAATGATAAGCATTGCGCCTTACATTATTTTTACACTCTTTTATTGTGAGCGAGCGCGTTACACCCGATTATCACTAATTAAGTCGCAGTCACAGTCCAAGTTTTATTTTTTATATTTATTTTTTTCTTTTCTTATTTTGTCACAATTTGCCGCAAAGAATCACAAAAATCAGAATTTTTTTCGTAGTGGGCGGTTAGCCGTAAATTAGCTGTGCCCCGAAAGCTACGAGAAACTGGCGAGAGTTCTTAGCATGCGGTAGCGTGTGCTCACAAGAATTTAAGAACTTTGAATTCTTCTTCTGTGTTAATTTTGGAGTCGACAACGAGTAGCTGTTGAATTTGTTTCTCTTTATTTTGTTTTCTTCTATTGTGTTGTGATAAAAACATTTGCCGACGAATAGAATGAATTAAGTAAGAGCAAAGCGGAATGCATAAACATTGATAAACAGAGCGTGTGCTTGTTGACTAGGCTAGCATTTTGGGTTTACTTAGTTATAAATATAGTTAAAGATGGAAATAGATGTAGACAAAGTTATACTGCCAGGATCTTGGCCACTTGCTCTGGATTTTTTGCAAAAATTGATTCGGGCTGCTCGAAACCGTTTGCGGGATCATGCACACGTTCATAGATTTGCTTGTAAATCGCGACAATAACATTGAAGGAACGCTTTTGTACTGATCCCCGATGCGAACTGCTCATGAGCAGCTGAATTTGCGGTAACAGCAAAATTTCTGGCATTTCCAGAAATGCATCCATTTTGCTCATGAAGATTTTCAACAAATTCGCTTCAATTTTGGTTTGATTATTCTGGAGAATCGTATAGATGGGACCTAGGTTTAGATTGGCCACTAGTGAGGAGGCCTGCTCAGAGGTGAGAGTGTCAATTTGAGCCTCTGACTGTGCCTGCAAACGTTCAACGCGCTCATCCATGTACTCGTAGACGGCCAAAGTGCTTTGCATTTGATACAAACAGTTGAGCAGATAGACCGCCATGTCGACGGTGGGCAAATGAGATGCAGACTCTTGTACCGATTGCAGTAGAGGGTCAATCACGCATGAAACAATTTTGGTAATATCCGATTGGCGTCCATCAACCATGGTGGCCACGGAAAGTATTTCTTTCAGCATGTTCAGTAAACGTCCAGCACTTGACGGTGGCAAGAGATCGCGCTGTGGTGGTTCCAAACCAATGCTAGCGCCCGATGGACGCTGCAATACAGTGCGCACTTGTCTGGCCAGCGAATTGAGATAGATTTCTTCGCTGGACTTTTGCAGATCGATTAAGCATTGTTCAAGTGAACCGCCCTTGACGGCCTGTGAGAGAAAATGATTGAAAATAAAATTATGTTGATATAAATGTGTTCGGAATACAAGACCTGTTTGATAATTTGCTGATAAAAGCGTAGCAAGTTGGAGAGGGCAAACAGTACAATTGTGTCTTGCTCTGATGTTAGTATGGTGTCCACACGTACCTTCAGCGGATGGCAGACGCCATCGGCTATGTAGGCCAAAGCAGTTTGTATCTGTTCCGATATATCTGAAAATAAGACAAAGATTCAAGACGGGGAAAGTCAGTTCATAATTATATCTTTTTTTTAACTCGAAATGCACTTCATTTTTAGGTAAATTTTTACACTATTATACACTATTGTGTGAAGTATACTTAAATTGTGCAACAATACACTTTAAAACAAAATAAACTCGCAGTTTTATAAATTACTGTCAAAAAACAAATGTACCATTCATTTTGACTTATCCAATATACCAATAAAAACAAATAAATTTTCTCTTTTCATACTCAAAAGGCCCTCTACGAATACCTTACTTACCATTTTTATCACACTTCTTAACCAACATAGTAAGATTTTCCTTTTCGCTGGGTATAGCTTGATGCAGCCAAGCAAACATGTCACCAATATAACGCTTCGGATCATGAGCATGCATTTCTATGGGTTTTGGGTTGCCACCTGGGCCACCCTCGGTCAAGGCTTCGATGAACATGCGAACGAGCACGGCGCGGCGTGCAATAGCATATTCATCAATAACGTATCTAGGTAAGAAAATGAGTATCACGAAATAAAATAAACTTAAGACCGTTTTAACTCACTTGAATAAAACCGGCCGATCTTGTAGTCGACTCATTGCTTCTACTACTAAAACTCCAATTTCGTTGTTATCCAGATTACGACAGTGATTCTGTGTCCAGCGATAAAGCCGCTCTAGTGCACCTTCCTGATGCAGCGTCATTTCTTCCATTATATCTAGAGCTGCCGTCTGATAGCCACATTGCATGAGGACGCGGCAATCTGAATGTATAGCCTGCACTCGATCCAAAACGGTAAAGAATTCAGACACAATAGGAGCATCTTTGATGGTGCCATAGAGAAGCTGATGCTCTGGTACACTTAGCTGAAAACGATTCAGGAATGCCTCGGCAATTTGCTGATGCATTTGCAACTTCTGGCGCTCAGTCTGTAATGTATTTGTCTGTGAAATAAGATCGTGCGTCAGCGCCTTAGAGGATTCCAAGTCTGCCTTCATGGTTTCTACTGACTTTGCCATGTTATCAATATCATTGCAAACAGCGTCCAGTGATATCTTCACCTCGCGGAAAGCCTTAAGGAAGTTCTCGTTTATGCCCACCGAGCGTCTTTCAATTTGACTGCGTAAATTACGGCGGTTTTGGAGATTGTTCTCCGTAAAGAAGTGAGACAAATCCGTGAGTGATTCAAGAGTGTCCTGCGTGAATGAAATAAATTTTTTTAAAAGATTTAATCTTTCTGCATGTTTGAATCATTTATCACCTTATCCGTATCCAGTCTCGTTTCGAGTATTTTATTCACACGCTTTTGTATGCGATCTTCTTCGCTTGTAGCCGCGGCAGTTGACATCATATTTTTTTAGATCTTTAATTTGTTTTATTAGTGAAATTGTTTTAAAATCCTTAGAAAACTCTGAGCAACGTCAACAATTCAGAATTTTGGTAAAATATCCGTCAGCTGTTCTGTTTTGTTTACCTAAATCTTGACATTGCTCAAAGTTGAGATCTAGAAAATTAGTGTCTGAGCAACAGCTGTTTGAGACAGACCAATTAACAAGGTGAACGTGATGTTTACAAATTTCCGTACGATCTTTAAAGAATGTTGAGAAAGTAGGAAAAAAGAGACAAACTGCTGAAATGTGTCAAATCACATGCACTCAATAAAAAATTGTAGCAGATTGTTTTGCAACTTTTGCTTAGAATTTACCATCACCAGTGTAGGTAAATTTTTCTTTGAGAGGAGTCTAAAATTCCCGATCACCTTCTTATCGAGTTCTTCCAGAACTTTAACCAGTGGTTTACAAAAAAGCATTTTCTCAAAGTTCGGTTAATTCTTATCTGTCAGTTAAGTGCTGATTAAGTTAACGGCAAGTTGTGGTTCCGGTTAGCTGCTAACGCTGTGGCCACACGTGATAGTATTGCCATGACAATTGAGAATACGTATATTCTGTCAAATCATTGTCGGCATCCAAGCAATTGTCGATTGTGACGTAGGTGGTCTGACAAAAGCATGGCAATAGCATGACAATGAATGTTATTTCATTATAATTATAATTTTTCTGTGTCGCTGTAACCATCTCTAACCTAAAATTTTTGGCATAATTGAAGATGAATGAAAACACGAAATTTTCCCTTTTTTTTATGCACCAACCACGATTATTTACCTAAATTTCAATACAAACGTCAAATTATTGCCAGCCTATTGTCATGCTGATAACTGCCTGGCAATAGATTGGTAATTGCAAAAGCTAGCTTGTATTGGTGAAAAAGTGTGAGTGTATTGTTATTGTCATGACAAATTTGTGATTGCCGGGTAATCAAAAGAACAGCTGAATAAAGGAGACAATTTTATATTTATTTTACACACTAATTCAAAAACAAGAACTGTTTCTTCATGTGGAGTAAAATTTGGTAATTTATTACGTTTTTTCATTTATTTCATTTTGCGGTACAAAATCACAAAAAAACACAAGACAAATGATATGCAAAAAAACGCACCTATTGTATATTTTACCTTATACTATGTTCACACATTGGCCGAAAAGCCACTTTTCAGCTGAAAACTCTCTTTTCAAAAAAGGTGTTCACACTTGAAAAGCAGCTTTTCATTTGACACACAGTTGTCATATGTTTTGATTATTGCATTTTGTTTCATTTTTGTTAGAAAATAAGATAAACCTATTGAGTACAAGTATACAAAAAAAACAACAGACAGACGAAATGTCAAATATCAGTGACAACTTGGATTTTAGTAAGAGATTTGACTTTACTTAAAAAAAAAGACTTCAAATCAGGGTTGTTTTTTGGCTTTTCAAAGTTTTTTGCTGAAAAGCACACAAAAAGATGCTTTTCCTTTGACAGTTTTTCTATGGCGAAAAACTTAACTTCAGCTGAAAAGCCATTATTGTCCGAAAATCGGGTTTTCGGCCTTAGTGTGAACATAGTATTAGAACGGAAATACTTTGGTCGCATTATACCATTCGTTTTCTATTTTTTTAAGTATTGGAATACATTCGTATAAAAATAGTAATAACTTCTAAGATTATTGTTTACCGTTTATCAACACTGTAAAAAATAAGGCTTGTTTAATAGTTTAGACAGTTCTGCTACGTTGTTATCTTGCTCTAATTCCTTGGTGTTTATTGCGTTTGCTTAAATTTATTTAATTCTTATAACAAGAGTTCAGGATATCGCCCTTACAAATGAGCCATTCCGCATTAGCAAACTTAACAGCTCAGTATACTGATTCTGAAAATGAGGAGGATCACCGTGCAGACGTAAGCCCTGACTCTGGAAACTCGCAAGCTTCGTTGGTTGGCATTTTAAAGCATATTGTGAAATGTGAATAGATTGGTTCTTTTGTTACATATCATTTTAGGTTGTCATACCAAGATCAGTAACGCCTGCACAAACACCTGAAAAGCCACCCCACACCACCAAGACCTCGAATAGAAAAAGAACAAAGAAGGCTCTTCGCTTGGTCAGCTATCAGGATGATACAATCGTATCCGATGATGAAGCGCTTGTACATGTCTCAAGCGAAGAATCCAGCAGTAGCAGTAGTGAAGACGAAAGAGCTCCTACCATGACGTCTACACATTCAATTAATGAACGGCCCACTCCTATGGATGTCACTGACGTCGATACTGAGGGAGCTACTGCTCCCGGCAGTAGCAACGCCAAAACGCCAACACATTCTTATAAAATGGAAAAATCGGAAAAATATGCACACTATGGATTCTCGCTACCGCCCGAGCCCAAAGGAAAGCCCTCTGTTGAGTTGTTGGAAAAAATCCGTCATCTCTACGAAAAGATGGATACCACCAACATGGATATGAATCGTATTATACAAGAACGGAAAGAATTTCGAAATCCTAGCATATACGAGAAACTAATTCAGTTCTGCGACATTAATGAATTCGGCACGAATTATCCGCCCGAAATATACGATCCACTGCAATGGGGCAATGAAAGTTACTACGAGGAGTTGGCACGCGTACAAAAGAATGAAATGGTCAAACGTCAAAAAGAGCGTAAGGACAACGATAAAATCGAGCAAGCCACTGCTTTGGCACGCAAGGTCGAAGAGGAAGCCAAGAAACGGTATGTAGCATATACGTTATTTTTTTTTAATTAGTTTAAATTATTTCTTTTACTAGAAAATCAAAATGGGATCAACCTGCGCCTGTAAAATCACAGGTGATTCCAACAGCTCTCACCACTACGGTAACTGGCACCAAGGGAACTGTTATTTCGGCCTTTGGATCACTTCCCAAAAAACCAGCGCCGTAAAAATACAAAATTACATATATTGATTTGTTTAAGATATAATAATAGTAAATTTTTCTGATTTGTAATGTCGATAGAATCGTCATTATTGAACTTAAGAGCAGCGATTGGTGTTTTATCTTTTTCCAATTTATATTCAAATATAATTTTCGTACTTAAATAGGGGTTAAAATTAAATAGGGGCTATATTAAAATTAAACTTAGTATTCAGACATGTCGGCGGCCGTGGCGCAGTGGGTAGAGAGTAAATAATGCCATTTAAATCTTCTTGAGAACATGCACATTAGCCGTTCGGAGTCGGCATAAAACTATTAAGTTCAGTTTTCAATCAATTGGGTAAAAACATTTAATAACACGCACAACACAATTTGATCATAAGATGTTCGGTCAAAGTCCTTTCAAGGGCTGAAATGGCCAGTTTATTCTTATTATATTCAGACATTTTATCATTTTAATTAAGATTTGATGGCTTCTTTTCAGATATTCAATGGTTTACTCAGGCATAAAGCAATATTTAAAAAAAAAAAAAATAAAAGAAAAATCAATGTGTACTCAAATTAGCCTCAATTTAAATTAACTAAACTCAATTATAGTCCAAGTCAATTTAATAAATCCAAATCCGTCCATCAGTTTCAAATACAAAAGTCCCTTTTATCTCAATTTGTCATGACGAATATTCAAACGCCATAACAAGTTAAACAATTTTGTTCATAAAACAACATAAATTTTATTCATAAAAGTACACATCATGTACAAAATAAAGAAAGAATTGGATGTTTCAAAGAAAAATCGTGAGAATTTCTGAATAACTCAAACTTGTATGCAATATTGTATTTGGTTTAAGAAAACACCAATAAGAAACATAAAAATTATATCAGGAAAAGTTTTGTTCACACAATATGAATCGATGACTTGGACAAACATTCTTCACGCATTTGTCACATCGATTGGAATGAGTCTTTGGCTTCGAAATCTTTGGGCATATATGGCAAAGAAATTATAGAAGTATGAAAATATCACTGTTGTTAAAGTTAGTTTTGAAAATCTTGTTAACAAAACAGGTCATTCAATAAGTCCCTAGGATAAGTAAGAAAAAAACTAAATTTTCATAAAACTCGATTATATTATTCAACATAGTTGCCTTCGAGAGCGATAAAACGAGTATAGCAATTTTCAAACTTTTCGATACCACTTTTATAGTACGATTTCTCTTTCTCGTCAAAATAGGCCTCAGTTTCAGCGATTACTTCATCATTGGACTTGAATTTCTTTCCAGCAAACATTCTCTTGAGATCTGAAAACAGGAAAAAGTCGCTGGGGGCTAAATCTGGAGAATACGGTTGGTAGGTAAGTAATTCGAACCCCAATTCATTCAATTTTGATTTGTGACACGGTGCATTGTCTTGCGATTTCAGCCTTCAATCGATCCAAAAGTGCACAGTAATAGTCGACGTTGATGGTGGTTCCTTTTTGGAGATAGTTGAATTTCTTTCCAGCAAACATTCTCTTGAGATCTGAAAACAGGAAAAAGTCGCTGGGGGCTAAATCTGGAGAATACGGTTGGTAGGTAAGTAATTCGAACCCCAATTCATTCAATTTTGATTTGTGACACGGTGCATTGTCTTGCGATTTCAGCCTTCAATCGATCCAAAAGTGCACAGTAATAGTCGACGTTGATGGTGGTTCCTTTTTGGAGATAGTTGATGAATATTATTTCTTTCGCATCCCAAAATACAGATGCCATCACTTTATAGGCCGACTGTTGTGTCTTTGCTCGCTTTGGATTCGGTTCGTCGACTGCTGTCCACTCAGCTGATTGTGTTTTGGATTCTGGTGTGTAATAGTGAAGCCATGTTTCATCCATTGTCACATATCGACGATAGAATTCGATTATATTGCGGTTTAACAGCGCCAAACACTTCTCTGAAGCATCAATTTGTTGATATTTTTGGTCGACTATGAGTTCACGCGGCACCCACTTTGCACAGAGCTTTCGCATGCCCAAATGATCGTGTAAAATGCTAAAAACACTAACATCTCATATCTTTACAATGTCAGCTAGCTCGTGCACCTTCAATTTGCGATCGTTCATAACCAATTTGTGGATTTTTTTGCTTTTGATGTTTTCTGGAATAACAGCCTCATTTCTATTGCGCTCTGCAATCATTTGTGCTGGTACGACCACGTTTAAATTTAGCAATCCACTTTTCTACCATTTATCTCGATAGACCAGAGTCCGGATAATGTTTATCAAGCCATTGTTTGGTTTCCACTGTATTTTTTTCATCAAAAAGCAATGCTTTATCAAAACTCGAAATTCACTTTTTTCCATTTTTTTTTTCAATAATAAAAGTTGCTATACAAAATGCTATAGCTCACGAATCAATAGTCAGTTGTCAAATTTATATACGTATCGTTTGATCGTATCGTTTTGGACGTTACAATGCAAAAAACATAAAAATTGAGTTAATTACACAGCAACACTCGTGTTATCATGATCTATGCTGTGTACAATTTTGGTAACGATATCTTCTTTAATTTTTGCAGGAGAGTAAAATTTGTGATTCATTTACCTCAATATAGTTCCGATTAGATCGAATTATATATCGATAATCTCCAGTTTTTTTTTTTTGTCACTTTGTATGGATTAAACAATGTACATTATAGTAGTACTTGTATATTTGATGTTTTGCCAATACTCTCTGAGGTTTGCCATTGTCTGCAGAGAGGTGGCGGCCGTACAGAAGAACTATTTTAATTCAAATAATTTTCTGTCGCTGCTGGGGTTCGAACCCGGGTCTCCAGGTTCGTTGACATAGTGGCCACGCACTTTAACCAACTACGCCACGGACGCCACGTTATATTATACCCCCAAGTTTAAAAACCGTAAAAGGGGTATATTAATTTTGTCACTCCGTTTGTAATGCCCATAAGGAGACATGGTAGGTATAGAAATGTATTATATTCTTGATCAGCATCACCACCCGAGTCGATTTAGCCATTACCGTCTATCTGCCCGTTTGTCTGTGATTATGATTACAGCCGTAATTTTCAAGCTATCATCACGAAATTCGATATTTAAGCTTGTATTTAAAAACAGCTCTTGAAAGCACTTTGACCTAGCTTCTTATGATCAGTTGTGTTGTGCGTGTTATTAAGTTTGTACACAATTGACCGAGAAACGGACCTACAGGCTTAACGCCGACTCCGAACGGCGATGAACGAAATGTTCTTATTCTCAAGAAGCTTTACATGGCATTTTGATTACTCTCTGAGTTTTGCCATTGTCTGCAGAGAGGTGGCGGCCGTACAGAAAAATCATTTTAATTCAAATAATCTTCTGTTGCTGCTGGGATTCGAACCCGGGTCTCCAGGTTCGTTGACATAGCAGCCACGCACTTTAACCAACTACGCCACGGACGCCACAATTTTGCATACGAACTTTGATATATAATATGTCCTCTGTGTAAATTTAACCAAATCGAGTGAAAACCACACCCTCTTCCTACACAAAGTTACTTTAATAAAAAACAAAAGCGAATATTTTCAAAACTATGACAAAAATATTTTTACAAGTAAACATTTTTTTGACCGCTTAAGACTTTGATTCTTCTATTTTGATCTTACTAGTTTTTCTATCAGTTGAAAATAAAGAAAACAGATTTATAGCGATAACTTTTGATCAGAAAGATATATTGGTGTAATTTTTTCACATAAATTATTCTTGGAGCTTGACTATTCTATATAAAGAATAAAAAAACTTTTAAAAAAAATTAGTTTCTTTAAAAAATCACTGGGGTTGGTATATTTATGAGAGATTAATAAAATTTTTCGTAAAACTGAAGCCACTTTTGCTATTAAACGCTATATCATGTTAAAGGTAGTCTAAAGGAAATTTCGAGTTTTTATTATTTTAACAACAAAAACAGTATTTGTACCATTTTTTGAGTTGAAAGTCAATATTTTGGACCTTTTTTAAAAAAAAAGATTAAAATATATACGCTTGTCTAACAGTACATTTCAAATGGTTTTTATTAAGTGCTTGAATTGAATTCATCAACAAAAAAAAAAAATCAATGAAATCTATTCAAACACAATCGCAACGGGCCAGCACTGGCCTCAGTGTACGAGTCGTCTGCAGGCTCAGCCATTACAACCTATTCAAACACAACGAGTTATTTGCATCGAAAGTAAAAGGTAAGAATTTCTGATAGTTTTTTGTTATTCTAAGGAAACGATGTTATTAGAAAAAGACGTTGTACTAAAAGTTTGTGCAATTTTGAAAATAGGTGAATGTTTTTGGTGTCAAAATAAAAGAATTTTTTAATTAATTTGACGAACATTTTCGCTAAAAAAAAGTACGCAAGTCGGTAGATTGCATTTCTTGTAAAGGGCGTGGTCAACACTAAGTATGACATAACCTAAATTACTATTCATATTACTTAAATTTCATTTCTGATTTAGTTTACCGAATTTCAGCTAAATCCGTCAAGCTTCATAGTTTAATCAAAGGAACATTTTACGGTACGCTGATTTCAATTCCATATACGAAGAATACGAAATACGATATACGCAGCATAATGAAGTGACACGAATCACCTTATTAATAAAAAAATTTTTAAAAATAGTGATAATTAAAAAAAAAACTATCATTTTTTTATATCAAATGAAAGGTTGGAGCTTTAAAAATAGAATATATGAATACGATATACGGATTTATCAGTAATAAAAATTAAATATAATATTAAATCGTTTATAAAATTCAATATATTGTTAGATATAAATATTTCATTTTTATATATTCTAAGAGATAATTTAATTATCTCTGAAGGGGGTAAATATACCCAGATGTCGAAAAAAAGGTCATGTTTGTACATTTTTTTTATCGAAACCTAAGGGATATTTTTAAATGAGGGCTTTTAAACCTCAAAATATACACATTCAAGAGTATATTCAGTTTTTTTTTATTAAAAAAAAATTAATATTAAGGTAGATACAGCATTTTTTGTAGATCGCTCTGAAAAAAAGGTGAAAAGCGGTGACCGAAACTGCTCCTCCTAAATTCAGCTGAAACAAAAAAATTAAAAATATTAGCTGCATTCCCGTGGGATTGGATCAGATCAAATCTCAGTGGAACAACTTTAGTTCAACTTTATAACAATTTGGCACCACTGTCTTGAAACAGCTGTTTGATAACAATAGAAATCAATACAAAACAGCATACTTTAGATTTGCCAACTATGTTCGTTTTTGACAAAAAATACATTAAACTTGGCAGCATTTTCAGATCAGAAATAGAGCCAGGAAAAGAGCTGGTTCTAAATTTTGTTTTTGCTTTGTGAATAAAATAGAGCCGCGCTCTAGATCAACGACCACGGGAATGCAGCTATTATTAAACTAGATACTTAAAACTCGTACTTGTCATAGCCGATTTTAAAAATATTGATTTTTCACAAAATGGCGGACTTCCGAACGTAAATTAACGATTTTCGACCAAAAATTCGTCATTATTTTGCCTATAAAAAATGAACTAAGCTACGAAAATAAAATCCTATTACAAGTACGAGATTATTATGAATGAAATAAGCCTGCAAAAAAACCAAAACGATCGGTTCACTGAGTTTCGACAAATCTTGGTCACCGACTTTGAAAACATGGTTTCGAGAAAAACGCGTTTGAAAATAATTGGCAGCACTGCGCGCTCTAGAAGGCAATTAACTCACTAGGCTATAACTTTATTTTTTGAGATATCGACTTGAAATTTTCACCACATATTTTTGAGACTTAAAGCTTTAAAAAACTTTTAAAAAAAAAGTTCGGGGTATATAACTTCCCTTTAAAAAGGTGCTAAAAGATCCATTGGATAATGGAAATGATATACAGTGTGCAGCAAAAGTCATGGTACCCCAGCCGCAGTATAAAATCATTCGTTCTTTCTTAAAAAAATATATCGCAAAAGATATGATTCTTATTTTTATTTAATATATCCATTTATATACTTCAAAAAACCAAAACAATATTTCAAATATTTATGTAAACAAAAATAAAAAAAATTAGAGATCATGTTAACTTCAGTTTTTTGCACAGCAAAAGTCATGGTACCCCTGGTCATAAATAGAGTTACATTTGATTTACCCGATTAAATATTTGTACTAATTGTTGGCAACCCTTAAAGCTTTTGTTTGCTCTCTTTTAAAAATAAAACGGTACTTTCCAAATTTCCAGTCAGCAAAAAAAGTTTTTTATAATTGCAAGAAGGACAGTCAAATTATTTCTTAAAATGTCGAGAAAAGAATTATCAATTGAAGAAAGAAAAATAATAATTAATAACCACGAAATGGGTAAATCTTACTCTGCAATTGCTCAAATTATAAACAGAAGTAAATCAACTGTGCAAAAAGTTATTAATCGGTTCAAAAGAGATAACGTTATTGAAAATAAACCACGAACAGGCCGTCCACCAAAGCTCAATAAAAGAGAAGAACGAAAAATTGAAGCCATTGTAAAGAAAGATCCATTTACAAGTGCACCTAAAATAGCAACAGAGTTGAAAGAATCATTTGGGAAAGATGTTTCTGCAGATACGGTGCGTAGGTTCATCAAGAAGGCTGGGTACAATGCTAGCACTGCTCGTAAGAAGCCGCACGTTAGTGAAATAAATAGAAAAAAAAACGCATTGACTTCGCCAAAGAATATATAAATAAAGGAAATGATTTTTGGGAGAATGTAATTTTCTCCGACGAATCAAAATTTAACATTTTTGGATCGCACGGACGCGTATTAGTGTGGCGGAAGAAGTGCGAAGAGCTTAATCCAAAAAATACACGGAAAACTGTGAAGCATGGAGGAGGTGGAGTCATGGTATGGGGTTGCATGTCTGCAGAAGGTGTTGGCAATTAAGTGTTCATTGAGGAGACGATGAACAAAACGGTTTATATGAATATTCTTAAAGAAAATCTGAACCAAAGTGCTGAAAAACTAAATATTCGTGAAAACTATTACTTTCAACAGGACAATGATCCTAAGCACACCGCTGCAGACGTTAAGATGTGGATCGCATACAATACACCACACATGCTAAAAACTCCTCCTCAAAGTCCAGATCTAAACCCTATTGAGCACTTGTGTGATCATTTAGAAAAACGTATTCGAAATCATACTATTTCGAATAAAACACAGCTTAAAGAAATACTTTTGAATGAATGGGGTAAAATATCCGAAGATTACACTAAAAAACTTGTGCACTCAATGCCGAACAGATTAAATGAAGTTCTCAGACTAAAGGGATATCCTACTAAGTATTAGGTTAGCAAATTTAAGTCAAGAATCGTAAAATTAATATAAAAATTTAAATATTTTTCCAGGGGTACCATGACTTTTGCTGGGCAAAAAACTAAAGTTATCGTGATCTCTAATTTTTTTATTTTTGTTTACATAAATATTTGAAATATTGTTTTGGTTTTTTGTAGTATATAAATGGATATATTAAATAAAAATAAGAATCATATCTTTTGCGATATATTTTTTTAAGAAAGAACGAATGATTTTATACTGCGGCTGGGGTACCATGACTTTTGCTGCACACTGTAGATGCTTATATGAACAGATCTTGTAGTAAAAAAAATAAATTGAAAAATTGATAATTTGACAAATTATTTGTTGTTCTCTACCATAAAACACTTTTGAATCGCCGTTAAATCGTGTCACACGTCACAAGAAATATTGCTGGCTTCCGTGTAGCATAATCGGTACAATGTAGTTTTTGGTTCGAGACATTTCCCAGCAGCAGTTCCCTTGAAGTGAACAGTTGACTTAATCAAACAAAATCATTACAGGAACGCATCAACTTTTCATATCTTCTTTATATTCTTCTACACGTACAACTGTCAAACATACGTTACAAATTGTGTTCTAAAGTTGGCAGCACTGCTCACCTCGTTTATGTTCGTCGTCCGTTGTGAACCTCGTTCGTTGGTCGGTTGAATTATTTGGTCGCTTTGGTGATGTGTTTAATTTTTAATTTCGGTTTATAATTTTTTAATTTTTTCTACCTGAGATCGTATAAAAAAGTGAACAAAAACAAGTGCAAGGTTTGACTAAATTTGTGTGTAGATATAAATGACCAACATATTGCACGCCACTACGTGCCAATACAATTAAAAAGCGCGTTAAAAAAGTAAACTCTAAATTTGCAAAGTGAATAAATTAAGAAATAATTTTTAAAAATATATATAAAAAAAGAGGTTGAAAGAGGAATCGAAAAATCTTCATTTTGATCATCGGTGTTTAGATCGATCAACTGAAGAAAGATAAAAGTACGAAACTGTGTGTGTTTGCAAGTGTGTGTCCGTCAGTGCTGTCGTTTAAAAAACAGAAGAAGCAATAAAAGCAAAACAATAGATGTAAAGTTCAACAGCAAGTGTTTCAAGAGGAAGAACCACAGCGAAGAAGGAAGTTAAACAGCAGGCAAAATTTCTGCACTAACAACGGACTTGAATGGAATGGATTGTATCTAGTTTTAAATTGTTGCAATTAATGGAAAAGGAAAAAAAAATTTACCAAGCATTTACTGAACAATAGCCAAACAATAGACTTTGCCAAAGCAGCGGAGCGTTAACGAAATAAGGTAAATCAACGTTATTTTTGTTTGTAAAGTTTTTAGTGTTAATCAGCCATTAAAGTTTGCCAAGCGCACACGAACAATTTTAGCTCGAGCTGTCTACAGCAGCAAATAAAAAACCCCAGAACAACTGAAGCAACACCAACTAGTTATTGACAGTTGGATTTTTTATATGCAGCACCAATAACAGCAACAACAATAACAGCAACTTGATTTATAAATTTCTAAACTATAAATAAATCTCATGACTGTCGTCATTTCAGCTGCTTTCAGTGATGCTGCACGTATCCACCAAGTCTGTCGTCATTTGCAGTCATTCTGGAACTGCATCGGAATTGAATTGGAATTTTTCAACAATTTTTTTCTCACTTGCTGCTGCAGTCATTGCATTTTCTTCCAAAGCACTTCGCAAATCAAAAAACATAATTTTTAATTTCCTTGCTATTTGATACAGCTGATGTTGTTGGACGTGGGTTTTCAGAATATTACAATTTTATTGAATATATTTTGCATTTCTTTGACGAATCGTCAACCTATGTTAGCACGCCAGACGCTAAGCAGTTTGACAGTTATTTTTATTCGCAATATTTTTAAATCGATTGATTTATTTCATATTAATTCAACCTGTTCTTGTTTTCCATATCATTTTGAGTTTGTTATGGAACAAGTTTTTATTTATATGAATAAGTTCAACTATATAACTGACTTTATCCCACAAAGCAATGCGCACGCATTTATATGGGACAGTCCCTAAGTGATTGTTAAGAAAATAAGAAAATTAAAGATTTCAGGTACTGTCTAATTGACTTGGAACCAGGGTACGGAAAGGTCCGCTCATGTACGCACACTACAACGTGCATACCTCGAGTATCTTTTAAAACGTACCTTTAATTACGTACCTTTAATTACGTACCTTTAAATACGTACCTTTAATTAAACTATAACATACAAGAAGGCAAGAGAGCTTTAAGAGTTTCAAAGACCTAACTTTATCGATACATTATACTGGTGGAACCTTTTGGTCATCGATTAAATCATCGATAAAAGAATGAATAGAATCCATAAAACTTCCAATAACTCACCTTTGAGCTAAGTTATCCTTTGAGCTACTCTACCCTGTTTTTATATTGCCCTGTGATGCTTACGGCTCATTGACATGTGCGGCTTACGAACTGACTCATGACCATTAAAATCATCTGCGTTCTCGTCCATGAGCGCGTACGTTAATGTAGGTACTTGGAATGAGATCTCATTTCTGAAATTCACCAAAAAAATTCTCACAAAGTCTAGTTAACGAGAGCACAAGGAAATATTTTATTTCTCAACCTAATCTATTAGATACGTACATTTAGTCCAGCGTTTTTCCAATTTTCTTATTTCTTCCAAATAA
The DNA here is from genome assembly GCA_943735915.1 of Pherbina coryleti. Classification (NCBI taxonomy): domain Eukaryota; kingdom Metazoa; phylum Arthropoda; class Insecta; order Diptera; family Sciomyzidae; genus Pherbina; species Pherbina coryleti. The sequence continues at coordinate 17,200,249 of OX030950.1, read as the reverse complement.
TAGGTTTTATCAAGATCCTCAAAATAGGAGTTTGTTTTAGAAATGACTTGTTCACCACCGAGCCTTTTTTCAGGTTTGGAGAATATGCTGGATGGTGTAAGAGTTCGTATCCTAATTTATGAATTTTTGCCATGATGACTACAACCGTGTGTGCTAATGTGTTGTCATGGTATAGGAGCACTATTTTCTTAACCAAATTCAGTGCAACAGTCACTTTCTAAGGTAATAGATGTGTCGCCATGATCTTTTTGGTTAACAGACCCTACTTGGCCTTCTTTGGTGCTTTTTCACCCAGAGAAGTCCACTGCTTTGACTGTTCCTTGTTTTCTGGTGAGTTGTGATATACAGTGCTGCTCAAAACATTTGCAACCACACCATCTTTTGGCCAAACATTGCAATTTTGATGAAAATTAAAATGCAAAAACAAATATTTAAATGCAAATTTATTCTTCATTAATTCACTTTGAAGAATTATATGAGATCAATCATTTATTGCCAACATTGTTTTGATAATATATGAAATAAGTTAACAATTCTTGTTTAGCTGTGCTCAAAACATTTGCAACCTACACTAAGTGTCCAAGTGGTATTGAAGAAAATATGAATTTTTGCTAATAATTGATAGCGTAACCGCGACGTTTTATGACCTCAGCACATCTTCTTGGCATAGAATGAACCAAATTGTCTAGACTTTCACCTTTTGGCCTTCGCACGAAACACCGTCCATCCGAACCGTGTAAATTAAATTTTGTTTCGTCAGAAAATAGAACACATTTCCACTTTTGAAGAGACCATTTAAGATATTTTCTAGCAAACTGGAGACGAGCTAACCTATTTTTCTTTGAAATGAATGGTTTTTTAACGGTTTTGTAAGCTCGAAGTCCAGCTTCCACTGCTCTGCGCCTAATCGTTTGCGCTGATATTTCCAGTTTAAACGTATTTTTTATTTCTTTGGAGGAAATTTGAGGGAATTGTTGTATTATTCTTTTAATTTTGCGATCCTCTTTTGGTGTTGTCTTCCGTTTTCTTCCGCCTCTATGAATAGTTTCGGTGTTTCTACTATTTAAAACACGAGACACAGTTGATTTGTGCACGTTATATTTTTTGGAAATGTCTATTTGGGATACACCTGCCTTATAATCGCTAATAATTTGCTTCTTAACGTGTTGATTATATTTATTGCCACCCATTTTGTCGAATTTATACAAAAATATAGCACATGGGTCCGTACCGATCACTTTGTGACGAAATTATAAAATAAACTGCCTTAAACTGCTTGGATGCTCTTTCTTTACGTTAATCTGTTCCACTTTTAAACTGACATTCTAATTCCCGATATAAAATTACGAAAATCAGCATCATCAGTACTTATTTATTTATTGGTTCTTTTGTTATAAATAAGCCCATTGGCCAACTAACATGTTAAAAAGCATATTTTATTCGAGTAAACTTAAAAACTACATAAAACCTATGTACCTAAGAACACAACACTAATGTTTTTTAAAAACTATCCCGGAGCCAACGTGATCAATGGATCACGCTATCTAGAAATTATTCAGGTCTGGTTGCTGCCTGGTTTATTCTTTCAACGGTTGACAAAGAAGTTATCAACCAATATGGCTGTTGCGTACAGCAAAAAAAAAAAACAAACAACAACAATAAAGTCGTGTCAATCGGACCAATGCAATATGCGAAATTTAAAAATTCCCGTTACTTTTTGAACACACCTCGAATTCAAAATGTTCTTATAACCTTTTAAAGCTGATAAGGTGAATTCTCTACCTGAAGTAGGACAAAAATTTATTCGCAATTTTCTAAATCTATTCCTCCATTATTCAATCCTTCTTTGTAACATTTTTTATGAAAACTTGATGTGACAGATGGGGTTACATCTTTGCGTGACCAACGCTTTCAAGGTGTTCATTTCTTCTCACCCGTTAGAAAAAAAAACTAATTGAATAAATTATGAAAAAGTACATTACAATCGCTTGCCATAGCGATGAGCACCTTTAAGTGCCTTAAAACAATAACAACAACAATCATACTTTAGTAGTTAGTTGCTTGTGTTTAAATTATTCTGTATAACTTGCGCGCCCCCCGATGCGCAGATACACTCAAAAAATCATTTTCAATTTAAATCCAGCAACTATTGCAATTTAAACAATTTATGATGACATGAGATGTACATTGTTCTACGTAATAAATTGAAACTATTTATTTCTAGAAACTATGCATCGACAGACATCAGTAGTTTCAGTGCTTAGCCTGAATTGCTGCTTTGCCAGGCTAAAACGGTGGCTGGCAGTTGATCGATGGTGATGAACTAAGACATAAAAACAGTTGCCTCTGCCCGAGCTAGTTTAGGGCAGACTAGTTTCGAAACATTGCAGCTATATTTTGTAGCTTTTAGCACAATCTTAAAACGGTTCTCTTTTCAATTCATCATCTTAAAATTTACAGTCTTTCCTGTTTGTTTTAGCTTAACGCGTTATCTTGTCTAGTTGCAGCAAGTGCTGCTCTTCCAACTGTGCTGCTTCTTTGAAGTTCTTATCAGCTGCTTTTGGCGCTTGAGCTGGTACAAAAGTTACTATCTGTTGTTGTTGTTGATGTTGTTGTTTTTATTGTTATTTTTATTTTCATTTTCATTTTTATTTTTATTTCTATTTTTATTTTTATTTTTATTTTTATTTTTATTTACAGCCTAGCCACTTTTGTTATTATTAATATTATTTATCACTGCAGGAAATACTAATTTTTATACTTATGCTCTCTCATTTCAGACTTCATCACTTCAATCAATGCAACTTTGTTTGGCTTTCTCTGAAGTATATTCCAGAGAATTGTTAAAATTTTCTACGCCTTCACCCACCTTTGGATAATAACGTAAAATCATCACTTTCTCACTGTTTATCGCTTGCGTAGATAACTGTTACCCTACAAACGACGTAAAAATTTTCGTTTAAAGTAGCTTTTATTCCAATTTGTTTTGTGCAATTCTCTCTTGTGCTGTGGTTTTATTGTTGGTTACATCAGTTTATCTTCTATATATTTTTTTTTTGGTTTTTTGTTTTTGTTCACTTAGTGTAAAACGGTTGTGATTTGCAAAGAACTAAAATAACTTATCGTATACGATATTCTTCGATAGCTATATTAAGAATATTTTATTGACAGTGTCTTGGATATATTTGGAACACTACTCAGTTGTCGTGGTTTTGAAAAAATAGTGATTTTATTTATTACCAGAAACAATCCACTGAATTAATATCAGCATCATGGCGGATTCATATTATCAGGTAACTTATTAAATAATGTTTAAATACTAGTAACCAATGAAAAAAAATTAACACTACGTTTACTTTGTGAATCGTTGCCTATCATTACGTAGTATTCATTTAGTTTGTGAACGCGAGATCAATTTTCGGGTTATATAAAATGCGCCACTGTTGATATTCTGTCCTTTTTTGTTTAAAAATTTCATCTAAACTGTTATATTCTTATCATTTCGTGCGATTTTTATCAAGCCCTTTAAGTGCTATTAAATTATTTTACAGATTTGTTAAAAATTAATTTTATTTTTAATGTTGGTCGGATAAATCGGTAGACAATTTTATGCACCATTTCAGTCGACGGACAGAATATCTAGAATCTTACAAAAATGCCATCGGTTTTTGGATTCTCCAAAAAGTTGAACAATTTTTAAATTTCCAAATTTTTAGAGATGAAAAATTCTCCTCTGAACTTGAACGCTTCATAAAATGTCAATGTCTCCTTTTCCATTTTTAATTTTCATAGTAAACTTCTCAGCGAGAATTTGAGTTCGAAATATACTAATTTGTTTGGGGGTTTTTTCCAACTTTCCAACAAACTAAACGAATTTAAAACGAACTCGAAACGAATTCGTTTGGTGATACAAATACGTTGTCTGAATATTAAGGGTGTATTAACAAGAAATAAAGGGTTATAAAGGCGTGTTATTTAATAGCTGGTCACTAGGCGGTTTTGAAAGATATGTTCCTTATATAATCTTCATGTGTCTACTTTATAATCCAATAAGATTAAGAGATATCTAAATAATTGTTCGTTTTATGAAAAAAAAGCAAATAAATCCTAGACGAGCGAAGTCGACCCGGCCAGTCATCGATCGCAGCACGCACGACATGCATAGGCAACTTCTTCATTGTTCGGACAAGAGCACGCTTTAGAGACTCGATATTTGGGTGTCAAGTACCGCAAGCTATACCCTCTAACACGGGCCACAATTTGTAATCCAATGGGTTCAGGTCTGGGTTAGCCGCTGGCCAATGATCCGTGGCCCAGTACGGATCATTACTGGCCCAGTAAGCCCAGTACATTGTTTTTGAGCCACATTTGAGTCAATTTAGCCTTATGAGCCGGAGCAGAATCTCCAGGGCTTGTTTTGGAATAATATCGTGTTAAGAGGCTTCACAACCAATTCCAAAACATCGGATTCATACACTTTCGCCGAAGTTTTGATTTCTTTTTCACAAAAATGGAGCTTGGTGACCCCATCATAGACGACTTCCCACCAAACCATCACAGAAGCTGGGTGGTGACCTCTCTGAACTTTCGGAACGAGTTCTCCTGCATGTAATGATGATAGAGCACACACTCTATCATTGTGTTTATTGAACGATTCCTCTAGGGTGAACATTTTTTCGCCAGTAAACAGAATTCGTCTGTGGGCATTATCCGCGTGCTTGAGAAGTAACGCTTTCTATTTTCGCTTACGTGAGAATGTGCCCGATGTGCTTTTTGTATGCTTTGAGCCCCAAGTCATATTTAAGAATACTAGAGATTGATTGCGGCGAGATATTCATTTCCCGCGACAAGATTTTCTGCTTTCGCAGCGGTTTTCCCTTGCTTCAAGACTTCACCGCCTTGATGGCTCGTTGTGTTCTTACAACACACGGATGGCAGGATTTTAGACAGTCGATTATTCCACCAGTATCCACAAACAACTTCACAGTACGATACACAAAATTATGAGTGACTCCGAGTGGTCGCAAGGTTCGAAAGATATCGCCTCTTTCCATGCCATATTTTTTAACAACATGGTTTTCGAGCGAGCCCCATTCCATGATTATAAACAACTACCGCCGAAAACTTGTATTTTCAACGACACATAAATGCTAAATGTCAAATAGACGTCAAAACGAAGCGAGTGCGTTCAGTAGTTTCCTCACAGTGAGCACGTTCACAGTCGTGTACCAAAACATGAGAGTACTAAGTATATAATTTAAGTGCGAGTAGTGATACTATTAATTACAATTAAATAAAGAATAATAGATCTAACAAAGTAATAAAAAGAGTAGAAACTTAATAATATTTAAATTAATAAATGAAAATAAATAACTGGCCATTTCAGCCCTTGAAAGGACTTTGACCTAGCTTCTTATGATCAATTGTGTTGTGCGTGTTATTAAGTTTGTACACAATTGACCGAGAACCGGACCTACATGTTTAACGCCGACTCCGAATGGCGATGAACGGAATGCTCTTATTCTCAAAAAGCTTTACATGGCATTTTAATTACTCTCCGAGGTTTGCCATTGTCTGCAGAGAGGTGGCGGCCGTACAGAAAAATTATTTTAATTCAAATAATTTTCTATCGCTGCTGGGGTTCGAACCCGGGTCTCCGAGTTCGTTGACATAGACTTTAACTAACTACGCCACGGATGCCACTATATTTAAATTAAATTACATAATAAAACTTAAGTATAGATTAGAATCAGCTTTCTCTAAAATAAACTCAATACGAACGACGATTTGGATCCGACATCAATCAAAGTCAGGATAAGTTGACAAACCAACAATTAATTAATTACTCAAATGACAAATACGATTTCTTTTAAAGACTTTACTGGTAGTAGAGAAACTCTTACAATTTCTGCGCATACCATTCCAGAATCTGGCTGGCGCATCCAGAATCTGGCTGTTTTGATAAAAATGATCTTTCAAATTGTGACGAGGAGATTTTTAAGGTAAACAATCTGAGGGCTTCGAGAAGAGCGGGAGAGAGAATATGAAGTTTTATGTAGAAAACTGCACGTGGCGTTAGATTCTTTGCATATAATGTACACTAAGGTGGGTCACCTCCTATGGGAGAAAAAAAATTTACAGCGTCACTACCTCATTTGAAAACCTACTATTGAGTGGGTTTTAATTAGATACAAATTTTTTCCTAGGTGGTCTCTATTAACTCAATAAAATTAATAAATGTGGCGACACTGCTAACTTTTTTGGTAACCCACCTTGTACACCTACCTATGTTCACACCCATGAGCTAATACAAAATAGTACATCTTGGATATAGGTTCTTCGAAGATTCAATAGCTCCTTTGAAAATAAGCAAATCCTGTTAATTTTTGTTACCTCTACGACACATTGCAGCACCACGCAAGCACATCACAGCACAATTTTCGAAAAACATTTTTCATTATTTTGAAACTTTATTTTAAAAAGAAATTAATGGCATAGCTAACTTCACGTAAACAGGAAAACTATTAAAATGCATTTTTTAATATTTAGAATGTTATTATTAATATTTTGGAATGTGTGAAATTTTGCAAAATTAAATGCTTTTCGTCTCTAAAGTGTTGGCCCCTAAAATATTACAAGTGCTTCGTGGTGGGACAGTGGGGGTAGTCCCACTTTGGGCAACACTGCTCTTGATTGCAAAGCTTAAAGAACGAAACCTTTTGAGAGTATCGCAAATGGTGCATTGTCTTGACTTTCCTTTGTTTGTATTTCGAATTTTCTTTCTTCGCATTTTTCGCAAGTAATTTCGGCGGCCATGTCAATTTGCTTGGTGTCAAATTAGGGTGGGTTTTGTTACACCCAAAAAATTCCGGCCGGCTTATGCTGTACCATAACCGTTTTACCACCATCTAAAGCTCAACTCTTATGAAATTCCAGACGTTCCATTATTTCGTGTTTTCGCCTTCTTTCTTTCTTCACTGCTACCTACCGGCTTAGCTGAAAGTGCTTCCTTCTGCTAACTTTGTTTATTTTCCACACACTTTGCTGTTGTTGTTGTTGTTGTTGTTGTTGTTGTTGGTGTTGTTGTTGTTGTTGTTGTTGTTGTTGTTGTTATTATTGTTGTTGTTGTTGTTGTTGTTGTTGTTGTTGTTGTTGTTGTTGTTGTTGTTGTTGTTGTTGTTGTTGTTGTTGTTGTTGTTGTTGTTGTTGTTGTTGTTGTTGTTGTTGTTGTTGTTGTTGTTGTTGTTATTGTTGTTGTTGTTGTTGTTTTGCTCTTACTTCTTGTTTGTCATTGTTATGAGTTAAGAATGATGTGACCAGTGGTGCGTTTAAAACCTTTGATCCCTTAGCCTTCTTCCATCAACAGCCATGAATTGAGAGGCAAAATTTGTATGCTTATCATCATCGTTATTATAATAATGCTATAATTTTTTATAGCTAGTTTATTTAAATTATTTATAGGCATTCTTCCTTTGACTTGCAACGATTGATAACAACAGTTCAATACCCTGGTGATGATTCATTCACCTTGATTGCAGTGTTCAGACTTGTGTTGGCCGAAGCTTTGATTTTCCTATAGGGACCAATATTAAAAATGTCCCTAATGCGGGGATTACTCATCGTGTGCGTATACGTGATTTTTTTTAATTTTTTTTTCTCTTTACTGCACCTACACAAAAACACAACAACAACAACCACAACAACCGCAACAGCTACCTTCTAGTCATTGTCACATAAATGCTTTTACGACACAGCGTGTATGTTTTTGTTTATTGCATTTTAGATATTTTATTTTTATCGAAATTTCGGGTGTCTGTTCGAATTGGCCGTCATGCTTTATTGGCCTTTTTTTCATGTTGCCATCAATGTCGTGCCGAACACTTGGAGAACAAGTTAAGCAGTTATGTTTTGAGCAATTTTTTCAAGTTACTCTTATTTAAAGCAAAAACATTTAAAAGAACTACTACATTAGCTATATATCCAGATATTCCGTGAAATTTAACAATTATTCAATTCTTGTTTTAACATCACACTCTAAATAAAATAATAGAGGTCATTTCTCAAAAAATCTATTTCGGCTTTTAAGTAAAAAAAAAACTGAACATTTTTTAATTTCTCTACGGCCCATTGCAGCTCAACCCACATCACACAGTATAATATCCGAATTTCTGGAAAAAGTTAATGGCGGAGCTAAATTCACATAAAAAGGAAAATATCATCAAACTCATGCCATTTCAATGGAGACATTTTGCAATTTTTAACTATTTTCCTCACATTGAAATATAAAACAATTTCATTCTTCTAAATCAATTGCTTTTATCTATTTATAACCCAACAATGTTGCAATTAATTTAGTGCCACATAAATTCAAATGAATTAACATTTAAAACTGCCTTCAACATGTATTTGGAGCAAATTAATACCGCATAAATTGAATAGTTTCTGCGTAAACTATAAATAAACAACTCAAACTAGGTCTGACAGATGCAGCAACGACTGCCTCCTCTTTCGATTCGAGTCTACGTTATATTCTGCATCTGATTGTTGTTAGTTATTCACTTCGTATTTATGTATATCTTGAGCATGAGGCACATCATGCTGCTCAGCTGAAATTTTGAACTCAATAAATATCTGTTTTAACGGGATATTTGCAGTTATATTCTATCGACAATATTTACTAATAATATTCTTTTTCTTGCGATGCGTTTTGTGGCAGCAGCTGGTAAATTGTATCGATGCGGAAGCTTCTTAAATATATCAGTTCTATGCAATTTTGACTATGTTGCGTTTATAATTTAAATACTAGAAATAAGTTTCTTAAATCTAATCACAGTTCAATTAATATTTTTAGAACTAGCACTAAGTATAATGAATCATTTAAACAGTCTATCCGCAATAAATGTGTGTGAATCATGCTCTTCTCTTTCGTATTGGAGATGCTTGCTTATATTGTTAATACTCTTCGGCAACTTCGTTAGCATAGACTGAGATCGGTGGCATCTCTTTGATTGAAATGTCACATTTTTTACTTAAATAAAATACTCCCAGGATCAAAGAACTAAATAATATGATTAGACTAAATGATGTTCAAAAACTAAATGTGTCTAAACGGATTTTTTCGGAAAATTTTCTGAGTAAAACTGTCTCAAACCATGATTTTCAATACTATTGTAACAGTGAAGAGTTTATTTTCTAGTTTCTCTGGATAACTTAAACTTAACTTAGTATTCTAAAATCATCCGTGTCCTTATTCTTATCCCTTTGCTTTCCTACTTTTCTAAATCCTAATCCTTCATATATTCGTTCTAATCTAAATTCTAGTTTTAATTCACAGCGAAATTCCTTTTTTTGCTTTTCTTTTTCTTTCTCTTTTTCCTTTACCTCTTCATTTTCTTTTTGTTTTTGTTTTTTTTATTTCTTTTTTATTTCGTTTTTTACTAGTGTCGCCTTGGTCGAAATTCGACCATTTAAAATTTGTTTTTTTTTTTGTATTTTTATTGAAAATATTTTTTTTCTTTCTCCACTCATGTGGAAATATAACCGAACTCATACCGAACCATACCCACCACCGGCAGGAAACCACAATATAATAACTCCATTCTGAGTTTCCATGTTCTGTGACTTTTACTTCCAAAGCTGTTCGATATTATAAACTGTGCTTGTATGGGCGGAGCCACACCCCCTTGTTAAATTCAGTACTAGTTTTCTAGCAGTAGTTTCCTAGTTGACATCACCAAGCGATAGCTCTAGTCTGAGTTTCAATGTTCTGTGACTTTCACTTCCAAAGCTATTCGATAGCAAAAAATGGGCAGAGCCACAGACCCTTGTCCAATGCGTGCTACGGGTTTCTAGTAGATGGATATCACTAAGTGGCAACTCCATATTGAGTTTCATTGTTATACGGCATTTAATTCCTTATTAAGGTAAGATATTAAGATTCGAAATACTAAGATATTAAGATATTCGAAAGAAGAACTTTGAATTATATGGGTGGTGCCACGCCTCCTTGTCTTATGCTCGTTCAATTTTTCGAGTCGAAGAACACGAATAAATAGGAAGTACCTACTGATTTTCATTGATTTGTGACTTATAGTTCAAAAGTTATACGAAAATTTGGGCTGATGAAAAGTGCCACGCCCCTCTTTCAATGCCCATAAAATGTAACTAGTGGAATGGTATGTGTGATTAGAGGTCGAATACCGATTTCCGAGGCTGTGTGACCTATAACTCTAAAGCTATTCGATATCGCAAATTTGGGTTGTATAGGATGTGCCATGCCCACCATAGATATTCGGTGCACTCCTTCTCCTTACTCTTTTTAATTTAAAAAAAGAATTATCAAAATCGGTTGAGAAACACGGGAGAAAATGGGAGATTCTTATTTTGATTTTTATTTTCATTTTTGTTTTTGTTTTTCTTTTGCATTTCCTTGCACCAATCGACTAACCTTTTTTTGAACAACCGTCAAATGATTGGGTATCCAATGAGAAAAAATCTTCCTGACGACTAAACGCTCATGTAAAATCAAATATATACTGGTTTCACCAATGCCCAAGAATAAATTCATCTCACGGTATGTCACATGCCGGTCTGCTTCCTATAGTTCATGCACAGCATCGGTGTTTTCAGTCACAACAGCGGTTCTTGGACGACCTTTACGAAATGCGTGTTGGAGAGAATGACGACCATGCTCGAACTCATTGAACCAGCGTTTTACAGTCGCTGGGCGTGGAGCTTCTTCACCAAAAGTCGAACTTAGTTGATCGATGCATTCTTTTCTTGCCAATTCGCGTTGAAAATCGTAAAATCATTACCCGTTGACCTTCAAGTCACGTGTTAATTCAATTCTTTTGCTGAAATACAATTTTCAAACCACTGTAAACAATAAGCGCATACACATATGTAGACCAAAACGTTGTGAGTACGTTTATGCTAGAAAATGTCAAACTTTCGAATGGGACTGTTAAAATGCATCTAGCAATGCTTAGTGTTGACGAGGCGCATGACATAAAAGGCAGCCCACGTATGATAGTATGTTCAATTATATCTATTATACCCATGGGTGTGTTCAATGTTGGGGCAATATTTATGTGTCCCTACGAAGTAAAAAAAAAAAATAAAAGAAATGCATTTGTGATATGCAAGAAAACAGTGGGTAGATTGGGATTACAACCTAAGGTTACTCAATGGCTCTATACAGCGGTTATAAGACAGATATTGTACTGTTCTATAGTTTGGTGGCCAGCACTTAAGGGGGGGTAAGGTTTGTTTCGTCTAAAAACTACATTTTTTCATGAATTTTTTTTGAAAAAACTATAACAGTAGGTTTATTTTACATATAATTATATAAAAGTACAACATTTTAAGAATATTTAAAAAAATTTTTGTTACAAAATAGAGAGAAATAACGGATTTATTGAAGATCTCCACAGGTGCCTCGAAAAAAAGTCTTTGTGCGGTGACCAGCCTACAGCATCACTGGATCATCTGAAACCAAAAAATCAAAATGCTTTCTTTAGTTTATTACTTTATCTCTCCAGTGACGTCGAGTTTTTTTAATTTTTCAATTTTTCAATTTATGGCACCATTTCGAAGCTAAAATGACGATTTTTGACGAAAAACAATCTACTTATTTGTTATTGTAAAATTGTTAGTATTTAAAAAATTAAAAAAAAACTCGGCGTCACTAGAGAGCTACTTATATGTAGAATGTGTGTACAAAATTTCAAAACGATCGGTTCAGTAGTTTTTTTCTGTAGGCTGGTCACCGACTTTAAAAATGACATGTTTGGGAAAATCGATTTAAAGTTTTGTACACTAAGCAACCCTTAGTTAGAGGTACGGTCATTCAACCTACTGTAACTTCGTTAGTTTTGCTCCGAATGACCTAAAACTTTAATACAATATTCTTCAGATGCTGTACTTTCAGAAACAAAAATAAAAAAAAAATGGAAAAAAAGTTGTCAAACCTTACCCCCCCCCCCTTAAAAGACAAACACACCTCAATATAGTTCGCAAAGTGCAACGGTCAGCTCAGCTGTGCATTAGCGGAGCGCTGAGAACTCTTCCAACGGACGCACTCGACATTATGCTCCACCTCACACCACTAGAATCCTTACTAAACAGATGGCTACAAACACAGCAATCCGTCTAGAAGCAACTTCCCAGGTTCAATAGGACACTCTAACGTAAACTTCTTCCTCCAATACCTAAGACCGTAGACTACATTACGCAAAAACTTCTATTCCACAAAAAGTTTGATGTATCAATTCCCTCCAGAAATGAATGGGAGCTTGAAAATCCTCCACCAAACAATGCCACTGAAATCTACACTGATGGATCAAAATTAGATGACAAAGTAGGGGGAGGAGTCTACTCTGAATCACTAAACATCAACCTTGCCTTTAGGCTCCCCGAGCACTGCAGTGTCTTCCAAGCGGAAGTTATTGCTATACACGAAGCCGTTACTTGGCTTCAGATTAATGATATATCAACTAGAGATATTTGTATTCTATCTGATAGTCAAGCCGCTTTGAAAGCCCTGGAATCTGTTCTAACAATATCTAAAACTGTCCTACGCTGCCGCAGATCTCTTAATGAGGTTTCAGAGCAGCTCAATATAATTCTATGTTGGATCCCCGGACATGAGACTTCCCAGGAAACTGCAAAGCAGACGAACTCGCTCGAAACGGTACCACCAAATCCTTATCGACAGATAAGGAACAAATTGGAATACCTCTCGCCACATGTAAATTACGTACAAATGCACTATCCCTTGAAAGTACCCACATTAGGTGGTCTACGGGTAGCAAATGACATATGGCGCGTCAAGTTTGGCCAACCCTGAACTTAAAACGCTCAAAGGAACTAATTTCCCTTAGAAGGGACCAAATAAATATTGTCATAGGCGTTCTAACAGGACACTGCCTAATTGGAAACCATGCCCGAAGACTAAAAATCCTCCATAACAACTTCTGCAAAAACTGCATTGACGAAGAGGAGGCAGAACCCACAACAAATTCTCTCTGCACATGCCCAGCGCTGGCCAGAAAACGCCACCTTTTCCTAGGTAACTGGTTCCACAGTGACCAAGACGAGCTCTCAAAATCTTCGGTCTACCGAAAACTAAGCTTTATTAATAGCTCCAACTGGTTCAGATAGAGTGGAAAATAATTAACCCCTGGTACCCCAACGGGCCTAATTGGCCTAAGTGTGTCTTATAAGAGACAGCCGCGTCAACCTAACCTAACCTAACCTAACTTTTTTTTGTGGTCCGCCCATATTGTTTTACAGGTTGTAGACGATTTTATTGACGTTAGGTTCGAGTTTGTCATCCCAAGGAAAGCTATAAACACGACGGGGAACTGCGTCCAGGGAACTGTTTTTTAAGTAGAAGGTTTCTGTGCATAAATTGAAATGACATTTTTTTTTTTTTTTTAGCCAAGGATTTCAGGTGCTTAACCTATTCAGTCAAGATTGCCTTGGTTAGAAAATTGGGTTGATAGATTAGTGGGAAAGAAGGAAGAATCAAGCGAAAAATGTGTTGAATGTTCTTAACGTGTAGGAAAGCTGTAGTAATATCTAAATTTTAATCTGAGGCAAGTGTCATGCCTTTATCAATTTAAGGTACTAAGCGATACTTTCCACAAACTTTCGCTATCATTAACAACAACTTTTAAGTTGTAAATGTTGATGAATTTTCAATGTGAGTTGATTAGAAATGAGGAAAGAAATGAAGAATGGTTAAAGCGTAGGACCATGGCCTGACCTGGATTCGAACTCGGGATCCCAGAACACAAGTTCAAATCGAAGAAGTGCAACTTTTTCGTCAAACAGTATTTTAAAATCTTTTTGACTTGAATAATAGAACCCAAATGAAAATATACCTATGGGTAGAGTTCTATAGAATTATTTGGATTTATTTTGGATTCTTACTTCTTCATCATTAGGTTAGGTTTTGTTTTCATAAAAATTTTGTTTTTTAAATAGTTCATACCATTATCATGAAATATGCCATTGTCAGTCATGCCATTTATCTTATAATTTATGCATGTTTTTGAGGTTTTAACGATGATTAATAAAATTGCGTCATTTTCTTTGGTGGTTTTCATAAGACTTAAAAAACCTCACACCCCAAACTTCTGACTTTTGCAATTCTGAAAATATTGTCATGCAACTAAATTGACGTTTATTTGCCAATTCATGTCATTCGCAATGCAAAAGCAATACCAATTTGTGATAGTATCAATTTTCCAATAGAATTTAAAAATAAATTGTGGCCACATTGTTTACACGCACACCCTTTAAGCCGGGAACGCACCTTTTTTCACTTCTTTTTAAACTTTTTTTCATGCTTTTTTTCTTATCCAAAGCGATTTCTTCCAACACTTGCAAAACATTGATAAAAACATAAGAAAAAATAAGAAAAAAATAAGAAAAAAATAAGAAAAAAATAAGAAAAAAATAAAAAATAAGAAAAAAATAAGAAAAAAAAAAAAAAAATAAAAACAAAAACAAATATTAACAGCCACATGAAACAATAAATGACATCAGATTGTGTTGGTTACACGCAATACTCACTCACTCGCAGGCCATATTTTAAGAGTGTGACTTGCTTAAAAGTCTATAGATAACAACAACAACAAGAAAACCGAAACCAAAAACCAAAGCCAATTTAAGCACACTGTCAACTCTTTTTATTGTTGTTTTTGGCATTTGACTATATTTTGTTTAATTTCTGTGCCACCAGACACTCAGCTCCACTTCGCTCTTTGTACTGCTCTGCTCGATTCTTTCAAGCATTTTAATGCGTTTGATTGCGATTCCATTCAGTTGATTCAGTTACATTCATTGTCATTGTTAACTGACGTTAAATTGTTATTGTTATTAATATTGTTTTGTCTTTGTTGTGCAAATTTATCGCATGTCATGATTATTTCTTGCTACTGTCTGTCTGTTTGCAACTTTGCACAGTTTGCTAGATTAAATTGAAAATGTGCATTTGTAGAAGTATGTGTGTGTGTGTTTGTAATATTTTCATTTATTTTTTTAATGATTTCTCTGGAATTGAAAAATTGTCTTTTTATAAACAAATATCTATTTTCTTAGAATGCATTTGCAGTACGTGCCAGAAACATATTTTTATAAAACTACAACTTTATAAAATAGTAAATATCGATTAGTTTCCTTATATATAAATATCGATTTAAACCTTTTCACAAAGGTTTTAAGAATAATTTAAATGCATGTCACATATCTATTTCAGTGCGCATTCAAGGGTTTACTCAAAGTTTGGTCTTGCTTTTGTGTTCTTTAAGTCTGAAAAGTTTCGACTCTTAACATCGATTCTCTAGTTATCACCCTTCATAGAGCTTAGTTATCTATTTATGCCTCACAAATGTTGTGGCACATTTTGAAAATGCTTCACTTTTCATCTCTTTTTGCAACAATTTGTCGCTCTCTTCTATGCAGCCTATTTGTACAACTGCTACATTTGCACTCGAGTTGCCTTTATTTTATTTTTTGTACTCCTATTTTGATTTTTGAAATTTCAAATCTGTTCCATATGTTATGAGTCATAGTTCGAAAATCCTATTTATGGAATTGGCACAACTAACATACGTTCGTGATAACAGGGTGGTGCAAATTCAATTATTATTTTGAAAATTAAATAAAATAAATACGAATTTTTTTTTATGCATTATGGCTTTATTTGAAAGAAAAAGCATTTCCATCATTTATGAAACACGATTTTATTTATGTCGTTGCTTCGGCTGACTTTGCATCCTGTCAACCCAATTTTCCAAGACTTTGTGGACGATTTTTGGCTCTAAAGCAGTGGTAAAGCGGCAAACGCACACAACCATAAATTGCTTCGTATTTTAATGTAACGATGTGCATGCGACGCGAACCTGCTCACTCGACAGTTGGCATAAGACTGAAGTTCGTTTATTTAGCTTCGGCTTCACATGCATAAGGCACTAATACTGATGCGTTGCCCGCGGGCATGCTTTTGCCGATCACTGCTCTAAAGGTATCTCGATTGGGTGGAATAATATTCATCATAAGGGTCTGGATCGTTTTTAATTATCTGCATAGCATCGATGGAGATCAAATCGCAGTATTTGATGAAAAAAAGAAACCGGTATTTGGACCTTTATATATTCATGTTCATTATATGGGTGTTGTATCGACAAGAGGTGTAGAGTTTATTTTTTGAATAAAACGAACAATTGTTTGGATTTCTCTTATATTTTTATTGAAGTTTAAAGAAGTCACATGGAGATTTTATATTTAACACAATATTTTTCAAATGGCCGTCTCGGCTTAGCTTGCAGACCTTAATCCTCTTTTCAAAATGTACGAACACTCTTCCTTATATTCTATGTTCGTTTTGATAGTTGGAATTGTTTGCGGATGGTAAGTTTAGACCTTACTCTTAATATTATCCCAAAGGAAGTTATGTCTGGCGGTGTTAAATCACAAGATCGTGGTGGCCAATTGGTGTTTCCAAAACGTGAAAGTACGCAACCAGGGAACTGCGTGCGCAATAACTCGTTTGTTCAATGATTTGTATGGCACGTATCATCATCCTGTTGCCAGTAGAGATTATCTGTCTCCGTATATTCCATCTCCGACCACAATCAATTGCTTATCATGGTACTGTAGAGCACTCCATTGACTGTAACGACGCTGCCGTCAGCATTTTCGAAAAAGTACGCCCCTATGACGGCTCCGGCCCACAATTTGCACTAAACAGTCCCTCATTGTGAGTGCATTGTTATTTCCGGAATAACTCGCGGGTTTTTAGATCCGTACATTCGGCAATTCTGCAATGTGAAAATGAGCTTCAGAAATCACGATTTTATTTTTTTTTTTAATAATCACCGTCATATTTCATGTTTGCTGTCATTTATGGTCCGCCGCATATAGTTCTTGATTGCACCTTGTATTCATGTAAAATTCGTTTCGGTGTCTGCACATCTTGCACTGAACCAGTCTTTTGGAATTTTTTTAATTTGATTGTTCGTTGGTTTACATCGTTGGGGAGTTTACGCTGGATCCTTGATAGACGAAGTCCATAACAACCTCTAAGTAGGTGTTGTCAACATTGACGAGGTTTCCAAGACTCTGAGACTGTTAGTTTGTTGACACTACGTATTTTGTCTTATCTGCGTTCACTGCAAGACCCATTCGACTCGACTCTTTCGCTAATCTGGAGAATGCTGCTCTGACTTCGTGCGTATTATAGCCAATGATATCGATATCATCAGCATACGCCAGCAGCATAATAATTTTGTAGAATATAGTGCCACTGCGTCTCAAATCAGCAGCTCGGATGATCTTCTCCATCATTAGGTTGAAAAAGTCGCACGATAAGGAATCACCTTGTCTGAAACTTCGTTTGGTATCGAATGGAGGAGTAAGATCCTTCCCGATCTTAACTGTGCTGCTGGTGTTGCTCAGTGTCATTCTGCAATGACGGATAAGCTTTGCAGGAATACTAAATTCAGACATGGTTGAGTACAGGTGACTCCTTATTGTAATGTCAAGGGGGCTTTGTAATCGACAAAAAGATGGTGCGTGTCGATTTGTTTTTCTAGGGCCTTTCTAAGATTTGTCGTAGTGTAAAAAGTAGATTTTCCAGGCCTGAAGCCACACTGATAAGGTTCATTCAGCTAGTCCTTGGTAAGATGAGCTTTAGTCTTTCACATGATACGCTCGACACCTTATATACAATATTAAGATGGCTTATCCCACGGTAGTTGGAGAAAATGGTGGGATCGTCTTACTAGTGCTGAGAACATTCTGAGGATCCAATTTTATGACATGCATTCTTCCGACCTTAGTCTGCATAGAAGCTCATTAATGCCTTTACATAGAGCTTGACATTTTTGAACAGCTCAGCAGGTAGGCCATCGGCTCCTACGGCTCTGTTGTTTTTAAGCCGAGCTATAGCTTTCAAGACTTCATTACAGCCGGGCAGCGGCAATTCAACGCTGTCATTCGCAATTGGGATTTCCGGTATATCATCTCTATTGGCGGGATATTTATACAGCGTCGCCATTCAGAAGTTGCCTCCACATCATCAGTGTACTCTGGACATTTGTCACTAGATTTCCGTTTTCATCTTTGCAAGAACCGGTCATAAAATCATCGGCCAGGCATATTATTTTTTCGAAAAATGTTCAGACCTCATTCCTGTCACCATGAATCTCAATTTTCTCGCACTTACTTTTCGGCCTCTTTTTTTTCCGCTTGAAAATGCGTCTCTCTTTTCTCCTCTTCTCTTTGTATGACTCCTTAGCAGCACGCGTTACAATCGACTGTAGGGTGGCTTTGTAGCCAGTGTCTTTCTCTGCATTAGCGTCGCAACTGGTCGTGCCACTGGCTTCGTCGAAGGCGGTGGTAGCCAATCACTTCTTCAGCAGTCGTATGCATAAAATAGTGGGAAATACGCATATTTCGTCGATTGGACGAGTGCTTTCTTGAAGAGAATTAATCTAATGAACTGAAATTTTGCACATAAGCTTTGAGTTTTAATTTTGGCAAAATTTAATGAAAACTTCGCCTTCCTCTTATACGAAGTGACATCATCCAAATACTAAAATCTATACAAATTCCACAAAAATTAATCTAAACACGTGAAATTTTGCACATCAGCTTTGATTCGAAATGCGCACTATGTGTTTGAAATTTGGGTGGAAATTGGATGAGAACCATGCCTAACTCCTTTACGCAGTGACGTCATAAAAATGCAAAAATTTCTTTAAGGTTCGACAAAAATTAGTCTAATTACTTAAGACTTTTCAGATAAGCTTTGATTTCAAAATCGGACCCAGAATTTGAATTTTGGAAAAATTTAATGAAAACTCCGCCTATCTCCCATACAACTTAACAACGCCATACATTTGATGAAATTCTCAACTATTCTCCGAACGAGGTGACGTTATAAAAATAATTAAACTTTCATAACATTAAAAATTCTTCGAAACGGCCATGACGGAAGTATTTTACCTACGGCCGGGTTGAAAATGATGCCTCACTAGGCCTCCATTATTTGAAAAAAAAGGCAAAGAAACTTCAGTAACGACTGAAAATAGTGTCCCAAGTATATCATCTCAACCGGGTATATCATCTCAATAAAATTGCGTAAATTTAAATAATAACAATTCCTGACTCTTTCCAAGCTTAACTTTTTCTCACAAAAAGATTTTATGCCAGTGAAATCTTTTCTTTGGAGCGGTTTTAGTAGAGTTTTGTCTAATATTTTAACATTAAATGCTTTTTTTGAAATATTTATTGTAAGATCTCCTTTGTTCGCTTTCATTTATTTTAAATGATGACTTTTTAATTTGTGAATTTTTTAATAATCTGCTAATCTCTTCATAAAGATTTTTGCATAATTTAGCATATTTTAAACTATTTATTTTATCGTAGCTGCCATCTGTCTCTTGCGATCTGTTATACAAAGTATTTCTACTTCAAAGTATTGGAGACCTCCGCCGGAGTTGTTTAACTCAACATTTTCAGAGAACTTTTTGTATTTCATATTCTAACTTACCAGTTTATGTGTTTAAAACCAGTTAAATTCCCATCCAACTTCAGAAAACTTTTTTGTTTT
This sequence comes from Pherbina coryleti, assembly GCA_943735915.1. Classification (NCBI taxonomy): domain Eukaryota; kingdom Metazoa; phylum Arthropoda; class Insecta; order Diptera; family Sciomyzidae; genus Pherbina; species Pherbina coryleti. The sequence continues at coordinate 17,180,625 of OX030950.1, read as the reverse complement.
CAATTCGTTCTTTTGTGTTTGCTTTCGTTTTTTTATTCGATTTGTTTTTACCTTATTTTGGGAGGTTATTGGCAACAATTTTCTGGCAGTGTCAAAATTTGATGCTTGCTTAAACTTGTTTACAACGCATAAAACCAACACATAGTCATCTTTGAATTTCGAATTTATTTGCAATCAAAATAGCTAAATGTGAAGTTAAGCCTTTTTTTGTCTAAATGTGTCTGCATTTCTATAATTTTAACTAAATTTGGTTGGTTGTTGGTTGTCATTTCTATGATTTTTACTAAATTTGGTTGTTGTCTTTTCCCATTTTTTTTCTTTTATCATCACATCTTTTGACACTGAAAAACCATTAAATTTACTTGAACTTGAACCTCACTTAAGTGGATTTGATGTCATTTATTAATTTAATATTTATGTTGATTTTTGCTGTTGTTGTTGTTGTAAACTTGAATGTGGTGCGCGGCAAGACTATTTGAATTTTTTATTTAACTTGCGAGTATAAGAAATTGTAAAGGCAAGTTTATAAAACGAACTCTCTGACAATAGTTATTTTGTTATTGGGATAAAAACGTAAACTGGTGTAATATTTATGTATAGGGAATTGTTTCTTCAGAAAATCTACCCAGTACCACATCGGGTCTCTACTAACGTTGCTTAAATAAAACAGAAAACAACGCCGGATAACAATTTGGTTGAAGCTAAAAGTTTTTGAAAGCTTAAAAGCTTTTTTTAATTTCATTCATGCAATAATTTTTAATTAGAACTGATATTAGCAAAATTTTGTCTTAAATACGTATAGTTCCGCTTTGGTTTAGAACAATTGAGTGACAAAAGTAGCAATTTTCCCATATTACATAACATAAATTTCATAAAGACTTTTTTTTTAATTTTCATCAAGCAGATTTACACTCTTATAGACTAATAACTTAGGATATATCACAATCTATTAAAATTAACATTAAAATTACATCAGGCTATTTGAACACGAAATATACATGAACAAAAATTGAATTCCATATTAAATGGGGTTCCATATTATAGAGCAGTATTCAAGGTGGGGCCTAACGAGTGAAGTATAGGGTGTTTTTAGCGTATATGGATCATTAAATTTGGGAGCCTTCGAGAGAAAGATCCTTCGTAAGATCTACGGTCCAATCTGCGTCAATGGCGAGTACCGAATTCGATGGAACCACGAGCTGTATGAGCTGTACGCTGACATCGACATATTTAAGCGTATTAAAATCAAGCGGCTACGCTGGCTAGGTCATGTTGAGCGAATGGAAAACGACGCTCCAGCGAAAAAAATATTCGATTCGGTGCCCGGTGGTGATCAACGCAGAAGAGGACACCCACATCTTCGTTGGAAGGATCAGGTGTTGGATAACCTGACTACGCTTGGTGTTTCCAACTGGCGCCAGCAAGCGCAAAACAGAAATGACTGGCGCAATTTCTTATACGAGGCCAAAACCGACCTTCGGTTGTAAGCGACAGATAAGTAAGTAAGTAGGATCATTAAATTCCTTGCAATTTACAAAACCAAGCTTCGAGTTAGCCTTGTTGATGATAAATTCAATATGATCTCTAAAATTGAGTTGGGGATCCAGAATGATTCCTAAATCTTTTTTAGAAAAAGTTCTATCAAGTGCTAAGGAGTTAATATTGTAGTTACCAACGATTGAAGTCGCAGATCGGGTGAAATTGAGATATTGACACTTAGAGATATTAAGTGGCAAGTAATTTATACTGCACCAAGTTGCAATTCCGTTTAAATCGTCTTGAAGAAGTTGGCAATCAATCTGGGATCTGATTGTTTCATCAATAATCGATCAGTTTAAGATCGTCAGCGAAAAGAAGGTATTTAGCATGTTTCACTACTAGAGGGAGGTCGTTGATAAATAGTAGAAACAACATCGGACCAAGATGACTTCCCTGTGGGACCCCCACCCCCACCACTTATTTTGACTAGTTGGAGTCGATTTTGTAAGTACGATTTTATCCAACTTAGTAGATTGGAGTGTAAACCAATTGCGGAGAGTTTTGATATGAGACTATTATGATTGTCAAAGGCTTTCGCGAAATCGGTGAAATGACGTCCGTCTGCAAATGGTTTTCCTTATTACCATTAATATAGTTTGAGAAAAGAAAAAGGTTTGTAACAGTAGATTTTCCACTCAAGAAACCATGTTGGTGCGGCGATACGATAGTTTTGACTAATAAAATAAGTTTTTCGTTTATAATTTTCTCAAACAGTTTCGGTATAGTGGCGAGTTTAAAAATCGGTCAATAGTTTATGATCTCATGTTTAGGTCCTGATTTATAGATTGGTATGATATGCGAAATTTTCTAAGATTCTAAGGATACGCCGAATGCTAATGATGTGTTATAGATTTTTAATAAAGGATAAGCAATAGAGTTTGAACAATATTTCAAAGAAATCGGTAATAAACCATCGGGGCCCTCACTCGTGTTGCTTTCAAGGCCAGCTAATGCATTAAGTACGTCGGATTCATCAAGGAAAAGAATAGAACCCAAATCAAGAAGAGAATTAGCAGATGCCCTGACATTTGAGACTCAGATGAATATACTGATTTAAAATAATCCGCAAATAGTTTACAAATGGTTTGTGTGTCATTAGAGAATATGTTGAGGTAAATCATTTCTGATGGAAGGCCACTAGACTTTCTTTTTTTGTTAATGAAGATCCAGAAATATTCCGTTGGTTCTGGACCGCTTGATGGGAAGAAAATGTTGAGTGGCTTCATTGAACATATCGAAGCGAGCTTATTGGCACACTGCTTTTGGTTTAATCCACATCGAAAGCCGTAGAAAGTCATCGCACGAAAATGTTCACGATTTAATTCCATTTTTTTTGTTATCAAGATGAATCTTCCAAGTATCTGTAAACAACACAAATAGCACTCGTATGAGTAAACGTTCTGAGTATACACAGACGTATGCGTTCGCCATTAAAAATGTTTAACTTTACGATGATAATGTAATATTTCAATATTCACATTAGTGTTGCCATATCTCAAGACTTAAAAGCCAACCTACGTATGTAGGGTAGACTGGGTACGGTTGAAACATTTTAGAGTTTATCGTCCATTGCATCGGGATTTAAGTGAGCGATGGCGGATATATATTAAATAAAAGACCATATATCTGTCTACTAATTGGCAATGTTATTGAAATCACTGTATTGTATTTTATGTGTAAACAAAATGCTATTTGTTTCAACCGTCCCCATGCCAGCTCGGTTGAAACAGTTCCTGGGGTCAATTGAAACACATGCAAATAATATAAAATATAACAAACGAACATGTTTTAACTGTCGTTTAATAACATTTTATGACTCCTAATGACACAGTTGAACATTACAAATATTTGTTTATTCATTTTCAAGTCGTTCACGATACTTATAATCTAACATTATTTTTAATTAGCCTTCAAAGGCTTATGTTAATTACAACTTAAATTATTTAATAATCAGATGTTGGTGACGACTATTTTTTTAATGTTTGTGTACTACTTGCTATTATCTTTATCAAAATTCAACAGCAGTAATTATAAAGTAGATTTTAGCACTCCAGCTAACATTGTTTCAACTGTCCTCAACCAACCGTCTTCATATAAAACGGTTCACAGTATGTTAATAAATTTGAATAAAAAGTAATCATACAGCCATATTCTACGAACTTCAATTAAAACGATATAAATCTCTCAATACTCTTACTTTAATACAACCATAATAATTGCAAAAATGTACGAACAAAAAATGCTTACTTTTCCGTAAAAAAATACTATGGGGCATCCTATACACACGCACAACAAGCGAAGGGCGACGCAATTCGCAAATTCAACATTTTATCACTCACGGTGCAGAGATATTAGCTTTGTTTCAACCGCCCCCCGTTTCAACCGTCTACCGTTTCAACCGTCCCATGTTTCAACTATCCCTCGTTTCAACCGTCCCCCGTTTTAACCGTACCCTATTCTAGAATATTATTCTTTTTATTCTAGAATTAAATTGCCAATGACAACTGTCACAAGCTTATTTAAATAAGCACTGCTTAAATGCTTCCCAGGAGCTTCTGGACAAATGTTTATTTAAAAGATTTACTGAATGTTATTGAATTGCATTGTCATTGTGTGAGAGTAAAACTTCAACGTATATGAGAGTGCTTGTAATATGCTTTATGAAAAGCTCCACAAGAGATCAAACGTAAAAAGCTTATTTTCGTATTCAAAAAGAATTTTTTGATAGAAACCTCTTCGATTGCTGCAGTTTCAATGTAAAGTATAAATATAATATAATTAGTATGTATATAATAAAATAATAAAAATGGCTTCTTAAGTGGTTCTCAAGAAAAGATTCACGAGAAAACAAGCGAAAGCAGTTCATCCGTTTAGCAAAGATACGAATATTGATTCGGAAATCCTACTGAATTTTATTGAAATTTTATTGGCAAAGGTGCAGACTTTAAATTTAATGAACAACTGCTTCCCATTGGCTTCCCAAGAAGCCAAACCTTAATAGCTCATTCCACGAACCTAAGCAATTTAACTTTTTTCTTAAGCAATCTAACCAAAGATCTTGCATAATTTTGGGCGTTGACAATTAAATGAGCCCTTCGTTAATACTTCAAATTACAAGATACACATTAGAAAACAAATTCCAGACCACATGTGTGGATTTTTATAGTTAATAATTTAGGATGAACATATTTACCCAAATATAGAGATTTGAAATGATGGAGATCACGAACCAAGGGAAGCACTATAAAAATATTGCATAAAATATAATTTATCTTCTCCTTTCAACAATTCGTACCATTTGGTTAACTATGAGGCAATCACCGAAAATAGATATCCCAGAAAGTGTTGACGCAACAAGTCGATTTATAGTATTTTAACAAACTGCATTCTTTAAGTCAATGGGTTAAATATACTGACAATGAGTAGTCGTAAAAATTCTAAAATTTGCTGCTAAAGTACATGAAATAATATGCAAATAAACTAAATTGCATGCAAGAAATTAGTTAAAAAAAAAAAGTTTTAGTCGTTGTTGTTTTTGTTGTTGTTGGGCAATATAGACACATTACTCCATGCATACCAAAACACATCGCGTCTCAGGGCAACTGAGGGACACTGAGAAATATGAAAAATGTGGCATGCCACCCAATAAAGTACGAGTACACACACACACACACACATAGATACATAAACCAGTAAATCTGAAATACTAAGTAAAACAGATACTGCACTGCTTAGATACTGCGTCGTCGTTGCATAGATATACAAATGAAGATAGACAGACAGATATGTAAAAAAAAAATTATGATGAAGAGCAAATTAATGTATCTGGGCATGGAAAACAAACCAAATGCTGTGAAAGGAAGGCAGAAAAAAAAAATAATGAAAACAATGAAGCTCAATTTATTGCATGTGAGAAAATTTATTTATTTTTGCTTTGGGTGTACTACGAATGATGTCTGCTTGTTTGTGTTGTTTTGAATGAGGAAACTTTTTTATGCCGCGCTGCATAAATTGTTTATTTGCGTGATGCAAAGATCCAAAAAGGTGATATTTCTTTATGAGAAAATGTGGTTGCTTTATGATTTTCTGAATATAAACAAAGTTTTTGAACATTAATTTTCGAAATTTTTTCAAAACTCAATCACTCAATGTGTTCAATATGAATTGATTAAAAGACTGAAAAAGAGTTTCGAAATCTTTTTACTCAGAATTGTATTAATTTTTGGTAATTTAAACGCATTTGATAATTTGAAGTATTTTTACTTTGCTTTAACAATGTAGAGAAAAGACTAAAATTTTTTAGAATCGAAGTACAAAAATATTTCAATTTCAAACTTTTCAAACAAAACCAAAACAAATTTTTAAAATTTTTATACAAAGTTATATTAAAATAATTTTACACAAACTTAATATTTAAAACTTTAAAAAAATAATTTTAAAAAACAATGCATAGTGTGTCCAATTAAAAAAAAAATATATATATAATTCTGTCATGCTGCGACGATTAAAAAAAATATACAAATAAACAAAATTAATACGAAGTATATCGTTCCTTTTGAATCTTGCATGGTTTAAAACCATGACCTGAAAATGTAATTGTCCGGCTTTCTTAATTATTTTATTTTAATTTTATGTTAGAAGTTACCAAAATTATAAAGCAATACTAATTATATAGTAATATACATAAATATAATTTTAAAAAACACAAAATAAAAAAAAAAAAAATAAAAAAAATATATATTTAATCTAAAAAATATCAAATATTTAGCTCAATAAAATTTAATAAATTTTTTACAAACACAAATATAAAAAGTCGATAGCTAGTTGAATTTATATTGAAAATTCTTTAACACTGCGCGTTTTACGAAGAGAGTTTTATATTTTTTCAAAACTTTTATATTTTTCCCCTAAAATAGAGGAAATAACCTTTCCAATGATATCTTATTTACGAAAATCGAATTTAAATTGACTGAGCTACGCCGTTTCAAAATACACCCTATTTTGGCCTTGAAAAATGGTTCTAAAAATTTATAACTTTGGATTTGGTTTTCAAAGCAATAAACCAATCTAGGAACAAAATTTGAGCCAAATCGGAGATGGTCAGAACGACTAATAGGTCACCTCAATCTGAAATGGGCGATATAATAATATAAAAAAATAATATAAAAAACAAATAGTGTAAAAAATAAATAATTTAAAAAAAGTAAAATAAAAATAAATTTAAATATATAAAAAATATATAAGACATAAATATAATTATATAAATATAATAATATATATGAAAATATATATCTTTCAATATATGAAATAGGAAAATTTGATAAATTACAAAAAACGTAAAATATAAAAAAAAATATTGAAAGTTATTAAAACATTCAATAATAAAAATATTAAAAAATATAAAAAAATAAAACTTCAAAAATACAAAAAGATATAAAAAAATGTTACAAATATAAATATAAAATATGTACTGGAAAACACGAATAAAATAAATAAATAAAAAATACGGAAAAAATGAAAATTATAAAAGTTATTAAAATTATAAAAATTATAAAAAATATAAAAAATATAAAAAATATAAAAAATATAAAAAATATAAAAAATATAAAAAATATAAAAAATATAAAAAATATAAAAAATATAAAAAATATAAAAAATATAAAAAATATAAAAAATATAAAAAATATAAAAAATATAAAAAATATAAAAAATATAAAAAATATAAAAAATATAAAAAATATAAAAAATATAAAAAATATAAAAAATATAAAAAATATAAAAAATATAAAAAATATAAAAAATATAAAAAATATAAAAAATATAAAAAATATAAAAAATATAAAAAATATAAAAAATATAAAAAATATAAAAAATATAAAAAATATAAAAAATATAAAAAATATAAAAAATATAAAAAATATAAAAAATATAAAAAATATAAAAAATAAAAAAAAATATAAAAAATATAAAAAATATAAAAAATATAAAAATATAAAAATATATAAAAAATATAAAAATATGAAAAATATAACAATTTAAAAAACATAAGAATTATTATAAATGTAAAAAATAGTTATAAAAAGAATGGAGAGAGCGAAAAAATAATCAGAAAATAATTAGTAATGAAAAAGTGATTAAAAGTGGAACAATTATAAAATGTAGCTTTATTTTATTTAAATAAATTATAAAAAAATAAATTAATAAATAAAAAAACATAAAAGTGTATAAAATATTTTGTATATAAATACAAACAAATTTTAAAAATAAAAAATTAAAAAGTTTAAATACATAAATCTATTAATAAATATGTAAATATACTAGTTTCAAAAATACACCATATGAAAATGAAAAATTTTTAAAATTAAATTACGCACTTATCGAAGTTTTATATTAATAAATATATAAAAAAATCTAAATACAAATAAAAATAGAAAAATTATCTGTACACCCAGTAAAAAAGTTAAAGAAATTAATATATACATATGCAAATGAATTATTAATTAAAAGAAATCAAGAAAAATAATATGAAATAATTAAAAAATGATTTATAAAGGAGTATTTACAAATTATGTGTAAAAAATAAAAACACAATTTTAAAAATAGCAAATGGAAATTAAATTAAAAATGAGTAACATGTGAAAAAATTAAAACTTTTAAAAGAAATAATAAACTATTTAAATATAGAAAAACCTCTTTAAATAAAAATTAAAAAAGAAATTTAAAAAGAAATAATAAACTATTTAAATATAGAAAAACCTCTTTAAATAAAAATTTAGCCAGAAAAGTAAAAAAAAATTTAAAAATAAAAAACTTAATTATTAAAAAAAACAATTATTTGTTAATATAATAAATGCTAAATTAAAAAATAAAAAACTTTAAATATAATAATACGAAATAATTAAAAATATGTTATTTATATAAAAATACAAAAAATTAATGAAATACATAAATTAAAAAATTAATAAATTAATAAATTAAAAAAATTAATAAATTAAAAAATTAATAAATTAAAAAATTTATAAATCAAAAAATTAATAAATTAAAAAATTAATAAATGAAAAAATTAATAAATTAAAATAAATATAAATTAAAAAATTATTAAAAATATAAAAATTATAAAAATTATAACAATTACAGAATTTATAAACTTTACAAAAATTATAAAAATTTTAAAAATTATAAAAAATACAAAAATTATAAAAATTATAAAAATATAAAAATTTGAAAAATTAGAAAATTTAGAAAAATTAGAAAAATTATATAAATTATAAATATTATAAAAATTATAAAAATTTTAAAAATTATAAAAATTTTAAAAATTATAAAAATTATAAAAATTATAAAAATTTTAAAAAATTATAAAAATTATAAAAATATAAAAACAGGCTACTGTTTCTATAAATAAAAAAAAAATTTTTTTATGCTTAAAATTAATAAAAATATATAAATTAAAAAATCCACTTTCTTAAGGGGGTCCTCTGGTAATCTATGCCAAATTTTAGCCTTTTTTCAAAATATTGTGGAAAGAGAACGAGTAAAGATATTTTAGTTCCGTTTTTTGATTTGGGTAGCTTAATTTATTGAAAAAAATACCATAAATTGAAAAAGTGAATTTATGGACCGTTCAGAAAGTTCTCGGCCTGGTAACGAGGTTCTCCGGAAAAAAGGTGGGTCCAAATTGCGCACGATTCCAAGAGTAAACATCGTCTGAAAAAAAAAAAATAAATATTCAGTTACTTAGAATGAATGTCCCTATAGCCCCTACCTCGGAAACAAAAATCGAAATTTTTTTAGGGGGGGAGCCGCCACTTTGAAAATGAAAAATCGAATTTCGACCTTTTTTTTTGTAGTCTAGTGTAGAAAAAAATAGTAAACATTATTTTTTCGGCAAGTTTGAGGTAGGGACTATAGCGGCGTAAATTCTGCGTCGTTTCATGCCTCATATATCAAAATCGGTCAAAAACTGTTTGAGTTATCGTGCGCAAAGTTTTCAAAAAGATGGTTTCGAGAACAACGCGTTTAAAGTTTTGACTTCAATTTTGAGGCACACAAATGACATTAACACATATTTTTTTAATACAATACTTACGAATATTAATCGGCAACTATTTCGAATTTTGAAAAATCCTTTTGGGAAAATGTTTTTGAGTATCTGAGCAATAGAAATATGAAAAAAAAAAAATCGAAAAAAAATTTTTCGGATTACCAGAGGACCCCCTTAACTTGATCTTATAATACATCTTATAGGTTTTCCGGCCAGTAACAAAATCGAAAAAGAATATCCCGTAGGTTTTTGTTTTTGTGTCAAGAGTGTTAATAAAATAATGAGTGATTTTGAATTTTTTATAAGAGTAACTCTGAACTCTTGTCCTTAGTTTTGCTGCAATTGCAATTGATACCATATCGATACCGTATCGATACCGTATCGATACAAATGCGTTTCGCAAAAACTTTATGAAATTATATTGAATGAATTATTAAAACATTGTTGCGTAAAACTATTAAAAATTACAGAATCACGTAGCGCAATTATTATTAGATTGCAACAACAAGTCAATCAATGAAACAGCAATCATAACAACAACAGCAGCAACAACAACAATTACAACAACACTAACAACAACAACACCAACATATTCAACACAACTCCGCAGCTAATCAATATGGACAACAGTAGTTGTAGTCATCAGCTTACAACAACTTTAACAACAACAACAACAACTGAAAAAAACACAACAGAAGCAATAACACCAACAACAACAATAAATTTAAAGCTTGAGGAAATCTTAGCGCGCTACCCAAAGTTCAAGCGATAAACCGGTGATATTAGCTGATCAGTTAATTGAATTGGCAAGTTTATCTGAAAACTTGTTTCCTGGGTTTAGTTTTTACTATTTTCTGTTGTTGTTATTGTTGCAGTACACAACATCGTTCGTCCAGCAGCCGCTATTAACAGCAAGCGGTCAACAACATCACACAACATCCAGCTACACCCAAAGATTTTCAATGTCTTTTAAAGGAGTTTAAGTTCTAGGCGCTGTTTCGTTTTTTTAAGAAAATATTTTAAAATATTGTTTTTTCTCTCAGTGTAACTCTATTTTGAGCTCTGCATTCAATTGTTTGCTAACGTGTCTCGCTGAGAGCAACGGAGATTAGCGCGCGAGATCGCGAGAATTGATCTTAGAAAATTATAATTTTTTCTCAACTCAAGAGTTCAAAAAAGAGAGCAACCAACTGTTGTTCGAGTGGTAAACAATAAAAAAAAAAAAAAACAAATATATGTAGATCGGCCTGATGCTGTGGCAGATGTTGTAAATAAAAAAAAAAACAAAAAACAACAGCAACTTTAACAACAACATTAATAATATCTGTGATTTATGCATGATTATAGGGAAGAAGAAAAAAAAAAATTGATCAACCAAACAATAATCTAGCTCGTCCCGCTTTCTGTCCCTCTCGCTCGCTCTCTTCTCTTTCACTCTATATGTTTTGTTTTTCTTCACAACTTCTCTGCACTTATTTGTTTGTACATTTGGCGCGTTCCTCACGTCAACTTCACGTCACTTGGTTTTGGTTTTGGTTCAACTCGTGGTTATTAAAAAACGGGCTTTTTTCGTCTTGTTGTGGTTGTTGTCGTTGTTGTTGCTGTTGGTGGTGCTATTAACTTTTCGTTTTTGGTGTTGTTTTGCTTCAACTCTTAGCATCTTTCTGTCATGATGATGAATTTTCTATGTTTCATCAGTGATATTTTTTGTTTTGTTGAGTGTTTTTTCTTGCATTGTTTTGCTTTTTTTTTAGTTTATGCTTTGGTTCATTTTGCGCACGCGCCCGTCCATTTTTATCTTAGTTCAGTGAAAGTGAAAATTGCTAAATTTAAAGATCATGCACAACATTCGCTGTTGAAAAATTGCAATTTCAAAATAAGCGTCATAACAGACAAACTTGCTGTCAGTCTGTCTGTCTATCTTGACAGCTTGTCTCGTTCAGCGATGTTGCCATTAGTTTTCCTTTTTTATGGGAAGGGGGTCGGTCATTCATCGTTACGGCACTAAAAGCGTTGTTCAGCAGCCTCGTTAGGCTGTCGCAACAATTAACAGCTACTTAATAAGCACGTAAAAAATAAAGAAAAATGTGATAAAGAGTCATTACTCCGCCATTAGACATTACACTGTCACATCAAAATATCTTAGTGACCAAAAATAACGGCTGTTTCAAAGAAAAAAAAAAGTTTGGCTGTGTCGTGAACACACTCATAGGATTTGATGTCCTCATTCATGCCGCCGTTCTTTCCTTTGTTCTCAAATATGTCTTAATCCTTGTCCTTATTCCTATATTAGTCCTAAAATTGTCCTACTCATTGTCCAAATTGTTGTTTTGATCCATGTTCAATGTCTAAACTTATCCTTGTTCGGATCCCTTTCCTAATCTTTGTCCCAATTCTTTTCCCAAACTTTGTCCGAAATTTTGTTCTTAGATCATAGATCCTTATCCTTTTTCCAACTTTGTCATATATTCTTTTAAGTGTGCGATTTAAATCTTTGTTTTAATTCTGGATCTAGTCCTTTTCCTTAATCTTGTCTGAATTCTTATCCAAATTCTTGTTCAATTCCATGCTCTAATCTTTTACTAAATCTTTGTTCTACTCCTCATCTTATTCCTGGTCCTACTCCTTGTAGCCAGCATTACTATGCTCGAATCTTTTATCAAATCTTTGTTTTCCTCATCTTATTCCTGGTCCTACTCTTTGTCCAAACCCTTGCCGTTCTCTTTTTTTTCTAAATTTAGACTTAGTCTTTAGTTTGAGTTTGATTTTGATTTTGCCTTTTCTTCTGCTATTGCTTTAGTGTGGTATATTAAACTGTACCTTAGTGTCATTCTCCAATATATCTCCATGCAACGATGGTGCATTTAGGTTATTTTAAGCTGTTCCACGAGAGGCCTCATGGAGCCATTATTTTTATACCCCTACGTTTAAAAAACGTAAACGGGGTATATTAATTTTGTCACTCCGTTTGTAACGCCCATAAGGAGGCGTGGTAGGTATAGAAAAGTATATATATTCTTGATCAGCATCACCACCCGAGTCGATTTAGCCATGTCCGTCTGTCCGTCTGTCTGTCTGTACATGATTACAGCCGTAATGTTCAAGCTATCATAACGAAATTTGTTATTTAAGCTTGTATCTAAAAAATAAAGGTCAATTTCGAAAATGAGCCAAATCGGATGAAAACCACGCCTACCTCCCATACAAAGTGACTTTATCAAAACGGTAAAATCTCTTAGAATTCCACAAAAATTAATATATAGACTTGAAAGTTTGCACATGAGCTTTGCTATTTAATATATACTCTGAATATGAAATTCAACCAAATCGGATGAAAACCACGCCTACCTTCCATGCAAAGTGACTATCAAAAATGTAAAATCTCTTTAAATTTCATTCATGGACTTGCAATTTTGCATATGAACTTTGATATATTACATGTACACTGTGTATGAAATTCAACCAAATCGGATGAAAACCACACCCACCTCCCATACAAAGTGACTTTATCAAAAAACAAAAGAGAATATTTTCTGTTGAAACTATGACGAAAATGTTTTTACAAATAAAAATTTTTTTGACTGCTTAAGACTTGGAATATATTTCAATTCGAACGTAGGGTATTATAACTTCGGCCCAGTCGAAGATCATTTCTTAATAGTTTTATTTATTTTTACCCCATGACCAAAAATCTCAGCTTTGCGTTCAATCAAATTTACCAAACCGCCAACAGTCACGTGGTTATAATTCCATGCAACGTTTTTTTCATTGTTATATTTTTACTTAATAAAGCGGTTGCCTCCGTAGTGTCGAAGCTTTCTTTTATCGTCGTGAGACCAAAAAATTAAACTTTGCTTTTGTAAAATAAATGTATCGTAGCACCCCTAGCAACCAAGTAACAATTCCATGCAACAATATGCATTTTTGTTGCATAAGCTGTTATACCGCATCCTGAAGACGTCATAATTTGTATACCCCCACGTTTTAAAACCGTAAAAGGAATATATTAATTTTGTCACTCCGTTTGTAACGCCCATAAGAAGACGGGGTAGGTATAGAAAAGTACAGGGTGGCCCAAATACAAGTTCCTTTTTTATTTTTAAATGCAATAAATTGAACAAAATTAAATTTTTTCCATATATTATGGCTTTATTAGTAAGAGCAAACATTCCCATTAATTATGGAACACAACGCCTCGGCTGGCTTCGCAGTAGTGCATTCTGTTAGCAGTGCACACACTCCAATTTTCAAAGACCTTGTTGTTGGTTTCGGGCTGTAGTCCACAAATTGCTTGGATGATATTGGCCTTAAGTGCTTGAATCGTTTCCGGATTGTTGGCATAATATCGGTCCTTTACGGTTCCCCACAAAAAAAGTCCAAAGGGGTCAAATCGCAGCTCCGAGGCGGCAAATTGACATCGCTAAGACAACTGATAACACGATTTGGAAATTTAGTGCGCAAAAGATCGATTGTGGCATGGCACGCCATCCTGCAAGGTCGTTCAAATTCATGTCTCTACTTTCAGAAAAAAAGTCGGTTAAAATGGCTCTGTAACGACCACCGTTGACCGAAATGTTGTTCCCATCCTCCAAAATCCGCACCAAACTGTCATTCTCTGTGGATGCATCGGCTTCTCGACAATAACGTGCGGGTTTCCGAGCCCCAGATGTGGCAATTTTGTTTGATAACGTAGCCGCCAAGATGAAAATGCGCCTCGTCAGAAAATATGATTTTTCGCCCAAAACCACTTGGGCTACACAGCACTCACTTTGAAAATAAGTTTTCAATATTTCCCAACGTTGTTCAAGCGTAAAGCGACTCATTTCTTTTCGCGGAGTATCCCGTATGATACTGACTTTATGTCAAGATTTCGAGCTGGAAACAGCTGTCGGGGTCAAAATAACCTATGATTTAAAAAAAAACCACTAGATGGCCCACCCGTAAGTATTTTATTGGCTGCTTAAGACTTTGAATTTACTTTGGTTCGGCCGTGACGGTATTTTAACTTCGGCCCAGTCGAAGTTCATTTCTTGCTAGTTTTTTTTTTAATATTTTTGTTTTCAATTTCCTCCTCCTCTCTTTTCCCCCGACAATGTTGCAAAACTATTTTTGATACTATTACAATTGTTGTAAGTCGTCCCAGGTTGCAACCTGTAATTAAGTTGTTGAGGCACTTCACATTGCTCCAAGCCACGCCCACTTTGCTGACAGCCAACTTCGCTTTCGCTATTTCCTGCATTTGAATAAAAAATGCGACGATTATGGGTGACATAGAAAGTGCAGCTTGTTGTCATCATTCCAACAACAGCCTCGAACGATGTCATGTCAGGGTGAAAAATTGTTGTTGGCTGTTGCAATGGTGCAACTGGTGCTATGAGCGCCAGCAAGTCTGCAGAAATGCAAGAAAATCCAAATGAACAACAAGCAATCCAATCGAATGTTGGAACAGCAGTTAATAGTTCAAACTGGAGAAATCTGATAAATCGGTAACAATTTATTCATCGTTTTTTTCCCGCTCTGAAATAAAGAAAGCAATGCAACAGCTGTGATTTTTTTTTCCAATTTCAAATAAAAGTTTGAACAATCAATCTAGCTCTTTCACTCTATTGCTGGCGATGTCTTTGTCTGACATGAATTGGTTGCAACAAAATTAATTCCTGCCCTGCTGCTGCTTGCTGCCACAACTCAACTTCTGAAGCACTTTGTGTGCCACTCCTAAGCATAGACAGCCAGGTTGTACTTCAGCTACAGGTAGTTAATTAAATGTTGTTGTTGGTGGTTGGTGTTGTTGTTATTATTGTTGGCGGTTGTCTTGGAAAAACTATTCGACTCTCTTTTCTTGACGCTATTAAGCGGAAAGAAAAGCGCTACAGGTCATCAGACGTTGGTAATAATTTAATTAATTGTAGCGATTGAAATGGAGCTGGTTGTCGTTGTTGTTGTTGTTGTTGGTAGTGTTGTCCCTGTAGCTTGTTAACTCTAGCCACTACATCCCGCTATCAGTGTTCAGACAGGAAATTAATTGATACAATCGATTATAACAATTTTATACAATTTATCGAATTGAGGATTGGGTCGAGGCAGCGGCAGACGGGTTGAGGTGGCCGATTAGATTGGGTAATAAGTGGGCTATTTGTCGCTTTGAAAACATTTCAAACTAAGCAATCACAAGCATTGGCATTGATTGGAAGTTTATTGATCCTGCAGCAATTTGTTGACAGACGGATGCAGACATTAAATTGTCTACTCAGGCTGCCAGGAAGAAGTCGAAATTATTCCATCATAATAATGGGTGGCCTTTTTGTTGTTTTTCTTTATTGTGAAAACTTCACCATGCTCCATCCAGTCAATTGATAAGAGTTCCACTTGAACAAATGTAGTCCTGCTACTTTCCCAAAGTCACTCACTAATTTGCAAATCTTCAAACATGTTGCTATTACTCCACAAAGAATACTACTCCAAACGAAAAAAAAAAAAAAACAGACAAAATTGATCAGCTGGCTGGTTGTTGTAGCCTCTCACTCAGTAGTTTAACTGGAATTCCGTAACTAGCACACTACAGCAAGTGTTCTCATTATCCAGCCAGCCAGCTGCTTCTCTAGAAGAATGCTAAGTTTATTCATCTGCATATATTTTGTAATTGGATTAAGAAATGCTGACAAAAATCGAGGCTAACCACCAGCCAGCCATACGCACGCCACGTTCAACATAAATGTCAGCCAGTGCCAGCCAGTTGGCTAAATATATTCGGGCCAACACTAGCGAGCGGCCAACCTAGCAGCGAAAATAACTGCTTGGAAAGTCTCTGTCTTCTTGTTGACTTTTCTGCTAGAATGGAATTATTTCTGGTATTTTCGATTAAAGAAATCAAACGGTTTAATGATCTACTTTAAGAATAGGTACCATAAATATTCGTTTTTATGTCTCATAAATGTAAGAAAATTTTTAATTTCGTTGACATTTAATTGAGTGTCAATAAAATCTGAATCCTCCTCTCTACTACTTCTTTAGTTATTTCCACAAGCTTAACGTTCTATCGGGTAGATTTAAATCATCTTTCATCTGAAAATAAACAATAAAATCGAAATTATTTTAAAAGTTATGCATGTTAAAGAATGTGGCTTAGTTCATTTAAATTTTTTTTTTTTAAAAATAGAAATTTTCTTAACATAACAACATTACGCTTTACCACGCAGGTTTGCAAAAGAGTTTGAAAAAGGCATTTTTGCAAATGCATCGGCGTTGTATGGAATTGTTACTCGCTGAGTATAGGTGCTACTATTAAAGTAATGATATGATAGTAATGGTTAATTTTTAAGCCTTATAATAAAAATAATAAAATTATGACACCATCGGGGTGCGAAGGTTGCTACTGAAGCAACAAAACTGAAAATTTGTTACTGAGAATTATACTCATTATGTAAAGGTACTTTAAAGGTCCGTTAAAAAAATTATACCTCAATAAAGATGCAAACCAATATTTCTTATCTGTACGAAGTGATATTCGTGTTACTTTTTATCCGGACGAATTTAATTTCGTTGAAGTACAAATTAGCGGCTGTATTCATAAAAAGTTATGAACCTCTTATAAAACCTTCATAAATAAAATTAAACTTTAACTTTAAAAAATCTCTATTAAAGGCTTCATAAATGAGAGAATTTAAAAAATTGTTTAAACCTTCAATAAACCTTCGAAAAAGCATTTAAAATTTTTTTTTGTTCTCGTCTGAGGACAAATATTGTCAAAAATATATAAAACTAGCTTTTTCCCGGCGCGTGTTGCTGCACCCTGCAACTATATGGGAACATAATACGTGTATTCAAAACTTTTCTTAGACTCATAGTTTGACACCACTGTTATTTTCCACTGCCCGTTACAGTTTCCCAGCAGCAGGAGATCACCAAATAGTAACTCCATTTTGAGTTTGTTTGTAAGTATTGCTACTTTTACTTTCAAAGCTATTCGATAAAACAAATTTTAACTGTATGGTCGGAGCCACACCCTCTTATATAATCCTCATCCCAGTTTTCTAGTAGATGGACATTACCCAGTTTTAGTACAGTTGCCGACAGTGAGCATACAAACTTAATTACAAAAATGTAGCTTTGTCGACGGAAACCGTAGGAAATATAGCATTTTTATTAATTTGTGGGCGGTAAAAGGGGGTGTGACAGAAATTAAAGCCATCTTGTACTTGAAAAAAATGTGCTGCCAAAATTTCAGCTCTATCGGCTCAGTAATTGTGAAGTTTCCAGCCATCACACAGACAGCGTTTTGCTTTTTGTATATATATTTTGGATAAAGATTATTGGTTATAACTTTTGATTGGTAAGAGATGATAAGATAATTTTTTTTAATAAATTAATTTCTTAGCTTTTATATTTTTTTACAAAAATATAAAAACACATATTGGATAAAAAAATTTTCTTCGAAAAAATCAAGGGATAGGCCTTGCTTTTTGAATCACAAAAATGGTTTTTAATTTTTGCGCAAAATTGAAATAACTTTTGTTTACAAATGTTATAACTTTTAAATAGAGTTGACAATTTGTGAATTTGAATTTAAATTAGTTTTACAACAAAAACAAATTTTGAGCTTTTTTTTGAGGAAAAATCCAAAATTTTAGACTTTTTTTGAAAAAAAAATTTAATATATATATACTCAACTAACGGTATTTTTGCAATAAGGTTTTCATATTACTTTGATGAAACTTTAAGACAAAAAAAAATTTAACAAAATGTATACAAATGCAGCGGAGATATTTGAATCGAAAGTCACAAAATTAAATTTCTGATTGTTTTTTTCTCATTATTAAGCAACGATGTTGCATTAAATATATCGTTGTAGTAAAATTTTTCATAGTTTTCAAGATATGTTCATGTTTTTGATGTCAAAATAACGGAAATTTTTTTAATTTTACTTAATTTAAGAAATATTTTATATTTTGTAAATATCTGAATATGTAACCTAAGAAAACAACTAAACATATGCGATTTTGTGAAAAATTTGTACTACAGCACCATTTGGTGTCCAAGGTGGGTCAAAAAAGATAGTGCTAAAAAACTCATCGTACCTGAAAACTACTATATACCAATTTTTATTCTAATCGCATGAGCGGTTTGGGAGTTTTTGGCAGTTTTGTAAAAAATTTGTACTACAGCGCCCTCTGGTGTTCAAGGTGGATCAAAATTGATAGCCCATAAACACGCACCGTACCAAAAAACTTCTATACACAAATTTTCATGCTAATCGGATGAGTAGTTTAGGAGTCTATTGCGGCCTTACAAACATAAGCTCCTTTTTTATATACATACATATATAGATATTTAAAAATATATCAAAAACAAACAAAATATCAAATAATGTTTGAAATGGGTCATAAAAAGGCTCATAAAAAGGATCATAAAAAAAGGCTTTATAAATGAGAGGATTTTTTAAAAATGGCTGAAACCTTGCTTTCTCTGACGTTGGTGTTCAGTTTATTCACAGTTACCTACACTAAGGGAAATAACGCGTATTAACATTATCTACGCCTGAGTATTAATTTTATTTAAATATTTACGTGGACAAATCAAATATTTTCCTAACAACACGTTTTTTCCCCGTATTTACATTTTATTTATACCACAAACCTACACACACATTCCTTACAGCTGAAAAAGCCGACAAGCAGCAACAGCATCGCACTCTGTTCCTGCAGTTATTTCTTGCAGTTGCAGGTTTCTTATAGTTCTCGTTTAGTTTGTGTTGCAAGGGTAATATAGCATGGATTTTTGGTCAATATGATTAGGGTGGAGTGACAGCTCGATATTTTCTCAAAAATGTCTTGCAACGGTTGTCACTTACCTGCATATTTGCATCATACTTTCTCTTACTTTTCTTCCTCTTTTCTTCCTCGTTTATTCCTCCTCTTCAATTTAAATATGTTGGTTTTTAAATTCAATATTTTTATATAAATTTTCTTTAAATGCGTTAGTTTTATTTTTAAATAGTAAATATTTGAAAGATATTTTAAAAAAATTCGTGCATAATTTTAATATAATTTTTATTAATTCTGTTTAAATATTTAAATATTTTATTTTATTAAAAAAGTATTTAAATGAATTTTAAATATTTACGTAGTCGATTTATGCAAATGCGTTATTGGTGCAAAATTGACTCGCTTTTTGGACAAATTAAAAAAGTTTTTGGATAAATTTAATATTTTTTTCTCTTAGTGTAGATAAAAGGTCTCCAATGGTCAGCGTTGAAAACAGTTACTCTTTATTCAGAAGAACCATGAGTGAAGTAACACATGGTCCAATAAGTCCCAAGACTAAGTAATAAAAAAACTTTTTTTTTGCAAATATTCTTTTTAATTCGTGGCGTCCGTGGCGTAGTTGGTTAAAGTGCGTGGCCGCTATGTCAACGAACCTGGAAACCCGGGTTCGAATCCCAGCAGCGACAGAAAATTATTTGAATTAAAATAATTTTTCTGTACGGCCGCCACCTCTCTGCAGGCAATGGCAAACCTCAGAGAGTAATCAAAATGCCATGTAAAGCTTCTTGAGAATAAGAACATTTCGTTCATCGCCGTTCGGAGTCGGCGTTAAGCCTGTAGGTCCATTTCTCGGTCAATTGTGTACAAACTTAAACACGCACAATACAATTGATCCTAAGAAGCTAGGTCAAAGTCCTTTCAAGGGCTGAAATGGCCAGTTATTTATTTTTTTTTTTTTTTATTCTTTTTAATTCATCAACATAGGTTCCTTCAAGAGCAATACATTTATGCATTCCACTGCTTTTCTAACTTTTCAATACCGGTTGTTGTAGAACGATTTGTGCTTCGCCTCGAAATACGCTTCAGTTTCAGCCATCACCTCTTCATTGGACCCAAATCTCTTGCTGGCAAGCATTTTTTGTGGTCAGCAAAGAGCCTGTAGTCGCTGGGGGCCAAATCTGGTGAATACGGTGGATGAGGAAGCAATTCGAAGACCAATTCGTGGATTTTCGCCATAATTTTCATCGATTTGTGCATTGTCTTGGTGAAAAAGAATTTTTTTCTCTTCAAATGGGGCCGATTTTTTGCGATTTCGTCCTTCAAACGCTCGAACAACGCTATGTAATAATCGCTGTTGATTTTTCCCTTTTCGCGATAGTCGATGAACAAAATTCCAAGCGTATCCCAAAATACAGATGCCATAACCTCTCCAGCCGACTGTTGTGTTTTTGGTCGCTTTGGCCTGCTTTCATCGGTTGCTCTCCACTCAGTTGACGACTGTTTTGATTTCGGTGTGTAATGGTAGATCTATGTTTCAAGCTATGTTTTATCCATTGTCACATACCGACGCAAAAATTCATGTTTATTCTTTGTAAACAGTGCCAAACAGCTCTCCGAATCATCGACACGTTGTTGTTTTTGGTCCGGTGTGAGAAAACGCGGCACCCATTTTGAAAGCAGCTTTCGCATCGACAAATGTTGCTGTAATATTGTTCCCACACTGCCTTTCGACATCTTCAGAGCCTCAGCTAGCTGGCGCACATTCACTTTACGGTCGGCCAATACCATTTTGTGTACTTTTTTATGTTTTGTGGAACAACTGCCTCTTTTGGGCGTCCTGAACGTTCAGAATAATTTGTGTCTGTACGACCAAGTTGAAAGTCAGCATACCAACGGCAAATGATTGCTTTTGACAGAGCAGAGTCCGAATAACACTTTCGAAGCCATTGCTCAGCTTGGACGTTATTTTTTCCCATAAAAAAACAGTGATAAATCAACACACGCAATTTCTTTGAATCCATTATTTTGAAAATATCAACAGTAGCATCACTTAAATCACTGCAACTTCTGAACTAAACGTTAGATTGTCATGAAATTTTTACACGTATTGTTTGAAGGTTGGAACTATCGAAATAATTTATCGATATTTCGTTAGAGGTGCCACCTATTAGTTTCGGAACTTATTGGATCATCCAAATTAAAAAAAAAATACCTTTCATTCTAAAAGTCTTTGACGTATCAAATTACGCCCATCGGACCTACACAGCCAGCGACATTTAAAAATTTTTTAAACACACCTGATAAATTGAAATAATTTTTAATAAAAATCATGTTCTCTACCTTGTCTTTCTTTTGGACCTTGCGACCACTCGGAGTCACTCGTAATTTTGTGTATCGTACTGTGGAGTTGTTTGAGGATACTGGTGGAATAAGCGACCGTCCAAAATCCGGATGTCCGCATGTTGTAAGAACACCACGAGCCATCAAGGCGGTGAAGTCTCGAATCAAGCGAAAACCGCTGCGAAAGCAGAAAATCCTGTCGCGAGAGATAAATATCTCGCCGCAATCGATCTCTCGCATTCTTAAATATAACTTGGGGCTCAGAGCATACAAAAGGCACACCGGGCACCTTCTCACGGGTTGGTTGGTTGGTTGTGAAGCCTCTTAACACGACATTATTCTAAAAGAAGCCGTGGAGATTCTGGTCCGGACCATAAGCCTAAATTGCCTCAAGAGTGGCTCAAAAACAATGTACCGGTCTTCAATTCCACGGATCAGTGGACAGCGGGTAGCCCAGAAATGAACCCATTGGATTACAAATTGTGGTCTTTGTTAGAGGGTATGGCTTGCTCTACTCGACACCCAAATATCGGGTCTCCAAAGCGCGCTCTTGTCCAAGCAGTGGAGAACTTTCCTATACATGTCGTGCGTGCTGCGATCGATGACTGGCCGGATCGACTTCGCTCGCACTGGAAATCAAATGGTGTCCATTTCGAATAAGTTGTTTTACAATTTGTGACTAGTTATTGAATAACTCAATAAATAACAAAAATAATTTTGAAAAAATTTTTTGTTGTTTTCATTTTATGAGCAAAAAACTGGTTACCTAAAATGTGAGAGTACTAAGTACATAATTACAAACCACTGATTAGATTCCGTTTGTAAAGGGTTGATTAGCTTTGAAGCTCTTTTATCGTAATTTCTTTTCAATGTTTTTATTAAAATTCTCCGATTTCACTAGGAGAATCTACTCATTAACTCCACACATGCGACTGTTTATGTGTGACTCGCAACAGGTGGTGATTCGACGTTAATGATTGTACATTACATAGGTACTTATATAGGAGTATGTGCATTACTGATACAGATAGATATATCATAATTTTATATCGTTTTAAATAGTAGATAAAGGAAGAGTTATTTTCAGAAATAAACCATGTCTTCACTATTGCTATTAGCGTCTCCCTACTCTAACGATTTATTTATTTTTATTTAACTCTACTTCCTTTTTCTCAATTGTATTTCCATTGACACTTGAGTTTGCCACCTCATCGTATACCCACCGCCTTTTGTATGGTGTCACCCAAGTCAGTACGCCTTCTGTCCTCCATGTGGAGAAAGGAAAAAAAAAAATCTAACAACTACACAATCCAGAGTCAACAAGGTGGAACATAATTCTTCTTTTTCCACTTTTTTTTGTGGTACCTCTTCTACTTTTGTGCAATTTTATTATGACTTGTCTTGAGTTACACTCGATCTTGTGCATTTTTGTTGCATGTAACCTCTTACGCTTCTTTACCTTCTTTCTTGAGCTGTATGGTGTGTTCTTTTCGCTGTTTAGTAGTGCTGCCAACTTTTTTTTTTTTTTTTTTTTTTGCTTTACAAAAGAGCTTGTTTTTATTTTGCAACCTTTTCTTCTTGAGCCGGTTTTTCTTTTTTTTACTGTGCTTTTTATCACATGTTTTTTATAGCTAGTCTTTCCTTAGCTTCTTGAAGTTGCAGCAGAAATCCGGTTCTTTAGTCATTGCGCCTTGGGCTACACACACAGAGACACCCAGTCGTCTTCTCTCTTGAATTCTTCTTCCTACATGGTGCTGGAGCAATTGCGAAGGAAGTACTTTAATTTTTATGCCCTTTTATAGTTTTTTCTTTTTTCGTCGTTTGCTTCCTTTCACTCTTATTCGTTATCAGCTAATTTATTGCATTAAATATATATTTTGTCCCACTGACACTGGGCAATAACTTGGGGCACTGCTGACCAAGTCATAAAATTATTTTTTTTTGTCTTTTGCTTAGAATGTTTGTGAAAAGCTTTTATGCTTTGAAAAAAGTGAAAGCTTCTTGCATTTTTTCATTAGCTGTGCTTAACAGCTTCTTGTAATGAGCTTAGCTTTTGGTCTCCGCCTTCTTTTGCTGCATTTAGAAGGTTTTATCTACGCTGACAAGTGTTGCCACCTATCTTATTGCTTGCTAGGCTGATTTTCTAAATGTTGTTGTTGTTAATATTGTCATTGTTGTTGTTTTTCTTTACAACAATGTGCCAATTGCGCGTTGAAACAATTATAAAAGCCTCTTAATGCAGGGTTTCACTTTTAAGCATCTCTTTCAACTCGCGCTGTACAGTCTGCGCTGTTTCTTGGCTGCCATTTTTTAACTGTTTTTCTTATTGTTTGTCTCTGTCATTTGTAATGATGAAAATAAACTAAAAATAGTTGTAACCAACAATTAAAATTCTGCTGTTACAGTCCGTTGCATCGTGTGTTCGTTTGTTCGTTCCCCCGTAAGTTTTATTGCCTCTTTTTCTTTATTTTCCGTTGATTACTCTCCTCTGCTGTCAAGGAATTGCAAGTTTTTCATTTTGTCTTTGTTGTTGTCTCCACACTATGACGCATGCAATTTTCTCCTTTAATTTATTTTTTAACTTTAGCTCGATTTGGCCTGTAAGTAGCTTGAATTTGTCTTGTTCATTTCATCCATTCGTATGTCCGTTGTCAGTCTGTTTTGGAGACAAGCTTTCGTGTGAGTCTCCGTTGTGATAACTCTTGAGTTGTTGTTACTCCTACTTTTCAATTGCGAAGGCGTTTAAATTGTCGCATTTTAGTTGCTGAAAATTTGAACTGATATCGCGATTTCCTTACTTACACCCTACGCGGGGCATTTGAGACTCATTTTACTTGACGATTGATTTTGGAGTTGTGACTGTCAGCGATAGTTCATATCCTTTAAACTCAAAATAAAAGTCGTCCCAAAAGTCAGAGACATTTTCGGACGCAACTTTTTGGTGACAAGCGTAGATCGTATTGAATCTATGACAGCTGTCAACAGAAAGCATGGAGGTTTAGTCATGGAGAAATTCACGGTCGAGCAACGAGTACTAATTGTGAAAATTCTTATTTTGCGGAGACGGTTTGAAAAACTCGCATATTGCTCCAAGGGCTTACCATGCACCCACAACGGTGCACTGTTTGGTGTGGATTTTGGGCTGGCGGTGTCATCGGGCCATTCTTCTTCGAAAATACAGCCGAAACAGCAGTTTCCGCAGACATTGCGACTTGCTGACCAGTTATGCCGGAATGTCATGGAAATTTTCCTAAAAAGGGCTCGGTGTACAATCAAGATCGAGGCGTTTGTTTATTCGGTATTATATTACATTAATAACCTCCATGTTCCTACTTTATAATTCAATAAAAACGCACAGACATTTCAACAAAACAATACGTTTTATTAAAAAATTAAAATGTCAGTGACTTTTGGGGCACCCTTTATCGTTCATAGATTTTTTTAACCAATTTATCCCCAGTTTTCTCGTAAGAATTTAACACAAAAGTTTACATTTGGTATCGTGAATACCTCTAATACATTTTATTGCTTGCTTTAGCTATCTTAGCATTCAAAGCTATGCGCATAAAGTTAGCACCGCCATTTTTGATTTATAATTCAAAAGATTATGTAGGTACTGCAATGTGCCCGATGTGTCCTATCATGTGCAGCACAAGGTGAGCACATCACAGCACAATTTGGGAATTTCCGAAAAATCATACCATTTGACGATTAGCTTTTTCCAATGTGTCACATGATAGCACACATCGGACACATCGCAGCACATATTTTGTTTTTGCTTTTTTTTGTTTTTTATTGCAAATCATAAATGGCGAAGTTTACTTTTTGAATATTTCGAAGCTATTCTAAAAAAAAAACTTAACGACGCAGATTTCTCTAAATAACTTTGCAACCTGCCAGTGCTGCAGGCTATGCAAAGAAAGCGAAAACGACCGACAACGGCTAGGTCACTGTCGCCGTCGTCTAGGTCGCCGATTGTGGTTCAACAACTTTTCCATTTGTTTGCGAGCATTTGTTTGCAACGACGTCATATTTTTCGGTGTCTATTGCTTTTTAAATAACTCATAACAATGCAAAAAAAAAAAAATGCATAAAAAAACAATGCACAAAAAAATGACTTCCGCAGAGTTGTACATTTTTATGAAAAAAACTTATACTTTTTATATTTTATATACTATTTTATATACTTGACCGATTGATGGATGGTGAATGATGTGTGGCATGTGATTTTTTTTTCCTTAAGTTCTTAGCCTCTCGTTTGTTTTTTGTTGTATGCGTTGGCAGCACGGCTTCCGTTGTCGGTTTTTTGCTCTCTTTTGTTTGGGGCAAGTCTATGGCTTCTTGATTTAATTAACATCGCCTACACATTGTTTTCCTCTTGTGGCTTGTTTCAGTATAAAAATGCAAGAGTTACACAATAGAAATCTTAGCCATAACACCAACAACGAAACATTGGCAAACAACTAGAGCTCACTAATTACGGGGGTTAAGCTGGCTTAAAAATAAAGGGTTCACTGCTGTTTTGTTTTTTAGTTCGCAAAGTTTTTTCTTGACCATTTTTGCGAGGGTAGCTTGTGTGATTTTTTCATCGATCCAAAAAAGTATTTTCAATAAACTAATTAGTTAAAAAATAATTTTAAAATTAAAAAAAAAATAAAAAACTATTTAAAAATAAATAAAAAATAAATAAAAAATAAATAAAAAATAAATAAAAAATAAATAAAAAATAAATAAAAAATAAATAAAAAATAAATAAAAAATAAATAAAAAATAAATAAAAAATAAATAAAAAATAAATAAAAATAAAATAAAAAATAAATAAAAAGTAAATAAAAAATAAATAAAAGATAAATAAAAAATAAATAAAAAATAAATAAAAAATAAATGAAAAATAAATAAAAAAATAAATAAAAAATAAATAAAAAATAAATAAAAAATAATTAAAAAATAAATAAAAAATAAATATAAAATAAATATAAAATAAATATAAAATAAATAAAAAATAAAAAATAAATAAAAAATAATAAAAAATAAATAAAAAATAAATAAAAAACAAATAAAAAATAAATAAAAATAAATAAAAATTATTAAAAAAATAAATAAAAAATAAATAAAAAATTAATAAAAAATAAATAAAAAATAAATAAAATAAATTAAAAATTATATAATTCATAAATAAAATATAAATAAAAGAATTAAAAAAATAAATAAAAAGTAAATAAAAGAATAAATAAAAAATAAATAAAAAATAAATAAAAAATAAATAAAAAAGCAATAAAAAGTAAATAAAAAATCATACTATTTGCCGATTAGCTTTTTCTAATGTGAGTCAGTACATATTTAGGTTTTGATTTTTTTTTAATAACAAGTATATGAAAAATAAATAAAAAATAAATTAAAAATAAATAAAAAATAAATAAAAAATAAATAATAAATAAATAAAAAATAAATAAATAAATAAAAAATAAATAAAAAATAAATAAAAAATATTTAAAAAATATGAAAAAAAAATAAAAAATAAAACGTAATAAATAAAAAAATCTAAATAAAAAATAAAAGCGTAAATTTTAAATATAAAATAAATAAAAAGTAAGAAATAAAAATAAAGTAAAAAATTGATAATAAAAAAAATAATATCAAGAATAAAAAAAAAATTATATATTAATAAAATATAAATAAATAATAACTAAATAAATAAAAAATAAAAGCCTTAATTTTAAATATAAAATAAATTAACAATAAAAAATAAACATAAAATAAAAAATTGAAACAAAAAGAAAATAAAATCAAGAATAAAATACAATTATATTTTTATAAAATATAACTAAATAATAACTAAAAACAAAAAGTTGCAAAAATAATAAATACCTTATAAACTAAAAAAAAACAGTCATCAATAAAGTTATGTATGTAATAATAATTAAATTAAAATAACGTAACAAAAAAAAAATTAAATAAGGTTAAAGACAAAAAAACAAAAATTAAATTAATTAAATTAAGTAAACAAAAATTAAAAAAAAAACAAATGAATAAATTAAATAAAAAAAAAAAAAAAAAAAATTAAAACAATGGAAAAAAGGAAATAATTTTAATACAGAACTTAATAAACCAAAAAGTAAAAAAAGAAAAAAATAATAAATAAATAAAAAAATATGTAAATGCTAAAAATATTTGGAAACATTTGAAAAAAACTTAAGAAATAAAAAAGGAGTAAAACTATTATAATAAAACCCTAATAAAATCATAAAACAAGCAGTCTGTAATAGAGTAAAATATATAATAATTAAATTAAAATAATATTACAAAAAAGAATTTCAAAAAGGTTTAAGGGTTAAAAAATGAACTAAAAAAAGAAATAAAAAATAATGATTTAAATAAATAAATGAAAAAAAAAAAATGAAAAAACTAAAAATAAAGAAATAAAACAAAAAGAAAAATAGTAAAAAATAATAATAATCCTATCAAATTAAAAAAAAATAAAATAATGAGCAATGAAGTTAAATATAAAAAATTAATACACAAGCAACCAAAAAAAAAAAAAAAAAAAAAAAAAAAAAATTAAATAATTAAAAAAGAATGAACAAATATTGAAATAAAATTAATTAAAAAAATTAATTAAAAAATTAATTAAAAAATTAATTAAAAAATAAATAAAAAATATAATAATCAAAATTGACAAAAAATAAAATGAAACTATAATAAAAAAAATAAAAATAAAACAATATAGCACAAAAAAATCAAAAATTTTTTGTAAAAATTAACAATTTACAAAGGATAAATAAAGAATTAAACAAAGTAAACGAAAAATAAAAGCAAGAAAAAATAAAACAATGGAAAAAAGAAAACATTTAAATAAAAAATTTAAAACAATGGAATAAATTAAAATTCCAAAAAGAGTAAAAAATAAATTAAAAAAAAAAACGTAACAACTAAAAATGATCTATAAAAATTCGAAAATTCAAAAATTAGAAAAATTTGAAAAAATAAATAAAATTAATACATAAACAAAACAAAAAAAAAAAACAAAAAAAAAACCAAAAGTTTAAATAATAATAAATGAATTAAATTTAATTTACAAAAAAATAATAAAAACAATTTTTAATATGAATTAATTTAATAAATTTAATTCAAATAATAAAAAAAAAATAAAAAATTATAAATATGAAAATTATTAAAAAATTAAAACAAATTAATAATTGTTTTAATAATTATTTTAATAATTATTAAGGTACCGCAAATAAGGTTTTTAAACTTAAATAAATAAAGAAATGAAAATATTTAAGAAGTAGAAAACTTCAAAAAATTAAAAAAAAGAAAACAAGAAAATTAAAAAATAAAACGAAAAATTAACAATTCAAAATTGTTAAATTCTCAAGAATAAAAATATGTTGTATAAAAGGTTCCATTTAAAATAATGTACAATATTGAATGAACCACTTCCTACCATTCATCACTTAAACCAATTTTTCAAATTAATGACAAAGTTTAGTGTCGAATTTCTGACAAGACGGTAATCTTTTCTAAATTATTCGTAAAACAATAAAAATGTTGCAAGAAAGCGATTATTTATCTCAAAAGTTTTCTCATCTTCAGTTCTAATCATGATCAATCAAAATAAATTCTTCCAACTGGGTCAATACTTTCTTAAAATAAAATTAATATTAAAATAATCTCAGAATGTTTGTGATCCGCTTAAGGGGGTCCTCTGGTAATCTATGCCAAATTTTAGCCTTTTTTCAAAATATTGTGGAAAGAGAACGAGTAAAGATATTTTAGTTCCGTTTCTTGATTTGGGTAGCTTAATTTATTGAAAAAAATACAAAATTTTGAAAAAGTGAATTTATGGACCGTTCAGAAAGTTCTCGGCCTGGTAACGAGGTTCTCCGGAAAAAAGGTGGGTCCAAATTGCGCACGATTCCAAGAGTAAACATCGTCTGAAAAAAAAAAAAATATTCAGTTACTTAGAATGAATGTCCCTATAGCCCCTACCTCGGAAACAAAAATCGAAATTTTTTTAGGGGGGGAGCCGCCACTTTGAAAATGAAAAATCGAATTTCGACCTTTTTTTTTGTAGTCTAGTGTAGAAAAAAATAGTAAACATTATTTTTTCGGCAAGTTTGAGGTAGGGGCTATAGCGGCGTAAATTCTGCGTCGTTTCATGCCTCATATATCAAAATCGGTCAAAAACTGTTTGAGTTATCGTGCGCAAAGTTTTGAAAAACATGGTTTCGAGAAAAACGCGTTTAAAGTTTTGACTTCAATTTTGAGGCACACAAATGACATTAACACATATTTTTTTAATACAATACTTACGAATATTAATCGATTAATTTTGAAAAATCCTTTTGGGAAAATGTTTTTGAGTATCTGAGCAATAGAAATATGAAAAAAAAAAAATCGAAAAAAATTTTTCGGATTACCAGATGACCCCCTTAATTCACTGAACTCGGTTAATTTAATGCGGCGCCATGCTGTGCTTCCAAAAAACTACTTCCAGCTCACTAAATTTTTTGCTTACCTTTGCGCCTCAATCCTTAGCACAAGATCCCAGCTTAACGAACACAGTCGCAGTAAAACATGCATTTAAGAGCTTATGTTAGAAGTTACAGCTTCAAGCTAACTGTTGTTCTAGCAAACATAAATGTAATGATGTCTTTCTGAATAACAACAAATTTAACAAAAAGCAGCTAAATAACAACAATATAGGAAATAAAATAAAATATAACAGTTCTAAAAATATCTACTCCATGCTAACTTACTAGTAATTCCAAGAATTATTGGCTTCAGCAGATTCAACAGCTAAAGCTAAACAAATAAAAACTTGTTTGTGCGGCACGCGTCTGCAAGCAGCACTTCTTGAAATTAAAGAAAAATTGAGAAAAATAAGAGAAGAAAACATAAACTTTAAAGAAGAATTCTTCAAAGATTTAAATTAATGGAAAGAAAGACAACAACAGCAACAGAAATAAAAAAAAATACATAATTAAAGCAACCAAGCATGAGAAGTCAGCTGATAAGCTTAAAAAAATGCATAAAAAAAAATGCAGCAGACAACAAACAAGCAGGTTACCAACAAACCGCAACAGTTTGATGCAACATGTTGCTCACCGAAACAAACATGTTGTTGTGCCTTCCTAATAATGTTGAGCTGCGCTTAAAAGCTCTCTGCACGACGCAATGTTAACAAAGACGAAGACATGGATTGGAAATTGAATGAAACTCGTTGATTCTTCTGAGCTAGTCTCGCAGCCGTTTCTTCTGCTTCGCTTCTTTCAACCATTTTACTGCTACTTCGAACACGAACACGAGCTCTTGGCTATTTGGCTGTGTAAGTTTTGTAAAGTCTGCATTGCTTGCGCTTCTGTGCCCGGCTTTTGTGAGTTAGTTCCCAACTCTATTCCCAGTCGCAAGGTTTGTGATTGTTGGGTTGCTCGTCGGTTGTCTATCGCGTTTTTGTTTGCCTTCTTCGCTCATTATTATTGGACCCGTGAAAGTTGTTTTGAATTATTTGGGATTTATATTTTTTTTTTCTTCTTTCTGTTTCTTGGCATTTCTTTACGTTTTGCTCTCAACACGTTCCATCTACGAATGACGCATAATTCAGCGCGTACGATTCTTACCGTTTTACTTTTTTTAAGTTTGCTCGTTTACCTGCATATTTGGTACATTATGTATAGCTGAAGGAAATGTTAAAAAAAAAATTAGAGTTGATAAAAAAAGAGAAAAAAAATCTTATTTTGACGACACATTGATCGTGATTTTTAGGGAAAAAAGTGATTTTCAATTAAAAAAAAGTGATTTTCAATTAAAAAATAAGCAGTAGGGCTTTTGTCGCCTTCGTCTGCGCGTGTGCAACACCCACGTGATCGCCCATCAGGCTGAGTGTGAGTGCGTCTGTGTTTTTGAGCGCGTTGTGTCCCTGGAAAAGAGTTAAATTTTTATTTTTAAAACACGTTCATGTTAATCCTAGCGCATTGGATTTGCAAGTTGGAACAGCATTGTTTGTAAAGAAAGTGTAGGTCTATTGATACTAAGCCTTTTCAACCAGTATATTTTAATATGTATTTATTATTAACCTACAATAAAAATAATTCTTTATTGAAAAGAAGCTTGTGTTGCCTGAACCACGGTTCGAATCCCAAGAGTTTTAAAATTTTTTATTTAGATCGTTTTGATAAGCATCAGAAATATGCTCCTTGGCGAACTAAATCTTTGGATACAAAAACATTTGCAGCATTCCGACAACACTTGGAAGGAAATAGATGCATAATTTCTTGAATTTTTACTTTGAAAACTTATTTAAAGACGCTTAAAAATTTCGTCTTTGATGTAGGCGGCAAAAATTTAACCTTCACTGCTTCAAATTGAACTCATCCATCAAAAAAATTATGCTTCGACCGTGAAACACAAAGATACTTTATCGAAAAACTACATAGCTTTGAAATTGAAGTTCAAAGGCATTTTTTTGTTTTCTTTTCAACAAAACGATACAAAAGTGATGGCAGTATTCGAGGTTGTTCAATAACCTCCTCTAAGCAGGTCATATAAGTTGAATGACCTGCTTTATTTGCACTCTTAAAAAAAAATTCAAGTTTCGAATAAAATCCGAATAAATCAGAAATATAATCAATACGTTTATAATCGACGAAAACTTTTACATTGTAACATTAATTATCAAAGGAGTTGTCACATTGCGATGAGACAACTATTTTGGTCTACTTGATGGCTTTGATCGCAAATTAGAAAAAGTTTAAAAAATTTTGTGATTCAAGGTCAAGAATGTGAATCAGTAACATCATCCATATAAAATCGAACTAACGTTTATAAAAATCAATACTTTCTTTCTTACTCATCTGGCGCATACAACCTTCGATCGGTTTTGGCCTCGTCCAAGAACTTGTGCCAACCACTTCTGTTATGAACTTGCTAATGCCAGTTGGAAACATCAAGCATCATCAGATTGTGCAACACATGGTCCTTCCAACGGAAATATGGGCGTCCTCTTCTACGTTGACCACCACCGGGCACCAAATCAAATATTTTATGCGCTGTTGCGTCGTTTTCCATCCGCTCAACATGACCTAGCCAGCGGAGACGCTCGATTTAATGCGCTTAACTATGTCGATGTCAACGTACAACTCATACAGCTTGTGGTTCCATCGTATTTGGTACTTGCCATTGACTCAGATTGGAGCGAAGATCTTACAAAGGATCTTTCTCTCGAAGGCTCTCAAAGAATTTTCAACAGAACTGATCAAGCTCCAGGTTTATGCTGTAAATAACAGTGTGAGTTTTGTTCGTCGAGAGAGGGCTCTGCTTCCCAATTCTCAAGTCTACTCAGCCCAAGCCTTCGTTTATTCTCAATGCGGACATCTTTCCAGGAGAAGTTAATGCTGAATCCCGGCTAGACGAAATTCTTAACAACATCTAAGGAAGTCTTTTCAGCCGTGACGTGGTTTCCAAGACGCTTAGACTGTTTGTTTGTTGATACTAGGTATATCTTCTTACTTGCGTTCACAGATGCGTCGGACAGCTTCGGTATTCGAGTATAGAAAATAGATCGTCTTTTGATATGCTCTACGCTGTCCAAAGTCATGGGGAGTGTAATAAACTTTCACCTTATGAATTATCTAGACCGCAGCGATTTGCTAAGTGATCGTCAATGTGGCGTCCGTAGCACCCGCTCTACCGGTGATCTTATGGCGTTCCTCACTGAAAAAATGAAATTATTGTGTTTACTTCTTCGGTGGGAGTAGCGTTGTTGCTCTGAATATTTCTAAGAAGTTTGACTCTCGCCGTTGGCGACCGTTTGACGACCTTCTGTCGTCTATTCGCTTGCGGCATTTGCCACTCATATTCTTTCAAAAAACGCCCTAGCTTTTTGGAGATTGAGAGAGAGAGGCAAAACATGAATGACACACTTCTTAATAACCTGAGAAAAATCTCCGAGTGGGGATTGACCCTTAGAGTAGAGTTTAATGCTAATAAGACCCAGTGCTGCCTGTAAACTCACAAGCGAATGAATTGCTGCTTAGCCCCCATCAATATTAACGATGTAGATCTGGTGGAGTCAGTAGCTCTTGGCGTTATGGTCATATGGATTCAATCCGATCTTCGTTGAAATGAATACATTTTCGATGTGTTGAAAGAAGCGACCAAAAGCCTAGGTTTTTTAAAACGATGTGAGAAATACTTCACTCCAACTGATCTTAGCATGATCTAGGCGACATACATATATTAGGCCAAAAATGGAGTACAATTCGAATATTTGGGTAGGGGCTTCAATATCTTATTTGGAGCTTGTGAACCGAATTTAACGACGTGCGATATATGTGATAGGGGATGAAAACATTTCATCTTCTCTCAACTCTCTTAGGCATCGACGCAATGTTGGTTACCTAAGCCTTTTGTCTGGTACTACCATGGGAAGTGTTCAAGGGAGATACTTGATCTGACGCCATCAGCTCTTGTGTTTAGCAGGTCCACTCGGGCAGTGCACTAAACCCATCCCTATACCATTGTCTTGATGCCCAATAGAACCTCGTACTACCGAGATAATTCTTTCTTCAGTAGTACAGTTAAATTATGGAACAATCTCCCTGCGAGCGTGTTTCCCGACAGTTTTGAGCTGTGTGAATTTAAAACAAATCTTCACCGACACTACTCCTTTGCAGGAATACTAAATTTAGACATAGTGGATAGATATTGGTTGTTCGGGTTCAAAAATGCGGCAGAAGCACAATTTTTTCCAAAAATCGCCGTCACTATTCATGTTTTTCAAGACCCAATCAGAGAATATAAGGCGCTAGTGGTGGTCCACCGGCTGTAGTTCTTGAGACAATTGAATTTTGTGGAGAGTCTTTTTGAGTTCTTGAGTACGGTGACGAATTTAGGCTTTTGGGTAGTTTTCAACATTTTCCTTCAGTGCGTCGATATTTTCAGTCAAACATCCGGGGCGATTTTTGACTATACGACTATTTTCTATTTCCAAACCTGGAAAAATTGCTCGGCGGTAAGAGATTGGCATCGAACGAAGACGTCATCACTGAAACAAACGCATATTTTGAGAACATTGAGAAAACCTTTTATTTGGAAAGGGGAAAAAAATTGGAAAAACGCTGTACTAAATGTATCGACCTTTAAGGAGACTATGTTGAGAAATAATACTTTTTTTGCCGAAAAAGTCATTCAAAAAGTCACTGACTTATCAAATTGCTCTCGTAGTTGGTTTGGTTTTTTTTTTTTTTTCAGAAAAATCCACATTCTGAGGAATTTCGAAGAGATTATGTAAAAACTCAAATATTTGCAAAATACTGTCGTTTGTGGGAAAAATTTCTGATATAATTTTTTTTTTTTTTTTTTTTTGTCAATCTTTCTTTTAGTTGGTTGTTTGTTTCTTATCTGCGTCGTTTACAACATGTTACAACTTTTATGAAGTAAAGTTAAAGATTTATAGTTTGATATTTCGTTCACTGTGAATCGAAGAGATTTTTAACTTTCAATAAACAGAGGGAAAATGTTAGGATTTTTTTTTTAAACAGAAATTTTAAATTTTGCAAATTACACGTACCTGGTATAACTTCGTTTTAATCGTTTTGCTAAACTTTCTACGTTACAACTAAACCTTTTATTTGAACATAATAAAAGTGAAATGTGCAGACCAAAAAATTCAAAAGAATCTAATTATTATTCTACACCAAACAGCAGAGAATAAAATCCCAACAACATAAACACTAAAAAGTATCACTGTGTCAAATTCAATTCGTACTCAGTTCATTATTTTATTTGACTGTACTTCCTCCCCCCCTCCCCTTCTTTAATACTCCTCTTCAATAAATTATTTATATCAATAAAAAAGAAAAGATTTTATTGGGTCTTAACCCAGTTACAATTGTTGCGGCTTGTGCTGCATAACCAAAAAGTTATTATTCAACAATAAAACCGAAGCTCCTTTTGAACTGAAAGTTGAGGTCTACCTACAACAACCACTTAACAGGTCCGGCATAACAATTGTATAAAGTGCAGATACTGCATTTTGTTTACATAAACATTTTATGTTTGCTCTTTGTTGTCAATG
Organism: Pherbina coryleti; assembly: GCA_943735915.1. NCBI lineage: Eukaryota > Metazoa > Arthropoda > Insecta > Diptera > Sciomyzidae > Pherbina > Pherbina coryleti. The sequence continues at coordinate 17,144,864 of OX030950.1, read as the reverse complement.
AGGTTTGTTAATGCCGTGTTGTTGTTGTTGTTGTTGTTGTTATTGTTGTTGGTGTTGTTGGTGCCTCTTAGTGTTCTCATGTATAATGAATGCATTTTGGTTTTTTTTTTGTTTGTTTTTTGTCAATGGGTTATTTTTTAACATGTCCCGCGAATCCACACGTCTAGCCAAAATGCTTAATTTTGCATTTTTAATGCAGTTTTTGGTACTCTCACAACAACAAAATTTTTATTTGTTTCGGTTTTGAATAATTTCGCGCTTTTTTAAAATGATCTGATTAAAATTAAACGAATTTCTCAGGTTTCGACTCGATCTTTTATGGTTTTACAATTTGATGACCACTGAAATTTTGTTCACCTGAATATTAAGTTGGGCACAAATTCCTACACGTCAAGATTTACAGATTGAGGTAAATGCCTTTGTTCTTCAAGTATTGCGTTGTTTAATTTTGTAAAAGTTTCTATGTCAGTTTTTCTGTTCAAATAAAAACGTTCTTCTTAAAGGTGAAACTCATGAATTGAATTTAATTGAAATTGTACTCATGAGTTGAGAATAAGATGTATGAAAATAACAAAAACAAAACATAACAAAAAAAAAACTTAAAAAAAACAAACGCTACAAATACCAAAACTATAAAATCTCTGGTTGTAAAAAATAATTAATAAATCTTGTCTTCCAATTAAAAAATAAAAACTTAATTTAACTAAAGTAAAAAAAAAACAACAAAATACATATAGAATAACTTTAAAAAGTATTTAAACGGATAAGTTAAAAAACAAAATTATTTATTCATACATATATGCATATAAAAAATAATCAGACTATTAATTAAACTCAAAATTAAAAAAATTTTAAAAACTTAAACTAAACTATTCAAACAATTCATTCTTATTCAGAAAATATTTAAATAGTTAAAAAATTTACACATATTTTCAATAAGAATTTGAATAAAAGATTTGATAAAATAAATGAAATAAAAAATTGTAAAATAATAAATTAAATCATTATAAATAAAAATTAACAATATAAATAAAAAATAATGTAAAACAACAACAAAAAAAAAAAAAAAAAATACAAAAAATACAAAAAAAGCAAATTAAAGAAATACGATAAACATCAGAGCAAAAATAAAAAATTAGATAAAAATAAAAACTCAATCGATAAATAAAAAATAAAAAAATTAGATCAAAAATAAAAACTCAATCGATAAATAAAAAAAATAAAAAATAATAAAAATAAAATAAAATAATTGCAACAAAAAACAAAAAACTTCAGTAAGGAATAAGATAAAAATATTGAAATTAAAGTTCAAAATAAAATCAAAATAAACTCTAAATACAAATTAAAATAAAAAATCAAAACAGAAAATTTTAAATAAATATAAAAAAAATTAAATAAAAATAAAAGAAAACAAAATGTAAAAAATAAATTAAAAATTTAAAGAAAAAAACCCAATCAAATGTAAAAAAAATTAAATCAATTAATTAAATTAATTTCAATCGAAGGAAAATAAAATAAAAAACAGAGTAAAATAAAATAGATTGCAAAATAAACAAGGAAATAAAAAATCACAAAATAATCAAGAAAATAAAAAAATTATAAAATAAAATAAAATAAGAAATAAAACTGCAGTTATATAAAAACTAAATAAAAATAGTAAGTTAAATAAAATTACATAAAATAAAATTAAAAATTTAGAAAATATGCATATAAAATTTATTAAAGAAAAAATCAATTCCGAAAAGAAAAAACAAAGTAAAAGAAAAAATAATATAAAAAATTTAAAGAATAAAAAAAAAAAAAGTAAAAAAATTATAATTAAAAAATTTCATAAAAATATATTTAATTAAAAAAATAATACAAAAAATTAAAAATTATATAAAAAGTTTGCTTTCCAAAAAATAGAAACAAAAAATTCAAAAAGAAGTTAATGAAAAAAGAACGATAAAATGCGAAACAAAAATTAAAAATGAAAAAATAAATGTAACAAAATTAAAAATAAAAAAAGATTAAAAGTAAAAATAAAAAAAGCAAAAAAAAAAATTAGATAAAGATAAATAAACAAGTATTTAAATATTTAATGTATTTAATATCTAGTAAAATATTCAATAGACATATTAAATATTCAAATAAATTAAAAATTAAAATTAAAATAAATAATTTTTACAATTTTTGAAAAAAGAAATTAAAAATTAAAATAAAAACCTTATTTAAAAGTTAAATTAAGATTAAATAAAAAATTTAAGGAGAATAAAATAAAATAAAAAGTAATATAAAATTTAAAAAAGTTTTTAAAAAAAGAAAATATGAAATAATTTTACAATAATATAGAACTAAATAAAAAATAAAAATAATAAATTGATTAAATAAGTTGAAAGTGGAAAGAAACAATAGGAATGAAATATTAACAAGCGAATAATAAAAGCATCGTATATAAATAAAGAATTAAATAAGAAGTTTGTTTAATTAAATTAAAAATTTGTGAAAAATTATATAAAATAGAAAGTAAAATAATATAAAAAAATAATTATAAAAAATAAAAAAAAAATAATAAAAAATGAAGTAATAAATAAAAAATAAAAACTAAAAAAATCTAAATCTAAAAAAAAAATAAAAACAAAAAATAAAAAGAAATTAAAAAAATAATAAAATACAATTTTAATATAAAATAATAAAATAAATATATTTATATAACAAAAAGTTTCATAAAAAATTAAAATATATATATATAAAATAAAAGATCAAATATACAATTTAAATAAAAGAAAGAAACAATATTAAAAATAAAAATTTGAAATTAAAATATTAAAAATAACATAAAACAGAAATAAAAAATAAATAATATAAATAGAGAATTCAAATAAAATTTCTTAAAATAAAAAGACAATAGGAGCAAAAATTAAAAAGTATAACGGTGAAATATAATAGAAAACAAAAATTAATAATAAAAAAGTAAATATAAAAAAATTATAAATTAAAAGAAAAAAAAAAAATTTAAATTTTAAAATATAAAGGATATATATGGCTAGAAAAGAAATTAAAATTAATATAATAAAATGCAAGTGAAATTTAAATAAAAATTTTAGTCTTAAATGTTCATCTGCGAAAAGTGAGACAGACCGTTTAAGACCTAAATTCAGGGAATTTATTTTTTTAAAATTTGAAGCAAGGGTTTCAAATGTTACACCGCTTCAGTCCAGTCTGCCTTGATTGGAAATGGGTAGATAGATTTGTGGAAAAGAAGGGTCAAACAATTGAAACATGTATAGGATGTTTTTTGTCAAGAAAAAAACTATATAAGCATCAGAATTTTAATGCCTTGCAAGTGTTATGCCTTTTACCTCGAGTATAAAGTTACTACAAACTTTTCTACAACGAACTTACTAATTTTAATCCTAGTTCGGCCGACGAGTCATCGGGGGTGATTATTTCACATTTTTCACACAAAACAAAATATCGCTCGTTTTTTACAATAACGTCATAACTCAAAAAACTAAATTTTTCAGGAGAAGCATTTGAAGTATTGAACGGACAAAGGAAATTAATTCACCATTTTCAAAATATAGATAAAACTTTTATAATGTATATGGTTTAATCCTTACAGAGGGACAGAAAAAACTTGAGATTATCGATACATAATACGATTTAATCGGAAATATATTGAGGTGAATGAATCACAAATTCTACTCACCCGCAAAAATTAAAGAAGATATCGTTTTTATGTTTTTGGATTATGGCGTTATTGAAGAAAACGAGCGATATGTTTCCAACGAATTCTGTTAATCAATCCTCCGTGTCATTTTAAACTAATGAATTTTAAGTACAAAATTCCTATAAGTACCTCCTCCAATACAAATTTTGAAAATACATAACGAATAAATCGTATTTCTGCCGCAAAAGAGAGTCTTGTCAAACTACTGCATCCACATTATTATCTTATTTCAAAGAGAGGCATATTTTTCGTGTGCGATTAAAAATAATGACTTTTTATTTTTTAGTTTTAATAGATCAAGTTAGATTAAAAATACAAGAAACTGCTTAAAGAAGACCCTCCCACCATTACCACAGAAAATGTTCTTCCGGTTGCTTTGCACTTTTAATTTCCTCTTGCGATTTGCTACGATTTGCGATTTCTTCATTTGTTATTTTATTTTTCGCTTTTAATTTAATGCAATTGCGTGGAATGTACAATTTTTACTAATTTATTTAAATTTTTTTTTTTATATATTTTATGAAGAGAAAGAGTAAAAATAAAAATAAAATGAAAATTAAAAATAAACGCCCACTTCTTTTCTCCCTCTGTCATGTTTTTTAACAGTATTTGCAGACTTGACGTTACCACTAAGTGTGTACTTTCCCACATTTTTAATGTACATTATTTTTTTAAATTAATGTTTTTTTTTTTGCCAACACTTTAAGGGGGGGTTGGTGTATAAAAGAAAAAGTAGGAATTTAAAATTTAATATCAACCCACTAGGACAGCGATTTTAAAAGTTTTAAATGTTATACAAAATGTGCTTTTAGGAGGTAGGAAGTCGATAAAAGGGTTAATTTTAAGTTTATTTTTACGTAAGCTTATATATCCTTTGAATAATAAAGCTTTTGACTAAAGTTTTCAAGTATTTTAAAGAAATCATTTATTTCCTTGTGATCATCGCAGCCAAACACTTCATTTTGAAGTTTTTCAACCTTCTTTCAGCCGCTATGAGTTAAATACAGTCGTTGCCACATAATTGGGTGCTAATTGTTTTTCTCAAGTTTTATTAACATCAACTTTTTGCTTCTGAAAATTTTTTGAAAATTCCATATAAAAAAACAAAAAAAAAATAATGTATGACTACAATTTTGTGTAATAAAAAAAGTGAGGGAGCATTCATTCCTTGAGCTGCTGAAATTTTAATGGCTTGTTAACAATTTTTCATGTTTGCTTTTACACGTATTTATTGTTTGAGGTTTTTGTAATAATTACGCATGATTCTATTTTTAAAGTAAACAAAATAAAATAAAAACCAAAACAAGTTTTGCCAAATTCAACAGATTATTGTTGTTCTGTTTTCGGTGTGTATGTTTGGACGTTTTGTGTTCAAACAGTTTTAAGCGGCGAAAAAGAGTTACTTTTAATACATACGAGGGTAATTTGATAAGTTCTGGCTTTTTGAATAAATTTTTTTTTTTTTTTGGCAAAAAAGAGTTTTATTTGTCAATATAGTCTGCTTTTAGATCGATAAATTCAGTCTAGCGCGTTTCCAATTTTTTATTCCTTCTAATTAATAGGTTTTATCAAGGTTCTCAAAATAGACGTTTGTTGCAGTGAAGACCTCTTCATTCGACCCGAATGTCTTGCCTACGAGCTATTTTTCAGGCATAGGAATAGAAAATATACGCAGGGGACTAAATCTGAAGAATATGGTGAATTGGGGTAGCAGTGCGTAGCCCAATTTATGGAATTTTGCCATGGCGACTATAGATTATATGGGTTTTTTTCCAAAAGTATTCCAACACCTCCCTGCAAAGCCAGATTCTGAATCCTGGATGTAATATAAGCACGCGACGCAAAAAAAAAAATTCAAAAAATTCGCAAACTGGATTGGCGCCGCCAAAAAACGTGAATATGATGAAGTGTAAAATGGATGTTTTGAATCGAGTTTCCTGTTTAAATTTAAGTCATACAAAAACTTTTAACTATAACATGTAAAATCGTCCGCTAAACCCGAATATGCAATCGGATTTTAAAAAAAATAAGTCGACCCAAAATTAGCCTACGTTATTAAGAATTCCCTGATGTTCTCTTTCGATTTTGAAAAAGAAGCTTACCTTCGCCAAGGTCACTGAAACTTTCTCAAATTTAAATGCTGCAGGATTGTTGGCCTTTTTATGAAGTTTAGGAAAAATAGAAAAATTATACAAATCAGATCAAACATAAATTTGTTTATCGTCATCATCGGATATCATTGCAAATATGCAGAAAACATAGTGAAGTTAAGGGAGGGAGCCTCAAAAATAAGTTTTTAAAATTTCAAGTCGATATCTCAAAAAATAACAAAGTTATAGCCTAGTGAGTGAATAACCTTCTAGAGCGCGCAGTGCTGGTCCTTATTTTCAAACTCGTTTTTCTCGAAACCATGTTTTCAAAGTCGGTGACCAAGATTTCATGAAAGTCAGTGAACCGATCGTTTTGATTTTTTTGCTGGCTTATTTTATTCATCTTGTAGTTGTCATAGGAGTTTTTTTTTTTTAGCTTCGTTCATTTTTTATAGGCAAAATAATGACGAATTTTTGGTCGAAAATCGTTAATTTACGTTCGGAAGTCCGCCATTTTGTGAAAAATCCATATTTTCAAAATCGGCTATGACAAGTATGAGTTTTAAATACCTAGTTTAACAATATTTTTGTTTTTTTGTTTCTGATGAATTTAGGAGGAGCAATCTTGGTCACCGCATTTCACCTTTTTTTCACAGCGCTCTATTTAAAATGCTGTATCTACCTTAACATTAATTTTTTTTTAATAAAAGGAAAAACTAAACATACTCTTGAATGTGTATATTTTTAGGTATAAAAACTCTCATTTAAAAATATCCTTTAGGTTTCCTTAAAAAAATTCACAAACATGACCTTTTTTTCGACATCTGGATATATATATAGTCCCCTTTAAGCCAGAATTCAACAATTAAAAAAAATAGTCTTCTCTTACCATTAGAGTAGGAGGGATTATTTCGACCTTTGGAGAAGAGTTTAGTACTTCTTTTGTTTGAAGTACGACAAAATTATGTAAAAAATCGAAATTGTCACAATTGACAATATGGAAAGTGTTGACAATATTGGACTGTTAAACAGTAATTCGGTATAAAATTTGTATAAAACAGACCAAATAGATCAATAAACAAATAAAATTTCTAACGTTATCCATTGTTGATGAATCCTCAAAATTTTCTTAGATTTTTGGGCATTTTTTTTTAAATTTTTTCTTACAATTTTTTGAACATAAACAATTTCATTGAATACAACAATTTAATTGAATCAATTTGTTACTTTAACCAACTGCGCATTTTTTGGTACATTACAAGTGGCCAGAGTGAGTGTTGCTCTACTTTTCAAGATTTATTTTTTTTTGTTTTTGTAAATCTAGATTTACCATTAATATTTCAATATTGTTTACAAAATAGAGCCATTAAGTTTAAGAATATTTCTAAAATTTTGCTTTACATATTCACAAAATCAGGCTTTTCGTCGACTTTATACGTACGATCTCTGATTATACAAAAATTTTGCAATCAAGGCAACATCGATTAATTCAAAGCACACAAGCACTTAGACGCCTGCTATCAACAACATCAACTTCATCATCTTCCGTCGGGGTTCAATGAAACTTTCAATTAAAAATTTAAAAAAAAAAAATGTTGATTTGAACTTGATTTTATTTTCAATGGAATTATTTGCCTTTTTTGTGGTAGTTTTTCGATTTTTGACTGACAGGTTGGAGTTATTTAATCAACATTAATTGCTATGTTAATTGTAGAAAGTCTTCATTTATTAACTACGTCAACTACGTCAATGGCGCGTTTTTCAATGCTTCAAAGCGATTGTTTTATTGATTCTGTTTTTTTTCGCATAAATCAATAAAACTTTCATTGGGAAAATATTGGGTTTTATCATGAAATTGTTAAAAGAAGACATTTTTTTTTAGTTAAATCAAGGAATTTAACTGATTTCCTTCAAAATAACTTGATTTACGCATTGTTTACCTTCGTATAAAAAAATTCCGTGTATTCTTTAATAAAACAAAAATGGTTCAATTACGAGTATTCATCGCTATTAATTTTATTTCCTTGAAAGCTATCTCCATTGCAAGCAGTACACATATTCCAACGCTTCTGCCAATCTTGAAAACACTTTTCAGTTTGGAATGATTTTGAAATCACCTTTAGCTCTTTCTGCGAAGTCTCCTTTATTGCCTCATTTGTCTGAAAACGCTTTCCGCGAAATAATATCTTGAGTCGTGGGAATAGGAAAAAGTTATAAGGAGCCATGTCGGATGAATATGGAGCTTGCGGAAGGGCATGAACGTTGATTTAAGTCAAATGGTCGCGTTCGAGATGAGATGTGTAAACTGGTGCGTTGTCGTGGTGAACAAACCGCGAGTTTTTTTTTCCAAAATTCTGATATTACACCACAATTCTTCAAATGATATTTTGTTGGAAACACATTTCAGACAAACTCTTTCAACTAAATTCGAAATTCGCTGAACACAACAAACACTGACTTGTTAAAAAAGCTATCACGCACAAACTGTCGACAAATGACGTTCAAAGAGATATTGAACCAGATGACAGATGTACATATAAACACAGAAAAAAGATCCAGAAAAAAAAAATATTGAACAATGTCTCAAACGCGGTTTGTTTGAATGGGAAATTCCGTGTATTTTTTCATCAGAAGGAATTTTCTGAGACAAAGTTTGGGTTCTAAATTTCAAATAGATTTTTAAAAAAAAAATTATCAAATTAAAACTAGTGAGAAATGATCTTCGACTGGGCCGAAGTTAAAATACCCCCACGGCCGAACCAAAATATATTCAAAGTCTTAAGCAGTCAATAAAGTGTTTATTTGTAAAAACAGAAAATATTCTCTTTTGTTTATTGATAAAGTCAATTTGTATGGGAGGTGGGTGTGGTTTTCACTCGATTTGGTTGAATTTCATACACAGAGTAAATGTTATACATCATAGTTCATATGCAAAATTGCAAGTCCATGTATTAATTTTCGTGGAATTTAAAGAGATTTTACATTTTTGATAAAGTCACTTTGTATGGGAGGTAGGCGTGGTTTTCATCTGATTTAGTTGAATTTCATACCCAGAGCACAAGTTATATATCAAAGCTTACATGCAAAATTTCAAGTCCTTATATTAATTTTTGTGGAATTCTAAGAGATTTTACCGTTTTGATAAAGTTACTTTGTATGGGAAGTAGGCGTGGTTTTCATCCGATTTGGCTCTTTTCGAACTTCACCTTTATTTTTTAGACATCGAAAATATCGAATTTCGTGATGATAGCTTGAAAATTACGCCCATAATCGTGATCACAGACAGACGGACATGGCTTAATCGACTCGGGTGGTGATGCTGATCAAGAATATATACACTTTTCTATACCTACCACGCCTCCTTGTGGGCGTTACAAACGGAGTGACAAAATTAATATACCCCGTTGACGTTTTTTAAACGAAGGGGTATAAAAATGTAAAAACTATTGAATTTGAAATTTCAAAATTTTAAAAAATATTTTAATAAAAATAAAAATTAAACGAATAGTTAAAAAAAAATTAGACAAATTTCTAAAAATTAATTTTTTTATAAAACAAAAATTAAAAATAAAATAAAAAACCAACAATTTAAAAAATACAAATGTAAGAAAATAAAAATAAACAAATTTAAAAAATTTAGGAAAAAACTTAATATAAAGTTTATAAATTTTATACTAAAAACTTATTTCGTTTAAAAAAGATAAAAATTATTTAAATAGAAAAAGAAAAATAAAGCAACCAATAAAAAATTTAAGAAAATGAAACAAAAAAAAAAAAAAAACAAATACCTTACAAGAATTTTTTACATTTAAAAGGTATTGAAAATTAATTAAAATATTTAAAACAACACTAACCAATTCAATTAACGAAAAATATAATATAAAAAATTTTATAATAAAAATTTAAAAAAAATAAAAAAAAATCTAAAAAATCCAAATAAATATAAAAAATGAAAATTTAAGAAAACGAAAATAAAACGAGTATAAACAAAGCATTTAAAAATTCGTTATAAATAAATTTAAATTAAAAAATTTAAAACACTCAAATAACTTTTTAAAATGTCTTTATATTAAAGAAGCTATTTAATTTAAAAAAGGTAAAAATTATTTAAGTAAAAAAAAAGAAAAATAAAGCAAAAAACAAGTTGAAGACTTTAAAACAAAATAATTAAAAATTTACGAAAAATTAAAAAAATTAGAAAAAAAGAAAATAATTAAAAAACCAAACATTTTAAAAATGCAAATATAAAAAAATAAAAAGCTAAAATTTAAGAAAATAAAACAATTTTTAAAATTAACAAAACACTTAAATATTCGTTATAAGTAAAATGAAATTAAAAAACTAGAACAATCAAGACAATTGTAAACTTTTTTTAGATTTGTTGTATGTTGTATAATTTATAAGCTAAAAATTATTTAAATAAAAAAAAGAAAAATTAAGCAAAAAAGTTGAAGAATTTAAAAATTTTACGAATAATTAAAAAAAATATATAAAAATTTCAAAATTTATTTTTTAATAAAATAATAGTCAATAAGGAAAAAAAAACAAGAAATTAAAAAAAATACAAATATGGGTACAAAAATAAAAAACTACAATTTAAGGAAACATACAAAAATTTTAAAAATTAACAGTACATTTAAAAATTTGTTATAAAAAAAATTAAATTACAAAAATCAAAAAAGTTCTAAAAAGTTTTTATATTAAAAAAGTTATAATGTAAGAAAGGTAAAAATTTTATAAATAAAAAAGAAAAATAAAGCAAAAAATAGTTAAAAAACTGAGGAAATAAAAAAATAACTTAAATGAATTTTTAAACTTTAAGAATGTATTAAAAATTAATTAAAAATTAAAAAAAAAAATTAAAAAAAAACTAAATCTAACTATGACAAAAATAAATTAATTTACAACCAAATTTTAATAAAATAATTGCAAAATTAAAAAATAAATGTAAAAATTAAAAAAAGGAAATTCAAAATATTATAAAAATAAAAAATTTAAAAAATAAAAAAAAACGAAATTTTAATAGTAAAAAATTAATAATAATAAAAAGTAGGTAAAATTTTAAATTTAAATTTTAACTTTAAAAGGTAATTAAAGAAATTTACAAATAATTCAATTATATTAAAGCAAAAATTGAAAAATTTTAAAAATTGTTAAAAATTTAGAAAATAAAAACAAAAGAAGATTGAAATAATGTAAAAAAAAAATCTCTAAAAATTAAAGAGATATTAAGAATTAGAACATTTAAATGTTTTAAAAATTACTAAATTAAAGAATTCTTAAAGTTAAAAATTTTCTGAAGTAAAATAAAAAGAGAAAAATTAATTAAACAATAAATTAAACAAAATTTAAAAAACAAAAATAATTAAAAATAAATAAAAATAAATAAAAATAAATAAAAATAAATAAAAATAAATAAAAATAAATAAAAATAAATAAAAATAAATAAAAATAAATAAAAATAAATAAAAATAAATAAAAATAAATAAAAATAAATAAAAATAAATAAAAATAAATAAAAATAAATAAAAATAAATTAAAACAAATAAAAATTAATAAAATAAAAAATAAAAAGTATTTAAACATTTTGTAAAATTAAAAAATAATAAAAATAAATTAACACATACCTTATAATAAAAAAAAGAGAAGAAATAAATAACACTGCAGGCGGAAATCTATCAAAGATGTTTTCTAAGAAATGTTCGTCTTCGAAAACGGATGAGTTCCCAAACAACTTTAAGCCGTCAAAGGGTTGGTTCTGAATATATGACTCATTTTCTCACTATCATGACAATATTAAATTTTCATATCTTGAGCTTTTTTTATATCGCGAGTTTTTTTATATCGTGAGCTACGCAGGCAAAAAGCTTGCTTGCAGAAATGTGTAGAGCTTATTCGGCGAAGAAAGCAGCGCAGAATCTAAATAAATCTGTATAAAAAGTCTGAGAAGTATTATTTAGTTTCTTAATTTAATCTTATTTTTCCCACTATAAATTTTATGTCTTATTTATATGAGAAAAATATTAGGATGTTAAGGCATTTCAAGCAAACTAACTAGTAAGTATAAGGTTCAAAGCATTACTCGAGAGAAATTGGGTCTTTCAGGCCCCAAACATCGTAACCCAAACCAGCCGGACAATAAGTTGGTAGGGATATTTTGTTTTGGGAACCATGTAGAATATGAAAATAAAATCAAATCTCCGTAACTTATTTCTTGATGCACTGTGTAATTCTTCAGCGAAATAACTTGGCTCAATTATTTGCAAATATTTATTCAAAATTCTTTGAATTGCATAATTTTACGCCCAACTCACATTGTTAATAATTTTGATCACTTAAATTCCTCTTTCGCCATAAATAAAAAAATAACAATTTAAACCTTTTGAAGTCGAAAGTTAGAGATCAATGAAAGTTCAATAAAAAAATAAAAAAAAAACTCGAAATTACCAACAAATAAACAAAAAAAGAAAGTGCTATAAAATTTAAAATTACACCGAATAACAACCAAGCAACATTAAAAAGCTCACAAGTACTTCGTAGAAAATAAAAAAAAAAGAGGAACAGCATGTGTCTGACGCGGATCATGCTGGTGGCCACTTTTAAAGGTGATTTTTATGTTCGACAATTAAACAGTCGAGATAACAACAACAAGTAGAAGCAACAAATTTATTACAAAACTTATATGCAAAAAAAAAGATGAGAAGAAGACAAAACAAAAAAGAATTCTTTCCAGTAAAGAAAGTGAATGTGACTGTAAAATAGACCATGAAAAAAATGAGTTCAAATTGTAAATGATTCGAAAAAGCGCGCCAAAAGGTCTCAACTACAGATTCCTAATTAATGCTTTATTATACTTTGTGAAGAAAAATGTTTCACCCAAAATATCCCCATTTGTATTAGCAGCTAATTACACCACGAACCACGATGTTGCTGTAGCCCAAAACGAACATGTCTTTATTTAGTTCCGCATCAAACATGTACAAATATTTGAGAAGCTAACAATAAACAGTTGAAAATTAATTAACTGCAAGATTTTACTAACATCGAGATTTACAGGTTTAACGGTTAGTCAATTAACTTTCTGTTGTATGCGGGAAAAGGAATATTTACAGTATAGTCTAGGGAATTTTTTGTGTGGTAGAAGAATTATGTAGGTACTTAAACCTGTTTTTAAGTTGGCATAAAAAAGCATAAAAAACACTTCAGTATTTAAGAGCTTCTTTTTAGTGGGCTTTTCTAACTTTACAACAAAAATCGAATCCTAACAACTCTGGTAATATAGCGTAAAAGTACCAACTTATGACACTTTGAAGAAAAGCACATTTGAAATGGAAAAATCGGAAATACCTACATTAACCTTACTCGCAAAGTTGTATTTTTAAAAATGACCCTATTATTTTTTAATTTAAATACAGAGTGTTGTTCCGTATCAAAAAGACAATCCTGCTGGAGTTGATCCCTTGGGTCAAGACAAAGAAAATATTCTTTGGCAGGGGGTCCATCTCTTCCCTGTTAAGAGTTATAAGGGAAAGATTACTAAAAATCATTTAAAAAGTTGTAATCAGCTCTAGGCTCATAACTTCAAAATTAATACAACTACAAAAAAATAAAAGACCATATTGGAAAAGTAATTTAATAATGAACCAATATTTGTTGCACTTTCATAATTGTAATCAGCCAAAACACTTTTTTTAAAATCCTTTTTTACAACATTTTCTTTGAACCTCTTATTAGTTGTCTTCAAATCTCTCGTTCAAAGTTTTTACGTAAAATCAATAACAAACCAGAAATTAATAATTTTTTGGAAGAATTAAGTAAAGTAGTTAAAACATAAGTACTGACGCACATTAGTCTATTCACAAATGGCATTTGAAAAGACCAGTGTTGCATTTAAAGTTACTATTTGCGAAATTCAAAGTAACTGACTTCTCAAATTGCCCTCGCATAAGACAAATTAAATGTTGTACAAATAAAAATAGAAGTGATGTCATGGACACACTTATAAGTGTTGACATGAGAATGTATCCTTAACCTTGTCCACTTTCCTTCCCCTTTTTCCTGAACTTGCTCGCATTCTAATTTTTATATTTGTCTCTATTACTTGTCCTATTCGTTGTTCAAATTCCTATTTTAATCGATGTTCAAATTCCTCACCTAATCCGTTTTCAAATCCCTTTCCTTATCCCATTTCTTGCCCCAAATTTTGTCCGAAATCTTGTTCTTAATGTGTCTAAAACCTTGTTCTAATATTGTACCAGTTCTTGTCCTAATCTTTTTCCCTGAAGGAAAATATTTTGTCTGAATCCTCTTCCTAATACTTTTTTCAATCTTTGTCATTACCATTGTCCAAACTCGTATTCTAATTTGTGTCCAAATCTATGTCCAAATCCTTATATTATTCCTGGTCCTAATTTTTGTTTAAATCCTTGTCATCTTTTTTCTAATCTCTGTCCTAATTCCGGTTAAAATTGTTGTCCTTAATTTTTCCTAAATATTAAATCTTGCATAGTGAATAATTAATAAATGCAACCAAAGAATTTATCTCCATATCTGAGATAAGAGTAATTTTGGGACAAATAGTAAACCTTTTGGGTCACACCGATTTAAAGCTTTCGTTCTTTTCAATTCGGCTTTACTTACAGAATTCACTCCTGTCTGAATTATTTGGAGCAAAAGTGAATAAATGTTGAATGCAAATAAAAAAGGCCATGCATTTAAGGGTTAATGTATTTTTGTATTTATTTTTATAATTTTTATTTTATTTTTTTTTTAATAATTTTTATATTATTTTGTTTTATATTTATTTTATTTTAATTTTTGGTAATTTTTACTTTGCTTTTGCATTTGCTTTTGTGTGGACCGTTAACATTTACCTCAGCGAAATGCTATCCATGCAACGATGGAGCATTTACACTACATTAACACTTTTAGTCCCGAAAGTCCAAAATTTGGATACAACTTTCTGTGCTGTTACTTTTAATCCAAACGATGTTTTTTGTTTCGGTACGAAAAGAGTTAAGTGGTTCCTGAGGGCCTCATAACGACATCAATTTTATTTGTTTTTTCTTGTGGTCGAAATCCTCTATAAAATCGTAATCGTTCCATAAAATTTGCAATAGTATCAATAGTTATCGATTTATAACTCGATGCAATGTTTTTGCATCTTTGTTGCATTTTCAGAGCATTAAGCGATTGTCTGTAGTGTCTTAGGTTAATTTTTTTTTATTTTCGTTTTAAGGTCGAAGAACCAAAATTTGCTATCATAAAATAAAATTAACCTAAGCACATTTCTTGGGTAAGCAATAATTCCATGCAACAATATTGCACTTTTGTTAGATAAGCTGCTATCTCAACGACCTGATGACGTTATAATGAACGCTATATTTTTATTTTTTTCATAAGACCAAGTACAAAACCTATACTTTCATTTCATAAGTTGAGCCATAGCACATATACTTACCGAGTAATAATTCTCAGTCTCAATTCAGTCTCTCTGCGCGGTCATAAACTTGTTGTCTATTTTTGTCATGAGCGATACGAACCGGCCTCTACTGGAATATATTTCTTACCGTAGCACCTAAAATCAGCGAATAATAATTCCATGCAACAAATTTGCAGTTTCGTTGCTTTACCAACTTCCTCCGCCTTCCGATGACGTCGTTAACCTTTACTTATGGGTAAAAGCTTTAAGCGTTTACTTTTACTATGGTACCATAACTTTTCTGTTAGCACCTATACTCAGCGAGTAGAAATTTCATGCAACACCGATGCTTTTAAGAAATATGCCTTTATCAACATTTTTTGGAAACCTGCTGGAGGGGGTTTTTCAGCAAAAATTACAAAAAAAAAATAATGTTGCTTTCATTATTTTCAATAGCAAAGCAAATTATTGCTTAAAGCTAGATTTGCCGATTTCACGTGAACACAGGTAGCACGTGTATTTAAGAATTTGTACCGAATTCACGAACTTCAACTACACGTATAGGTATGTTAGACACGAACTACATAAAGTTGCAAAAGAAGGTGTTCACGTGACCACGGATTCAGACTTCTATGACCTTTATATATCTTAGCTTATTTTTGTAGATTTTTTAATGAGATTGGAACTATTTGTGAAATAAGTGGAATGCAAGATCCACTGCAAGTGGCAAGTTTTTTTTTAAATTCCACTGCAAGTGGAAGATATTCAAATAGCTTTTGCCAGCTTCTGATTGCGTTATTCGTACATTTTGGGCATACATGTGCTTATCTTACTTTCTAGGTGGATTATAAGGTTTTACATGGATTTTATGGAAACCTTAGTCAAAATTGGTTGAAAATATGATCAAGCGGATATACTAGCATTTCTAGTTATAGCTGGGTTATGGGATAATTTATGGCTTCCATAATTTAACAACATTAATGATTCTTCTCTTGGACATAATGGATTAATAGAATTGTCCTTTTGCGACTAAGGTGTCGCTGTTGCCCATAAAGTCGCAACGCTCAATAGATAATTCGGGTGCATCTGATTGGTCTTAGAATTCTCCATTTATTTCCAAAGAGTCCAAATCCTAAAAAGTCACAAAAGTCACTGAGTCACTGAAATAGTCCCAGTCCATCCAATGGATCATCGAATCATCCATTTATGATCAATGACTCCATAGAATCCACAAATTCTGAACCTGGAGCTAAGCTAAGCTCAGCCAATAGTCAGCCATTAGAGACCATGTAGTGCCGATGATGACGTCTAGAGCTAGCGAAACCTATTTGGATATCCTTAATTTATGCCTCAGGAGTTCACTTAGCTGAAAAACCGTTCCAACCGCGATACAAATTTTCGGGAATTAGCTTAGAGATGCGTGAAAGTCGTAAAGACTTAAATAATTAAAAACGTGATCTCGAATAGTTAATGATTAACATTAACGTGTAGTTCGAGATCGCACTTTCAAAAACGTACTTGACGGAGACTGAACTTTCGTAGTTATAAGAATTCACGTGGAATTCGAAATACGTGTTTAAGCTGGAGCTCTACTTAAAACAAATCAAATATTTATATTTTGTAACATTTAGTTGTTTTTAAATAGTTGAAAGCATAAAAATCAAAATTGTGCTTGTTTGAGGAAATAATTGGTTTAGCTTTTGAAACTGATCTGCACATTTTCTTTCAAACATATATAGTTCCACTTTGGTTTAGGAATGGAAAGTAAAGGAACTTTTTTTTTTTGTTTTTTTTTTTTTTTTTTTTTTGTTTAATTCAAATAGGATCCTTTAATATGTTAAAACATATATGTTTTTAATGTTATTTTAGCATCCAATTGTAATGAAACTATTGTAAAATATAACTGGTGTATCAATAAGAGGTGTAGGTTTGCAAAGGCGTATTTCTTAACAGCTAGTCGCTTGACACCTATTAAAGGTTTTGTGTTCCATACATAACACTCATGTGTCTACATTATAATTTAATAAAAATTTAAGCGTCATCCAACAAATTGTTCATTTCAATTAATGAACAAATCCTACACCTCTTGTTGATACACTCCATATAAAAAACAAAATTTTAATGCATTTCTTTTCTCTTTTCTTTGCAGGTTTGTGCTCGTTTCATAACAACAAAATAATTTAAAGTATTTAAGAGAAAAAAATTTTTTTGAAAAACATTTCTAAAAATATAAAAAATAAAAAGTACCTACTTAAAATTTGGCTCAAAATAAATAAATATTATGTGAAGCTTAAAAAAAAAAGAACAAACAAACAAATAAACACAAGAAAATCAACAACATTTCGTCAAGCTTAAAAATATCCGACGAAAAGCAGAGAATAAAGAAAATTGTGACAACTTCTCATGCTTGAGATGAAAATCTAAAAATTTGGAAAATATTTTTGCTGTCTTCTGCTTTGACGACTTTCTTTTACGCATTCCAATCAATATCAAAATGTTTGTCACCTTTTGCTTGAAATTTATTTTCGTCTATTTCTCTCTCCATCTCTCTCTCTGACTGTCATTATTCTTGTTGTCTCACATGTTTTCGCCGCTTTTATCTTTAGAATACAAAAGAAAAAACGAAAAGTAGCAAATTAATAAATAATATACAAAAACAGTCTAAGTAAAATGTTGATATTTATATTTTGTACTTTCTCTCATCAGTCTGCATTTTGCGTTGTTGCTACTGTCGGTCGATGTTTCGGCAACATATGTTTCTGTTTACGTCCTATTTTGCGAACAACACTCGCACCATTTTCGAAAAGTATTGCATTTTGCTCGAACATTTCAGTTTCAGAACAGTTTTGTCATTTCTTAGCTGTGTCTCGGGAAAAATGAAATAAACGAAAAAAAGAAAAAAAAAATACAATTTTTATTCACTCATTGCGGCGAAAACTTTTGTTTACTATTTCGAAGAATTCTGCGAAATCGCGTAAAGCAACAAATTGCGTGTCTGTCTGCCTGTTTTGAAAATGAATTTTTAATCTCATCATAAATTTTACTATTTTCAAAACATTTTTATTAAATTTACTACATCTCGGAACATGTTCAGCAGCCGATATTTATTTTTCGCGAATGTTGCTGGTTTTCTGTGCATCATTTAATGTGTTAGATACGAAATGTTTTTTTTTTTTTTTGTTAATGCGACTCGAAAAAAGTGAATTTCTGACGTTGTGTTGTCAAATTTCAAATTGAAATTTAAAAAATTAAATTAAAAAAAATTTAATTTGTGCATTTCTATAGCATTAAAAATGAAATTTGTTCAAAATGCGTGTTATTTTTAACTCAAAATACATAAAAATAAAAAATAAATCATATAAAAATAATTTTTAAAACCAAAGAAGCAGCAGAATTTGAATATGTAAAAAAATCATGACGTCAATGACGATGAATATGGTTTTCTTAAAGGATCTGCGTACCAGAATCAAAGGATATATCCATGTATGTATGCGTTATTTATGAAATTAAACTCATTTGTGAATTTTGTACATATTTAACCCTTTGCGGGGCACATTTAGGTGGCACTTTAGGTTTTCGGGGTTCCTATTTCGTTGCCAGAAATGAGTTAACAGCTGTCAACTATCAAATCAGCTGTCATGCTACGCAATATACAATGAAAATTGGGAAACAGGCGTTCATTGGCTGTTCCAGGAAGATTGAAGACCAATAATGTTGTGGGAATAATTTTTCGACGGTTGACAGCTGTCAAAAAACTGGTTAAATGACCAGAATGTTGTGAAAATACAAGTTTTACCGGTTTCCAAAGTCGCTGATGAGTTTTGACAGCTGTCAACTGTCAAATCAGCTGTCACGTCACGTATTATAGAATTAAAATTCGGAAACAATCGTTCATTGGCTGCTTTAGGAATATAAATGCCTATAAAGTGAAAAGGAAAAATATGTTGGCAGTTGACAGCTGTCAAAATATATACCAATTCCATCGTAAGTCGGGACTGGAGCACCCCAGAAAATTAAATCAGCGCGGATTCCGAGAATTTCAACTTTAGCGTGAATCTTGACAGATGTTTTTACACTTGACAGCTGTTTTTACACTTGACAGCTGTTAAAAGTCATTTTTGACAGTGGATTCGTAATTAGCGACCCCAAAAACATATACTTAGGTAATAAAATCATATTGTTCATTGCCAAAATTTCGGGTGACCAATTTTTTTTTCTGAAAAAACAAATCAATTTTTTCATCTTTAATTGTTAATAACAAATTCCCAGTAAACAATAATGCCAAAATTCTAGTTTATATAGATGAAAGAACTCATAAGGAACCCACAACACCCATTGTTCATGTTAGACATGGCCTAGGGTTCAAAAGACGGAATTTGAAAGAGAGAATGTAGGTGGGACGTATAAGACCCACCGCTCCACAAAGGGTTGAAAAAATTTAATTTTTATTTTCGAATTTAAAATTTAATTTTTATTCAAATAACCTGTTATTTTAAATAAAAATTAAAAAAAAAAAGTATATATGGAGTATAAATTTTTACGTTAATATATTGAAATGTCTTATCAGAGAAAATTTCTGAAAAATCGATTTTTTTTGCTTTCCGACTGCATAGAACCCCTTAAAAGTCCCAAAAATCTCAAGGTCATGTTTGAATCTGTTATGCCATGAGTTTTTCAATCAGAACTCACTTGACCTTGAACTTGTTGAAATATGAAGATGTCTGCCGAACAAAATTTATACAACTTCCAAAAAAAAATTCCAAAAAATTCAAAATAATTAAAATCAGAAAACAAACTACTTCCTCCAATATTTATTGAGCATAAAATATTTATAAATTAACTCAAAATGAATATGTTCTGCATTTATTTGGTACTTGTGAGGAAACTTGTGAGATTCCTCCCACTCTCAGTTGCATTCTTGTTTTCTTCTTAATTATGTAAAATAATTTCCGGATTAAAAACATCGAAATGTCTCCTCAAGCTAGCCAGCGTTATGCACGCCGAGCCAACCGAGCGATAACTTACTATAAACTTGAGTCCATGACCACCACGTCAGCATTGAGTGGCGCTGCCGGTCTTGATTCCCAGACATTCCTTGATAAGAAATTGAATCTTTAAAAAATTCTTACTGCACCGGACATGTGTAGATAAGCTTGCATTGAGCTAGTTTCAAAGAGCTTTTTTGAGACTGAAAAAAAAAAAAAATGTTGCCACATTATTTTTATTGGATAAAAATATTTGGATTCAAAACATAACATTTTTTCTTATGACTTGAAATCTGCTATTCATTTATAATCAGTTTTAATGAGTTTTTCATTTTACATTTCTCCTTTGATGATATGTCAATGCAAGTTATCAATAACGTCATTTCCTCATAACTCATAAACTGTCAAAATGATAAACAAACAAATCCGAAAATAACTCGGCACTCAAAAATTTAAACAATAAAATTCTTTTTATTTTATTTAGCAAAAACTATAAAGAGTGCCAGAGCAAATTTGTGTGGGTTGTCAAAGAAACTATCCCAGTAGGAAAAAATTTGAAATTACTTTCTTCGTTTACTTTTATTCTTAAAATAAACAAAAAGTTTTAATTTCCCTCTGGGAAATGAAAACATTCCCGGGTATAAGCAGGAAACATTCCATAGAATGTGGGAAGCATTCCCTTTCGTTAGACATTCCATTTCTTTTTATACACATTAGGTGATTGGAGGGAAACATTCCTCTCCGCTGTCTTTAAAATGAATGTAGAAACATTCCTCTGCATTGTCGAAACAACAACAAATAAATAACAACTAAAAATGATTAGCCTGGCCGGGATTCGAACCCTGTACCTCTGGGGTGGCACGTTACCTACTCGACTACCGAGGCTGTCTTATTGTTCGAAATTTTATTATTCGAAATAAATTATAAATGAAATTGTCCCAAAACAAGCAAAACTTTTTACACGCATTCCTTAAGAAGCAGTTTTGAAACAACATCAATTTAAATTTACCCAAAATTTTCCTAAATATACGATCACTCCCATCACCCCATCACTTCTAATGCTACTGTTTCCACATACATTCTTAAGAAAGTGGTTTGGAAATAATATCAATTTAAAACGTCCCTTAAGTTTCCAAAATATACGATGAGGAATGTTTCCAAATCACATCCATATGGAAGCCTTTCAATTTTTCCCAGAGCGTTTTAAATGTTAAGGATATTTCAAATGTGTTAAAAAAATATCTAAATACAAAAAAAAAAAAACAAAAAATTTTAAAACACCCCTTTCAATATTATAGTGTGTTATTTGAATGAATTAAAAATATATTTTAAAAATAACTTTTACTTGAATATAACATCTTACATTTCAAATTCAAGTTTTTCAAAAAAAAATTCATTAAAAAAAACCTTTCTTCCGAGGGTTGCCTTTTAAGTCTTTTTTTCATGAAAAAACAGTGGTTAAGCAGTGAAAATGCTTTTATTGTTTTCCAAAGTATTCTTCAAGATGATCAATACACTTTTGCATTCGATGGAACCAATTTTCGAAACAGTTTTGCCACTCTGAAGTTGCTACCTCCGAAACCAGGTTTTTTAAGGGCTCAACGGTCTGTTCGTTCGTAGAAAAACGCTCGCCACACATTTTTTTCTTAATGTGAGAGAATAAGAAGAAGTCATAGGGTGCCAAATCGGGACTGTTAGGCGGATGACCCATTAATTTCACGTTGTGGTTGCTTAAAAACTTATTTGCTTGAACTGATGTGTGGGAACTCGCAAGGTAGTGATAGAGGATGATCTTCCTTCGGTGGTGGGCTTTCTTCGAATACTTCCGGGAAAGAAATGATTGTGTGCCATTCAGCATTAACAGTTCTTCGTTGTTCAAATGATGCATTTGCGACACGAACGGTTTTTCTGAAAAAACTGGCAACCATTTGCTTGAATGTGCTCCAACCGCGGACTAGTTTTGTCGGGTTTTGCTCACTTTGAAAGATCCAAACTGTGGATTGCTGCTTTGTTTCGGGCTGATATTGGAGAGGTGTTTCGAACCACCCTCGCTGTATATTTTGAGCATTTCCTTGCACCAATCGACACGAGCCTTGTTTTGAGAAATCGTCAGATAATGAGGTATCCAACTGAAACAAATTTCCTGACACCTAAATGCTCATATACTCCTGGTACCCTTGGGATCATATTTGATACTTGCAATAAAAGCTTCGTGACAACGCCATCTATTGAGTAATAGTGGAGCTTTCTTGTTGAAGGTATTGAACAGTGGTGGTCACTACATGGTTTCCCATAGCCCGAGGGCGTCGTGTGCTGTTGTGCTTTTGCACACGAAGTAGGAATCGGCTCGCTGAGTTTGTATACTCCGTAAAAGTTTGTTTTTTCTGCTGTGCTTAAAATTTCAAGTCAGTTCTTTGAGCGTTAATGCGGTAGGGTCGTCGCTCGCTGTGTAATTTATGAACGCACTTTTACCTCTTTTTATCTTTTCTATGTTAAAATAGCGAAAAACGAACACAAAAATTAAAAACAAACCATCCAACAACTATTGAAAATCTAACACTCGACAAGATTTTCTTGCACCAAATGTTGTGAGAGCTTTTAACAACTTTTTGTTTCAGTGTAAAGCTGCTCCTTCGGAAAGGTCTCTTTGTTGTTGTTTGAACCATTCGTTGATCACCACTAGTATAGAATAAATCTCTTGCGATAGATAGGCCGTGGCGCAGTGGGTAAAGTGTGTGACCCATACGCCAGAGAACCCTGGTTCAATTCCATATTACACAGAAAGTTTTTTCAATTGAATTAATTTTTCTGTTCGGCCGTCACCTCTGCAGACAATGGCAAACCTCAGAGCGTAAAATAATGCCTTGTAAAGCTTCTGGAGAACATGCAAATTAGCCGTTCAGAGTAGGCATAAAACTAATAGGTCTAGTTCTCGATCAATTGTGTACAAGAATTTAATAACACGCTCAACACAATTTGATCTTAAGAAGCTCGGTTAAAGTCCTTTCAAGGGTTGAAATGGCCAGTTTATTATATATATATACATATATATTATGTAAATAAATTGATAATATTGAAATAGCCTCTGTAATTTTCCTTTCTGTGACCCAAAGTATCATATATGATACCACTTGAAAATCCTATAGTAGAAACTTATTTCACATTTAATCAATAATTTTCCAATATTTTAACAGCAAATCACTCAAAACTGCTTGAATTCAAGAATTTATTGCTCTGGTCCCAGGAGGTAATGCTTTGCCACTTATGCCCAAGAGTGCCTCCATCTCAAAGTAAGTCACATGCCGGTCTGCTTTCAAAAGTTCACGCACAACATCGATGTTTTCTGCCACAACAGTCGTTCTTGGATGACCTTCATGAAATTCGTCTTGGAGAGAACGACGACCACGCTCGAACTCATTGAAACAGCGTTTTACAGTCTATGGGTGTGGTGCTTCATCACCAAAAGTCAAATTATCGAAGTCGAAAATTTTAAAAAATCATCACCCAAGAATGTTCACGTGTTAATTCCATTATTTTGCTAAAATACAATTTTCAAACCACTGTAAACAACGCAATAGTCGCACATATCCCAAAACATTGTGAGTACGTTTATGCTAGAAAATGTCAAATTTTCGAATGGAACTATCAAAATTGATTTGGCAATGCTTAGTGTTGCCGAGGCGCAAGACTTAAAAGGTAGCCCTCGTATCAATTTAGGTCAAGATTACACAAAACTGCTTCTTGAAATTGAAACCGAGAAAATTTTAACATTGTCACGACAACCTCCCAAGATCATTTGGATACGTTGGATCTGTTTGGATCTTTAAACTTTTGATTTTCTATTGTTTGGACTTGACGCATAGGTCAACATTTTTGTTTTGTTAAAAAATTAAAGATGTTTTCCACCTATGGAACAAATTTTGTGTTTTGCATGGAATAACCACTATTGCGAACATTTTGTTTCACGTGCGAATTCAATTTTTAACTTTAAGCCAATTCGATTGGCGAATCAAGCCGCTATAGGCCCTTCTCTCATGCCTTATTTCCTGTTGGGTATTTTACACTTTATTTTCATAACAACATATACACATACCAAGCCACCAATACTCAAAGGTAAATGACTTTAAATTTTGACATTGAAATAGTGAAAAATAAAATAGAAAATAGTATTCAATTTCGTAAAAAGTAAACAACTCAGAATTGTTTTAATACATAAGATTTTTTCGTAAACAATTTCCCGAAGTATTTGAAATTTTCCTGTTTTACCCCTCAATACTTTTGCTGAAATGTTACTTGTACGAAGCTCATCAGTCTACTGGCAACTGTCAAAAATCAATTATCAAGTTGACAAATGATCAAAAGAGCAAAGACAAATGTTGCTTAGTGTTCGTGTCAAAATTTTTAAATTGACTTAATTATGGGCGGACACTACTAACGTTATTTAACGTAGATTAAGTATTAATTCAATTATCTCTTCACATGCGATTAGTGACAGTTTATGCTACAATGTGGCAACATTTTGGCCACCTATCAAGGTTTTATACAAGTTCTTAAGCGGTGTGTCTGTTTGTTAGTTAAGAATTTATTTAGTTAAGCAATTTTTTATTTTGTTCAAGTATCATGCACATGCACTACAATACACGGGGAGCTTTAAGAGTACATTATCAGAATGTTCTTCTGTCCGCACTGATCGTAATACAGAGTTGGTACACAAAAGAGGGTTTCTCTGTAAACACCTTAAAAGAGAAATGCTGTATCTCTCTGTAAACTCCTTAGAAGACAAAAGCTGTATCTTTTAATTCTATTTTTTCACTGCTAATAAATTTTAGTCTGCCCTTTCTGTCAAAAATTAAGGAGGCCTTCCTGGACAGTTTACAATCATGTAATTTTCAAACAGAACGCTTCATTGGAGGATGCACAGCTTCTTTGTAAACCTTCTGAGAATATGCGGAAGGAATTTTAAGCTTAGTATGATACACAAACTGTATATTTTACTTATCAGACCTGCACTGTCTTGTGCCTTTGGTATGATGGTCGAATATCCAAAAATGAACGACCATAAAGCGTTAAGAAAGAGTGCAGGAATGTGTATGTTCGGCCTCATAAAATCATCATTCATATCCAAATGGAGACCATGCTCTGTTTGCATTGGCTCTTCCACTCTACAAAAAATAAAGCTACTCATACTTTCAACCAGGGCTCAAGGCTTCCAAAGAATTGTATAAAAAAAAATAAATAACTGGCCATTTCAGCATTTGAAAGGACTTTGACCTAGCTTCTTATGATCAATTGTGTTGTGTGTGTTATTAAGTTTGTACACAATTGACCGAGAAATGGACCTACAGGTTTAACGCCGACTCCGAACGGCGATGAACTTAATGTTCTTAATCTCAAGAAGCTTTACATGGCATTTTGATCACTTTCTGAGGTTTGCCATTGTCTGCAGAGAGGTGGCGGCCTCGCAGAAAAATTATTTAATTCAAATAATTTTCTGTAGCTGCTGGGGTTCGAACCCGGGTCTCCAGGTTCGTTGACATAGCGGCCACGCACTTTAACCAACTACGCCACGGACGGAATTCCCAAGAACTACTTTAATAAAAAATTTCGGAGGAAACTGCTACAAGACACACCCCTTTAGCTCATGCCATTTCTCCAGAATTTTGCCATAAATAAAAGCTTCAGATGTAACAGTACAAATCACTTTTAACGCAAACCCATTTTTATTTTCCCTGAAAGTCAACCTTGTAACCGCCCTGCAGAAATAGGGACCAAATTTTGAACATTTTAGAACTAGTTCCAAAAAAAAAACATACTGGTTCTACAACAACTACCATTAAATACGATTCGAACTGAAACTTTTTGCGAATTGATGTCATACGAAAAGACATCTGTCCCTATTAAAATTTCTTTTCCTCCGTATCTGAGCTGGTACGAAATTAGTGCTTGTCTACTGTAAAATATTGTTTGTCCGGGTAGTTTTGGCTCTTGTTAAAAGTTGTTGTGTGAACGATGAATTAAATGTGGAATATTCCCCAATTTTATTTTTAACATTATTTCAATCCGAACCGAATTGACTTTCTACCTTTTAGTAGGACAACATCTATAAAAGAAGTATGAAGATAGGCTTATTTAATCTCCCCAAACGAGACTACCCTCAGTTGTATCTCACTCTCAGGTGTTGTTAAATTTCTCCCTATCCAAAACGAGGTCATGTTTTTTGGGATACCCTCGCTATCATTCATATAGATTACCTTGTTAAGATTTTAGATTGATTCGTGGCGGATTTGAAGAAAAAGCATAGAAAAGGTGCGCTTTTGGCAAAAAAGGTGCTCCTCCACCTCCTCCATACGCATGGGCTCACAAGTTCGCAGTCGCAATAGTAATTGCATAAATTGTGCTACGAATTGGTTTGTCATCCACCAGATTCTGCAAGAAGAACCCCCCCCCCCGCCCTGCGGCTTTAATATATTTCCAAGCTTGAAGAAATGGCTCGGCGGTAAGAGTTTTGTCTTCAACTATAAGGTTATCGCTGAAACAAACGCTTGTTTCGGAAAATTGCCTAAGTTGTATTTTGTATTATTCGCAAGAGATCGAAAATAAGAAAAACGTTGGACGTAGTGTATCGAGCTACAAGGAAATGATGACCAAATAAATAATTTCTTCTTTCATTTGAATTGAACAAAACATTTTCAACATAAATCATTCATCAGGAGGTTAGAGCGAGTGTTACAAACTGTAGAGATATGTATGTCCGGCGGCCTCGGTAGTCGAGTGTCAGAGCGCTTGACTGCAACCCCATAAGTCTCGGGCTAGAATCCCGGCCCTGTCATGGTCTTACGCTTTAAATCTTCATTTATTTCCTCATTTTTAGTCAACTGAAATTAAAAATTCATCAATTTCTGGAGGACTTGTACATGGTCGTAGAGAAGTTTGTTGAGAGGATCTCCTAGTGACAGCAAAACACTTGCCTCCGGCAAAGTTTGATGTAGTACCGGCAAAACACTTGCCTCAGATTCAAATTTACATGTTTCTACAGCTTTCCGCAACGCTAAGAACATTATACATGTTTCACTTGATTGCCCCTTTTTTCCGATTAATATATCACTCCATTTCGAACCAAAGAGGACTTCACTGAATAGGTTTAGGAATAGGTTTACCTGAAATTCTCGGTTCAAAGCCATCAGAAAAAACTATTCATATCCAAATGAAGGCCATGCTCTGCTTACATAGGTTCTTAGGAAATGTAGATAGTAATCGCCCAACAACTTTATTTAATCAGAGTGAGAAAGTGAAATCTAAACCTAAATCTAACCCAAATCAGCCCTTAACAAGAAAGCAAACTCTAAATGCCCCTAGAAGGTATAATTCAAAAGTATTCTTTTAATAATTACTCTGTATTAATCCCTCTACGGCCTAACTGAGAATACGAAAAACACTCCAAAGTGACATCGTGTTGTTTACGGATAGATCTATATTGGGAGAAGGTCGGAAGCGGAAATCTTCAGAGTTACTTATCTTACTCATTTGTGGAAGATTCAGCCTTGGCTAAATATCGTTTCGATCAAAACCGTTTTAGTTTTTTTTGAGAGACAAGCTGGCCTGGTTATCTGATAGTCAAACGTGACATAAACTTTTAGCTTGTTATAGAGACTGTTACTGTTCTCCCTAACCTTGATAGCAAAATAATCCTACATTGCATTTCTGCTTATAATGACTTTAACCGAAATGAGAAGGTCGACTATCTAACTTAACTAGGAGCTTCCTCATCATCCGCAGTGATGACCACAGCAATAGTATTTGTCTCATTCACTCTTTCGCGTTGACTATGCAAACACAAAAGCAAGAATGCCCGCGGGCATAGGCTTTGAGCATCACTGATCCACAGTATAGGGATCTTTCTATGGTATTTGTAAAATTTTAAATCTTAATATTTTTTGAATACGGCCTTTCATTATTTATATTGAAAACGAGTTTTTGAGCTCTAGGCCAATCATGTTGAGAACAAGACAACATGAAGAACAAAGAAGGCGACAGCCAACAACAACACCAACAACAACAACGGCTCTGTATAGAGCCAATCACAACAGCTTTGACTATACAGACTGTTTCATTGGTCGCTACACCAACTCATCAGTAGTCTTTTGTGTGACTTTACACTGTGATCCACTCAAGCTACTTAGGTTCTAGTTATACTGCCAATATGCCGAGAAAGTTACCCGGAATTTTATTTTTTGGCAGAGAACGCTTGAATTTTTGTAACTGAGTTCTTATCGACATTAGATGCAAGCTGTACCAAGGTTAACCTAAATCGTATCATACTTTTAGGCCTAGCCTTAATTCATGTGCATCTTCGAAACTCGATCACGTGGTTTGCCGCTATCAGAGCATATTGAAGTTGTTGTTATTTTTGCTTTTTAGCTCCTCCCTTTTTCCACACTTCCATTTTTAGGGTTCAGTTAGTTTAACTGATGGTACACCTAACATGGTGTGGAGACCATTTTGTTATGAAAGACTTTGTTGTTTATGTGATTAACACACAACTAATGATTTTCTTAACATTTTACGGGCGTGCTCTCCCAGAAATTTTAAATCTTAATATTTTTTGAATACGGCCTTTCATTATTTATATTGAATTATATTGTGATTGGCTCTATACAGAGCCGTTGTTGTTGTTGTTGTTGTTGTTGGCTGTCGCCTTCTTTGTTCTTCATGTTGTCTTGTTCTCAACATGATTGGCCTAGAGCTCAAAAACTCGTTTTCAATATGTATTTGTAAAATTTCTTCAAAAACCTTGTCAAAACAATCGCCCTATAAAAATCAAATGGTTTTTTGTTGAACACACTAAGGTAAAATTGCACTAAACACCAAGCATTTAAGAAATTCCTTACAAACCGAGAAAATGATAAAAGAACTATTATACGGATCACAAAATTAGTAATGGGCACTGTAAATTGACAATAACACCAAATAATAATGAAATCACAATGTAGATTCTTCCCTGTGGTAATATTTTTTTGATCGCTGAATACGACAGTAACAACCTAAATTAAAAATTCAAAATGAGTTCCATAGAATTGTCAATTTTGAAAATTAAGAGAATTATTTTACTATCTCTGAAAAAAATCTAAAACGGACAAACTGTTTTTACCACTCAGCTTCGACACAATATTCCTCAACAGAGGTCTCAGTATGTAAAGGGTACATCAACAAGAGATGTAGACATGCAAAGGCGTGTTACTTAACAGCGTGTTATTTAACAGCTTGGTAGCTGTCAAATGTTAACTTTTGTTATTTTTAAACGCGGAAAATTTGCCATGGAATGCTGAAAGATAGCTACAGAGTGAAAAAAAAAGAACAGTATTTTTTTAATTTTATTATGATTCACGTTCAGTTGCAGTTGCGAAATGCAAAATTTGAGCAAATATGTCGAAATTTTCATAATGAAAAAAAAAGATGAGCAAAGAAGGTGTTTGAAATTGTGTTTTACCAACGGAATTTCTTGACCGGCTGCATTCAAAATGTATCAGAAAACCTATGGGGAGTTTACTCTATCACGGACGCAGGCATTGGAGTGGTATAAATTGTTTAAAGAGGTTTATGCATCAGTTCAGAACTTGCCTCACTCTTCTCGTCCAGCAACATTAATAAAGGAAGAAAATGTAAAAAAAGTAAAGGAACTTGTGCTCGGCAATCGTTGTGTGACCGTGAGAGATATAGCTTTCGAGCTTGATATATCGACTGGATCGGGGTACACCATTTTACATGATGTTTAAGGCATATGACGAGCTGCATTACTTGTGCCAAAATTGCTGAATTCCCTTCAAAAAGAGTTTCGCAAAACTGCCGCTCAGGAGATACTTAAATAAACGATAGGGACATTCAGCGCATCATTACTAGTGACGAGACTTGGTTGTGTACGAGTATGACGTCGAAACAGCTCAACAATCTTTAGAGTGG
The DNA here is from genome assembly GCA_943735915.1 of Pherbina coryleti. Classification (NCBI taxonomy): domain Eukaryota; kingdom Metazoa; phylum Arthropoda; class Insecta; order Diptera; family Sciomyzidae; genus Pherbina; species Pherbina coryleti. The sequence goes on along the minus strand of OX030950.1, from coordinate 17,114,699 downwards.
CGCTATCCATATGAGCCGAAACCCCAAAATATTACGACAAATGCGTTCAAAAATTAAGGTGATGTTCACTGTTTTCTTCGATTCTCAAGGTGTCTTACACCCGGATTTCCTTCCGCAAGGTGAATCGGTGAACACTCAATATTATTTGAGTGTTTTAAAGCGTTTGAGCGAAAATTTTCGGCGAAAGAGGCCAGAATTATGGAAGGACAATTCATGGGTTTTACACCACTTTAATGTACCAGCTCACACATCACGCATTGTACTTGATCATTTGACCAAAAAAATGTCAATATTATTCATCAATCACTATATTCGTCGCCAGATATGGCCTCGTGTGACTTTATTCTCCAAACTCAAAATTGTCGTTTCGTGGAAAACATTTTGAGACGATTGTAGTCATTAAAGAGAATTCGCAGAGGTAAGAAAGGGTCATTCCGAAGTCGGCCTACCAAAAATGATTTCAAGAATGGAAGAAACGTTGCCATATGTACAGTGCCGGTAAAAAAAATAGCACTGGAGACAACAGTTCAACTATTATTTAAAAAAAAACCTCATCTGAAGAAACTTGTTCAGATGCTACTATTATATAATATTTTAGAGAGTATTCACTCTCTGAAAGCAAGATCATTAGTATTAAAAGGGTAACGGTTCTTTTTATGTTAAGTAATTTTGAGAGAGGAGTACGAATTGGTACGGTAAAAATAATAGCACTGCGTTTACGTTTCTGTTGAAAAAAGCCATTTTGTGCTCAATTTATCAAAAGGTAGCATCAAAGTGTTTCAGTTTGTTTTAGTGGAAGTGGTTTTAATACAAAAAAAATTAAATTCTTAAATTATTTACGAAGCTATGGGTCGCAGAAAGCATTGCAGTGCCGAAAAACGTGAAATTATTCAAAGAATGTTTGCAGAGGGTAAAACGTATGCAGAAGTTAGACATGAAGTTAGCTGTTCTAATAATTTGGTTCGTAATGCCATAATATATGCATCAAAACTTGAAACTCGTGGACGAAAGCACGCTATGTCGCCGTTACTCGTCCAACGATTAATCAGGCAAAGTAGAAGGAGCCGTTTAAGCCAGCAACAGAGCTCAAAATAGAACTTAATATGTGTTGAAACTGTTCGTAGCCGTCTTAGAGATCATAATTTAAAGGCATGTAGTCCCAGAAAAGTACCTATCTTAACTGCTTAGCATGCAACAAAGCGTTTGAAGTTCGCAAAACAACATTTGAACTGGCCAGTAGAGAGATAGAGAAATATTTTATGGACGGACGAGAGTAAAATTGTAATTTATGGTGGCAAGGGTTTTCGCTCTTACGTTAAGAGACCTCCTAATGCAGAATACAACCCTAAATTTACTGCTGAAACAGTTAAGCACGGAGGTTCAAGCATAATGATATGGGCTTGTTTTTCCTATTATGGAGTTGGTCCCATACATTGGATTAGGACCATCATGGAACAACACGTATACGTTGATATATTGGATAAAGTAATGCTGCCTTATGCAGAGGAAGAAATGCCGTTATTGTGGCTTTTCCAGCAGGACAATGACCCGAAGCATACCAGCAAGAAAGCTAAAAAGTGGTTTGAGGATCATTCGGTGAATGTCATGGCTTGGCCAGCGCAGTCGCCCGACCTCAATCCAATTGAGAACCTCTGGACTGATGTAAAAAAAGCAGTTTCTATTGCAAAACTGACCAACAATCAAACCCTTTGGGCTGCAGTTCAAGACTCCTGGGTCAAAATTCCAATTAAGAGGTGCCAGGATTTGATCAATTCCATGACAAGACGTTGTGCAGCCGTAATTGCCAACAAAGGACATGCGAGGAAATATTAATTTTGGCTCATTACACTTTTTTCTCCATAATAGCTTTGATCTTAAATAAACTCTGTAATTGTGTCACGTTTTTTTAAGTTTTTAAATGCATAATGAAATAATAGTGCTATTTTTTTGACCGCCTATTTTTTAAGTTATATTGAAAAATCTGAAATATTTTCCAAAAAAAGTTAATAAATTTTGCAACTCCTTTTTAACTACTTTCTTTGAGGTTAATTGTATTTATTGATATCTTCAAAAGTTGTTTGCATCAATTTATTTAATTTTAGCTTCTTAAAAGAAATAAATTTTGATGATGGTGCTATTATTTTTACCGCAGCTGTATATATCGCCTTCGATGGTCATTATTTTGAAGTTGATAAAATAAATATTGAAGAATAATTAATCGTTGTTATTTTATTTTTACAGTCCGGTTCAATTTTGAACAGAAGGTATGTGCGTCTTAAAATATCAAAAAAATCCAAGAAACTGGCTGTGCAAGATGTCAAGATACTTAAACGACTTCGCCCTGACGGTGTGACCGAAAATATCGACTTAGCTAAAAAAGTGTTGAAAAAAATGCAAGAACCTCCTCCATTCGTCATCGTGCTCTAGTGCTCTGAGAACACTACAGTTAATATTGAGGGAAGATTTATCTCTGCAAGCGTATAAGATGCAATTGACTCGAAAACTGCTGCCGACGGACCACCAGCAGCGCTCAGAACGTTCTCTGGTTGGGTTTTAAAACACATGGAAAAAGACGATAATTTTTGGAAAGAAACGTTTTTTCTGGATTCATTTAAGTTCCATTTAGGGATTCGAAAACCCGCAAATGATTCAAGAGTATCCATGCACTCACAACGAGTGACTGTTTGGTGCGGATTGTGGGCCGGGGCATAATAAGGCCGTACTTTTTCGAAAATGACAACGGAAGCGCCGCAACAGTCAATGGAATGCGCTGCAGAGACTTGATAAATAATTTTTTATGGTCGGAGATTGAGTATATGTACACAGAAGACCTCTGCTTTCAACAGGATAGTTACTTTTCATAAAACTCGCGAAATAATCCAATTATTGCCCATGTAGTTCCCTGGCCGTGTAATTTCGGCGTTTGGAGACTCCAATTCGTCACCAATATCTTGTGAGTTAACATTTTAAGACTTCTTCTTTGGAGGTACTGTTAAACCTGTTAAAAGTACTGCTAAAAGTAAGGTCTTCGCCAAACATCCACAAATAATTCCAACTCAAAGCGAACATTGAAGTTGCTTTCGCAAAAATAGAGCTCCAATTATGCGAAAAAGAGATCGAAAAAGATCTGCAAGCTAAGCCGAGTCGACCATTTAAAAGATATTGCATTTCATACATAATCTCCATGTGTCTACTTTATAATCCAATAACAAATTTAAAAAAACCACCAAACAATGGTTCGTTTTATTGAAAAATAAATACTACGTCTCCTGTTGAAACACCCGTGTTATGAAAATAGAAAAAAACAAAACGAAATTCACAGATCAGATTTGGTCTCCACCGAAAGACTCTTGGTTAAAAATTATACGTATTCCGCATTACATTCAGCAATAACAATTTGGGAAGACGTAAAAAACATTAAATAATCGAAAAAATTACAACTTAGTGTCATGTAATATCCGCATGTCAATAAATTAAAACTCATTGCCAGCGATGAATATTTTCCAACATAATTTTAACAAAAAAAACTTGAAAAGTCATCAAATTCACCAAAATAAAAAAAAAACTATTACACCACGTGAAAAAAAGTTGGCACTTTCACAAAACAATTGTTGTGACTTTTTTGTCGCCATGCCTGTCATTACTGAGAAGCTACAGTCATGTGTTGAGCCAATGATACTATAGATCGATCTAAGACTCTTTCATATCGACCGAGTGTAGATTATCATAAACAACAACAACAACAACAACAACAACAACAACAATATTATCAACAAAGTCAACATAAAATTTCACGTCATCTCCAACGACTTTGTCGTCTTCTTCATTGTTCATCATCATCAAAAGGTACAAGAAAGAAAAAAAATAACGAAAACAAAAAACATTCTTCTACTTCCCCCATCATAACTCTAAGCTCTCAATCCTGAATGGAATTCACACACTTAAGTTGTAGCTACAACAATATGGAATGTGTTGCACTTTTATGAGCGAGCGAGACAGCTGGAGGAGACTCGCTGGTGTGCGTGTGAAAAATATGACTTCCATGACTGATTACTTTAGAGCGAATAAAGTTATTAATAGAGGAAGCCGCAACAGTGAATGACCGACCCAATTTTAACGCATTGCTATAAATCAAACAAGATTTGTTGACAGCAGAGCCGACGAAAGCGTTTGAGTTGAAACTTCCGAGTGTTGAACTCTTTGGAAGTTGTTGCAACTGGATGTGTAAATGTTGAACATGGAAGAAGTTTAGAATATTTATAGAAAAACTAGGCAAAAAAAATTCGTATCAAGAAAGTGAAGTTGATGATTCTGAATTCAAGATATGCAGTTTTATGCAGTTAAACTCTGCACAGCGAAATATGTTCGGAAATATTTAAAAACGTAATGGTTTTTTTATACATCAGAATTTTTAAGCGTCCCCGAATTGAAGTAATTGGCGTCTTGGACAATACTGGGACAATTTTTACCTTGATGAGTATTGTTTTCAGATGATAGAGGAACACATTTAACGAAATTTCAGATATGAATGAAATTTCTGAGATTTTGTTCAAAACAATATAAAATGTTTTTAAAACCTCTTTAAATTAAGAAAACCTTGGGCGAACATCAAAGTTGGTTTTTAAAATAGAATTGATCGCCGAATTCGGCTTAAAGACTGAGCGATAAAAAGTACTTCTCTAGTAACACGTTCATATCTAAAATATGTGCGTTTCCTGATCTGATTTTAGATAAGTGTCGGATACTTTAAAAAGGAGAAAACAAATTTCGTCCTCTCTCAACTCTCTTGGGCATCGGCGCAGTTTTGTTTATCTAAGCTTTCAGCATAGGTATTACCAAAGGAATGATCAAAGGAGTTTCATGACCTCACGCCTACAGGTCGAGTGTTCCCAGGTCCACTCGGGCAGTTTACCAAGCTTACCCAATTCAGTCTTACAATGAAATTGTGCCACAATCTCCCTTTGAGCATCTTCTTCCGCAGCTTCAACCAGTGGAATTTTAAAACAATTCTTTACCGAAAATCTTCTACTGCATCCATCCACCATCTTTATGAGACCATGAAAATTATTCCTTCGGAGCCCCAATAAAACTTGGAGATACAGTTCTTATACATACAGGTACAGTTTTTGAGGGCTGATTTTCAAATGAATTTTTCTTTCTGAATTTATATTGATGTGTGATTTTTTCTGTCAATTCTCCAACCTCCCTTCAATTTGCCGATCTTCCTCTACCCCAACTATCCAGAACAGATTTAATCGACGATTTTATCAACTATGTAAAACCACATTAAATATACTCGTATCGGAACATTTTCTTTGTGTTGTTATGTAAATCCACTCATCCACCATTAAAAGGTTAAAATGAAAGTTAATAAGTTTTCTATCTCTTAAGATTATTAACTTTAAAAAAGACCAAGATGAATTCTAGGTAGCATCCGTCGAAGTAGTAGGAAATCGTCCCAGAAGAAATAAACAAAAGCTAGATTAGAACGACGGAGCATTCCAAAGTTTCAAGCGACCAAGTGGGTTTAATGTAGGTCTATTCAAGTTCCATAATTGCTGAATAGGAGTTTTTGAAGACGTGAATCTGACTCTAGTAACTGGTACTGTTTCTGTTACAGTTACTGTTACTTAGGGCCATCTTGAGCCTTGCGTGTTTAGCTAAATCTTGGCAGTAGGCGGGACTATTGTATTGGGTGTTTTTTTTAGGGGTTTGTTTTTCGAATAGAGATAAAGCTGGCATTTTGTGGTCAAATCTGGCAACTCTAATGTCATTTATGTTCAGTTTGGTTTGCCATTTCATCATGAACAGGTTGACAAAAGAACAACACTTGCAAATCGTGCAAATTTATTTCGAAAATAATGGTTCAGTTCGCGAAGTTTACCGCAAGCTCCGTCCATTTTATGGTCGACATAATCGTCCATCAGAGCAATTAATTCGGTTAACCATGGGTCGTTTTCGCACTACGTTTACTCTATGTGATAATACGCATCCGCAGAGACGTCAAACAGTGCGCACCGAAGAAACAATTGCCGCTGTAGAGCAAAATGTTGAAGAGGACCCGAATGAATCGATTCGCCACCGTGCACAGCAATTGGAGCTTTGTCCATCAACTTTATGGAAGATTTTGCGCAAAGATCTTGGCTTGCGACCTTACAAGATCCAGCTTGTGCAAGAATTAAAGCCGCGAGACCATGCAATGCGTCGTGATTTTGGTGTATGGGCCGAAAATGAGATTGATCTCGATGCTGATTTTCATCGCAAAATTTTGTTCAGTGATGAGGCTCATTTTTGGTTGAATGGCTACGTCAACAAGCAAAATTGCCGCATTTTGAGTGAAGAGAATCCACATGAGATCCTTGAGACGCCATTACATCCACAAAAACTGACTGTTTGGTGTGCTCTATGGGCTGGTGGAGTCATTGGGTCATACTTCTTCCGAAATAATGCTGGAGAGTCAGTTACCGCTAATGGAGACCGGTATAGAGCCATGATAACCAACTATTTTGTTCCCGAATTGGATGGCATGAATGTGGATGAGTTGTGGTTCCAACAAGACGACGCTACATGCCACACAGCGCACGTCACAATCGATTTATTGAAGGAAACATTCGATGAGCGCATAATTTCGCGGAATGGACCTGTCAATTGGCCACCAAGATCGTGTGATTTGACACCATTGGATTATTTTCTTTGGGGATATGTGAAGTCGCTCGTCTACGCCAACAAACCAGAAACGTTAGGGGACTTGGAGGCCAACATTCCTGGCGTTATTGCCTACATACGGCCCCATATGCTCGAAAAACTGGTTGAAAATTGGACCTGTAGAATTGGCTTTATTCGAGCCAGCCGCGGCGGCCACATGCCCGAAATCATATTTAAACATTAATGGCATAAAATTATCCTTCCAATAAAGCCAAATTGATGGACATTAAAACGATTTTCTTGTGATTTATTTCAATTCGAAGTTCTATACCTCTAAAAAAAACACCCTATATATGACAATAGAAGCGTTATGCCTAAAAGCAGTAGCAATTATCTCAAATAAATTTGTTAGTACGAGTATAGTTCTTATATGTCTTTTGGGTCAATACATTATTGTGAAAAATGGGTGGAACCCTTTTGCTGGGAAGACTATCGCAGCAATGGCCATTCGAGGAGTATCGTACTGGTTGCGATAGTGCAACATTGCGAACATGACCTATGATGATCGGCGTGAAGTTGCGTGTGTCGCCAACATGGTGACAATGTCCATATATTGTCAGAGATTTCAGGTTGGTTTCGATTTCCACCACTAAATGTGGAGGATGGTGATAATACTAGCCATCCACAAATTGGTTATATTGATTCCAATACTGATAACAATCCTATATACATTATAACTATACATTATATTTATTAATGTTTTGGCCACGTCTAGAGTCATGGAAGTGACACCCAGGAGATAATCGGATGCACGTTAATAAATGACCGTTGCTGGCATTAACGTCCGGAAGATCTTAGTTATTGGATGAACGTTAATAAATTGATGTTCTTGGCAATAACGTCTGAAAGATCATCTGTTGGGCCATTATTTCTTGGACCATAGACTCCTTGCCAATGGGCTCGTAGAATTAAGCCCGATGGGCAGTTAAACGTAAAAGAGTGTTAATGTCACTGTTACTGTCACTGTTACTGTCACTGTTACTGTCACTGTTACTGTCACTGTTACTGTCACTGTTACTGTCACTGTTGCTGTTACTGTTACTGTTACTGTTACTGTTGCTGTTACTGTTACTGTTGCTGTTACTGTTGATGTTACTGTTGCTGTTACTGTTGCTGTTACTGTTGCTGTTACTGTTACTGTTACTGTTACTGTTACTGTTACTGTTACTGTTACTGTTACTGTTACTGTTACTGTTACTGTTACTGTTACTGTTACTGTTACTGTTACTGTTACTGTTACTGTTACTGTTACTGTGACTGGTACTGTTACTGTTACTGCTACTGTTATTTTTACTGTTATTCTTACTGCTACTGCTGCCGTTACTGTTACTGTTATTCTTACTGTTACTGCTACCGTTTCTGTTACTGTTATTCTTACTGTTACTGCTACTGTTTCTATTCCTTATACCGATTTTGATATTGATATGGAAACTGATACTCAAATTGATTCAGATACATACGTATTCAGACTTATACATAGAAGAAATACTCGTAACAGTTAAATGTAAAACTTTGAATTCTACAAATTTCTTATTTAGCTTCTCTGGCCAAGTGCCCTCTAATAGCTCGTACCCCATTATAAACCGTTCTTAATTAACGCTAAGAATATCATTGTTATATCATTTTTGTTTTTGTATTTTCCATTATCACTTTTTGTTTTGTTTTTTCGATGTTTTTCTTCCTTGCTATTTTTGCATAATCCGACTTGTTTGGACTAAATTGGATTAAAATTTACGAGCGTTAAATACTTGTTTATTCTGGCTTACAATGTTGCAAAAGTTGGCAGTTTTGTCGTTAGTTTCTTGCTAATTATATTAGCATTGAAACCTTCGCACCTCACTCCACTCATCCGCGTTTTTCTTAGTGATAACCATTATTCTTTTAGCTTTTTTTATTATTTTTTTTTCAACCATTTTCCTTGCCACTTATTTGTCGCTAGATCTAAACTATATCGGTTCTTAATGAAAATTGGCGTAAATTTCAAAGATTAAGCTCTTATTTACGTTGACCAACAAAAGTTTCTTTTGTCTACGAACAGTTTGAGAAAAGTTAGCAAGTTGACTCATTTGTCTTTTTTTTACAATATCAGATGGTTAGTCTTATTTTCGCCACAGGACAAATGAAATTTGTTATGAGAAAAGTTTTTGAAAGGCTCCTACAAAACTTTGCTAATTAAGCCATTACCATTCGTCAGCATGGTAATGCTTATAGCAGGTCCACTACGTAAAATCTTCTTGATGTTTGTGCTTAAAAACCCATAAATATGGAAAGTAATATGACTGTCCTAGTTTGTATTCCTTCTTAACTCAATTAGCTAACTTTGTCATATTGAAAAAGTTCTTATGATTTAACTCTGATTTTTGGCATGATGAAGGGTTGATTAATCACATTCACTTTTGAGTGGATTTGATTAAGCTTAGTCAGTATGTCTTATGATGTCTCAGTTCATCATAAAAGCACTCTTATAGCACTTTAACACTTGTATTTGTAGTACAATAAGGGAGGGTGTCATAGTGGTAGTATCAAATCGCTTTTATTAAAAAAAAAATAACTCCGTCAAGTTATATAATTTTATCTGATGTAATAACTAATACTTAACAAACACTCTGAAGTAACAAAAATAGTTAAGCGGGAAAATTGTAAAAAGTCAATTAAATTAACTAAAAATCGTGTAAGTAATTATCTTGTCTGTATCTTGAAAACTAAAAAAATATTTTTGGATGTATCTTCCAAATACACGCACATACAACTTCCTAGCTTATTAGGATAGTTTTTTGCTTCCTCAAACTCATCATACAAATCTTCAACGCCAACTTGTTGTCTTCGAATTGAAGTATGTAAGCGCGAAAATTTCATAATCATTCATTCGTATTCGTACAATCTTTTTTTTCTCGTAATAGCCATTTTCAGCTTTTCTCATACCTTCCCTAATGAGCTTTGTTTGAATTATGTTATTATCAGTCGTTATTGCCTTTGTTGTTGCAAAACTAACTATCTGTTAATCTAAAGCTGTCGTGTTCACAAAAATTTCCTAAATGAGCCAACAATTTTAAAAACAAAATATTGCACACTGCGGGTTATGACAAGAAAAAGAGCTATAAAAACTATATTTGTAAAAAAAAAAAATCAGCAATACCTACACAATAAAATGTAAGTTCATGTCCATTAAAATTTTATTCAAAAAACTTATAGGCGCTCAGTAATATTGTATAATCGATGAGTACAGTTAGAAAAATTTCATTCAAAGATGACTTAGTTTTAAGTTTCAAACTAATTTTGTCCAAAAACTATCAATTTTATACGAGCCCTAACCACTATTAATTCGTACAGCAAGCACTTTTATGCCAATGTAACATGTAAGGGTACATATTTTATTAAATAATATTGATAACACTATTAAATTTATACTTTTCTGAAAGTTTGTTTTATTGTCTTTAATTTCATAAACAAATATGTGCACATATCATGATAAAAAGTTTTGAAAACAGAAATTAACGAAAAGTCCATTTATTTTGATAACAAAAATTTGACCACTATTAATTCGTACAGTGTATAAATTCAGCTAAAGACAACTCTGAAAATTAAAATGCAAACAAATAATGAAAATTTACCGTTTTATTAGAGTAAAGAAATGCAATTGAACAATAACACGATTTTTTTCGTGTTGTTTCTTTTTATTTCTGATTAATTGTTCAACGATGGCACTTGGTAAGCCGGTTTGTGAAGAAATTCGATTATAAATTATTGACAAAGTCAAATCGGGAAAAAGCTATAGCGAAATATCGGTTGAATTAAAGCTTCCCAGATCAACAGTATCAAGTATTGTTCAAAAATACAAAAAAAAAATGAGAATTGTAGCAATAATGTTGCAAACAGAGGCCGGGTCTCCAAAATAACGATTCGCGACAAAAGAACTTTAGAAGTTATACTTAAAAAAAATCGTCGAGGCACTATTAGATACATAGCTTCAGAGTGGTCAGAAAGAATTGGAAAAACCATTAAACGTGAATGGACGCGTCGGCGAATGAAAGATATAGCTTATGGTGTTTATAAAGTAAGTTTAACACTCTACTACTGGTGATACCAAAAACATTTATTGAAACTTGAATTTTTTAGGCCAAAGAAAAGTCCTTACTTACTGTACTTCAAATGAAAAAACGTTTATTATGGGCAAAAGAAAGACGTTCTTGGGTACAAAGGCAATGGGACACCATTATATTTAGCGACGAATCGAAGTTTGACGTATGCGTCGGTGATGCCAGAAAAAGGGTGATTCGGAAAAGCACAGAGGCATATCATAAAGACTGCTTAAAGCGTACTGTAAAGTTTCCAGCTAGCATTATGGTGTGGGGATGTATGTCCTCAAAGGGTGTCGGTCAGCTTCACTTTATTAAGGGAACAGTAAATGCAGAAAAATATATTAATATATTGGAAGACATCTCATTCCGTCAGTACCAAAGCTAGCTGACTGTGGCGAATATGTATTTCAACAAGACGGTGCATCATCCCATACAGCCAAAAAAACAAAAAAATGGCTACAAGAAAATGGTATTAGTGTTCTGTACTGGCCATCATCTAGCCCGGACTTTAACCCAATCGAAAACGTGTGGGCACTCATGAAAAGGAAGTGATGAAATGACCCACAACGCACTCTTAGCGGATTAAAAGCCAACATTCAGGAAAGTTGGGACTCTATAACCCCTGAAGAGTGTAAAAAATTTATAGATACAATGCCAAAGCGATTAGAAGCTGTTTTAAAAAGCAAAGGGGGCGTTACACAGTATTAAATTAGAAAATGTTCCACTGTACGAATTAATAGTGGTCAAATTTTTTTTATCAAAATAAATGGACTTTCCGTTAATTTCTGTTTTCAAAACTTTTTATCATGATATGTGCACCAATTTGTTTATGAAATTAAAGATAATAAAACAAACTTTCAGAAAAGTATAAATTTAATAGTGTTGTCAATATTATTTAATAAAATATGTACCCTTACATGTTACATTGGCATAAAAGTGCTTGCTGTACGAATTAATAGTGGTTTGGGCTCGTATACTAGATGTAAGGGGGGGTGTATCAACAAGGGGTGCATGGTTTAGTTTTTTTAATAAAACCAACGACTGTTTGAATGTCGCTTAAGCTTTTATTACATTATGAAGAAGGCATATGGAGATTATGTATGGAAGACCATATCCTCCAAATCAGATTTTATCCTTTTTTATAAATTTATCGGCGATGGCTATTCACGAATGGTTAAAGTAGACCTTACTCTAAACATAACCCTAAAAGTGTCTCCAATACGCGAAATTACGGGACCAGGGAACTGTGTGCGCAATACAAGTTCTGCTATATATATTTCAGGAATAATTATAGACTGATTTTTTTCATTGAAAAAAGCTTTGTCGATTTTTAAGAATTCTGCTTTGTGATAAATACATGCGCATGCGTTTGAACCATTTGTCATAATTTATTCCATTCAGCTTGAGACACCTCCCAAAGATAATTTTTGAACGCTTCAACGGCGCCGAAAATTGTTTTGGTCCTTGATGTGCGGAACAATAAGAAGTCATTTGGTGAAAAATCTAGACAGTATGGTGGATGACCCATTTATTCGATGTTTTGAGTGCTCAAGTAGAAGATGTGTCTTGCAGAAGAGTTATTTTCCGGCGATTGTTTGTTTTCCTTATTTAACGGAACACTTCCCAACCAGCATTTGGAAGATTGTTTTGTCACCAATCACCTAAACGAGTCTTTTTTGAGTCCTCTTGGTGATCTACAAAAACAAAATACATATCGTGTGTGGAAGCATATTTTGATCCCCGCACTGATTAAAAACGAACTGTTTTTTTTTCGTGGCATCTAACGGGATATTGAAGAAATCGTGTGCTGAAGCATATTTTGATCTCCTGTTTGTTCGTGACACTCGTAGTTAACGGGAAATCGGACAAATTGAAACAAAAGAATTATTTAAAAGGCATTTCGTCCATTTTCACCAGTGCAGTCGTAGCTTAAAGTCGTTTGAGTCTTGACATTACAAGTTAAAATTAATTTTAAAATTAATTTATTAAATTATTTTAATTAATAATTAATTAAATTCAAAAATTACTCGGAAATGAGTCGTTTTTTGTCCTTCTTCATTGTTTTCAAGATCAAAAAACGACTCGAAAAAGACTCGAAAATGAGTCGTTTTTAAATTTTTTTTTAGTGATATCGACGATCAAAAAGCGACTCGAAAAAGACTCGTCAAGAAGTGTCGCGCGTAGGGTACCATTTTCTCCCGAACAAAGAGTACTTTCTGATCAGAAAATGAGCGCGCTTTTGACTGTCACCATCGCGAAAAAGAGTCGAAAACGATATGTTCTTATATGTTCAAAAATTTAAAAAAATGCTAGTTGGGTTCTGGCAAACAAATGGTTGTGTTACATTCCGAATTGACCGTTCTACGTGTCTAAAGTGGCCTCATGACCAGTTTTTTTGAAAAAAATTGCAACCATTTGCATCGAGCTCGAACAATTTTTGCTGGATTTGGTTCATCTTGAAAGACCAATATAGTCGACTGCTGTTTACTTTCAAGCTCATACGCATTGATCCATAATTCGTCACCAGTCACGATTTTATATCTTTTGAAGTACCGCGACTGTATGTCTTAGCGTTTCTTTACACCAATCGACATGAGCTTTTTTTTTTTTTTGAGCGATTGTCAAGTTATGTGGAATAATACGTGAACAAATCTTTTTCACAACCATGTGTTCATGTGGAAGTAATGCCTCCATCTCAAGGTATGTCACATGACAATCAAGCGTTATCAGTTCGCGCACAGCATCAATGTTTTGTGGCACAATGACAAATTGCAGACGTGAAGGGAAATTTGTCAGTGAGTAAAGTACGGCCCACTGGAAATCTGTGTACCACGGATAAACAGAGGTTTTTAATGGTGCTTAATCGCGAAAAGCGAATTAAGTTCATCGATGTACTCTTTTGGAGATAATTCACGTTGAAAATTGTAAAAATAAACGCACGAAAATGTTCACTGTTAATTTCATCTATTACTGAAATACAATTTTAAAAGCACTGCAAACAACACCAAAACTTTGTGACGACGTATATGCTAAAAAATGTCAGACTTTCCAATGGAAAAGTCAGTTTGACTAGAATGACATTGGTGTTGCCAGATCCAAATATATGTAAGTACTAGACTGCGTTTCGATTGTTTCGCGATTTGTATGGCACGTCGCATCATTCCGTTGAAAGTAGAGGTCGTCTGTCTTCTCTGTCCATAAACTTCGACCTCAGAAAATTATCTCTGAGGCTCTTCCATCGTTATTTTCGCAAAGGTACGGCCCTATGGTGCCTCTGGCCCACAATCCGTACAAAATACCACCTTGTTCAAAAAGAAAGGTTCATTCACACTGTGACCGGACTTAACTGTCCGATTCGAAAATTTTGTTTTTAGGTTTTTTTTTTATGTGTCTATGACAAGGCTGCCAAATATCAGCGTCTCCCGTTGACATTTGGTAAAGTAACAGTGTTTTGTTTACAACAACTTTTTTCGTGTCTTTGTTTTTTACAATGGAAGAAAAAATGGAAAAATGGTTTCAACTGCGCCGAAACGCGTAAAATGTTGGTGAAATGTTACGGTGACTCTGCTCTATCGTATCAGAAGGCCAACAAGTGGTTTAACCGATTTGTAGTGGCCAAGACGAAGTAGAAGACGACCCTCGTACCGGGCTGCCATTGTGTTCGACTACCAAAGAAAACGTTGAAAAAATCAAAGAACTGTTCGTCAAAAATCGCAAATTGACGATTAGAGAGATAGCAGAGGACGTCGGCATTTCAATTGGATCCGTTCAGAACTTTTTGAAGAATGAATTGGGTTTGAGATGTGTCGCTGCGAAGTTGGTACCGAAAGAACTCAATTTCATGCAAAAAAGAGACCGAGTTGCTATCGCGAAAGAGATCGAAAACGAATCATTCATCGATACGAGTATGACACGAAAACCAGGCATCAGGCGAGTGAATGCTTGTCGCCAGATGAACCGAGACCGAAGAAACCACGTCGTTTTCAGTCAAAAAAGAAGGCGATGTTCACTGTTTTCATGAACTACAATGGTGTAGTTCAACATGAATTTTTGCCAGATGGTGAAACGGTCAATAAACAGTATTATTTGGGCGTTATGAGACGTTTACGTGAAGAAATGCGCCAAAAAAGACCGCAGTTGTGGCAAAACCATGGATTTTGCACCACGATAATGCACCATCGCACAATTCTCATCTTGTTCGTGATTTTTGGCTAAAAACAACACGATAACCATCCAGCAGCCGGCAAATTCACCTGACCTGGCTCCGTGTGATTTTTGCCTGTTCGATCGAGTCAAAAAACGGCTTCGAGGAACGCGTTTCACCAGCAAAGAAGAGGTCATGGAAAAATCGGTGAACGCTCTGAAGTCCATACCAAAAACCCTGTTCCAAAAAGGTTTCCGTGACTGGATCAAGCGCTGGCATATGTGCGTTGCAGCCGACGGGGACTACTTTGAAGGCGACAATATTGATTCGGATGAATAAACTTGTGCTTTAATTATTTTCAATAAATGAACCTTTCTTTTTGAACTAGGTGGTAGTCACTCGTTGCTAGTGCATTGGCATCTACTGAATCACTTGCAGCTTTTCGGATCCCTAAATGCAGTAATTTTGCTTATTTACGTAGCCGATTAACGAATTTTTTGATGATCTGAATCCCTCAGTAGGCGTGGAATATTTGCTCGAATTTTTCGCATCGTAACTGCGATTGAACACGAAATTTCGTAATAAAATGCAATGAATTATATTCATTCTTCCACTGTGCAGCAATCCATAGTAAATTTGTCACGTTCATAAATGAAAAATGTCAATATTTGGCAACTGTCAAGCAACCAGTTGTTAAATAATACATCATTACAACCCTACACCTCTTGTTGAAACACAATCTAGAAAAAGTAAAATCTTGTTAATTGACCGCTCTGAAGGGCTTGGAGACATTTTCCAGTTCCCAACCAGTTCTACTAGACAGAGTGAATTTTTGGAGCATGTTTTCTCCGAATTGAGGCAAATGAGTCACTTTGTGGGCACTGCTGATATAAAAAATACCGCATGAAAAACAAAGCAATATAATGTGCTGTTGGGTTACACGTTGCTTTGTTGTTACTGTTGTGTGGTTTTCTTTTGCTTTCCTTTTCGCTTATCTTATAGCTCATGTTTTGACATAAGAAACTATTATTCGTTCTGTTTGTTTCAAAGATTAGTTCGGTTCAATTTGATTAATTTTTTTACTCAAATTTTTTTCTGTTGCTTGTTTGGTTAATGAGTTATTATGATATATTTGTTTATGAAAAATTCTTTTTTTTTTGCACAATGTGCATTTTTTGGTATTGTTTTTATTTCATTGTCTCTTTATTTTTTTTTTTTTCTCTTAGAAACGTTTTTTACTATTATAAAATGTGTTTAAAATGTTATCAATTTTTTCAATTTGCAACATAGTGTTTTTGTGTCTTTGTATGTGTATCAGCCGTCATGCCTTAGAACTATCGCACAACAAATAAAACTTTTTTTTTAATTTAAAAAAACAACAAAGTTCAACACTTGCGTTGCGTGTTGAAATAAGTAATTGATAGAGTATCGAATGTATCAGCAATTTTTATCTGAACATTTAACTGAACATTGACAATACACACCTGAACACACGAACACACTCACGCATATCACACAAATTGCCGTGAGGCGTGAAAATGTTTGTTTGGTTTAAATTTCAACACGTTGTTGTTATTTTACTGACTCAAACACACTTAGACACACACTCACATTTATTTCACTTGTATTCCCATTCTTATTAGTTAGGGAGGAACAAAGCTCCTCAAATATGCAATTTAATAAATTAAAAGAATAACTAAATAATCGTAATCGATTGAAAATAAAGTGTTGCCGTGCCTTTAGGGTTGTAATAAAAGCATTGAAAGTTTGAAGTGCATTCGTCAAACTCAAAAGTGTGCGTGATTGCGTCCATGTCGACATGACATTACATATCGCACCATCTAGTTTGTGTTACGAGTAGGAATCATGCAATGAAATTATTGTTTGAGCGCGAACTATGCAAGATGTGAACATTTAGAAAGTAATAGAAGCACCCATCGTGCGGATAGCTTTATCATATCCAAGTAATCATGTAAAATGTCGTGTACACGCTCACTTGAGATGTCTACAGCGTCAGCCATCTAACGCACGTTCATTCTCCAACCGTTTTCCGCTTTCAACCGCTTTCAATATCTTTGTGAAGAGCTCCTCCACTCGATTACCGAGGCTGGCCAAAGTCCAATATTTCCAATAGAAATTTTGAAAATTAAAACTTGAAAAATGTATCTTGAAGTAATTGAGTTGAGTTAAGGTACCGACACCTGTGGCGTGTAGGCGTATCTTTATTCTTGTTCTTACTCTTATCCTTATTCGTTCCTTTGTTCCCAAACTTGTCCTCTTCCCGTTATCTATCTTTATTCTTATTTTTGATTGACCTTCGTCTGGTCCAATGATCTTATCCTAGTTAGAATCCCTTTCCTTGTCCCACTACTTTTCCCAATATTTGTCGTAAATCTTGCCCTTAGTTTAGTTCTTTCTCTAATCCTTGTCCAAATCCTTTTTCCATTCCTTGGACCCATTTCTTATCCTTATCCTTTTCCCAAAGTTAGGTTAGGTTGACGCGGCTGCCTCTTATAAGACACTCTTAGGCCAATTAGGCCCGTTGTGGTACCAGGAGTTAATTATTTTCTACTCTATCTAAACCAGTTGGAGCTATTTATAAAGATGATAATTCGGTAGACCGAAGATTTTGAGAGCTCGTCTAAGTGACTGTGGAACCAGTTACCTAGGAAAAGGTGGCTTTTTCTGGCCAGTACTGGGTCTGTGCAGAGAAGATGTGTTGTGGATTCTAACTCCTCCTCGTCTCTGCAGCTTCTGCAGAACTCGTTATGGAGGATTTTTATTCTTCGGGCATGGCTCCAATTAGGCAGTGCCCTGTTAGAACGCCTATGACAATATTTATTTGGTCCCTTCTAAAGGAAATTAGTTCCTTTGATCGTTTTAAGTTCAGAGTTGGCCAAACTTGACTCGCAGTATGGCATGTGCTACCCGTAGACCACCTAATGTTGGTACTTTCAAGGTTCATTTATGCGTAATTTACATGTGGCGAGTGGTATTCCAATTTGTTCCTTATCTGTCGATAGGGGTTTCTTAGTACCATTACGAGCAAGTTCGTCTGCTTTGCAATTTCCTGGGAAGTCTCTATGTCCGGTGTTCCAACATAGAAATATATTGAGCTGCTCTGCCATCTCATTTAGAGATCTGCGGCAGCTTAGAACTGTTTTAGATTCCTTTTCCCAAACATGTGCTTAATAGTGTAATTAGTGTGTCTAAATCTTTGTCATAATTTTGTCCCAATCCTTGTCTAAATACTTATCCTAATCCTTGTCCCATTCCATACTCTAACCCTTGTCTAAATCTTTGTTCTACTCTTTATCTTCTTTCTGGTCCTATACTTTGTTCAAATCCTTGCCCTCATACTTTTTCTAATCCTTATCCAAATCCTTGTCCTAATACTTCGAATAATGTTAATTTTAAGTTTAGTTTTGCTTTTGCATTCGGGAAATTTTGGTTACTTCAAGGGGTTTCTAAGAGGCCTCATGATGTCATTATTTTTTTTTTATATTCTCCTCATGTGATCGAAAACCTAAACTATACATTCTTTTGATAAGATATACCGTGACGCCAATAGTCACGGAGTTATAATTCAATGCAACGTTTGTTCATTCATTCTAGTTGCATTTTTACTGTATTAAGCAATGATAGTGAATATTTGCTACATGGAATTATTACTCGATATGTATAGGCGCTACAGTAAAAAATAGTATACACTAGTAAATGTTAGGGGTATTCACAATGTAATGTATTTAGTCTTGTATTCTGTATCTATGGTAAATGGTTTCTGTAGTTAATTAATTAATGCAACACTGGAAATTATTGTATTTAAGATGTATTTGTGGTAATTGCTTGTCAAAAACAATAAATGGAAAATTTAGTGTGCACTGTAAGTAAAGTAATTGATGAAAATAAGTTTATTTTCTACATTGACTTATTTTAACAATATTATAGGATGAATTGAACATGGAAAATAATAAAAAAAAAAGAAAGAATGGGTTTATATTGGGTATAAGATGTGGACCAGAAGAAGTCGAAATTATCCTTCAATTTCCTTTGAAGCATCTGAAATTTTTCGGCTTCTTGGTGGTTTTATATCAAATGTAAGCAAAATCAGGTGATTGTAAATAATTAACAAATTAAAAGGTATGTTCACGATCTTATTCTTACTTTTGTAAATTTTTAACATATTTACCACAAATACACCACATTGTGAATACCCCTGTCGTTTCTTAGTTCTTATGACAAAAAGTAGTCAAACATTTTATTAGGCCGCGGGGAGACCCGTTACAAGATCAAAAATGCTTCAATAATGCAACAGCGTTGCATGGAATTATTACTCGTTGATTAAATTCGGAACAGTAAATATTATAAAATAGAAATAAAGTATTTATATGTGGCCTTACGACAAAAATAAAAAATAAATTATAACATCGCCGCATCACGGAGGTAGCAGCTTATGTAACAAAAATGCAATATTGTTGCATGGAAATATTAATCGCTGAGAGCAAAAAAAGTTCTTTGACCTCATAACAAAAATTTAAAAAAATTAAAAAAAAATTTCGAGCCCAAGACCCTACAAACTCCTTAATGCAGTTAACATGCAACGACGATGAAAAAACGTTGCATGGAATTGTAATTTAGTGACTGTTGGCGATAACTGTATATTTTATGGAACGACAGCAAAGCTGATGTTTTCGATCACATGAGAAAATAAAAAAAAAAATAATGGCGTCATGACTCCTCTCTGGGAATCCTTTAAAGTAACCGTAAAGTAGCAAATGCAATAGCAAAAGCAAGAATAAAAAAAAAATATAAAAAAAACAATTGAAGTTAAAAAGTAGGAAAAGTATTACAACAAAGATTTGGATAAAAATTAGGAAAAGATTTAGAAAAGGATGGAGGCAAGGGTTTTTACAAACGTTAGTGCCAGGATAAAGATAAAAAGTACAACACAGATTTGGACAAAGATTAGAGCATGGATTCGGACTAGAATTGTGACAAGACTTTAGACAAGGATTTTAAAAGAACTATGACAAGGATCGGGACAAGGATTAAGACAAACACTAAACTCATCTAAAACCATTTTTAAGACAAGATTGGGAAAAGGATAAGGGCAAGAAATAGGATAATAAATTAAATAAGGATATGGAGACACATTTAGGACACAGATTGGGAAAAGAAGTAGGGCAAGATGTAGGAAAGTGATTCGAACAAGCATAAGTTCAGGAATTTAGAAAAGAAGTAAGACAATTATTACGATAAATATAAGAATAAGGATATGGATGATCAGAAGTTTGGAAACAAAGCAAGTTTGAGAACAAAGGAAAGGAAAGGAAAGGAAAGAAACAAAAATAAGGGTAAAGATACGCTGTCACGTCAAAACCTATGGGTGTTTTTGATCTCATAAGGTCAAAGAATTAACCTTACCTGTCGTACCATAACTTTTGTCTTAAGGCCTATATTCAGCGACTAAAAATTCCATGCAACACCGATGACTTTTGAAAAATACCTTTTTCTATTTTTTTGAAAACCTGCTCGGTATAACGTAACGTTTTCCATCAAAATCGAAAAACTTTTTTGTTTGCCTAAAAAATTGAAATATTATTTCTGATAAATTACTTTGTTTTAACCCTTGTGTTGCCACCCTATTGGGCAACTGTTTTTTAACTTTAAAAATTTTATTAAAAAAAAAACCAACACGTTTAAGTCACCCGGATTTCAAGTGTAACATCTGTTCAGTCAAGACTGCGTTGATTCGCAATAGGGTGAAACATTAGTGGGAAAGAAAGGGGCAATTAAGTGAAAACTGTGTAGGATGTTCTTAGCGTGGAGAAAAGCCGTAGAAGCAAGCGTATTTGAGTCTGAGGCAAGTCTCTACCACCAACTACGACTTCAAGTCGTAAATATTGATGAATTCTCAAATCCAGTTGATTAGAAATAAGGAACGAAAATACCCAAAGGTTAAAGCATAGTACCATGAACTGGCTGGAATTCGAACCCGGAACCTCTTGAGTGGTAGTCAAGTACGCTACCACCTCGGCTACCGAGGCCGCTTAAATGTATCTGCTGCAATAATAAATATTGGTCGAATGCACACAATTATATCTACAAATTCGCAGAGGTGGCAGATAGTGTATTTTCTTTTCTTGTTTTGTTTTGGGTGGCAACAAAAGGGTTAAAAAACGCAAAAGTGTAACTATGCGAATCGTGTTTTGCTCGTTCTTAATTTGTTAGTCAGTCATTTGAATTTGATTTCATAACTGGAACCAAACTTGAATCCAAGTTCACACTTTCAACTCAATTTGCAGATCATTCGATAGGCTTTATATTTATAACTTTTTGATTAGACCTAAGCTATTTTAAATTATCTATAAGTGTGCATTCTCTAAATGAAACATATTGCTACAAGATATTGATTCCATGTGATTTTTTTGTTTTCTAGATACTCACCACATAACTCAATCATAACTCACCACATATAATTCACTGTGCTGCTGAACGTTTTGTTGATACAGGAATCAAAGCATGTCAAATTGCGCCATGGCGCAAGTTATTTATAACTTTTTGATTAGGCCTAAGTTATTTTAAATTATCTATGAGTGTGAATGCTCTAAATGAAACATATTGCTACAATATTTTTTGTTCTATTCTATTTGATTTTTTGTTTTCTCGATACTCACCACAAAACACAATCATAACTCACCACATACAACTTACTGTGCTGCTACACAGTATGATTCCTTGTTGATACAGGAATCATAGCATGTCAAATTGCGCCATGGCGCAATTGAGTGGGCGCATTGTGCTGACCTAGCAAACAGCGCTTGAGTTGGTGTGTTAACATAACACTTTTTACTCATTGCCCATGTCTTATGAGCAGCATTGATTGTCTCTATGTTTGCTCGGCATGTTTGTACTTTTGTTTGGCTGTCTAGGAATGATTGTTTTTGTTTTCATTGCTTTGCTGTGTGCAAAATTGTTTTGAACCCATGTCAATCATCATCACTTACTTTATGGCATTAAAACAGTTGCTTCTGTTGTTGTATTTTTCATAACTTTTTATTTCCTGTTGTGCTACTTTTGACAGGAAAATGTTAACAGGTGTCATTTTACATAGATGACACATTGTTGATGGCAACATGTTGCTGGACACATTTTCATACAAGAGCTAAATTAAATGATATATATATGTTATCAGTGCTGCTTTGAAAACTCACAGTCTAATTTTTATCTTTGATACTGCTTATTTTTAATTAAAGATGTGACATAAAAAAGCAACTCTGGTTGTGTTTTGACTACGTTTTTCCCTAACATATTTTAATTTTACCTTTTTTATAGATTTTTTACTGTAGGCCCTTAAAGCACATTTTTTGCTTGTGTTTTTATGCGGCGAGCAGCTTTCGTACTCTAGCGCTGCCCTAACATTAGCCTACTCCCCTTTCACACCCTCCACATGTGCTCATCTATTGTATTTTTATTTGTGTTTTTTTTTTTGTTGTGTTTTTTTTTATCGTTTTTTTTTTGCACTTGAGAGTGAAATGCAAACAACACTCAAACGTTCAACGTGTGTTGGCGACGGAGACGAACATTGCCGAGCTATAACGAGTGATAAAACTTATTAACTCAACGGCAACAACAGCAACGACGATTAATAATACCACAAAATACAACAACAACGGCTATGACAAAATAAACCCGTCGAATTTTTTTATTTTATTATTTCGTTCACCTGTCGTCGCCGCCGCAGTTAGTTTTTTTCGTGATTACAAAAAACTCGGTCGTGTGTTGCGCATCGATGGAAAAATTGGAAAAATTGTAAAAATTTTGAAAGAATTAATGACGTGCGATTTGTGCAAATTTGCAAAATTGTGTTAATTAAAAAATTAATAAAAATAAAAAAAAAAAAACAAAATAGTTGACACAAAAAGTCCCTTCTGCTGTGGCGGCATTTAAACAGTGTTGGTTAACGTGCATATGCTAAGTGCGGCAATTGTTGCATTTTAATTTAAATAACAGGTTGACCTAAATGCTGTTGACAAAAAAAAAAAAAAAAATAAAAAAAAAACAAAAAACAAAAAACAAAAAATTAAATAAAATGAAAAGTGAAACAAATGCGTTGTTGGCGACAAAGTATTGAAAGTGAAGCAAAATCAAATTAAACCGAATGAAATTTTAAATATAACCGGCAATTGCAAGATTTTGCATTGAATGCAGAGAGCGCCTGAGAAGCAGTGAAAGAGAGCGTTCGTAGAGTGTGTGCGGGCTAGTGTAAAGAATGCGCGCAGTGCCAAGCATTGCCAACCATGTGATTAACAATAATTTTTTTTCTCACTCTCCCAGCACAAAAGTAGCGCACTTCATTTAATTGTCGAAAACTATGAAGAAAAAACATGAACATTTCTATTAATTTTAATTTTCTGCTATTTGTCAACACTTGCCATGAATTTATTTTCGCTGCTCTCCTCCATCCCTTTCTGCTTTGGCTCTGGACCAAAACTCATTAACAATTGGGAAATCCTAAAAGTGAAGCATTATTTGCACCTACTTTGCAACTGACACCTTCTCATTAATATTGAATGTTTATTATTTGTTTTTAATTTCATCAGTTGTTCTACCATTCGAATGTGGTTTTTAGTTGTGTTTTTTGTTTTTCTTTCTCTCTCTTGATCTCTTACCATATAATTGAATATGTGTCACGCAAAACCTTAACCCACTAACTCTTACACAGTTTCTTATGACGTGTTTTTTTTTTTAAGTAGATTTTAAATTTTTTACTTAACACAATCTTATCTCTAAGATGATAAAGGTTCGCTTTGTTGAATGATAGTGTTTAAATATTATTCACCTGTTTGACCCCGCCTTCACCGCTACTGCTGTGTTTACTGTATAAAATGAGTAACTTGGTTAAAATTAAATTTTTCTTTTAAAATGTTAAACCGGAAGTTTTTAGTTTCAAACAACTGTCATAAAATGTTGACACAAGTCAGCAAAGATGTTCGGATGACATCGAAAATACAAAAAAATATTTCTTATATATTAAATTTATGTTCTCTGATCTAATGTAAATTCTCCCAACAGTTATTTGATGTCATTTAGAACAACTAACTAGTGTGGATTTCTAGTGCAATAAGAACTAGTTGTAAGCTAGTACAAAAACAATCAGAAACATAACAGCGCAGTTTGATTTTTTTTATTTGTGGTCATCTCACAGAAGAGAATCGTCAACTCGCCGCGTGCCTTTGTGAGCGTACGATTCGTAAACGTAAACAAAAAATCGTACGCGCTCGAAGTCTCGTACCCTTCTATCTAATTTTATTGATCTCGTTCACGAGCGCGTACCCATGGTTGAATAAATAAGGTTGTCGCATGGGTGAGAGCGAGTTCCTATAAATGTCAAATCGAAGTTAACTGCTCATACGAAATCTGAAAGGGAAAATTGATAACATGTAAAGCCGATGAAGTTGTTGCAGCTTTTCATTGATTTTGACAATTGTGGGTACTGAGAAGAGAGTACGATCAGCCCCGAGACAACCTTATAAATTCAACCATGCGCGTACCTTTTGGTGAGAGTTTTAGAGATGAGATGTAATTCCGTGTATCTAACAAAACGCACTCGCTCTTGAACGAGAACGCAGATGAGACTTTTGATACTCATGAGAGCGAGCTGTACACGGTAGAAAGCGAATCTAGGCAGTGTAAGAACAAATTCGCTTTCAGTGAAAAATAAATTACTCTCTGCTGAGTCATTGCAACTTATAAGATTTTGCGGGCTGCTTGGACAAAAACCTACGAGTATGATTGATTTTATACCAAATAGATTCCACTTTATAGGTCTTTTGAACACATTAGATAAAACCGTTTGTGGGAAACCTTGGGGAGTTCTGGAGACCGAAGGTCGGTTTTGGCCTCGTATAAGAAATTGCGCCAGCCATTATCCTTCGCTTTATCTCAATACTGACATCGTTGAAAGAGTTTACGCTGGATCCCAGGTAGACGAAGTCCTTAACAACCTCGAAGGAGATGTTGTCAACAGTGACGTGGTTTCCAAGACGCTGGGACTCTTTATTTGTTGACACTAGGTATTTCGTCTTATCTGCGTTCACTACAAGACCCATTCCACTCGACTCTTTCGTTAACTTGGAGAATGCTGCACTGACTTCGCGCGTATTATGGCCAATGATATCGATATCTTTAGCATACGCCAGCAGCATAATACTTTTGTAGAATATCGTGCCACTGCGTCTCAAATCAGCAGCTCGAATGATCTTATCCATAATAAGGTTGAATTGCCTTGTCTAAAACTTCATTTGGCATCGAATAGAGGAGTGAAATAATTCCCGATTGTAACTGAGATGCTGGTGTTGCTCAGTGTCATTCTGCAAAGGCGGATGAGCTTTGCAGGAATACCAAATTCAGACATGGTGGAATATAGATGATTCCTTATTGGACTGTCGAAGGCGGCTTTGTAATCGACAAAAAGATGGTGTGTGTCGATTTGTTTTTCTAGGGTCTTCTCCAAGATTTGTCGTAGCGTAAATATCTGGTCTATGGTGGATTTGCCAGGTCTGAAGCCACACTAATAAGGTCCAATCAGCTGGCTTACGATGGGCTTCAGTCTTTCACATAGTACGCTCGACAGGACCTTATATGCGATATTCAGAAGGCTTATCCCACTGTAGTTGGCGCAAATTGTGGGATCGCCTTTCTTGTGGATTGGGCAGAGCACACTGAGGTTCCAATCGTTTGGAATGCATTCTTCCGACCATATTCTGCATAGAAGCTCATGAATGCATTTAAATAGAGCTTCGCCACCATTCTTGAAGAGCTCAGCAGGTAAGCCATCGGCTCCTGCGGCTTTGTTGTTTTTAAGCCGAGCTATAGCTTTCAAGACTTCACTATGGTCGGGCAGCGGAACTTCAACGCTGTCGTCCACAATTGGGATTTCCGGGATATCATCTCTATTGGCGGGATTGTTGTCGTCGTCACCATTCAGAAGCCTAAAGAAGTGTTCCCTCCACATCATCAGTGTACTCTGGATATCTGTCACTAGATTCCCATTTTCATCCTTGCAGGAAGAGGCCCCGGTCTTGAAACCATCGGTCAGGCGTCTTATTTTTTCGAAAAATTTTCGGAACTCATTCCTGTCACCATGCATCTCAATTTTCTCGCACTCACGCAATTCCGCTTTCCTTTTCTTTCGCCTGAAAATGCATCTCTCTTCCCTCCTCTTCTCTTTGTATCGCTCTTTAGCAGCACGCATTACAACCGACTGCAGGGTGGCTTTGTAGGCGGCGCCTTTTCCTGCAGCGGCGTGGCGACACTCCTGATCGTGCCACTGGTTTCGGCGAGGGTCAGTTTCACCTCTTCGGCAGCCGTACGCATAGAGTGGGAAATATGATTCCACTGCGCGCATATATCGTCGATCGGAGGAGTGCTTTCTTGAAGCAGGAGTGAGAGTCGAGTAGCGAAGTCTTCGGCTGTTCGTTTTGATTGCAGCTTTTCGACGTCTAGCTTTCTCTGTGCTGGATTGCGAGCATTCTTGGTTGCGCACAGGCGTGTACGGATCTTGGCTGCGACAAGATAATGATCCGAGTCTATATTGGCACCACGGATCGTGCGTACATCTAAAACACTGGAAGAGTGCCTTCCGTCAATCAAAACGTGATCAATTTGGTTGCTCGTGTTTTGATCAGGAGACAGCCAAGTTGTTTTATGAATATTGAGATGCTTGAATCTAGTGCTACTAACGACCATGTTTCGCGCTGCGGCAGAGTCAATCAGCCTCATTCCGTTATCGGAGGTATTGCCTTGGAGGCTGAACTTTCCGACTGTTGGACCAAAGATATTTTCTTTACCCACCTTGGCGTTGAAGTCACCAAGCACGGTTTTTAAGTCGTGGCGGGGGCTGCGCTCATAGGCCTCTCCAAGGCGCTCGTAGAAGCTGTCTTTGATCTCATCGTCCTTATCTTCTGTCGGAGCGTGCGCACAAATCAGGCTCATATTAAAGAATCTTGCCTTGATACGGATTATGGCAAGTGTGAATCGCAGGACATGATGCCGTTATCGCTTGCCAACCACGAATCCGCATCCAAATTCGTGCTTCTCCGCATGGCCGCTGTAGTAGATATCGCAGGATGCTTGCCGTGCGCAACCCTGTCCCTTCCATCGCATTTCTTGGATTGCAGTGATATCAGCCTTGTATCTTTCTAAGATATCAATCAGTTGGATAGAGGCACCATCCCAATTAAGGGTTCGGACGTTCCAAGTGCATATCCGTAAATCATTGTCAGTTTTTCGTTTGCGGTAGTCGTCATCAAATTTACGGATAATTTTTATCTTTTTTCTTAACGTTTTCATTGAAATGCGTTTTTACGTGGTGGGCTTCAAATCCAACGCAAGACCCTTAAATGGCAGGGAGCCCGCCGCGCAGATTAGCTGTCAAACTAACGGTTGCCAGTTTGCCGTTTCTAGAGGACACCACATAGAAGTTTCAGTCGACTTGAGACGAGTTCGACATGGATAATGCTTGCCGCACCAGGTTGAGGCAGTCAGACACGTTGCCATGTGAAGATCGCCCCCTTGACCCTCACGCGTTGCCTTGTGAGGATCGTCCTCCTTAAAAATCTTATGCTATCAGTCAAAAAAGTTCCACTGGGATTGTGAATGGAATTTGCTAGGTTATTAGACTAGACTCCTAGGACGGCCTAGGACGGATGAACGCGTTAAAGCGTGCGAAACGTTCGAAGCCAATTTTACGAACTGCTAGGTCTGTGAGCTTTACTTTGTCTCTTTGAACAACAATCTATGTTTTTTAGCTTAATAGTTTCCACTCGGACTATCTGTGGAACTAGTTTAGTTATTGGAACTTTTTTGAGTTGTGTGGACTCCTTAGACAAAAACCCTATGATCTTTAGACAAATAGGTGTCATTGGCATTTTCCATGAAACTAGCAGGATTATAGTAATTTTGTTCAAAAAGTTCACAAAACCAAAAAACTTCAAATGCCCAGTGGGGAAATGAATAGTGATTATTGCCATAACTAGCTCAGAACTAATTACACTGTAACCCTAATGTCATTATGCCTTTGCTTTCAGTTTTTAAATAAATAATATTAAAGAAAATGCCATTAAATTGAATTTCTTTAACATGAAAATTAAATTAAAGAAATTTAGCTGAACAGCCACGATTAACTAAACAATTATCAATTAACTAAAAAGCGATTAACTAAAAATCCTCGCCTACGATTTGAAAGTAAATAACCTAAGCTTTAATACCTGTAAGCACCACACATTACCGCCTATGACAAGGGCGGTATCTGTGACAGCAGCAACAAATGAACGCTCCTTCTCAACATTGCGTCGTCTCAAACATATCTTAGATCGACAATGTCTGAGGATCGGCTTAACGGCTAAGCCTCGCTCAATATACATCGCGATGTTGAGACCAATGCTCAAAGCGTTTGGGATGAGTTTTTTTCAGTACCTCGCAGAATTACTTTATTAAATAATACTAACTGATTACACGGTGAGACCGCCAAAAAGTTTCAGCCAAAATTCTTAAAAATTCTGAGAGAGGGACATCTTGTGATTATATCGCGACTAGTCCGACCTCTCAGTTCCATCACAATTTTTTTTAAAAAATTCTCAAAGTTAAAAAGTAGGAATTCTAGTATTACGACTTTTAACAATTTTTTACATATGCTTAGGTTGTGAGAATTTAAAAACAAAATGCACTTTTGTTCAATAGTATTAAACGTTAAATATAACAGTGCCAAAAGATTTTTGAAAAAATATATAAAGTGGGTTTATCGCAATGGTGAAGTCAATTTTTCAAAAATTTTGTACAAATTTTAGTTCTTCTTTATTTTTTTTTTAAATGGTAACAAACAAAAATCCCTAGTTTTTTTTAAGGAATTATTCTAACAAGCCAATTTCAACTGATTTCAGTAATCTTACTTTTTTGAAAGGTACTTAGTAGTTTTAATAATTCCTGTAAAAAAAACTAGGGATTTCTGTTTGTTACCATTTTTAAAAAAAATAAAGAAGAACTACAATTTGTACAAAATTTTTGAAAAATTGACTTCTCCATTTCGATAAACCCACTTTATATATTTTTTTCAAAAATATTTTGGCACTGTTAAATTTAACTTTTAATTCTATCGAGCAAAAGTGCATTTTGTTTTTAAATTCTCACAACCTAAGCATATGTAAAAAATTGTTAAAAGTCGAAATACTAGAATTCCTACTTTTTAACTTTGAGAATTTTTCAAAAAAAATAGTGATGGAACTGAGAGGTCGGACTGGTCGCGATATAATCACAAGATGTCCCTCTCTCGGAATTTTTAAGAATTTAGGCTGAAACTTTTTTTAAGGTCGAATCGGTCACACAGTGTTATTACACAATTAAATGTATTTGCTCTAAAACAAGCTTCTATCTTCTTTGATCAACTTCAAAACCTGACATAATATATATAATCCCCCCCCCCCCCCCCCCCCTCTTCTCTTAGATGATTCCTGTGCACATGCCTGGAATCCGTTAAAATTCTTCGGTACATTTAGCCTTTTATAACCCCAATAAAATGCACATGTCAAAAATATAATATCGGTTTTTCTCCAAGAAGTCCAAAGAACCCATACGAATTCCTGTGATTCATCTGTCACTCTACTAAGTCCTAAGTCACTCTACTACACCCTCTAGTAAGTCATTCTTGCCATTCATTGCCACCTACTGCTCATGAACTGTCTCATGACCGGGTATGGGCACCACTACATTTAAAGCTTGCCTTTTGTCTTTCATTTGTTGTTGCGTTTTGTGTTGCTACATAAGCCTATGCTCTCAATTCTTGATCTCAGCGCTCCAAGAGTGCTCTCTGCCCATAGCTGCTCATGAGTCTCAATCATCTCATTTGCACATACGCTCGTACACAAGCAAGTACGATTGCTTTCAAAATTTTACTCTGGTGCATGAGCGAAAGGTTCTGAGAGATACACAAGCGTGTACCAAAATTAATTATTAACGGGCTCGCGGGCGTACATGATTGGACCTTTCTGTACCTTAAGAACTTTAAAGAGCTTTCCTTCTGATTGTGTCACACTTTCGCTTAACCCTTTGAGAAGCACTGGGGCATATGTGTCCCACCTAATATTTTTTTAATATATGTGTCAATTTTATTGTTTTATGGCTCTGGGATTTTACCAACAAAACTTTTTATTAGTTTTCCGACTCATTTATTATTAAAAATTGTACTCTAGAGTTTTCGCAGTCGCTGATCGCAACTTCTTTGTCAAAAATTAACAATGTCCTAGATGGGGCATTCCAAAATGGTGCTTTCTATTTTCGAATGGAAATGTCAAAATTCATCTGGCAATGCTTAGTGTTGCCGTGGCGCAAGACTTAGAGGCAGCATCGCTAAATCAGTGTTTATGTTGGAATATTTGCAAAATACCTCTGCACAAAGCTTTGTAATAATAGCTCAATAGATTTTACTCGCTCAGATTCCATTTAACTCGCTCAAAAGCTTTAAGCCAAAGTCTGCTGTTAGATGAAAAATAAAATTGCTTCTAAGGATAATACTAAAGGTTAAAAAAGAAAAAAAAATAATCGTACAATAAATATTTGTTATATAAAAAATCTTGCTTAGTTTTGTGAAAGCTTTCCCGTTACTTTCCTTTCTTTTCGGCTATTAAGCAAATTTTTGACTTTCGCACAGCTTTGTCAAATTTGAATACAGCTTTCAAATATAAAAAAAAGCTTTCAAATGTAAATAAATATAAAGAAATTTTTTGCTAATGGGCCAAAAATACTTGTCTTTTTTTCAATGCCAAAAATAACTTCCTCATAAATTTTCTGTCACCATAACATTTTTCTTGCATAAATTAAATGAAAAAAATCTCTATAATCAATTTATTAAATATCAATTAGTCGCCATTGTGCGGCGCACTGAGTCACATCTAGTTAACTCACTTGACCTACGGCGCCTTAAGAAGCTCTTTTTTATCATTGAACAAAACAATAACAACAAACAAATGCTGCCGACAAAAGCATAGCTGGTACTAATTAGCCAGAACAAAAAAAAAAAAAAAAAATAACAAAATAAAAAAATCAACCAAAAAGCCATAGAAATGAGAGTGAAACCGTAAAGAAAGTTAGCTAAGCTGTTTTAATGAATTAGAAATGACAAGTTCCAAAGCAACTACAACAACAAAACAACAACAACTATTGGCAAGTTTTAAGCGAAAATAACGAAAGTGTAAATAAAATAGCTTAACTTTTAAATTAGTAGAAATGACTTTTCGTAAATGATGTGGGCTTTATTCTCGCCAGTGGCGCCAAGTTTTCGCAATAAAGCCATGCAAACCCTTTTCTACTGACAATTTCTGCATTAAATTATCACTCTTTTTAGCTTTTCCTGAACAGCTAAGATATGCCATAAATTAACATTTTTACAATATCTAATATTGTTTATTCCTGGTATAATTATGGAAATTTCTTGTTAATTTTGTCGAGCATCAACAGATAAACATGTTCATCGAAGTGATCAGGTGCGAAACTAGGTCATTTCTAGGCGAATCAGTCAATTTGTTTTTGTTTAAATAAGAAAAAAGAAAAAATAAAATAAAAACCGCACCAGTAATAACTCATTTGGCTAAAATGAGACACTCCATTTCCATAAATAGTATTTGTTTATTTATGTGTAAAAAAGGGCAGCCAACTTCATTAATATTTATTAAGTGTAAACGTTAACGTTTACATTCACGCGCGCGACGCATTTCATTTTATTAGAGGCTTGCGTTTTTTATTGTCATATAAAATAAAAAAAAAACACAAAAACAAAAACCAAAAACAACAACAAAAAACAAAAATACTAAAACAATAAAAATTTTTGACTTGCGTCACACGCGCAGATCTACTGACTGCCTAGCATTATCTGGATACAAATTTCGATATGTTTACAATTCGCTATAAACATGCTGCTCTAACATTTGTAGACATTGCTTAGGCGTCAAAGTTGATAAGATAAGGAAATTTTTTGCAATAAGAATTTTATCGTTGTTTTATTGCTGCAAGATAATTTTTATATTAGAACATTTTCCTATAAAGGTTATGAAAAAAATGAATTTGCCTCTGCTTCGCTCTGCTAGAGTTATAAAAAAAAGGTGAAAGTTTCCTCTCTCTAAAAGTTAAAACATCAAGATTTGTTAAATGACAGTAATTTTTTCATTTATGTGGTTTTTTTCAACACTTGGTGTAGTTTTTTTAATTTTTGAAATGATCGTGTCTTGATTGATCATACGACCGGAAAAGCTATTGTTTGGGGGCATCAACAAAACAAAAAAAAACCTTTCAGCACAAAAAAAAAATATCCAGAAATTATAAACTAAATAAGAACGATAGGCAAAGAAATTTAACCCTAGAATACTAAACATAGCCTGTGAGGCGAAGCAATTTTTTGTTTTCCAAATATGATCCAAATATGTGGCCTGCAAAAAAGCCTTTAGTATATGTAATGTATTTTAAAAAATGAATTGTTTTTGTTAATTTTTTTTACTTAATATGTAATAAACATGTTTTTGTCTTTGTTTTAATATATTTTTATTTTTTTTAAAGTAAAATATGGATTTTATATAAAAATCGCCTCCCAGGCGAAGTTTAGCATTAGAGGACTAAAAAATATGTTTAGTATTCTAGGGTTAAATAAAACAACAACTGCGTGAAATATCGAATTGATTGAAGCTATTTTGAAGCTACATTCTTGTCATTTTTTATGGAATAGCACACGCAAAGAAATTTTTCGTTTTCCACAACTGAAAATTCACCAACTATACTTCGTTTGCGAGCTGAATTTGCCGAATATTCAATTGTCATCAACTTGAAAATATATCTTATAAGCTATTTTGAAGCTACATTCTTGTCATTTTTTATGGAATAGCACACGCAAAGAAATTTTTCGTTTTCCACAACTGAAAAATTCACCAACTATACTTCGTTTGCGAGCTGAATTTGCCGAATATTCAATTGTCATCAACTTGAAAATATATCTTATATATATTATACCGCAAGCTATTTCGGTCATTACTATCGGTCATTACTATCTCCCTATGTCCGTCCGTCTTCTTATGAATTGCACCTCTGTTACTGTCTTCGTCCGCGTTTTAACATTTGTAGTAACAATTTGTCCAAAAAGTAACTCTGAACTATAAGCGTTGTATTTATGCTACGAAGGGAAAAACAAAGGAAGTTTTCAGTTCCTAAAAACAAATTTTTCAATTGCTGCAATTTAAAAATCACTCGCGTTTATGCCAAACGAACTTAATTTCCTGCAACTAAATGACGCGTTTCTCGCAACTGACTATTATTATGGCAACTGTTGAAACGTTTGCAAATAACGATTTCAAGCACGAAAAACTTTTTATAAAGGTTTGTTTTTCTTTGCGTGCACATCACATAAATGAACCTCTTACCAAAAAAAAAAAAAAACAATAATGACTGAAATATCTCTCATATTTCCCGCGCTAATATTTTTTACATGTCAACACTTTCTTGGGTTTTTAAATAACCATTAGACAGAAACGGGTTAAATGCAGACTTATCAATGTCGAGCTTAACACAGCTTAACAGAAATATAAAGAAAAATATAAAATAATTTAAGAAATGAAAATAAATCCTAAAAATGTATAAAATTCAAAAACTTAAAAAATTTAAACAAATATAAAAAATAAAAAAAAACAATATATAAATTAATGTTTATTCAAAAATAACGCAAAAAGTAAAAAAATATTCAATTATTGAATTATTAAAAAAATAAAAAATACAAAACTCAAAACTCAAAAAATTTGAAATATAAAACAAATTAAAGTTACAAAAGAACCATACAAAAGAAAAAATAGAAAAATTAAAAAGAAAAGAAAAAATTAATTGAAAATAAAAAAATTAAAGCACAAAGCAATAAAAATTAAAAATATAATAAAACAGAAAATAGAAAAAAGAAAATAAAAATAAAAAAAATAAAAAATAAATAATAGAAACTAAAAAAATATGAAATAAAAATATAAAATAAAAATATAAAATAAAAAATAAAAATGGAAAAGAAATGTAAAAATATAAAAAATGTATGTTTAAAAAGGAATAAATAAAAATAAATCAAATTTTAATATGCATAAATATGAAAAAAAATTCGCAAAATAAATTGGAAATAGGAAAATGAAAAAGGGTAATTATAAAAAGATAATATATTGAAAAATATAAAAAATATTTAAATGTAATAAGTAAAAAATAGACGAATAAAAAAAAATAAAACTAAAAAATGAAATGGAATATAGAAAACAAATTAAATTATAAATGTTAAACAGAAAAATATGTTACGGAAGAATAAAAAAAAAAAAAATAAAACTAAAAATAAATGGAAACCTTAGAAAGTCGAACACTTATTGAAAACTTAAAAACTATAAAAAATATAATTATAAAAATGATAAAAAATTTTAAATAATAAAAAATAGTTTAAAAAAACGTTATGCATTAAAAATTTAAAAAATATATGTTTAAGTAAACAAATATGAAAAATAACAAATGTATAAAAACTAAAAAGAAAAAAAATTAAAAAACACATAATCTGAAAAATATAAAAAAAAAATATAAAAAAAAATATAAAAAATTTTAAAAGATATAAAAGATATAAAAATATAAAAAGATATAAAAGATATAAAAATATAAAAAGATATAAAAGATATAAAAATATAAAAAGATATAAAAATATAAAAAGATATAAAAGATATATCTTGTTGACTATTATGTCTTTAAATTATGTTTTTAAATTGTTGTACGCTAAAAGTACTTTATTGATCTTACTGTACTAATTCCAAAGTCCAATAAATACAAAAATACAAAAATAAATATAAAAATAAAACAAATATATAAAAAATAAAAAGGAAAAACTAGAAAAAATAGAAAAATAAAACAAAACAATAAAACACTAAAACAATAAAACAATAAAAAAATAAATTAATAAAACAGTAAAACAATAAAACAATAAAACAATAAAACAATAAAACAATAAAAAAATAAAAAAATAAAACAACAAAACAACAAAACAACAAAACAATAAAACAACAAAACAATAAAACAAAACAATAAAACAACAAAAAAAAATCAACAATAAAACAACAAAAAAAAATCAACAATAAAACAACAAAAAAATAATCAACAATAAACAATAAACAATAAACAATAAACAATAAACAATAAACAATAAACAATAAACAATAAACAATAAACAATAAACAATAAACAATAAACAATAAACAATAAACAATAAACAATAAACAATAAACAATAAACAATAAACAATAAACAATAAACAATAAACAATAAACAATAAACAATAAACAATAAACAATAAACAATAAACAATAAACAATAAACAATAAACAATAAACAATAAACAATAAACAATAAACAATAAACAATAAACAATAAACAATAAACAATAAACAATAAACAATAAACAATAAACAATAAACAATAAACAATAAACAATAAACAATAAACAATAAACAATAAACAATAAACAATAAACAATAAACAATAAACAATAAACAATAAACAATAAACAATAAACAATAAACAATAAACAATAAACAATAAACAATAAACAATAAACAATAAACAATAAACAATAAACAATAAACAATAAACAATAAACAATAAACAATAAACAATAAACAATAAACAATAAACAATAAACAATAAACAATAAACAATAAACAATAAACAATAAACAATAAACAATAAACAATAAACAATAAACAATAAACAATAAACAATAAACAATAAACAATAAACAATAAACAATAAACAATAAACAATAAACAATAAACAATAAACAATAAACAATAAACAATAAACAATAAACACTAAACAATAAACAATAAACAATAAACAATAAACAATAAACAATAAAATATAAAATATAAACAATAAACAATAAAACAAAACAATGAAATAACAAAACAATAAAACAATAAAACATTAAAACATTAAAACATTAAAACATTAAAACATTAAAACATTAAAACAATAAAACAATAAAACAATAAAACAATAAAATAAAACAATAAAACAATAAAACAATAAAACAACAAAGCAATAAAACAATAAGACAATAAAGCAATAAAACAATAGAACAATTAGACAATAAGACAATAAGACAATAAAACAATGAAACAATAAAAAAATAAAACAATAACCCAAAAAACCAATAAAATAATAAAACAAGAAAACGATGCGACAATAAAACATAAAAACAATAAGACAATAAGACAATAAAACAATAAAATAATAAAGCAATAACACAATAAAACAATAAAAAAATAAAAAATAATAAATAGAAAATGTAAACTAAAAAATAAAAAGTAAACATATAAAAAAATAGGGGATAAAAATGAAAAATTGTAAAACTGTAAAAAATATATCATAAAGGGTGTTTTTTTTAGAGGTATAGAACTTCGAATTGAAATAAAACACAAGAAAATCGTTTTAATGTCCATCAATTTGGCTTTATTGGAAGGATAATTTTATGCCATTAATGTTTAAATATGATTTCGGGCATGTGGCCGCCGCGACTGGCTCGAATAAAGCCAATTCTACAGGTCCAATTTTCAACCACTTTTTCGAGCATATGGGGCCGTATGTCGGCAATAACGCCACGAATGTTGGCCTCCAAGTCCCCTAACGTTTCTGGTTTGTTGGCGTAGACGAGCGACTTCACATATCCCCAAAGAAAATAATCCAATGGTGTCAAATCACACGACCTTGGTGGCCAATTGACAGGTCCATTCCGCGAAATTATGCGCTCATCGAATGTTTCCTTCAATAAATCGATTGTGACGTGCGCTGTGTGGCATGTAGCGCCGTCTTGTTGGAACCACAACTCATCCACATTCATGCCATCCAATTCGGGAACAAAATAGTCGGTTATCATGGCTCTATACCGGTCTTCATTAACGGTAACTGACTCTCCAGCATTATTTCGGAAGAAGTATGGCCCAATGACTCCACCAGCCCATAGAGCACACCAAACAGTCAGTTTTTGTGGATGTAATGGCGTCTCAAGGATCTCATGTGGATTCTCTTCACTCCAAATGCGGCAATTTTGCTTGTTGACGTAGCCATTCAACCAAAAATGAGCCTCATCACTGAACAAAATTTTGCGATGAAAATCAGCATCGAGATCAATCTCATTTTCGGCCCATACACCAAAATCACGACGCATTGCATGGTCTCGCGGCTTTAATTCTTGCACAAACTGGATCTTGTAAGGTCGCAAGCCAAGATCTTTGCGCAAAATCTTCCATAAAATTGATGGACAAAGCTCCAATTGCTGTGCACGGTGGCGAATCGATTCATTCGGGTCCTCTTCAACATTTTGCTCTACAGCGGCAATTTTTTCTTCGGTGCGCACTGTTTGACGTCTCTGCGGATGCGTATTATCACATAGAGTAAACGTAGTGCAAAAACGACCCATGGTTAACCAAATTAATTGCTCTGATGGACGATTATGTCGACCATAAATTGGACGGAGCTTGCGGTAAACTTCGCGAACTGAACCATTATTTTCGAAATAAATTTGCACGATTTGCAAGCGTTGTTCTTTTGTCAACCTGTTCATGATGAAATGGCAAACCAAACTGAACGTAAATGACATTAGAGTTGCCAGATTTGACGACAAAATGCCAGTTTTATCTCTATTCGAAAAACAAACCCCTAAAAAAAACACCCTTTATAAAAAATTAAAAATAAAACAAAATTAAAAAATGCATAAAATTAAAAGTAAAAAATAATCAATAAAATAAAATAGTAAAAATTCGAAACACAAAAAATTAAAAAAAATTAAAAACAACTAAAAAAATTAAAAACAATTAAAAAAATTAAAAACAATTAAAAAAATTAAAAAGTACTTAAATTCATTAAAAATATATAAAATAAAAAATCTAGTTAATATAAAAAATATATGCTTAAAAAATAAATTTATAATAAAGAAATATATAAATAAATAAAAAATAACTGGCCATTTAAGCCCTTGAAAGGACTTTGACCTAGCTTCTTATGATCAATTGTGTTGTGCGTGTTATTAAGTTTGTACACAATTGACCGAGAACCGGACCTACATGCTTAACGCCGACTCCGAACGGCGATGAACGGAATGTTCTCGTTCTCAAGAAGCTTTACATGGCATTTTGATTACTCTCTGAGGTTTGCCATTGTCTGCAGAGAGGTGGCGGCCGTACAGAAAAATTATTTTGATTCAAATAATTTTCTGTCGCTGCTGGGATTCGAACTTGGGTCTCCAAAGTTCTTTGACATAGCGGCCACGCACTTTAACCAACTACGCCACGGACGCCACTTCGGACGCCATAAAGAAATATACAAAAAATAAATATATAAAAAATAAATATTTAAAAAAATAAATATATAAAAAAGAAATATATAAAAAAAAAAATATATAAAAAAGAAAAATACATAAAAAAGAAATATAAAAAATAAACACATAAAAAATATATACAAAATAAATATATAAAAAATAAATATACAAAAAAGTGAATATGTATAAAAAAAAAATATATAAAAAATAAATAACTAAAAAAATAAATATTTAAAAAAGCATAAAAATAAAAAAATTAAAATATTAAAAAAAGAAACAAATTGAAAAGCAATAGAAAAAGGTTAAAATAAATCGTAGCAAGTTATTTACCTCGAAAATAAGCATTTTTTCAGCAAAAAAATAAACAAAAATTAAAAAGAACGAATTAATCAACCCTATCATGAAAAATGTTCTCCCGGGAATTGTAAAAGGGAGTTTCCGATTTTAAGATTGTAGATAAAGAAATTATATTTTTTATTTTTATTTTACACTCAGGAATGTTTAAGGTTGATGAACAAAATTTGCATTAAAAATTTCCGAAAAGTTTTCGATATCTTAAAAACGGGAACTCGCTTTTACAATTGCCGGGAGAAAATTTTTCATTATAGAGCTGAATAAAACAAGAAAATACATGATATTTTATAAGCAACTAATAAAATTAAAAGTAATTAATGTGTTATGAACATATAAACAAAAATAAAATATAATTATTTATTTATATTGCGAGACTGAGTTATGTTTAAAGTTTGTTGCAAAGTAAAAATATTTTTGATTGATCTTAACTAGTTTATTTTTTTTTCTTTTCTTTTTTTTGTTCGTTTTTCTTTCTTGTTTTTTCGAGATAAAAAATATAAATAAAAAAAAAAAACAAAACTAGAACTTGTTAAATGTCACGTCAAAACATTTCGAACATTACTTTTTTCCATAGATCATTCGAAAAAGAAACTTACTCGAAAAAAAGCTTATTCTAAGTTTGCCGTTTGTTGTCATCTTTATTATCAAGCTGAAAGTCGTTTCCTTTTGTATTATTTATACAGCTGCTTTAGTACTTCAGTTTTTGTTTTTTTTTTTTCGTTATTTTTTGGTTTTTCGTCGTAACCATCTAGTTTGATTGTTGCTGTATTTCATGTCAAACGTGCTAATTCAAAGAACTTTTCTACCTCATAACAAAAAAGATCTCGTAAAAGCACACGTTCAAAATTAAAATTTTTTTTTGATTTTTTTTTTGTTTTTTTTTGTTTTTTTTGTTTTTTTTGTTTTTTTTTGTTTTTTTTTTTGTTTATTTTTTAAAATATAACGAAAACGGTAATTTCTTATTTTTGTAGTTGCTTCCATTACTTTTATGAGACTTTCCTTTTTATTGAGCTTTGACAATTTTATTTTTTAAGTTGTCGTTAAGGTAATGAATATAATAATTATGAAGAATTTCACCGACTCTCAAGAGTAGTGTTTAGTTTTTACAACTATTCTTGTCTGTGTCGCAGGACATAATTGTCATAAATGTCATAATTTCGCAACCGATCACATGATATCGCAAAGTTGGCGTTTGTCAATTTGAGAGAAAAAATAAAGTTTTTTTTTTACATTTTCCAAAAGGCTATCCTAACTGTCTGTCGTTATTGAAAAGTTTTTTTTTTACTCTTTAAAAAATAACTCTTAATAGCTGTAACGGTTTTAAAATATAATCTCTAATGATAAGGTTAGTGTGTTGGAGTTTTTTGTAAAATATTCAAAACATGAAATATTCTTTCTTGTATTACATTAAATCAGAGCACAAAACATCTCGTGTGAATCATGACGATGAGAATCTTTTTCGTTTTTTCTGCTATCTTCTTTTTCTGCCACTTCATTTTATCACTACTTTGTAATTTTCTTAGCCTTAAAGTCTTGAAGCCAGAGTTTTCTGTAACTACTAATTTCTGTTTCCCCCCCTTTTTTCCCACTTGCACATTTTGTGGCTTCTCAAGCACGTTGTTTTACCTTTATTACTCTACTTCTTTTTCTTTGTCTTTTATACCTCTTGGGAAAATCATTTTAAACTGGCTGGCCCCATGGCGTGTCGCCGCAGGCTGGTGACATTCGAGTAGTTTTAGATTTGTTACAAAAGATAAAAAAGATTGTCTTTAAAAGATTTTAAATTCAAGAATGAAGACATTTTGTTCCGGAAATTATTAATAATAATAATAATTTACATACCTCCGCTTTTTATAACCCTTGTTTATTTAATTGTGCTTAGTTAAGCTTTAAAGCTTGTTTACCTTTAATTACTCAATTGTTCTCAAAAGTTGCTGTTGTTGTTGTTTTTTTTAATTATGTTTTTACTTTTTCGTCTCTTAGAATTTTATCTGATCAACATGGTTTTTTAAATTTCAATTTATTTGTTTTCTCTTTGTTTTTTTTTACTATTAGTTTTGACTCACACGGCGTAAACTTTGAAACTTTCTATTTATTTTGGCTAATTTTGAATTCTTACGTTGACATTCATGAACACTTTTCTTAATCTTTTCATTCTTCCCATCTTCGATATTTCGTTTTAAAATTTGTCAAATAAAGAACTACATCTTCAACACGTTTAACAGTTTAAATTATTCAGTGTTTCGCTCTTAATTTTGCTCACTCCCATCATTAGCGGCAGCATTCAGCATTTTACTGAAAAATATCCATTTATTGGCCGTATTTTTGTCGTTCTTTCCCATCACGTACTTTATCGTGACGTATAGGGTGTATTTTTTGGTTTTAAACAAAATATATGAAATTTCACTAAAATTACATTTATTTGGACCATTTTTCAAAATGATATTTCACAAAGAATCGAATTTTTTTTACAGATACTGCAATGCTCTTACGATTTTTGTTAATATGAATGCGGTACTCAGTGGGTATCTTTTTGTTTGACTACTTCAATTGGATAGTTTTTTAAATTTCCTATATTTTTCATCATTTTCAAAATCTTGTAAAAAATCCAAGTTAATTTTTTTTCCAAATCAAGAAAATTTCCTAGACGCTCAAAAACACAGAATATACAACAATAAAACTGTCAAAAAGTATTAATTTTAAAGTTTTATGGAATCCACAAATATTATTTTTTTTTTGGATTGATAGTTTGGATCCACGTTACTCGAAGTATTTTCTTTACAACTATACCCATTTTGTTGGGTTTTGAGACAAAAACATTTTTGATTTTTGTCCACTACACCATCTATTGCGTAACAGCAAGATGTCGTCCGAGAGGCAAAGTTTTCAACCAGTGGCTGTATAACCTCAATAACATGAATAATGTTGGCTTCCAATACTTCGATTTTTGTTGTTTTGTTAGAGTAGATTAGTGATTTTAAGTATTCCAAAAACAAAAAAAAAAAAAAATCCAGAGCGGTTAAATCACAAGATCTTGGAAATCAATTTACAGGTCCTTAACATGAACCCTAAATGCAAAAATTGTAAAGGGTCCGCCAAATAACTTTTTTTTTTTGAAAATGCTATAAAAAAAAAGAGTGTAGCTTCGGCTGTGTGGCACGTAGCGCCGTCCTGTTGAAACCAAATGTTGCCAATATTCTCCTCTTCAATTTTTGTGAACAAAAACTCGTTCAACATGGCCCGATAACGATGGCCAATGACTGTAACGGCCACAGTTACAAAAATGGCCCAATTATGCCTCTAGACCAAAATCTGCACCAAACAGTGACTCGTTTTGGGTGCATCGGCTTTTCAATGTATGCGTGCGGGTTTTCTGTGCCCCAAATGCGACAATTTTGCTTGTTTACATACCCGCACAGATCAAAATGAGCTTCATCTGAAAAGATGATTTTTTTGGCAAAATCGGCATCGGATTTTCAAAGTAATGTCACAATATTTCCCAGCGTTGTTCAAGCGTATACACAACCATATTCATTCAGCGGAAGGATAAAACTAATTATCTGTCAAATCAGACATGTGCTAAGTGTTACCATTCACGAAATAAGCACTAGTTGAAAAAAAAAACGTTAGATGGCGGACCCTTTATATACTATGGCGTTCAAGATACTGCCGGCCTAACAAAGAGAACACGATTTTTATCAAAATTATTGTATATTCTTTCATATAGTCCCCTTTCAGCACAATACTCTTAATCCAACGATTTTCTAACATTGCGAAGCATATGAATAGTAAGATTTC
Source organism: Pherbina coryleti (assembly GCA_943735915.1). Taxonomy (NCBI): domain Eukaryota; kingdom Metazoa; phylum Arthropoda; class Insecta; order Diptera; family Sciomyzidae; genus Pherbina; species Pherbina coryleti. Next base: position 17,072,206 of record OX030950.1, on the reverse strand, counting down.
TCAAGATCTCCGAGATACGCTTCAGTTTCCAATTCGACCTGGAACAGATAATAGTCGCTGAAGGTCAAATTTGGAGTTCGAATCGTAACTCGTGCAATTAGGCCATGGTTTTGATCGATTTGTGAGCTGAAGCATTGTCTTGCAAAAAGATAATTTTTTTCTTCGATAATGGAACAGTTTGTTTACGATTTCGTTCTTCAATTGGTCCAATAATTTACAGTAATAACCGCTGTTGATTGTTTTTCCTTTTCTCAAATAGGAAAAATGTTCAAATAGGAAATAGAAAATGTTTTTCTTTTCTCAAACAAAATGCCTTCCCGGCCGTTTGTTGAGTCTTCGCTCGCTTTGCTGCAATTGCAATGGGACCTACCCACTCTTTTGCTGATTTCTTCGATTCCGGTGTATAGTGGTGGATCCATGTTTCATCCATGGTCACTATTTTACGCAAAAAATTAGTTAAATTTTAATTAAACATGTCCAAACTTTGTTGGGAAGTGCGAACACGTTCACTGCTTTGATTGATTGTTAACGAATGCGGCACCCATCTTGCAGTCAGCTTTCTCATACCCAAATGTTCATGTAAAACTGAAACCACCGACCCACTTGATATGCCTACTGTATCAAGGCTGTGCTATCTGCACTTCCAGTTTCGGATTGTCCAATACGAAATCGTGAATTTTTCCAATACATTCTGGAGTGCTCACTGTTTTTGGTGCTCCCCCGGCGTGTTCATCTTTTGTGCTGATTGGACCTGCTTTGAACTCTGCAATCCAATATTTTACGGTTGAATACGACGGAGAAAATTCGCCACAATATATAACAAAATTTTCTTTTGTTTCTTTCGCACTTTTGCTACGCAAAAAGTAATGATGTCGTCCTCGAGTTGCGTCGCGTTTTTTGGAACGTATTAACGACGCAACACTTTATACACTAGAGCCTCGAGTTGCGTCGTTAATGCGTTCCAAAAAACGCGACGCAACTCGAGGCTCTAGTGTATAAAGTTTTTGTACTTCAGTGCAAACACAAACACTATACTTCGATCGCATACAAATTAACGAAAGCATAACTGATCTATAGCGAGAAACACACTTAAATAACCGTGAGCTCAAAAGTTTGCATATGCTTGCGTACGAAATCATTATAATAACGTTATGTACGTATATGCATATATGTATGTATAACTGCGGTCAAAATAATAAAAGTGTATCCATCGCAAAAGTAAAACTAAACAAAAATACGTTATTGTTATTGTAGTATTTTATTTTGTATTGTGGAAGGGAGATATTGTCTTCAGAAGATATTAAGAAAAAAATTTAGAAATTATTATTTGTTCGATCCGGTATATTGGTCCAACTTCGTAAAGAGTGATTTTTTAAGTGCCTGATAACTTTTTTTTAAAAAAAAACGCATAAAATTTGCAAAATCTCATCGGTTCTTTATTTGAAACGTTAGATTGGTCCATGACATTTACTTTTTGAAGATAATTTCATTTAAATGTTGACCGCGGCTGCGTCTTAGGTGGTCCATTCGGAAAGTCCAATTTTGGGCAACTTTTTCGAGCATTTCGGCCGGAATAGCCCGAATTTCTTCGGAAATGTTGTCTTCCAAAGCTGGAATAGTTGCTGGCTTATTTCTGT